>OX451408.1:8502204-9122204 GCA_949629135.1 Eremobia ochroleuca
AGGTATTTCCAGTCCATATATATATGTCTATGGAAAAAAGGGTGCCTACCTACAACTCATATTGTCTCAAAAAATGGCTGCCATTGCTAGGGTTGTATCAATCAAGGAACATTGGTGTTACTATAACGAGTATCGATACTAAATACGAGTCGTACTAGTTATCACGTTTGGATCATAATATAGTATACTAACTTATAGTCCGTTCTAACTAAGGTTGCCTACTTTATAGTAACGTATCCTAGTTTATTTTCGATAAACATACTTTATAATTTTGCATAAAATACAGTATGCGAAAATACTTTATTTCTAATCTTTTGTTATGCGTAAAAGACTCATATGAACTATTTATCGATAGGTACAGACACCAGCACATCAAGCTACCCGAAACTGTCAAATTATCGCAATCAACTTTCTTCCCTGAAAATAAAATTAATGCCAAGTGTTTTTTCGGCACAGAATTAAAAAACACTTTTTAATTGCATCACGTTTACGTATTAAAGTGAAGGAAAACAGCGTGAAGAGATATGTATCCATATGCCCAAAAACAGGTGCTTTCGCATATTATACCTTTGGGTTGGAAGGCCAGAAAGCAGTAGTTTCTGTTAGGTATGCGGACCCTAGTGAAAAACAAGATAATCACTAGGGTGAATGAATAATATAAACTTCCCATCACATTCTCCGTGAATGGGATGGGATGCTTATATTATTGTGTTAATGAGTGGTGAAGTAAAAATAAAATAAAAGTATTTTTTTTGCCTTTGTTTATTGGTATGATAATGATTAACAAATATAACGTTCAATTATCGTTCAAATATAACATTTGATTAGTAAAATAGGCTTACAAAAGTAATACTTTGCGAATGCGATGCTTTGGGTATCTTTTGTGATTGGTCCAAGGCATTCAATTGTATTCTTCATGAAACCTTAATCAGGAAACTTCGCCACTACGGAATCCGGAACCCTCTCTGGATCTTCTCACTTCTTACTTCAGTGATAGGATTCAGAGAGTTGATGTTAACGGGAAAAGGTCACCCGGATCTGTAGTAAGAATGGGGGTCCCCCAGGGCTCAATACTTAGACCATTTTCATTTATTATTTATATCAATGACTTGCATTACCTCATAAAGGATGAACATGATATAGTGTTGTTTGCAGATGACACTTCACTTTTATTTAAACTCAAACGTCAACAGCTGGTTACTGACAGTATAAATAGTGCCCTCGCAAAAGTAGTAAACTGATTTAATGTTAATAATCTACTTCTTAACGAAAAAAAAAACGAAATGTATTAAATTTACGATACCAAATGTTAGACAAGTAGAAACTAGTGTTCTCATAAAGGGTGAAGAGTTAAAACCCGAAAATACCACAGTATTCTTAGGCATAACTTTGGATGCCAAGCTTCAATGGGGCCCCCATATAGATAAATTGTCAAAAAAACTTAGCTCTGCAGCATACGCCGTTAGGAAATGTCGTGACTTAACTGATTTAGAGACAGCCCGTTTAGTTTACTTTAGTTATTTTCATAGTGTGCTGTCATACGGTATTCTGTTGTGGGGAAATGCCGCCGATATTCAGACAATTTTATTTTTACAAAAAAGGGCAATTCGTTCCATTTATAAATTAAGTCCCAGACACTCCCTCAGAGACTTTAAAGAGATTAATATAATGACTGTGCCTTCTCAGTACATTTATGAAAATCTTTTGTATGCACATAAAAATATAATCTGTTTAAAAATACAGTGATATATATAATATAAATACTAGGAACAAACACAAATTTGTTGTTCCTACAACAAGGCTGACGTTTCATAAGTGCCCATGTAGGTTTATGTGAAAGAAAATATTTTGATTTTGGTGCTGTGAACCACGGGCCGGACCTAGCAAGGTCAATCGGAGCTAATAAGACGCAGGACTATTTATGTTAACATAGCAGAATATACCGATATCGTTCCAGCGGAGGAACTAGTTCCGGAAACTATTAGGCAACGGTACAACACTATTCTATTATGACATATTATTGTAAACAAACGAATGAATTAACAAAATAATAAAAAGGTCTGTTATACGGAAATTCACCCAAATATCAATACTTTAGCCATAAATTCATGATCGCGTTACAATTATATCATCGAATGTCTATTATTGTATGTGTTATTGCATGAAAACCGGCTACTAACCTGTGCAAAGAAAGTTGAGGTTGATTTTCATTCTTCCTTGCACCACACTTCACAATACAACACACAGGCATGTTGAATTGCTGTTTTTCAACATTTACATGCAGTTTTAAAGGTAAAGTCCTCGTAATTTTCTCGCAAATCTCAATAATACAAAAAATAAACAACCATTTGACAGCTGAACTACCACGAAACTTGGCGACAAAGATGGCTGCTCTGGCACCTACCTACAACCGTGTATAGAATAACAGGGCATCTCCTGTTATATCCCATCTCAATGTGTCGGCCTTTCTTCTCAGAGGAGTCAGAAAGGAAACGCCGACCTCATCTAGTTTAAAAAAAATATGATTGACATGTAAAAGTGTTTGTACAAACCTACTTACAGAAAATAAATCATTTATCATTTATCACAACCAACTTTTTTTAAACAAACATTATTGACTCGAAATTATTTGGTTGGCTAAGCTAAAACCTGGAAAAAAAAAAAAACGAAAACGTAAATCCTTACCTTATGGGTAACTACAGCTTTGAGACGTTTGGGGTCATGGCACCCGAGTGCGCGTCTCCTTTTTAACCGACTTCAAAAAAAGGAGGAGGTTATCAATTCGACTGTATTTTTTTTTTTTTTTTTTTTTTTTTTTTTTATGTTTGTTACCTCATAATAATCGACTGGGTGAACCGATTTTCATGATTCTTTTTTTATTTGAAAGCTGGTGCTTCCCGTGTGGTCCCATTGTCACCATTTCAATATCTGATGATGGGATCTTGTAGAAATCGGGGGAACTCTTCAATAAATAACAGCAGATTAACCGCGATTGTTGCTATAGCATATCTAAGCATTGTTTACACCATCACACAACATAATATCACGCCTGTACCTACTCAATACAAAGGTTATAATTTTTTTTTTATTATAATAATAATTAATACCAGTAAAACAACCGCGATTGCTGCTATCGCATATGTATGCACTGTTTACGCAATCGCACAACACAACATCACGTCTGTACCCTATAAACGCAGATGCAGCTTCCTGTCACTGATATTTACATAGCAAGTAGTGTTTATATGAATTTGATTGGGGTAGATATAACTAAAAAGTGAAAAATAAAAAAATTTATATAAAAAAAAAACAACCGACTTCCAAAAAAACACTACAAAGTGAAAAATAATTTTAATTTCGGAAGTCGGTGTCAAAAAACCAAAATGCGGAACCAACGACACCGACTTCCAAAATTAAAATTATTTTTCACTTTGTAGTGTTTTTTTGGAAGTCGGTTGTTTTTTTTTTATAAATAAATGTCTCGCCGGCTGATCGATACTTCACGTGACCAGAGGGTTGGTCGTACTTTGACTAAAGAATTAGCGTTGCCATTCAACGTGGCAATGCTGCCAGTCTTCTGGCCACGTTCCCGGACGACAGCGATGCGGACTAGTACTTCGACGCGTAAATATCTTTCTGGTATTGTATTTATTTATATAGTTAGTTAGTTAGTCTTTTGATTTAGTACCTAGTGAAATACTTAAGAGATTATGAAAATAAAGTTTCCCACAGTCCTGATTTAATCTCTAAACATCTTTCTCATTATTTTTAGTACTTGTAGAATAGAATAGAATAGAATATTTTTATTTGCGTAAAACATGGTATACAAGGGTGTTAAATACGAATTGAGGCACAAGCATGTTTAGCTAGGATAAAACATAGCATGCAAAATTTTAAAAACAAGTTAGCAATAACAATCTTTTTTTTTTTTATAAAAAAAACATCAACATTTTTTATCTATGAATTCTTTTAAACTATCAAAACTCCACTCGAGTAACCACTTATGAAATTTAATTTTAAATAATTTTGTATTTAAAGCTTTGAAATGCCTTGGTATTTTATTATAAATGCACACACACATTGCCAAGCAATTGTAAATGTATTGTTTAGTTTACCGATTTAACCCGTCGGGCGCCAATTAGAAGACACAATAGAAATTTTGTTTTTATCTGTACACGGTGTACATTCGATGTTTTAGAGGCTAAGAACACAACATTTTTTTTATTTTTAATCAGAATTATGTGGTCTTTGAAGTGTAACAAAAAACTTAAAAAAAAAAACAACCGACTTCCAAAAAACACTACAAAGTGAAAAATAACTTTAATTTCGGAAGTTGGTGTCGTTATATTATTGTTATTATTTTTCACTTTGTACTGTTTTTTTTTTTTATAAAAAAGTTTTTGTCTTTCACTTTTTAGTTGTACCTACCCCACAATAATTCATATAACACTACTTGCCATATGTAAATATCAGTGACAGGAGGTTATTAAAACATTATCAATATAATCTAAGGGGAAAAATCGTATTATTGAAGCTAACTCAAAAACTACTGAAAGCAAAGTTTATAAAATGTATATGGGGCCACTCCTGAAGCATACCTCATCCAATAAAAAAGAATTTTGCAAATCGGCTTATAAATAACGGAACTCTGAGGTAATAAATATAAATATATATATATATGTATATTCAACCGAATTGAGAATCTCCTCTTTTTTTGAAGTCGGATAATAAAATCACGCTTGTTTAACCCGAAGGGAGGGGGAGGGAAGATAGTAAGACCTATAGTACAGACGTCAGCACATCAAGCTACCCGAAACTGTCAATTTTTCCCAATCAACTTTGAACCTTATGCTTTAGGGATAAAGTTGAAAATCTATTTAAGAAATTTGACTGATTGTAGTAGCTTGATGTGCTGGCTGTACACCCACATTTCGCTAGTTATATTTAGTTTCTTTAGTTCTAGTTTACTCGTTTCTGAGGCCGTAAAGTTTAGATTTTGAACTATTAGGTATATGATTTTTAGAGCTGTTAATACCCAAGACACTTTAACTTCTGATTGGATTTGAATGATTATTATTCAAACAAACTCAACGCATATACAGGATCCATTAAAAGATATGGACAAATTTTAAAACAGCGCTGAGTACGTCTAACCAAAGGTATCCAAGCAAAAACAAACACTGATTAAAGTGATTTTATTTTTACCTAAAATTATAAATTGCGGCACATTATCCAAATCATATATTTTTTACACATTGTCCTGAATTTGGTGGTCTGAATGATTGCTAAAAGCTTATCCATCTATTTTAATGGGACCTTATATTTAAATTAAACGAATTGCAGGCACTTTTGAATCATCAAGCGGTAAGTTTGTCAGAAGGATGAAGCTAGTTGCCCGTTTTAAAGCGGAGTAGGTTCCTATTGAGAAGAATGGGAAGGAAACTCCACGAATACTCTTTTAAATCACAATACAGGAGAAATTTCTAGTGTGGGGCAACGTTTAAAAAAAAAGAAAGAAGAAATAAATCAAAATATACACTTATTAATACATTTAGTTCGACCTATCCCAAATTCAGTACGAAGCCATTTAGCCCTTGATATTTAACTAATACCTACCACTTAGCCTCCAAGAATCAAGGCAAGCAGGTGCGTCTGATTAAATAAGGGTATCATTGTTTGGGCCACTTCAAATATTTGCTTACACTACGGCAAGTTTCCCTGCTGATATAGTGATGTGACACTGTAGGTTTCGATGTTTTGAAATTACCTGTAACATTTATATCATAGAGAATTACTGCTTACAATTATTCTTATGAGTATGACCCCGCTGTGCCTCGCAAAGCACGTTAAACCGTTGGTCCCGACTGTCATTTGTTGATGTTTGACAGTCGTTACGGGTATTCAGTAGCCCGAAAGTCTGACAATCAGTCTTACTAACGGTATCGTACTACCCAGTAACTGGGTTCTGGACGCAATAGGCAGTCGCTCCATGTCAAATACTGGTACTTAGCTGCATCCAGTTAGACTAGAAACCGACCCCAATATAGTTGGGAAAAGGCTAGGCAGATATCGATGGTGGTGGCGGTGCGATTTCCATTTTCATTTTTATTTTTTTTTTTTTCATATTATGAGATTTCGAAAGCCAGGTACCAGTTGTGCCTGACCTTAAAAATTCTAAAGCAGGTATGATATCTCAGAACAATATACCTAATTGTTAAAGTCTACCGCAGGGTTTTGTACACATTAATTTACAGTAAGTAAAGGTTTTCTTTTTTTATTGCGGTATAGGCCTGCTGCTGTCTTCGATCTCGCCTGATGGAAAGCGATGGTTGAGGTCTACGATGGAACAAGCATGCCCAAAACATACCGGATAATTCTTGCTATGAAGGCTGATGGATTATATCATGTGGAAGCGAACACAGATGCTGGAAAAGAGTTCCACAGATTGGCCGTGCGCATAATAAATATGGAGAAGTCAATTGAAGATTTTATCGATAAATTACAAAGACAACACTATTCATAAGAGCAGCAACTTAGTTGTCGTGAACTAATGCTCACATCTACTTATGTTTACTGTCACAATGTTATACAATCAGTTTCTACCATTTGTTTTGTAAGTTTGTTTTTTTTATCACATAAACATGACAAGTGATTGGTAGGAAGGGAAAGCAGGGGAGGGAGGGGGGAGTGGTTCCGGTTTAAAAGAATATGTAGTAACTAACTAAAACTATTTAGAACAGATAATAATAATAATAATAATATCCCCACCGCCGTATCTCTACGTTGATGTCGTAGTGGGGCTTGCGCGCTCTGAACTCGATGCCTGTGCCGGAAGAGTTTACTTTGTTGGAACAAATATAGGGTGAGGAGCCAGTCCAGACCAAGAGAGATACAGAAACCTGCAGGGTAGCATGTGGTGAGGTGTTGGGCAGTAGCAACCCCACGGACCCTATCTCCCGGGAGTAGCCTTGTTTCTCACCTCTGGCTTGCCTTAATTGGCTGGCTGGAGTTAACACTAACGAGGGACAGAGCTCCCGAACCTCTTTCTTGCCTTTATTGGCTGGCTTGAGTGGAAGGAAGTATTCCAGTATGTGCTTGTAGGGATCTGGACCATCTTCCCGGGTCCTGGGACCGTGGAATACCTCTCCAGTCCTCATGCGCCTCAGGACCGTTTCCGGAGGCCCATTATTGAGTGTGCAAGTCACTCCCTGCCATTTTATCCGTGTATATAGTATAACATCAATCAGGCGGATGCCATAGTTCTTCCATAGTTCTCGGTCACCAGTCCAATTTAGCCACCCAAACCCATAATCCAATATCTTTGTTTCCATATCCTGCAATAGTCCTACACCAACCGATGATTGTCCTTGGGTGCACTTGCATAGTGCAAACAGGGGTAATCGTCGGCTGGTGCTGTATTTCATAAAAAAAGTCTAATGGGCCTCTGCGAGTTGGCCTCGTACGCCTTCCAGAAGTCTCATCCAGAATTCACATAGGTACTTAGTTTGATGTACTGTGTCTTTTGACAGCCTATATATTGTATATTTTGTGAAATTCACTATCGATTCTTACTGGATCGTGTTCTTACTGGATTTTTGTGAAGATTACAAAAAGAATATTCTAAAGTCTTTTCAAAGTTATTTTACCTGATGTGATGAAATAATTTACACAAATTAATGAGCCTGTCTGGGTTCGAATCTACGACCACGACAATCGCTGTTTATAGTAAACGCTGGTGGAAATAGCAAAAATTGTGCCCATGAAATGTGATTTAGAATGTAGTGTTATAAGATGATACTAAATGATGAACTAATTGTAAGATGTAAGTTGGTGAATGGTGTGATGAAGTTCTTCATGCTCAAAACAGACCCGAAAAAAACCTTACCTCATAAAAATGTTTTCTATTTACCACGAAAACCACAGTAAAACTACCAACCTACTTATACCGACTTCACAAACAAAATAAAACGGCTGTGGATCCACCATATACCTACAGCAAAGCACGCCACACTGACTTGCCGAACTTCGTTCAATAGGGGAAGCAAAAAAAAAAAGAAAATAAATCAATACTGAGGCAAGGCATTCATAAAAGTTTGCACGGCTTCAAGTAAAATGACTTGGAACGAAGAATAGTTTAATGTCTGCGGTTGAAGGGTTCCGTGGCATTTTTTGTTGAGAAAAACTTTTTTTTTTTAATACGTACAGCATATTTTTCGTTATTGGATGGCAAACAAGCTGATGGTTCAGCTCATATAATGGTAAGTATTCGCCGCAGCTTGACATTTGCAACACCAGCCGTGCGATTCTGTAGCCATCTCACCGTGAAAACTTGGGTGAAGTGAGCGTGGAGTGAGCTGTCATTAGGGATTAACACTATTGACACTGCTCACTTCACTAATGATTTCAAGCTGAGATTTTTACAGAATCGACCGGCTGAAGTTTCGCAAATTCGATGCCATACTAGGGATAAAGCAGAATGCCTTATGTACCGGTAATTATATATTATCATTTCAATCGTTTATTGAAATTAGCTTTTGCAAGCGGCTTCACTTGCATTCATGTCGGAAATTATCCCATGGGGACGACTACCGAGATAAAGAGCATCCTTTGCCAAACCCACGTCACGGTCTCCCTGTTTGCTAATTAAATTTAATTGAAATCCTTTCAACCGTTAAAGTGTGAAAGGTAACAGACAAACAGGCAAAGTTACTTACGCATATAAAGTAATTATATTATCATATTAATTATATAGGGTCAAATGAAATTAGCTAGCGGAACTCTGCAGATGCGATGGATATCGATATCTAAACACGATAAAACGAAATAGAAATTAATCGGACGATGTTCTTTTGTGGGGTCAGTGACTGCTTGTAGTTTTGTTACTTGCAGTACGAGTTGAGAAAATCTGTGACTACAATCCCTGCGGTCGATGACCCAATAACATAACGTCGTCAATTTCTTTTTTTTTGTTTTATCGTGTTTAGTTATCGATTCCCATCACGTATGCGGAATTTCGCTAGCTAATTTAATTTGATATAATTTGGTGTATTCTTATTTTATTACAAACCTATAATGCCCAGACACAAACAAAAACGAAACGATGCAATAAAGATCAAAAAACAAAAGTCTGTCTAGGAAAGGTCGTCCAAATAATTTCTACGCCTCGACATGAGACAATCGCACTTACTTTATTAAAACACACACCCGAAATAGCTAAAAGATTTTCCTACAATCCACTAGCCTATACCAGTTGACACCAAAAGCCTAATTTATGGGTCAGGCCAGTATTAAGTTATCTGCAGACATCCATTCATTTTACTGTCTATGATATCATTTTCAGTCGAGAAGACTTAGTTCAGTGGAAGAATAGCTGTTATTAATTTTTGTTCTATTATTATAGTCTTAAGACAAGTGAGTTGGAGTGATGAGGATTATAACTGCGAAGTGGATAATCTATCTATTACTTTGATAGTGAATTTGAGTTGTTTAACGGTACGGTGTTCTAGATAATATTATTATTGTAATTTTTTGAAGATTCGCAACGGTAAAAGTTTGAAATGTGTGAAGTTCCTCACGAAGTGAATATACTCCGTTGATTTTTGTTTTTTTTTTATTATTATTATAAGCCTGTGATGTCCCACTGCAGGGCTAAGTTTTTTTTAATTATTTTCAAACGCTGTGAATTAAATCACAATTTCATATGAAACCAACATTAAATCGCATTAGATATACAGGGTGAAATTGAAAACATGCGACAAATCGAAATGGGAGATTGTACTCATCATTATGAACAACTTTTACCATGGGACCAAACGTGAAATTGCGAAAAAAAAATCAGCTGTTCCCTACATTTTGACGAGTTATGCGAACATAAATGTAGGGAACAGCTGATTTTTTTTTCGTGATTTCAGGTTTTATCTCATAGTAAAAGTTGTTTATAATGATGAGTACAATCTCCCATTTCGATTTGTCGCATGTTTTCAATTTCACCCTGTATAATTTAACTTTATATGAAAGATAAGCAACTTTTACAATATTTAACACAAGTAACTATTTACACTAGGTAAATACGAGGGTGGGTCAATAAGTCCGTGACTTTTTGAATTTCTGACATCTTTACTGAAAAAGCAACACTACTCCTGTCAACAGGCATCTGTCAGTTGACTCCTATCAAAATTTGAACTTGCTGCGTCAGTTAGTTTGTGTTTGACAGCTATCTTTATCAGACTACCCAGTAATTTGAGGAAAAAATGGAAAAAAGTGAATTTCGTGTGCTTATTAAGCATTATTTTTTGCGAAAAAAAACCATTACCGAGACCAAGGCTAAGCTTGATAAATATTATGGGGACTCTGCACCATCGATTTCAATGGTAAAAAAGTAGTTTACTGAATTTCGTTGTGGCCGTACAAGCACTGAAGATGCCGAACGTCCTGGACGCCTAGTTGAGGTCTCTACACCCGAAACAATCGAGAAAATTCACGATATGGTGTTGGCCGACCGAAGATTGAAAGTGCAAGAGATTGTGGAAGCCGTAGGGATCTCGCATGGCTCAGTGGTTTCAATTTTGAATGATCACTTGGGCATGAGAAAGCTTTCCGCAAGATGGGTGCCGCGTTTGCTCACAGTCGACCACAAACGCAATCGTGTAACAACTTCACAGGAAGGTTTGGCGTTGTTTAATCGCAATATGGAGGAGTTTTTGCGCCGTTTTGTAACCGTGGACGAAACATGGATCCATCACAACACACCAGAGACCAAACAACAGTCAAAACAGTGGGTTTCTAAGGGTGAATCGGCGCCAAAGAAGGCCAAGGTGGGTTTGTCAGGCAATAAAGTTATGGCGACTGTTTTTTGGGATGCACGTGGGATAATCCACATTGACTATCTTCAAAAGGGAAGAACAATCAATGGGCAATATTATTCCAACTTATTGGACCGCTTCAATGACGATTGGAAAAAAAACCGACCTCATTTGGCCAAGAAAAAAGTTCTTTTCCACCAAGACAATGCAAGGGTGCACACATGTGCAGTTGCCATGGCAAAAATCCATGAATTGGCCTATGAATTGCTCCCTCATCCGCCTTATTCTCCAGATTTGGCTCCGAGTGACTACTTCTTGTTCCCAAACCTGAAGAAATGGCTTGGTGGAAAAAGATTTGACTCCAATGATGAAGTCATCTCGCAAACAAAGGCCTATTTTGAGGACCTCGACAAATCATATTTTTTGGAAGGGATAAAAAAATTGGAGAAGCTTTGGACAAAGTGTATAGAGCTCAAGGGAGACTACGTTGAAAAATAAAATGATTTATTTATCAAAAAATCTGTGTTTTATTCCAAAAGTCACGGACTTATTGACCCGCCCTCGTAACTGACTAAATGACTGACTAACTATACAAATAAATACAAAAACAAAATGAGACTAAGGGCCGGTTTTTTGATCCGTAGTTAACGCAACCAATTTATTGTAAAAAATTGTACTAACTAATGGTTAAATGTTGGCGAAATGTGTTTTAATTTTGCCAAAATTTAATCATTAGTTACTATTTTTAACAATTGTTTAAAATAGATAACTAATGATAAAATTTTATTTTTTACATTATCAAAAAACTGTCCCTTAGGCGTCGACATACTCGTCGGCATCGCTGTCATGCAGAAACGTGCCCAGAAGATTGGCAGCATTGCCACGTTGAATGTTAATACTAATTCTTAGGCCAAAGAATAAATTAACCCAGCAGTGCTTTTCTGTAAAAATCTCACCGTGAGAACTTAGGTGAAGTGAGCGGGAAGTGAGCTCTGTCATTCCGTAATGGTAGGTATTGACACTATTAAGTGCTCACTTCACTTATGATTTCACGGTGAGATTTTTACAGAATCGACCGGCAGATATATATTAGTTTCAATATGAAATTTTACTGCAGGTATATTTACCCTACTTATTTCGAATATTATAATAATAACACAACATTCATCAGCCCGCTAACATCCTCTGGTAAATATGACCTTCAATATGACCCCTATATTGCACTAGCATGGGGTTTATGACCGTTACCACCACGCTCTATATCAAGCAATCACCATCAGACGACAACTACAATTGCTTTCAGCTGTCAGTAGTATTAAATCTACAATTTCACGCTAAATTCCTCAGCACCTCACAGGCCCCTAAAACCGTAGAAAGCGCAAATCGATACGCGACGTGCTTCAATATAATTTGATCGTAGCACCGCGAACTTTCAAAAGAAACAAAGTATAGGAATGTACAGACGCCAGCACGTCTAGCTACCCGAAACTGTCAGATTTTCCCAATCAACTTTGAACCTTATGCCTTAGCAATAAAGTTGAAAATCTATTAAAGAAATCTGACAGATTGTAGTAGCTTGATGTGCTGGCTTCTGTACAATTTGCTTTGCAGCTGCTTTCAAGGTTTGATGGTACCAAGGCTTGCTTGTTACCAAAAAGACGACTTGCTGAGGACATGGCAATAAGACAGTAATTGAAGACTGATTATAGGGTTAAAAGATGGTTGTCGCGAATAGACGTGACAGCGTTTTTTTACCAAACCTTTGGTGTTGGTTTTTGACTTGAAAACGTTAGTTTGTTTTCTCTCTGTTTTAAGCTTCGAATACAGTACGGCGTGCTTATAAAAATGTATAATCTAAATAAAAAAAGAGGGTGAAAAAAGAAAAGAAGAACGTTTATTTGCGGCAAACATGACGCAGAGTAAGAACACAAACATAAAAAAGAACAAGTTGGAGCAGAATATGCGTCACATCCATGCAATACGGCTATTGTTTTGTGTGACCTTATGAGAGACAGTGGCCCAGCGCTGGTTTTCAGCGACAACCGCCGTAGAGCCGTGGATCCGGGTATACACGATTTAGCATCACCAATCCGAACGTGACGGTTCGGTTTCGATCACTGTTCAGAAAAAGCGCAAAGTGCTCCTATAGAAGTTTTCACTTCAAAAATCTAAACTTCCTAACTTGTTTCCATCAAAGATTTTAACAACTTTTCACTGTTACCACCCAACAAAAAATACTTCAGCTTTATTACTTGAATTCTTTTACAAGCTCCTAAAAGGCTTTTCTGTTCCTAAGCTCGAATGCATTCCATTTCATTACTTTAAAAGTTCGATCCTGGTAACTTTGCAACAAGTATATGGCACACTAAAAATATCTTGGAGCCGTTTTCCTTATCGGCCATCCCTAGTCCCTTTAAGGGCCTAATGTAAGGAACGTTTACGTTTAACATAAATAGTAAGTGCTGGAACTAAAAAATAAAAACAGATGTGACAGCTCCAGTACATTGTGCGCGTGAATCAGTGGTTCAACGAATTCTCGGGAATAGTTAATTTATTTTTCAAGACTCAAAAAGGAATGCTGCTTGTATTCTTCAGGAATATACTTTACAAATGGAAATAGTTATGGTTTATTACTTTAACCTAACTTTACACAGTTATATAACTTACTAGAAAGATAAGATTCTTGAAAATGTCAGAACGGTAATTTGATGAAGCTATGCAAAAATTTAACTTTGTTTTGCTACGTAGCGCGGGTTCCACCTCGAGTGATAGATTCATTTCTTTAGTAAGACGTTGTGGCGCGTCAATTTTGGTTCCTGTTCTCAACTTAAGTTCAAGGTGCTGGGTTCGAAACCAGGTAACTACCAACGTAGCATTGTTTCTCTTATTATTGTTTACTTTCTATGTTCATCTAGAGTACAATAAAACATCATGATGGAACTTATAAACGCAAACTCACAGTGAGCAGACGTAGTGAATAATATTTTAGGCCCGTATCAGCAAAATTCTTTAACGCTGCAATATTGTGTTGTTACTTGTTGTGGTGTTACAATGAACTCAAAAATATAAGGTCCCATTAAAATAGATGGACAATCTTTTAGAAATCATTCAGACCACCAAAATAAGAACAATGGTAACAAATTATAATTAAAATTAAAAATTTCTCTTAGTCTATGTACAAAATTATGGCAATGAACAAAAATATTTATAAGAGATTACGTTGACGACTATACTAGTATAAACTGTGTCACAGTCGTCAGCGTCTTCCACACTTATTTATTAAAACAAATCATCTTTGGTTAGACGTACTGAGCGCTGTGTTAAAATTTGTACATCTATTTTAATGGGACCCTGTATATTAGTAACAATATTTCTTAACAACTATGTTAGTAAACTTAACTCACAAACGTAATCTAATACTGCAACAGTAATGAGCCATAGACCTGCCGGTCGATTCTGTAAAAATCTCACCGTGAAATCATAAGTGAAGTGAGCAAGTAATAGTGTCAATACCTAGAGAATGACAGCTCACTCCACGCTCACTTCACCCAAGCTTTCACGGTGAGATGGTTACAGAATCGCACGGCTGAAGTGTAATATTAACCACGGCTTTCACAATCATTCCTAAATGGAACTGCTGCTACTTTTATTTTACGTAAACACCACGTTACCGTGTCCGTCTTCACTAACGACGTTGTGATTACCCATCCGTGATGCTCCAGCTTTCTCATTATTTTGAAGTAGTGTGTATGTAAATGTAATGTTTTGTTTACCGATTTAAGAACGCAATAGTTTTTTTTTTGTCATTTTTATATCAGAATTATGTGGATCAATAAACATAATAGATATTAGAATAGTTTCACGCTTGGAGGAAGGCAGGGTTGTGACCAAAGTATATCCACATATCACCAGTTATATCGTAACAGACACTAGACTCCAGGTTGCTGAAGGAATAAAGAAAAAAAAAAGATGATTTATTCTATAAATAGTATATTGGAATCACTTTTACACGACAATTAAAAAAAAATAGGCTAGATGTGACATATATTTGACAGATTTTTTTTAAACAGATACGCTTGCAACCAACTAGCTAGACTAAGGCCGCTTTCGCATTAGGACGTTTGCAGCGCGATAGTAGTCGTAGCGCGGCAGAAGCGATGCCTTATCATTATAAGAACAGCCGCGCGATAGCGGCGCGGCTGCCGCACGTTTAGATCAGTGTGGCGCACTTGGATGGATTCCGACTGCTGCTGGGAAGTTTGTTGCGCCACTTCTTCTCCCCAGCGAAAGCACTAGGAGGTGGTGAAGGGCGGGCGTTTTGGGGGACTGTGTTTTGTAATTTTGACGTTCAAAAAGTGCTGATTCTTAGCCTAGTTTGAATCAATGTCTTTTGATTTTTGATTTCGATTTTGACGGGGAAACATTGTTGCTCCTGCTTTTGATAGTACAGCACATCAGCGAATAAGCGCGCGCGGCTTTTGTGCTTTTGTTTATAATATGAAATTCTGACTGGGCGACGGTCGCGCTTATATCGCGCGACTGTCATGCTGCTCAAGTCGCCTAAATGTGAAAGCGGTCTAACGAAGCAGGTTATAGTTATAAATACCAAAGCAAATGCTCTCAAAAAGTCACGACATGAAATAATAATGGTAAGTATTTTATGATTCAATGAGGGTTTCCAATAAATCTGAGCTTGTATAAAATTGGAAATCAGTATTTTAATGTTCAAGGAGATTAGGGCCCAAATAAACAAGGAAATTACAAAGAGGATGAATAAATGTTTGTAATCATTGGAAATGAAACCTGTCAATTTACATTGGAATTCATATTTCTTATTTATTTGGGGCTCTCAAAGAATCGTTACTTAGAATTATTGTGATTCTGAAACTTTAATCATAATGGGATTTCGTTTTTCATTGATTGAGTGATTAGACAAAGGTTTAGACAAAATACCAAAAATAGCACCGAATTCCGTGCTTTAACGCCAACTCAGTACAACGATCGTTTCTCATGAAAATTATTTATTTAACCATTTATGTACACAATATAAACAGAAAAATATATAACTGGCCCGTTCGTCTTATGGTCGCAAGCGACTGCTGAGCGTGGGGTCCTGAGTTCGATTCCCGAGTCAGGCAAAGTGTTATTGAGCTTTTTTCCATTAGGAATTTCTTAGTAACAGCCCCGAGTTTGGAAGTTGGCGGCGTGATACCCCCGTGCCTCGGAAAGCACGTTAAGCCGTTGGTCCTGCGCCCGATCTCTCTCCGGTCGTGTCGGATTGCCGTCCCATCGGACTATGAGAGTGAGGGAAGAGGGAGTGCACCTGTGTCTGCGCGCACACTTGTGCACTATAATATCTCCCGCGCCGAAGGCTAGTCTCCGTTGAGATTGGCTGCCGTGGCCAAAATAGGGTCTGGAGGACTTTATTTAAACAGACATGAAAAAAGACACAGAAAAATACGTACAAAGGTGATGCTTATTTCTAAAGAATAAATACTATATCTCTTCCAGCATACCTGCGATGGGCCTACATAAAAAGAAATGTAAACAACGTGTGTAAGACTAGAAGAGAAAACAAAATACATAAATCAAAACAATTCCAATTCAATACAATTTTAAATAAAGATAATTCCATAAGAAAAACTCCAAGCGTGTAGCTTCTCCATTACCAATCTCCAGTGATTTTATTTTTTGCACAAATCGCTAAAAAAACATGATTGAATTTTTGTGTACTTACTTATTTTTCTGTAGTCAAGTACCATAATTGTATCTAGTAATGTAATAACTCAACTGAGTAATATCTGGACTTGGACTATAATTGCCATTATAGTTCAACAAGAACAAAGGGCCGATTTAGCCGTTGGCTATTGTCATTGTCTACGACGAAATCATCCCAGTAGATACGAGTCTTACAGCCGAATACCTACGGTACAATGTCAGTATTATTATATTACTCACTGCTGAAACTTGTTATATTTATTTATTTTCGGGAAAACAAACAGCTATACAAACATCGTAATAAACAGGTAGTGAGAAAAAAAAAGACATTACATGTGTAGCTCACGACGTTATGCACATCTTAAATACTACAAAATTATTATAGAACTATTATAAAAGGAGACAAAAATACGACGGTAAATTGCAGGTTGACAATACAAATATATAAGAGTATATATAGTTACTATAAAATAAATATCTCATCTTACGCAGCCGTCTGCACACATCATCACCTGCCTAGCCTTTTCCCATCTATTTTGGGGTCGGCTTCCAGTCTAACCGGATGCAGCTGAATACCAGTATTTTACATGGAGCGACTGCCTATCTAACCTCCACAATCCAGTTACTGGATAACACGATACCCCTAGGTAAGACTGGTTGACAGACTTTCGGGCTTCTGACTACCCGTAAAGACTGTCAAAGATCTACGAATGACAGCCGGGACCAACGGCTTAACGTGCTTTCCGAGGCACGGAGGGGTCTCGGTATGTAAAGATGGTCACCCATTCACAGACCAACCGCGGCAAACGTAGCTTAACCTAATCATTCGACCTGTGCGGCAGTTATTATTTAGCCACGGGCACCTCTGCACAAAATACTATTTTAAGTCTTTTCAGCTTTTTTTTTGGATAGTGTGCGTGTGTCTTGGCCTGAGTAAAATAAACTTATTTCCTTTTCTTTCTTGAAATCCTCATATCGATCAAATTAAAACAGTGTAAAACACAAACAAACTAACTACTATGTTGTTTTAATAAAAAAAAACTTTTTGGTAGGATGAGCAGAATATGGATTTTGGCAATTTAGATATACGCAGTTTAATTTACTGTTGTATTGTATATTTGCTTGTGGCTAAGTAATAACAGCCGCACGGGTTGATCGATCAGGTTAAATTACGCTTGCCGCGGTTGGTCCGTGGGTGGGTGACCATCTTCACATACCAAGACCCCTCCGGGCATCGGAAAACACGTTAAACCGTTGGTCCCGGCTGTCATTCGTGGATCTTTGATAGTCGTTACGGGTCGTCAGTAGCCCGAAAGTCTGACAACCAGTCTTACCAAGGGGTATCGTACTATCCAGTAACTGGGTTGTGGAGGTGAAATAGGCAATCGCTCCATGTAAAATACAGCAAAAAAAAAAATATAAAAAAAAAATGATAAATTCAGCTGCATCCGGTTAAGACTGGAAGCCGACCCCTAAATAGTTGGGAAAAGGCTAGGCAGATGAAGATGTCGTCTCCACCTTGTATATACATATAATTAGAGTTCGCAGCCCGGAGTCTGGATTTGTGCCCCGTCTATAGCAAATCTGGCGAAATGCGGGTGCACTAATAGGTACCCTTCTGGGAATCCGTCGGGAAATAGAGGCGTTATGTTACACTGTGTTATTTCGAGTTCAAAAGTCTTATTGCCAAAGGAGTTAAGTGTTACTGGGTCGAGAGCAATGCACGTGTATTTTATGTTTTTATATAAATTTGGTGAAAAGCCAGCGAGAGAGCAACACGTCATGCGGCACTCTCTTGAGTGTGAGTTACTTTTACGATGTTTTATTTGTTTACTAGCGACCCGCCGCTGTTTTGCACGGGCGCAATGGCGTTATGTCAAAACATCTAGATTTTTGTGCTTAGTATGTCTAAGGGCTGCTGTTTCCTTCGCCAGATAACTTTTATTCGAGGAATAAGATTGTTGTTTGACAGTTTTTGTATGAAATAACTGTCAAAATTCCAAAATAATTCCTCGAATAAAGTTGTCAGATGATTGAAATTAGCCATAAGAGCTAATTTTTGCAACTCAAAATAATTTTATCGGAGGAATAATTTCGATTTTTTTACAGCCGGTCGATTCTGTAAAAATCTCACCGTGAAATCATAAGTGAAGTTAGCACTTAATAGTGTTAATCCCTAGCATTAGGGAATGACAGAGCTCACTTCACCTAAGTTCTCACGTGAGATTTTTACAGAATAGCACTGCAGCCGTGCGATTCTGTAACCATCTCACCGTGAATACTTGGGTGAAGTGAGGGTGGAGTGAGCTGTCATTAGGGATTAACACTATTGACACTGCTCACTTCAAGCTCACTTCATTTATGATTTCACGGTGAGATTTTTACAGCATAGCACTGCAATTCTTGCATACAAAAACTGTCAGACGTCAACTTTAGGTATTCCATAAATAAAAAATATCGGTCGATTGAAAACACAGCCCTAAGTTAAATATTAATCTTTGAACCACATAACGGCTCCCACAGACAAGCGCGACGCGACAGCGCGACGCGACACTAGTAGAACAATTTCTTTGAAAACTTCGTGGAATTTGTTCTACCAGAATCGTGTCGCACCGTCGCGTCGCGCTTATCTGCGGGAGTCCTAAACCGGAATAAAAGGAGAATGCCGTGTTACTGTACCAACCCGCGAGGGAGCGGGGTCACAACCAAATGTAGTTCATAAAATGACTCCTATTTATTTAATTACATTTACGTTTTTGTTATGAAATATTATAGATTCCCGGATTTCGGACATCAAAAATAAAAGTATTTTTATTTACTTTTGTATGTATATTCTCTTATGTCACTGCCATTGCACTCCACTGCCGAATGTTGCTACTGCGTAAAAATATAGATACCTGCTAACAAAAATTTAAATGAAGAAGATAATTAGTAAGTATCTACCGAAACCGATTTACTATTTCTTATAATGTTAGGTATATTGTTATGTGTGTAAAAAAATCTTTACGTCACACGTTGCGGCGTCTTCATATATCATGTTACTTTCAATATTGGATTCATCTGAATTATGTATTTAAATATTATTAAAATCCTTGTTTTAACGAAAACGTTCAGTAGCTTTTCCATAACGTAGTCTTTGTGTGATAGCATACACTCCGGCGTCGAGGGCGCTATTTACGGCGGGCTCACTGTGCGCCCGCGGCGACTCCGCAGCGAGTTCGCCTAACGCTCGCTGAGAACTCACGATGAGCTCGCTACGTATTCGCATTGCCTGCAAATCGCCAGTGTCATAAGGCCCTAACCATAAAATACATAATATATTTTATATAATTAGTGAGTCATTTAATTTAGTACCTAGTATACAACGTGTAACGTTAAATGCGCAAAACCTGAAAATAGTTTGATCAGAATAACGAGCGGAACTAATTGAACCACTTTTTAATAATATATATAGGTCACATTTCATTTTTTGTCATCAAAATCTTCATTAAAAACGTTGCCGTGTCTATTTATTAATAGGTCAAGCAACCCAATGTCAGCGTGGCGCAGCGGCCCGGTGACGACTCCTCCCTCGATAAAGCGTCGTCGCAGACGCAAGAAACGATCAGAATGGCCAGTAAAACTAAAACAGCACATAAAACCTTTACAATTTTTTTAATGACTTATTTTCTCTGTGAAATAGGTCAATTGAATTAAAAATCAGTTGTGGTGTCTGAGGTTTTGCGTATTTAACGTTACATGTTGTATAATTTTATTTAAATTATAAGACTGCCAATAACATTGCACTTTAGGACAGAAACGATTCCTCCAAAAGATTAGTACGCTCATAGATTCTCATTTATTTCGTTTTCCTTATTCCGTATCCAATTCTACAGTGACTAGGGTACCATAGCCAACAATAGTTGTTTCGTTATTAGGTATGTTGGTACTGCAGCTAGCATAAAATTTTATCACCCCAATCTCTTCCTGTAAATGAACGTAAATGGAAACGTGAAAATAAATAGACTGAATTGGTAATGTTCGATATTATTTGGTTCTATCACATTTTTATAAAATTATTGTAAGTGCCATGGATTCGTGCCCAGTTGATGACAATAGGCTTGTCCCCTATTACATGGGACATGAACTTAGCTGGCAAAATGTGGGTGCACCATAGGTACACCCTTGCCCATCTCTTCGGGAAAACCAGGCGTTATGTCATGTTATGTTATATAGTAAAACTAGCATCGCACCGCGGTTTCACCCGCATGAGTTTCGATTCCGAAGGAAAATCGAGATAAAAGGTATCTTATCTGTTAATGCTGGTTATAAACTATCTGTATGCCAAATTTCATCCAAATCCGTTTAGTCGTTTTTGCGTGAAAGAGAAACAATCATCCATCCATCCATCATCACAAACTTTCGCGTTTATAATATTAGTAGGATTAGTGCATAATATGCACTAATCTAAAATTATATTATAATAAGTTTGAGTTGAAAATGATTATTGAATTGTCTCTTTACTCACGGCCCTTCCAAAAAGATATCTTGCCGGTATTGTATATTATGGGCTAACAAAAACGCCTCAGCCGTTAAATGTTATCATACAAAATGGCGGCTATAGTCCGTGTATCAGAAATGTGTAGTCATATTTAAGGGTGTGGCATCAAACTGAACAACTTTCTCCATGGAGCCAGCAACGATATCACGGTAAAACTTTATTAGAAAAATAAAACAACAACCGATTTAAAATAAAAAATGCTAAGTACGATATAAAAAATGACTTTAATTTCGGAAGTCGGTGACAAAAACACAAATCTATAAACAACGTTTTAGTGATGGTACTCATATTCCTTCACTTGCTAAGTAAATAGCTATGACAGGAAGCTATTATAACATCATCGACACACAATAAGTGGAAAACATACGCATTATTGAAGCTAACTCAAAAACCACTCATCAAAACTGGACCAAATTTATATGGGTGGTCCCATATAAATTTGGTCCAGTTTTCCTTGTAAGTATGCCCTCTCAAAACAAGAAGTTTTCAAATCGGTTTATACTTAATAACGGAGTTCTGATGTAACAAACATAAAAAAGAAAATACGACCGAATTGAGAATCTCCTCAATCAGCTGTCCCATACAAATTTCAATACCTACTCGATCCGAATGTATGGGACAGCTGATTATTGACCATTTGATAACGCAAGTACCCTTTATTGAACTTAGGCCTCTAACAGGGTCAAATATAATAGGCAATATTGCCACAGTTACCACAGACAATGGATGCTCTCAATACGATGATGTTTAGTACTTTAGCCCTTTGCAACCGGCAGTACAAATTTCGCATAGATCAGTAAAAACTTATTAATCCTTTGGAAAGTGTTCAGAGGTCCTGGGAAAAATACTGGGAAAAATCTTATGGAACCTGGTCTTCAGCAGTCAGACCCTCACATACGTGAGGTTCAGGAATAATTTGCTAGTCGCTCGATCGTTCTCAGAATTTTGTAAAGTCGAAACTCACGATCACTTCAACTCGGTTAGAAAGGGTTATACAGATATTGAAATCAATGCATCTTTTACCGTCCCAAGGTGCCTGTAAAAAAAGGAGCAAGAGACAAAGAAGGTATTCATTTGAAAAGTATGGTGATTTACTTATCCTCCTAACTGTAAAACAGAATCTGATGTTAGTGACATCAAATTTAATGTGAAAAGCAGAAGACCAACTCATATGACGCAACGGAATAGGATCAAGGTTCAAGACGTAGGATTACGGGTAGCGGCTCTCAAATAATAATAATAATTTATCACTTATTCTCTCTTCACAAAGCTGACTTAAAGTTAATGTGTACAAAAAAAAAATGTCTCAGCTGTATTCCACCTTTGTGAGAGACTGGTGTTTGATATAGGTTTTGGGAAAAACCTGTGTTACAGGTCTCCAAAACAAAAATGAAAGTGGTATTGACCAGAGAATCCCAACCCACACTGGTCCCGCGTGGTGGATAACGACCCTATCCCTCTCACTGAGAAGAGGCCGGTGTCCCATGCGTGGAAACATTATAGGCTGATTATTATAGACCAGGGAAGCAAGACACAAAAGGAAGGAGACCTATATACTTAGCAGTGTGTGGAAATAGACTACCAATGATGATGATGATGATGATGATGATGATGATGATGAACCTGGAATCGACTCATGTCCAGCTATGGTTACGGTACTGTTGAAAAATAACTAAAGCCTACCTAATGATCAAACCATTCCCAAAGAAAACAACAGAAACAAAACGACCATTCAGTAACCAATAGTTCCGTTACCGTCCAGTTCCTAGTAGATCAATACATCAATGTTCTAAATGGCTAAAGATCTTGATGTATGTTGGAATATTAGTCCAAGTTAACACTCGTTTAGTAGATTAGTATTAGTAGCAACGTTGGCTGAAGCACAAAATAGATAAGTACAGAAGGCCCACTCCATACAACCAGCCAAAACGCACGCACACATAGATAAGGTAAGCTTCACGTACAGTAAGTGAGAGCGCACTCACGATTTCATACCGGACGTTTTAGTGCGCTACGATCGGGCGCGGCATGGACGTGATCCAAATGCGCGGTCGCTGTACGTGCCGGGCTCGATCCGAATACCTACACGCGGTGGAGCGCGCCCTCTGTTGAGCGACCGATCCGAGCACTGTCAGTTTTATGACAGTGCTCAAAGGCGCCACAGTCGTTTGGCATACTCGGTGTGGATGGTTGTAAGTGGATCGGGTAAAAATCAAAATCAAAAGTCATATAGTCAAACTAGGCTGAGAATCAGCACTTTTCGAACGTCAAAATTACAAAAGACAGTCCCCCAAAACGCCCGCCCTTCACCACTTTCGCTTGAGCAATATGGATTATGCGATAATTTTCAACTGAACTTAATCTAGCTAAAACGTGGATCGGTACTGGAGCGCGGGCTCCATGATCGTGGATCGTAGTGCACTGGGCTGATCCAAATTTGGATCGTCCGGTGTGAAACCAGCGACTGACATTTGAGATCGCCGTTGCCTGCGCCTGTTTTTGCTCGCTGTCTGGAGCCGGCCTTCTGTATCTATATATTTTGTGTTTGTAGCAACGTTGGCTCAAGGCCGCTCGAAGGACGACGTGATTAATCGCTGTTAATGAACTGAGACGGGCCAATGATGTACGAGAGATAGGAAACGTTTTGGAGGAACTATTATAGGTTTTGGGAACAATTTGTACTAATTAAATAAGTAAATATAGAGATGTAAGAAATGGAATTGAGATTTAAAATGACGATATTAATTATTATTATTAATTAAATTATTTTTTTAATTACGGTACACGATAATTACGGTTTTTAGTCACTATCTATATATACAAATGAAAAAAAAATGAAGTGTCTTTTTGTGATGTTAAAATAACAGCTTTTTACTAAATGCATAATTATGAAAGTAACGATACCTATTATTATATTATAATTTTTTAGTTTAATTTTTTTTTATATCCTAATATTTAAAAATATAATTTATATGTAAATAATGAAAAAAAGCTATAATTAAATATATATATATATATATATATATATATATATATATTATAATATATATATATATTTTGTGTGTCTATTTGTTCCGTCTATTCTCGGAAACGGTTGCACCGATTTCGACGGGACGGTCACTGGCAGATAGCTGATGTTATAAAGAGTAACTTAAAAATAAAGAAACTCACCAACATACATGAACCCTGAAAACACAACCTATTTTTGGGCAGTCCTGTAAGAACAAGGTTCCGCGTAAAAAAAAAACCCATGAAATCCAATATAATATACCTTTTCGCGCCTAAGCCTCTGAACGTATTTCGATAATTTGGCAAGGAGATACGAGTACCATCTATTTCCTTGCCAAATTATCGAAATACGTTACGTAATCTTGAGGAAGGATATAACCTACGAGATTAGTCCCGGTAACGTGTTCCCGTGGGACAATTTCCGACATCCACGTGGACGAAACCGATGGCAGAGGCTTTTTCATAATAATATAATTGGTACCAGGTCTTTAGGTACCAGCACATCAAGCTACTATAATCTGTCAAATTTCTTTAATAGATTTTCAAATGTATCCCTAAAGCATAAGGTTCAAGGTTGATTGGAAAAATTTGACAGTTTCGTGTAGCTTGATGTGCTGGCGTCTGTCCACGAGCCAATACACTCGACTATCCCTGAAACTTATTCCTATCTTTGCACGTGGCGGCAAGTTGGTAGATTCGTCACCACCGATCCATGCATATAGCAGTCCACTGCTATATGCTGATGGTGATTCAACTCGATTTTCGGCAACTCTCATCCAGCTGCTACCAGTCATCCTGCGAAGATCGTCGCTCTACCTAGCCTGAGGGCGTCCCACCTTACGTTTACCAATTCGCGGTTTCCACTCAAGAACATTTCTACCCCAATTCCATCACTTAAATCCATATAATAGTAAGAAATATTGGAAGTTCCAAACACGTAAATACCAAAACGAATCAATACAAAGGGTTATTCCAATTGCCTTAATATGATGCGTCAGTCTACTATTGATTTGTATTTACCCTGTAAAGTAGTGTTTACGGACAGAATTTTTATAGAACTTACAGTTTAGGGTTTTACAAGAGTTCTTTGAAATATCTAGCTTTAAATGAAAGACTTTAGTAAGATAAGATAAGATATTTTTAATTGCATAAAACATGGTATACAAGGTGTTATTTAAAAAATATTAGGTCAAACATGTTTTGCTTAATACTAAAGCATGCAAACTTACATAATAAAGATACATTATGACATTGAGCTATATTACATTGAATTCATACTTAAAAAATCATTAATGCTATAGAAATTATTATTATTGAGCCATTTATATAATTGAATTTTAAATAATTTACAATTTATTGTTTTAAACATTTTTGGTAATTTATTATAAAGACGTACACACATAGCCAGACAGTTTTTATTATATTTCGCTGATCGAGGCAGCACATCCAGCACAAGTCTGTATTGGTCACGCCGACTGCGAGAGCTTACTTCCTCAGCTGTTTTAAATAGTTCTTTGTGTTTTCGAACGAACACGCATACTTCATATATACAGCGTGTAACGGAAGGGGGGGATCAACCCTGAAGGAGGTGAATGTGTGCCAAATTTTTTTTTTTATATTTCGACCTATGTTCTTTGGGGAAAGTTGTTGAGTTTCATGAGCACATTCACCTCCTTCTGGGTTGATACCCCCCTTCCGTTACACGCTGTTTATATAACGACGGTAACGGTAGCAAACCAAGCTCTTTAAATATTGGTTGACATGATTCGTCAGATGGAATCTCGTATACAGCTCGTAAACATATCTAGCTTTAAATGAAAGACTTTAGTAACAACACAAAGTTTCTTCGAACTGGCAAGGAGACTTCAGTTTACTTAGAAACTAGTACTTTACATTTTATATTTCGATAGCCCTTGAAAGGCTCGACAATCCTAAATTCTAGCACCACTTTTTAATTTACCAAACAAATTAAAAAGAGCATACAATCGCATCATCTTTCCTAAAAACTAAGTGTTTGTTTTATATAGCACAGTTCGCTATTTATTCGACACAAACAATTTTTTTCTTTATCCTGACAAGTTGTCAAAATTCAGATAGTACCGGTTGCCAGTTCACAGTCGATATTATCATTTTACTCGCATCGTTCAAATCAAAGTCACCAGTCTGCATCTGTGGGCAGTTCGTGGCAATAGGATCGCCCCTATTACATGGGACTTAAACAAAACTGGATAACTTAAGTCTTTCTATATGTAGTTTGTGAGCTTAAAACCCGAGAGCCAAGCCGGGATCTCAGTAATATTTTGGTTTTTACATCACAGAAACATTGTTTATAACAGTAAGTGCTTCTGTTCCTTGTAGTTGCAGTTACAGCTAAATTCCATCATTATGAACAAGACGACTTATAAAATCATTCAAATACACAATGCGCTTGACTCTTCCCGTGACCCAAGGACTGGTTTTTACCTTGGTTAAAGGACGTGACAATACCGCCAGTCTCTTCGGTACATTACCAGTCGACAGCGATTCAGAGGAATTTTTCGTCGCCATATTTGAGATAGTTAAAAGTTTTAGTTAGGTAAGGTTATTAAATATTTTTTATTTTAATAGTTTGCTAGTTAATTTATTACAAGAAATTTTTCCCGTGTATATATTATTATCCTCTTTAATAAAGCGGTTTCTTATAACACACAAAATCCTGCTTCGATTAAGGTAACGTTAACTTTAAAATAGTACCTCCAAATAAATTCTTAGCTGAACGACCATCACGCTGCACGGGTCATCTATTCGAGATACGTTCCGAATTTAGCCCAGTTCTCGACTTGAAAGTGCCACATTACTCGGTTTTACTCTAAAATCTAAGCTCCTACGTTTGTTGTTTTATTGTCCAAAGCTAAGGTTTCTGTGTAGAATTATTTTGAAACAGGTGGAGTAACTGTTGCTAAGAGAAGAGCAAGGCGTGTTCAGTATCGTAATGTTAAGTGCTATGTTTAATTTGTAGAAAGTTTTAAAGTAGAGAATGTTGATGTTTTAAAAATGAAAGCCACAAAGTATTACAAAATATTGTTTACTGAATTGTTTTTTACGAGTCTGTGGTCTGAAATGATTATAAGTCATATTTCCTGTAAAAGGCTAGTACACACGCTGAGCTGACCCCAAATAAATTGGGACAAGGGCACGAGAATGATGACGATTGTCTATACAAGGCTTATAATATCATCATCTGCCTAGCCTTTTCCCAAC
Organism: Eremobia ochroleuca; assembly: GCA_949629135.1. Lineage (NCBI taxonomy): Eukaryota > Metazoa > Arthropoda > Insecta > Lepidoptera > Noctuidae > Eremobia > Eremobia ochroleuca. The sequence continues at coordinate 8,529,514 of OX451408.1, forward strand.
TATTTTGGGGTCGGCTTCCAGTATAACCGGATGCAGCTGAATACCAGTATTTTACATGGAGCGACTGCCTATCTGACCTGAGGGGCCCGTGGCTAAATAATAACAGCAGCACAGGTCGATCGATCAGGTTAAGCTACGCTTGCCGCAGTTGGTCTGTGGATGGGTGACCGTCTTTAAAGACCGAGACCCCTCCGTGCCTCGGAAAGCACGTTAAGCCGTTGGTCCCGGCTGTCATTCATAGATCTTTGACAGTCGCTACGGGTAGTCAGGAGCCTGAAAGTCTGACAACCAGTCATACCTAGGGGTATCGTATTACCCAGTAACTGGATTGTGGAGGTAAGATAAGTAGTCGCTCCATGTAAAATACTGGTATTCAGCTGCATCCGGTTAGACTGGAAGCCGACCCTAACACACTTGGGAAAAGGCTAGGCAGATGATGATGACTGCCTATCTGACGTCCACAAACCAGTTACTGGGTATTACGATACGAAACTGCCAGGTTAGGTTAGGTTAGAACTGTGACCATACAACGCCAGATTTCCTAATTATGCCCTGTCGGCGAAGAGTGCCGTCGAAGTAGTCTTGTCGGTGTTCAGTCTGTTGGCGTAGTGTCTGTCGGCGTTTAGTCGTACACTCAGAGAAAATACGTGCAAAAGTAAATAAAAATACTTTTATTTTTGATGTGCGGAATCCGGGAATCTTTTTCATAACAAAAACGTAAATTTAATTAAAAAAATCAGAGTAATTTTATGAACTACGTTTGATTGTGTCCCGCTCCCTAGCAAATTGGTACGGTCTCATGGTACAGTCTCACGGCATTCTCCTTTCATCAAACATACAAAAAATCAAATCTTTTCACATTAATAATATAATTAGTTTATAATTACTTTGCAACCTGTGTCGACACCCTTGCGCCATCCCATCTTCCAAGCACGGTGGGCTGTGTGTGTGCGGCTGCTGCAGGTGCGGAAAACCTCAAACGGCACAAATACTCCAATCTCCTTGGAACATATATGTTTGAGCCGTTTGGTGTTGAAACACCACCACCTTGGGGTCCGAGTGCTCATCAAATATTTCGGAACATCGCCAAGCGGTTGGTTGATTCTTCACGTGACCAGAGGGCTGGCCTATTTCTTGGCCAAAGAATCAGCATTGCCATCCAACGTGGTAATGCTGCCAGCCTTTTGGGCACTTACCCCATTGACAGCGATGCGGACGAATTTTTTGATTCCCAATGAGCTCCTGCCTTATATATTTTTTTGTTTTTGTTATATACTTGTATATAATATTTGTATATTTTTTAGTATTAATTAGGTATTAGTTGTTATTTGCTGAGTTATTATTTTAATTTACAGAAATAAAATTAGTTTAGATATTCATAGGTTTAGCGTTTACAAGATTAGATCGAAGTAAATGTTTCAGATACCATAAAATCTGTGTTAGTGTATGGAGATGTTAACCAAAAATTTATAACCAGCCAGTCGATTCTGTAAAAATCTCACCGTGAATGCTTGCATGGAGTGAGCTGTCAGTGTCATCCCACTGATGCTAGGGGTTGACCAAGCATAAATGTACATTTACAATCATAATAGAGATTTTAATTTAAAAAAAATTATGCTAATTCGCTAAATGATCAATAGAATTAGCATAAAAAATATTATTAAAATGTCGATTATGATTGTAAATGTATTCTTGGTCAATCCCTAGTATCACATGGGATGACACTAGCAGCTCACTTTCCTCTCACTTCACCTAAGTCTTCACGGTGAGATGGTTACAGAATCGCACTACAGACAACATTTTTTAGAACATTAAATGCCATGCGGTAATCAAACCTCCATATTTTGTAACCAATTGCTCAACCACTGGGTCGTAAATTCATCCAGTATACGAGTATTTGTACTTATTCGAGTTCACTCAGACTTTAGAATCAAATTTTACCAGAATATTATATTTCTTTGTTCTCAAGCGTAATAGATAAAACAAAGACAAAGAACGCAACGCGTACGTATAAGCATAATGTGATTCATTGACTCGTTTCAAACAAAGCGTTGGAAAACTTTTACATTCGCTCGTAGCCCTGCAGACATCCATGTTTTCGTTTTAAGCTCTAAACAATAAAATTTTCATTGCAAAATTTTCTGTATCACTGAATATTCAATGTGAAGTTTCACAAAGTTTAAAATATAGAATTTTTAAAATACTAAAAGAAATTTAATGATGTTATATATCTGACAAGCAACTCGAAGTTTCTACAACAGTCATCCGATTTAGCATGATGTCGGAAGTTGTGTGACACTCCACAAATTGTACAGACGCCAGCACATCAAGCTACTATAATCTGTCAGATTTCTTTAATAGATTTTCAACTTTATCGCTATAGCATAAGGTTCAAAGTTGAATGGGAAAATCTGACAGTTTCGGGTAGCTTGATGTGCTGGCGTCTGTACCTATTCTATTTCAAACATCTGTTTTGACACCTATTTTAAAAAATAAAAAAACTTTGTCTTTGATTTTTAAATCTTTGCTGAATATTGGTTTGTAAATGCTTCTGTTTCGTTTTGACACCTCTGAAACCGACGCAATGTCGCATGATGTCATGGAAAAGTCATATACGGCATGTGTGAGCTCTATATTCTCAGTTTTGACACTATTCACGCCACATAAGTACGGCGACGCTAAATCTAAAGATAAAAATATATGCCATTTGGGGCTGATTTTACCCGTAATTAAGCGTTCAAAATCGCAATCTCACCTCAACGACAGTCAATGTCGAAAAAGTAGTCAAATTAGAGGTTTTTTTTTTGACAGATAAAAACTGAGATCAGACTGTTGTTGAACGTTCTTAAAATTACGAGAATTGTCCCACAGATATATTTTATCCGTGGAATAAAATTGACGTCTGACAGTTCTAGTACGGAAAAACTGTCAAAAGTTGAAATTTCTGTTTCAGGATTAGACTTATTCTAGCTACAAAGGCTTGGTGAAATTCGCCTTTAGTCAACTTGTACAAATGTCCCCAATTTTCATATAAAATATATCTTGAAAAGGCAAAACAAAAGTATTATAAGGATCTCGAGTAAAAGTAAGCCATGCAAAATCGTCCTGAAATCCCGTAGCTATGCTGCGGTTTTTATTACTCGCAGAATCCTCTGAAGCGAACAGGATTAGTATTCTTTTTACGTTCTTCTCACGGTTAAAACGATTGTCTCCTTTCTGTTTGTGTTATTCCATTTCATACAATAATCCTCATGTTACCTTATTTTTTCTATACCCTTTTATCTCGTAATACCTTTCGGTTCGTTCTGCTAGCTATTTTATGAATTGTGGTTGTACTTCATTGGTTTGTAACTTTGTTTATGGTTTTTATGTGTCTGTGTTTTTTGGAAGGAATTCTACTATGTGGAGACAACAAAACGGCAATAATTAAAAAAAAAAACTGGAATTACTTAATGCATAGTAACGCAGAGTATCTTGGAACTGTCAAATAAATCTGAGCATCGAAATAAAAAAGTGAGGAAAAAAAATGAGGGAGGGGCCCATGGCTAAATAATAACAGCCGCACAGGTCGATCGATCAGGTTAAGCTACGCTTGCCGCGGTTGGTCTGTGGATGGGTGACCATCTTTACATACCGAGACCCCTCCGTGCCTCGGAAAGCACGTTAAGCCGTTGGTCCCGGCTGTCATTCGTAGATCTTTGACAGTCGTTACGGGTAGTCAGAAGCCCGAAAGTCTGAGAACCAGTCTTACCTGTATCGTATTGCCCAGTAACTGGGTAGTGGAGGTCAGATAGGCAGTCGCTCCATGTAAAATACTGGTATTCAGCTGCATCCGGTTAGACTGGAAGCCGACCCCAACATAGTTGGGAAAAGGCTAGGCAGATGATGATGACCCAGTTTAATTTACTGTCGTCTCCACCGTATAAAATATTTACTTCTGACTTTGGTTTTAGAAAATATTTTTGTTGATGGTGACATTATTTGTCTGTGGATTTTGTAACATGGATGCTTATTTAGTACTGAGTGTTTTTGTGGCGGTTAGCGGTGTCTATTTTTAGTAATTTTTAATAAATAGATGCATCATAAAACTGTCTAATATAAAAACATAATTTTGTGTAACCAGCACCCTAATTACGGAACACATTATAAATCACAATCTGAATTATTTTGATGGATAATGCCAATCCATTGCTTAATATGTTGGAAAAATTTCTCTGCTCAAGACCGTAAACAACGCAATGATTTTTTGAACTGTCAAAAGGAAAGGCATTTGCTACGATCCAGTGTAACACTCCAGTTTTCTTAACCAAAGAGTATGACAATATCTCATTTTAATACCAAGATCCGTAACTTCTGTAGGCAACATTATCAGTTAACAACATCCCATTTTTCTCGGCCTCAATCGTAACACCGTAATATAAATAATGCGTACACTTGACTCGCAGAAATTGTGAACATCTTAAACGGTGTTTCAGATTGGATCCCCCATTTCTGTTATTTACATCTGTATCATAAATTGTACACTTACGTACGCTACACTCAACGAAAGAGTTTGGTATACAGGTACAATACAGTCATATTTCTGGTTCTTCGTCTTTTCGAATTAATTCTACGTTTGATGCGTGGGTATACGCATCATTTATTAAACTTACAGAGAATGCGTTCCTGACACCTGTCACTTTCATACAAACGAATACGTTTTCTTCGAATGTGACCTTAAGCTACCAGAATTGTCGCACTGACAAATGTCAGAAACGCATTCTCTAGACGGCTGGACTGTAAGTGGAACAGTGAAATTATGCGACGAAAATTCGGCGTGATCACGTTTGTTATGCAAACTACGCGACGCAATTGCGAATTATTTTATACGTCAAAGGTAATTTAAAAAGCACTAAACAAGCCTAATTAGAAATAATTAATTAATTAAAAAATATATTAAATAATTATTAACAAGAAATAATTATCTACCCAAAAAGAGATGTGAAAAACTTAACAACTTTGCACACGCACAATACCTATACAGCATGTATCCGAAAGGTGTGGTCAAGTTTGTATTGAAGTTTTATATGGGACAGTTGATATTTTTTTTGCGATTATGATATTGGTCCCATTGTTCAGTTTTGTGTTCTATGTGTATGTATTCTGTATTTCACACCCTTAAATATGACCATGTCTTTCTGATACTTCCTCATATGTTAGGATTGGCTTTCAAGCTAACCGGATGTAGTCGAATACCAGTATTTTACATGAAGCAACTGTCTAACTGACCTCCACAACCCAGTTACTGGGTAATACTATACCCCTTGGCAAGACTGGTTTTCAGACTTTCGGGATTCTGAGGACTCGTAACGACATCCAAAGATCCACGAATGACAGCCGTTGGTCCCGACCAACGGTTTAACGTGCTTTTCGAGGCACGGGTCTTGAAATGTAAAGAGGGTCACCCATCCACGGACCAACCGCGGTAAGCGTGGCTTCACCTAACTGATCATGCGGCTGTTTTTACTTAGCCACCTTTCTGATACATGCTGTATATATTATAAAAAGTAGTATAAGTGTATCCTGCTGCGTGTATACTTTTCTGTTATGTTTACTGTACCTGGAGTGTTAGGTACCTCGTTATGGTAAAGTGAGCCATTTCTTAAAGTTGAGGGTGTTCAGATTTTATTTCTTTATTGCTGTATTTTTTGTTTTCATTTCATTAGGTATGATGGGAGAAATGAGTTTTAACTTATTTATGGAAATTGTCGCTTTTTGACGCCAAACATATTTTTCTTTAGCGTCTCTTTCCTAAGACATTTAATAATCATACCGTACTAGCTAACGCCCGGCATGCGTTGCAATGCCATCTTATTATTTTTTATTTGTTTCGTACCTCCTAACAAAGAACGTCTTAATACGTCGACCGATTGTGATGAAACTTTGTTATGTAACGAAGTTTCATCACATTCGGTCGAACCATTTTCGAGTTTTTGCGAGACTAACGAACGGAAATTAAGTTTTATGTACTTACAGTGTTATTGGTCAAACATTAACAACATCTCTGGACTGTATTACTAATATCATAAACAACAACTTTTGCTCTATGACTTTTATTAATTCATCAGACTTTCATACAAATTGCTAATGCTTTGGTGTCACAATCCGCGGAGATGACTACAGGCCATCTTGTGATAAGCTGGACGTTATTTCCAGCATCCAAACTTCCGGCTAACCACCGATCAATCCAGACATTTCGGAAGCATACGGCCACCGAGCTCCGTGCCTACAGCGTGCGGTAATTCCGAGCATCCAAGTGCACCACGCCAGGTATATAGTTTACCCACGTGGCCACGTCGTGCTCGCTCCGGGTCTGACAACACTATCTGCCGACTTGCACCTCCCCCGACGTCAGCAGGGCCAGCGTGCCACGGCCGGCGGGGTCTTCGTCACACCAGACTGAGCCAGGAGAGTATTGTGCACTCCCAAGGGAAGTTATGGAAATACGTAGTGACCATTTTATGTTGACACTTTACGTGGTTATTATTTATCTGCCCCACGTAAACCTCTACCGTCATAGCCTCTTACCCTACATAACTGGATTGTGGAGGTGAGATAGACAGTTGCTTCATGTAAAATACTGGTATTCGGCTGCATCTGGTTAGACTGGAAGCCGACTCCAACATAGACATAGTCTAGTCTAGCCTAGGCAGATGATGATACGTGTAAATAACAAGGATCTACTTATGTCAAGTTTTTGCGATTCTATTGTAAAATATGCCTAAAACCTAGCTTTATGTAGGTACCTACTTTATAGTAAAGATTAATTATTTTAATGTAGGTAGGTAATACTCGTATACACATATTGGGTATTTATTTTAGTTTTTCAATAATCACAGCACACATAACACACACACACACACACACACACACACACACACGCGCGCGCGGGCGCACACTGACACACACAAACACACACACACATACATGTATATATGTGACCTTTTTATATTTTTATTATATTAATTTATTATAACGGCACTTCCATGTTTATTATTCTAGCGTGTGGCATTCGTGGGTTGCAGCTGAAAATCAGCGTCAGGTGGTGCACCTTGTGTTGTGATTTTATTTTTATTTAATTTTTTAATATTTCGATGTGTGAAAAATATTTATTTATTTATACTTTATGGTAGACCACAAAAGTACACAATATAAAAAAATACATCAAACAATACAAAATATACAATGGGCGGCCTTATCGCTTTCTGCGATCTCTTCGAAAATATATTGTCACTAGACCTAAGCTGTCATCTAGCTAAACCCTAAGCTACCAAATGGCAATAGGTAGTTCTGTCTGAGACCAAGAGTAAGTTTTAGATCCCATCTAAAGACCCCTCAAAAAAAGCCTGAGGCGTAACTCTATACGTTTAAATGCAAAAAAACCGTTCTAAGGGTATACCTGACTATCTCGCAATAGAATCTTTAAATGTGCCACTTTATTTTTATCAGAAAACATTAAGGACATTACTCCGATCCTTTCCCTTTCTTAGGTCTAACAAAGCTGTTATTGGCTGAAAGTATGTTAGGTTCAAGGTAAGATCAAAGGAACGTCCCTAGATTTTTCGATTCTAAATTTCCGAAAGGCCTTGATCGAAAATCTTCGAGAATAAAATTAGGGTCAATCCCCTTGTTCTCATCTATACTTCTCTAACCATACTAATATTATAAAGAAGAAAGATTTTTTTTTTTGTTTGTTTGTATGTACCGAATAAGCTCCAAAACTAATGGACCGATTTAAACCACTTTTTTCACCAATAGAAAGCTAATTTATCAGGAAGTAACATACTCTATAATTTATTAGACTTTCTCAATAAAATGGCGATAATGTAACACAAAGTAGAAAAAAATACCAATTAAATTAGGCGTGCGCTGAGAAAACTATTGATGATGCATAAAAATTACGTACTACATGATCAAAGTACTCATTTATTACCTATAAAAAAGTCCGTGAGGGAATGTATCAATTATCATAGTCAAGTCACAATATCAGTTTTTGTGTTCTAAAATTTAATTAGATCGCCGGTAAAAACACAAGTTGGTGACATTCGTATCGTAGTATTAATTCTTATTCAAATAAACAGTTTCATCCTCAAAGGTCAAAGTCAAGGTCAAGGTTAGGCTTAAATTTAGATTTTATTTAAAAATAAAATAAGAAAACAGATACTAAGTCAGGATATCAATTTTCTTTTTTTTCTGAGATGAAAATCCCACAAAATGGTAATGTTTTGACATTTTAAATACTAGCTTTGAAATTATATAAAATGATCAATAGAATTAGCATAAAAATATTATTAAAATCTCGTTTATGATTCTTAATGTTTGTTTAGTCAATCCCTAGTATCAGGTCACTTCACGCTCATTTCACCTAAGTTTTCACGGTAAGATGGTTACAGAATCGCACTGCTGTAACATAAATATACTGGATGTTTTTACACGGTGTTCTGCTCATGAATATGAACAACTTTCACTATGGGACCAACTCTGAGATCACAAAAAAAAAATCAGTGGTTTCATACATTTTGGTCAAGTAGGTATTGAACTTCTGTATTAAACAGCTGATTATGTTTTCGTAATTTCAGAGTTGGTCTAATATAAACAATAGGGTTCGAGACGGAGATAAAGTTTCGTAAATTGTATCACAAAGTACCCCTTTAGCGGTGCGGAGCCTACCTGACGGACGCCAGATGGCTAATGTCAAAAAGAAGGGGGCGCGTTTTCTGTTCTTAGGAAAGCTTCTAGACCATTCTAGAAGCTACAAGTTCCCTCTTATTGGCCGAGCGTTGACGAGAGGAGTTACCACCAGAAGCGCGCGGATTCTGGCGGGAGCGATTGATTATAGTTTCGCGTTATAAACGTAATTTTCTTCTTAAATAGCCAGGGCTTCTTCCCAATACTAAATCAACGGAATTATACAACGTATCAAGCATAATCAGTCCGATTTACACCTAGCAACGCTAATAATAATTACTAGATTATAATATCATAATCCCTAATCTCTAAAAACGTTTTCAACTACCATCAAAGTTTTCATTAGTACCAAAGAATAACTAGGTCAGGAAAATAATAAAAGGCGTCATCAAAGATCTTTCGCGAAGATTATAACCTCCTTTCATAACAAGCGACTTAACGATCTAAGGCTGAATGCAGACCAGGGTCTTAGATCACTATTATCACTCAATGATTCCTTACTTCTAACCACGTCAATTCTTTAGCTAATCACGACATCTGCATAATATCTATGCATATCTGCGTATTCTCTATGGTACAATGAACGAAACCGCGTGAAATGAACACACACACAGATCTTGATATGTTTGCGAATGAAAGGAAGATGATATTGTCAGAATGTTTGATGATTTTTTGTGAGAAGAATGCATGACTGTGTTAAATAAATTATATGTTTAAATAGTGTAATTGGGTTCGGTCGTTCTATTTAAGATAAACAAATAAATAACATGAACGTGAAGTTGGCGTGGTTTGAACAGTCAAAATACCACGCTAGACAACCGCACGTGGTTTGCACGTGGTAAATTTACGCGGGGAATTGGGGCCCTGAGACTGCTTAGCTGTTAAAAATGTATTTATATAATCAGCCTTTAAAGTTCACACTGCTGAGACGAAAGCCTCCTCTTTGGTAGAGGGGACGGGCCGTAATATATCACGAAAGCCCAGTGCGAGTTGTTTAATGTTATATATGTATATTATGATATATGTATATTTGCAATCTTGTTGTGAACGGAGGTGTCGAAGATGTATTAAAATAAATAAATAATGACTTGCTAAATCGTGACCTGGGTCTACCAAATATCCGGTAAACACTTGAATACCAAATTGATTTGTCGCAGCAACTACAAGACCTAAAGCTGACAATTGGAGCTTCTATGAAACCAATTATCGGAACTGAAATGTTTACATTAATACAGTTAGTGAATTCTCTGTTTTTTTATAAAACATACCTCATAGAGCATCCTTGAGGATTCTCTTACAATTGGCATAGTTCATAGAATAAATGTTTGCTTTCGAGTTTAGTCTATTTTATAGGAGAGGTCCGAGGTACAGGTAAAATTTGGATACTCGTATACTCTCATCTTTTGTTTACGGTACCAAAATGTGCCAGAACTGTTTCATAATTTTATTTGATATGTTCACATAGTCGTCTTTCAAACTCATAATTATCGTTTCGATGATAAAATAGTGCTACACGTAAATGGTGTGCTTCGAACTTTTTCAGCCAAACACTTTCCCACATTAACAAAGAAATTATTTGCTATGTTGGCAGATGTTGATGTGATGAGTGTGCTTGTAATAAACCTGAAGATGACTGTATTCAGGATATGATACTGTATTATATTTCCTGTATTCCAGTAGGAGGATAAATAAATAAATAAATGACTGATTTTGTTTCGATTGATACGTTACACTTTTAATAAAATTCCAGTTTTTTTTACCATCGGTCCCAGCCTTTTTTAGTGCAGTTTTACCGTAGATGTTTTTTACTTTTTTTTAGAAGATCATTACAAAAGTTACGATATCGTTTATAGGACAGTTGCAAAATTAAATTATCTGGATTGGATTTAGCTTTCATATTATTCAGTTTATCTCTATTTTTCATATAGTAAATTTGTCCTGTCCTGATCCATGGTTTTATAATGTAGTTTTTGTTTTGTAGCCGAGATATGACAGTGCGCTTCTGAATTGCATATTGTAAACTTTTAATTAAGCATAACATACAAAACTATGGAAATTTTAAGAGAATCCTCAAGGAGGCTCTCTAAAGTATGTCTTATGAAGAAACAGAGAATTTACTAACTGTGTTAAAAGAAATATAGGTATACACATTTCACCTACGTTAAATGTTAATCAAATTTAGAAACTAAGATTTAAGCTATATATATATATATATAAACTTTTGATTATTTATTAATTTTAAAAGTTTATTTTTGCTCTTCTCGTATGAAACACAGAATTACCTAGTCCAGGCAGGTAAATCTTAGGAATATAATTTACATTTAAGCAAAACTGTACTAATTTTCAGGCCTTGAACTTTTTGTTTTATTTAAGGAAATGCTATTTCCTCTGGATGTTTTTCTGCACTATTTTAGGAGCAGCCGTGCAACCATCTCACCGTGAAAGCTAGGGTGAAGTGAGCGTGGAGTGAGCTGTCATTCGATAGGGATTAACACTATTAAGTGCTCACTTCACTTATGATTTCACGGTGAGATTTTTACAGGATCGACCGACAGGTCTTAGGCAGGTAGGACAGTAGTTAGTAGTCAGCAGCTCTATAAAAACAATGATGGTGCACATACTCGTATTAAAACCGTTTCATAAAAAATATATTGCAAACAATTTTAACACATTTCTGTCCATGACAGTCAAAACGGTGTCGACTTCGGTGTGCGCACTGTCTAAGCTATCAAAAATATAAAAGAGACCAAATAAGTATTTTGTCCTTAATTACATCTTTCTTTTGTCTTGTAATCTAACATCCCTTGTCAAAAACTTTGGCTATTTTATAACAAAGATCCCCCTTTTCGTAATAAATACTTTTTAATATTCGCTTCCTTGGAGTTCAAAGAGTTTCGAGGCTTTTGAAGCACAGTTATTAGCTGACTGTGAAGTGTAAGCGAGCTAATTCTGAATTCTCCTTTTAGTGTAGAATAGGTTGTACTAGTGAGGAGGACGATGCATTCGTGTGTCCATTTGAAGTAACTCACATACATCAAATGGCTGGAACGGCTGAAAACCCAATTAATTTTGAGTTGTCAGTTGTTTTCGCCAATGGGCCCATTTGTAAGTGATTTTCTTTTGTTTCTTTACAACTTGTATTGTATGAGAATAAGTAATCACGTGGTATTCAAAAAGTTTAGTAGGTACTGGTACAGCAGCAAGTAGTGGTGGCTCATTGGAAACTGTCGCGACAAACGAGTTGTAAGTCGTAGGTTTGAACACTGACAAGCGCTATACTTTGTGTAAATTATTTGATTACCACCACTCTCAAAACGTTGAAGGAAAACATCGTGAAGATATTTACTTTGTAAAGTATCTTATTTTTTATTATTATTATTGTGAGTGTGAAGACTATGTGGATCATTTCTTTTTTCTGTTTTCCTTCTTAGTTAGTTTTAATCATGATCTGTCAATTTGAGTAATTTATGCGGCCTACCCAAATGTCCTTTCATTGGTATTGTTCGTCGAATCGTAAGGCTCCTCAAGTTCTGAGTTGAGCTGCACGATTTTTGACAAATGCGTGCACTGACTGGACAGGTCCGCTCAATCTGTGTGGTTCTTTACTCAAAAGACCATTTCAGACACCAATTTACATGGTCTTTACATGATCTGACCAAGATTATGTCTGGACTTTAAAAGAGACTGTGACCTCTGAGTTTGTTTCGGCCTTTCTTCTCAGAGTAGTCAGATAGGAAACGCCGACCTCATCTAGTTTAAAAAAATATGATTGACATGTAAAAGTGTTTGTACAAACCTACTTATAGAAAATAAATCATTTATCATGTATCATTAACCTTCAAGCAGTCGCGCGGCGTCGAATCGACCGCGATTCGATCGATTCTCGATACATATATGATGCCAAATTGCTTACAAATCCAAAGAAAATTAGAATATTATTTTGATTTAATAATTTTGTTTATGTCCTAACATAATGATAATGTGATAAATACGAAAAAATATTAAATAATTAGTGTTTTAAATCCCTAAAATATCCTATAGGTCTTTTAGGTTACGCGCGACCGCTAGCGTTACAAATGACCGCGCGCCCGCTTGAAGGTTAAGAGACCGGTATGCCCTAGAACCAAAAATTCGAACACTGATAGCATCTACCAACGCACACTGAGCCCGTGTGGTGGATTACGGCCCACTTCCCTCTCGAAGAGACAGTGTCCCAGCAGTGGGAACATTATAGGCTGATTATACTGACACAGTATAAAAATTACCAAAACTAGGCTAAATTACTAACTAGGCCCTTTTTACCCGATTGCGCGACAGCAAACACAGGGTTTTTTTTGGAGTGAAACATCTATAGCCGCACGTAAAACAGATTTCTGGTGTGGCGACGCATGCTGTGGCGACGCGTCGCCATGCTCTATGATGGTATATATATACAGTCTATATGCAGTAGTGTGTACGGTGTGGCGAAGCGTCGCCATGCGCAATTATTTTATCATTATGCCATATTTAGTTCCTATCACAATCTGTTCTTTTCTGCATATTTCTTTTACAAAATAATGTCGATGTTTCACGTCTGCCAGGCGTCCCGTAACGGCTCACACTTTTTTTTTCATGTGTATCGATGTATATTTGTATATGGGATTCATTATACAGCGTGTAACGGAAGGGGGGTATCAACCCTGAAGGAGGTGAATGTGCTCATGAAACTCAACAACTTTCCCCAAAGAACATAGGTCGAAATATGAAAAAAAATTTGGCCCTCCCTTACAAAACTGACTACCAGCTGATTGATTTACTATGGGAGGGCCAAATTTTTTTTCGATCATGGTCGAAGGACCCTCCATTTTCTATGGAGGATCATAAACTTTACACCCTGTACGTCATACCTCTAGCGAAATGTGAATTCAAACATTACGCTCCAACGTGACTATATCCGAGGGGAAATTTTCGTAATTTTAAGAACGTTCACAGTCTGATATCAGTCTCAATCTGTCAAAAATAGTAATTTCTCTACATTTTTGACAAGTTTTTGACATTGATTCTCGCCGAGATGAGACTGCGAAGATATTTTAAACGTTTTTAATTACGGGAAGTGGCCTTCTGCTCACCTTCACTGTCCATGTTACTACTAATATGTCTTATGTAGTGCTGGGTAAGACAGCGATAAACATACTTCAGTATCGTAGCACTATCGCCGCCTATCAAACTTTGTCGACATCGTTAAATCTAAGTCGATAAAGCACATAAACACTCTCAAATATGTACCAAAATCGAAGTTTATGCTATTTAGTCCGTTATAGCTCTTATTGTGCTCCATAAACCGGCTTTTCGAGAATAAGCGTATTGAATATACGGGAATTTAGATCATAAAGCTTTAGTGCAACTACATGATAACGCGGTAGGTACAATTAATGAATGGTAGTAAAAAACAACTGCCAAGTAAAATGGTGAGTCAATTCACATGGGCGAATCGTCACTTTTAAATAATATTATTTTTTATATAGGCGACTCGTAAAAAGCTAATTTATCTGTATGCGGGTCGACAACTCCAGAGATATGTATATATATATTTTAAGCAACAAATAATATTATTTAAAAATGACGGTTTTCCCGTTCCGGGTGAGTAAATTCGTTCGAATCGACTAATAAGCCATTGGAGATTGTATTTTGTTTTTATAAACGTCAAAACAACACAGTAAAACCACAAAGGAGCTTATTTGACCTACATAGCCTCAGACTTCTTACCTACGTTTGTCCGGAAAATCTCTCTGAAAATATATATTTAGCAATCCAAAATCCCGAGCCGGCACCAGATAGTGTAGGAGCCATATCCTGACATCATTCAGCGTTGAAGTGTCAAACATGTGTACCATAAAACGTTTTAGAATACACCAACATAAGTTGAACTACCCCGATACCCCACAAACTATTCCAATAAGGCGATACGAGGGAACTTAGGTACCAACTACGGATCAACTTTGAATGGTCAGTGCAACCGTCTCTGGCGCTTGGCAATGTTATTTTCGTTTGCAATCAAAGTAAAGTAGGTCCTATTATGGGGGTGTAAGGGTGTTGTGCGTTGTATGTTTATGTTGGTTCTCGGCACACGTCGGCCGCATTCCGTTGGAAAGGAACTCAATTTTACGGTAGACATGCACTTATAGTGAACACGGAGACGTGTAAACTTGGAACTAGCAGGAAGTGTCAAGACCAGGACGTAATAGTCTAAGATACGTAGACGAACGACCTTCACCGATCGAGTAACCGGACGAAATGTGTTTTTTTATGTAATAAAATATGCTTGTGAAAGTAACGATGATGAGTTGCCTAATGAAATACTGTCAAGGATATTTTTAATTGATAATGTAACAGATAATCCTGATTTTTGACAGGTTTTCCATAGGCAACCTTATACCATCGTATTTGCAAAAAAAAATAATCTTCATTTTGATATACAATATAATTTATTTGATTACTCGATCGGTGAAGGTAACATTTTCGATTCACCTGTTTAAACTAAGCAACCCTACAGCCTTTACAAGAGAAAGGTAGGCAACTCTATGTTTACATATTCTACAGAGTTCATAATTTCGATAAGCGTTAATTTTTTTCGGTTACTCCATCGGTGAGGGTATCGAAGAAAATTACCTGTTACATTATTAATTAAAAATGTCCTTGACAGGATTTCACTAGGCAACCCATCACCGTTACTTTCGTTAACATATTTTTTTTTAAATTTATTTATTAGGAAACTCAACAGCTTATAATTAACTTACATGAGTTGTGAATGTTCACCCCACTATCAATGAACAGTTCAATGCAGTTGCATAAAAGTTACAGCATCTTGAGTTTGCATGCGCTGTTCAGTGATAGCGAAATGATGACAATTATCACTTAAGCCAATAACAGAGTTTCACGGCATTGAAAAAGCTAGGTTAATATTTTATTCCGTAAAAACACATTTCGTCCGGTTACTCGATCGATGAAGGTCGTTCTTATACGGGTCCTGCACTATAACGTTAGAGCTGTCTAAATATCAAGATTTTGGAACTACGGCTATAACTTTGCACGTCAGCTAGAATAATCTGGCAGTTTATACTTAGAATAAACTTAACTTTGAAATAAGAAATTAAATTGCCACGTCTATTCATCATCTGCCTAGCCTTTTCCCAACTATGTTGGGGTCGGCTTCCAGTCTAACCGGATGCAGCTGAATACCAGTATTTTACATCGAGCGACTGCCTATCTGACCTCCACAACCCAGTTACTGGGTAATACGATACCCCTAGGTAAGACTGGTTGTCAGACTTTCGGGCTTCTGACTACCCGTAACGACTGTCAAAGATCTACGAATGACAACCGGGACCAACGGCTTAACGTGCTTTCCGAGGCACGGAGGGGTCTCGGTATGTAAAGATGGTCACCCATCCGCAGACCAACCGCGGCAAGCGTTAGGGCAGAGAGGGCAGGCGATATTATGCGCGGTAGGTCGGGGGCCGAAATTTCACGCAGACAAAGTCGCCAGCAGAAGCTAGTTGTTTATAAATAAACATACCTATTCTATTATGAATAAATACATACATCGTAATCTGGTGGAAAAGGAACAAGAAATCTGTAGCAGTGTTTGTACAAGTTTTCAAAAGTAGTTTTCAGTTTTAATTTCATTATTCCAGCCGAAAGACACTGCTGGACATAGGTCAAGGTTTCATTTACGTTTTTGTTTAATTTTACCATTTATGTACACACATTATATAAACAGACAAGAAAAAAAGCACAGAAAAATAAATAATAAATAAATAAATAAATCCCTGGACATTTCACACAGCACCATTTGTCCCAAGCTAAGCAACCTAATGCTTGTGTTATGGTAACAAGATGGCTGATAAACTACTTATATACATTTTTTTTTTTTTTTTTTTGTAAATACATACATATTATAGATAGAAAAACACCCAGACTCGGAACAAATACATGTAGGCCAGTAAAATAGGTACAAAGGTGATGCTTATTTCATAAGAAATCTCTTCCAGCATACCTGCCATAGGACGATAGATAGAGAGATGTAGACAGCGCTTAATTTTTCACACGCTGTGTGTGTTTTTTTTTGTCTCCTCTTGTAAATGAGACAAAATAAAATACTTACATAAAATCGTAAAAACTTACAACACAACATACCACGTGACACTGACCGGCACCCTAACACCTTGCGAAACACACTATTACTCTCAATTTGAATAATTTTGAAGCATAGTTATTACTAATCCATTGCTCCATATGTTCGAAAAGAGGGGCCCGTGGCAAAATTATAACAGCCGCACGGGTTAATCGATCAGGTTAAGCTACGCTTGCTGCGGTTGGCCTGTGGATGGGTGACCATCTTTATATACCGAGACGCCTCCGTGCCTCAGAAAGCACTTAAAGCCGTTGGTCCCGGCTGTCATTCGTGGATCTTTGACAGTTGTTATGGGTAGTCAGAAGCCCGAAAGTCTGACAACCAGTCTCACCAAGGGGTATCGTATTACCCAGTAACTGGGTTGTGAAGGTCAGATAGGCAGTCGCTCCGTGTAAAATACTGGTATTCAGCTGCATCCGGTAAGACTGGAAGCCGACCCCAACATAGTTGGGAAAAGGCTAGGCAGATGATGATGATGCTCAATATGTTCGAAAAATGTGTCTGCTCAACAACGTAAATAACGCAATGAATGTTGTTGAACTGTCAAAATGAGACTCATTGCTACTGATGGTGTATTACGCAACTATCCCGCAGCAAATTGCAAAAAATGATAGAAAATTTGAATTTCGCGGGCTTTTAAGCAAAAGATTTTGTTTGTACATATCAACACAATCTTCTGCTTAAGAGGGACTTAAATTAAACCACACAAAGATCTGGCTGTGTAGTTTATATTTTACACGTGACTACGTGTAAGATACACGCCAGCACATCAAGCTACCCGAAACTGTCAAATTTTCCCAATCAACTTGGAACCTTATGCATTAGAGATAAAGTTGACAATATATTAAAGAAATTTCACAGATTGTAGTAGCTTGATGTGATGGCGTTTGTACATACATACCTTACACGTGCCTCGTTGTGTGGTTTATTTTGAACTGGTTTCATAAGTTTAGAGACAGATACAATCTATTTTAGTGTGTGTAGTATGTATGATCACCAAAATCTTGGGCCCTGTGGCTAAGCTACACGGGTCGATCGATCAGGTTCAGCTACGCTAACCGTGGTTGGTCCGTGGATAGGTGACCATCTTTACATTCCAAGACCCCTGCGTGCCATAGAAGTCACGTTAAGCCGTTGCTCCCAGCTGTTATTCTTTGACAGTCGTTACGAATCGTCAGAATCCCGAAAGTCAGTCTTACCAAGGAGTTTATAGTAATACCCAGAAGCTGGGTTGTGAAGGTAAGATAGGCAGTCGCTCTATGTAATATACTGGTATTCAGCTGCACCCGAATAAAGTGGAAGCTGATCCCAACATCATTGGGAAATGGGTAGGCAGATTGATCGTAGTGATCGAAATGTTATCGTAAAAAAATATCAATTAGCAACAGTTTGCGTTTAGCGCTAAAATGACGCCATTATAACACCCAGCTACAATTTTTTTTGTGGTTGTTCAACAAAAAAAAAAAAAAATTGTCGTTACAATTTTACCAAGAGTGATGAATGTTATGATGAAAAGCGGCCAATTGCAAGTCGGACTCGAACACAAAGGGTTCCGTCCCACCGTATAATATTATACAATATTTTCTAAAACCGTCATAAAAACCACGTTATTATTTAGCCACAAGCCCCACTATTACAAGGATCGGCAACATGTCCATCCAACACGAGCATTCCACGTAAAAAGACAGCTAATTTTAACAAAGCAGCGTCGTACAAAGCACCACAATAACTCGCCGTCCGTTCTACCTCAGGAAAAAGGCGTAATAGTAGGAAAGCAGACAAACAATAGACTACTCACTGCCTAAACAATCTCGTTGGGTCTGTAATGACTAATGACGGAACCCGTTACCACCGGGCCACCACTGCTTTCTATTGACTATAAATAAACATAATTACCGAATATTGGCCAAGGATAGACCAAAGGAACCAAGGCCGTCTAAAAGTGCGTTTGATTGACAATATCGTCAAAGCGCGACTTTGACGATATTGTCAATCAAACGCACTTTTCACACAAACACTCGGATGAGGAATGGAACCGGGATGTATGGCAGAAGAAAGGGAGGCTTATACCCAGCAGTGGCTAATTCAGGGTTGCAAGGATGAATAATGGTGATGATGAAACAAAATTATAAGGATTCTGTTTTTGCTACGGAACCCTAAAAACCGAAATATCATTCCCTATATCCCAGAGCTTGCATTAACATAAGCACTGTTACAAGCATCACTACCATTTTCATACAATCCAACCATTCCACGTAAAAAGATAGGTAATTTTAACAAAGCAGCGTCGAACAAACCCATACAATAACTCCTCGCCATTCGTTCCACCTGAGGAAAAAAGCGTAACAGTAGGAGAGCAAACAAACAATACACTACTCATTGCCTAAACAATCTCGTTGGGTCCGTAATGACGGAAGCCTGGCGTATTATTCCACATCATTCAGAGTAACGCTGCTACGATGGGAACTCACTTTTATTTCGTTCTAAGTACTTTTTGCATGTTTTTTTTATTTTCATCTACTGACTTGTTAGTAGGTATATTGTTAGCTTCATCTGGTAATTATGTCTCTGTAATACGCGTGGTCATTAGGGGGGCTTGTGGCTAAGTAATAACAGCCACACGGGTCAATCGATCAGGTTAAGCTACGCTTGCCGCGGTTGGTCCGTGGATGGGTGACCATCTTCACATACCAATACACCTCCGTGCCTCGGAAAGCACGTTAAGCCGTTGGTCCCGGCTGTCATTCGTGGATCTTTGACAGTCGTTACGGGTCGTCAGTAGCCCGAAAGTCTGACAACCAGTCTTACCAAGGGGTATCGTATTACCCAGTAACTGGGTTGTGGAGGTCAGATAGGCAGTCGCTCCATGGAAAATACTGGTATTCAGCTGCATCCGGTTAGACTGGAAGCCGACCCCAACATAGTTGGGAAAAGGCTAGGCAGATGATAAGTAGACGTGGTCATTTAATTTCTTATTTCAAAGTTAAGTTTATTCTAAGTATGAACTGCCAGATTCTTCTAGCTGAGCTGTCACACACTTACCGATTCGCGGACACTCAAGGACTCGTCTGCTCCAACGGCCATCGGTCCTTTGACAAATATGGCCGGCCTTCTACCAATTTTTAACTCTGCGAGGTATATCGCTAACTCCTGCCGGTCGATTCTGTATAAATCTCACCATGTAATCATAATTGAAGTGAGCACTTAATAGTGTTAATCCCTAGCGAATGACAGCTCACTCCACGCTCACTTCACCCAAGCTTTCACGGTGAGATGGTTACAGAATCGCACGGCAGTTATTTTATTTTCTTAAAAGAACAAACAAAAAGACAATTGTAGGGGGATATTCCCAATCGTTTGTTAATCCCAGAGACTAATCTGACATTATTAAGTCTTGTGTTTGCGTTTTTTTAGTATAAAAGTTTGTCATTACACTTTTCAGATTAGTTTCTGGGATTAAAAAAACGAATCATAGCAATACGCATTACAGCCGGTCGATTCTGTAAAAATCTCACCGTGAAATAATAAGTGAAGTGAGCACTTAATAGTGTTAATCCCTAGCGAATGACAGCTCACTCCACGCTCACTTCACCCAAGCTTTCACGGTGAGATGGTTAGAGAACCGCACGACTGATCTCAGTATTAGATCGTCTAAAATAAGAAAGAGAGTACGATACAAACTTAAATGGTATTGTGTACAGCATTCATTATTTCTGAAGAAATTAAACTCAGTAACATTTTAAGATTGATGTAAGTAAGACTACATAAAAAGCAATACTAAGTAATTAAAATGTTTTTGGTAGGTTTAACGAAGTAGTTTTCATCAAAGCTAAATCATATTCAGCTTTCAATCGATCATGTATCGCCTAATAAAATCGCCTTTGTTAGGTTTTTAACGCTCGTCTCAGCGCCGGAGTTGAAAATCCAACATTTCGTTTAAATTAGGCAATACTTCTAGGTGTCGCGTAGTGCTCGTGGAAACGGATATTAGAAAACTAAAGTATAACCAAAAACTTTTTGTACCATTCGATATCTTAAACTCGCACTATTCAATTCCCTAGTACGGCTACCGTTCGGACGTTAGTGCCTCAGTAACTACTTGTAATTTGTTCACTTCGTACCAAATGAGAAATGAGTGGGCTCGCGGGTGAAGCGTGCGATTCTCAAGAATAACTCAAAAGGTATTACCGGCTGTAACTCAGTGTTCGAATGAATCAGTGTGATCGTTGATTCTGATAGGAGATAACATTGCAGTGGCAGTTTTTTCTTGAGTTTTATTTAGCTTAGTTTTGAGGAAAATGGTAAAATTGCTGGTGACAGATAAATTGCTACTTCTTTCAGGAAAGTGTAGAAAATGTGTCCCGAATAAAGAAACCCGTTATCTTTAAAATATCAAGCTGTAATCACGGTAATATGTAGAGACGCCAGCACATCAAGCTACTACAATCCGTCAAATTTCTTTAATAGATTTTCAACTTTATCGCTAAAGCATAAGATTCACGGTTTCGGGTAGCTTGATGTGCTGGCGCCTGTACCTAAGGGCTCTTTCCCAAGATCCGGCTTTCTGCAGGTACGGTTTTTTGCAGTATCTGGCAAATAGAATGCTGGATCCTGGATGTTGGATCCAGAAAAAAACCATACCTGAAAAAAACGGGATCTTGCCGTGGGAAAGAGCCCTAATTCGAATGGATCGGTTTTTTGCCGGATACTGCAAACAGGGTGCTTGTGTGAATACACACCATTATTTTTAGTATATGGAAAACCCGAAACACATGTCTAGTATTTATTATAAAGTATGTATTTTTATGTAAAGAATCTATGTACAACATTTCAAAACGGTATCATGAAAAATCACGAAGTTATAAGCTTGTTATGTTACCTGATTGTCCATACAAAAAGTTGGTTACCACTTAACACGCGCCACCGGTCGACCGGCTGTGACCTGTGTTGTGCGCATATGATTGCGGATATGTATTAACTGTCGCTCGGTGTCCAACTTGTTAGCTTTTTTAAACATTTTTGGGACAAAATATAAGATGGTGTAAAATTATTGGAATCGATTCAGTTACTTATTCTGAACAAAGTATATTAAGGTTTGCAATATACTAAAAATAATGTTGTAAATATTTAAACACGTACACTACTAAACGGGATCCTGCAAAAAACCGTACCTGCAAAAAAAGGGATCTTGCCGTGGGAAAGAGCCCTTAGTAACCTGAGTACCTACCTACCTAGTAACTGATTACCATCTGCCAAGATAGCTCGACGGAGGCCCGCTTCCAGGGGCTCCTATTTCTGGATGGTTATTAAAAAAAACTAACCTTTTTTTTTTTTTTTTTTTTTTTCGCTGAGAAATGACATTACGCATCTCCGCTCGTCGGGGGACGGAACGGAGTATGTGGGACTCCCTGCCAGAGTGGCAGTATACCCACTAAAACTCAGCGGTGTTCCCTCATCGCCTTGATGGGGGGGTCATGGGAATCCGGCTCAGCCTTTGCGTCCACAATCCCCCCGGCTAGCCTAACCTATCCGAGTCAGATTGCTCTGAATCAGCGTGTTAACCATAATGATAGTATCAATATATATTTTAAACGATATACCTAATGATTTTCGATTAAATAAACGTTATATCCAATAACGTTATACGTAATAAGTTTAAGAGTTTATAAATGTTATATTTAAAGAAATTATTTCAACAGTTGGTATATCTCACGTGCTCACAAGATGTAATATCTTGTGAACGTTGCTGAAATGAAAATATACCGAATTACTTAACTTTATATGATACTAGCTGCGCCCCGCAGTTTCACCCACATAAGTCTTGATTCCGTAAGAATATCGGGATAAAAAGTATTTTGTGTGTTAATCCTGGTCATAAACTATCTGTGTGCCAAATTTCATCAAAACTGGTCCAGCCGTTTAAGCGTGAAGAAGTAACCAACACACACACACACACTCACAAACTTTCGCCTTAATAATATTAGTGTGAAGTGTGATGATGAGACGCACCCATACAGCCTTGTTCTTATGTTATGTTTATGATCGTATAGGTATATAAATCATAGATTTGAACAGGCTTCTATAAAGTAAAAACGAATTTCCAACAACGAATTTCCATTTCAGGGAAGTCATTTATGGCGGTCCCCACAAATGTTTCTATGAATAATCTTCATTACTCAATTACATCAAAAGATGAGTGGCTTCCGTCTTGGGCCCGTAACGTATTCCCACAATTACCTGAAATTTCAACATATTTCAACAATATATTTCAACAGAAACACACGTACAACACATTAGTATGACGAAATATGATTGATTTTCATTTCGCATGACAACATTTTGCTAATCAAAGTCAAATTAAAGAACTTGGAAAAATACTGTGAGAAAATAATATAAAAGTTTGTCTTTTTTTTACTTTATTGTTTTACAAACTAGAAAAACATGAAACCAGTTAGGTTGTGGACACACAAATGAATAATGGTGACAGGTTGTGTTTTTACATAGTTGGGGCTCGTAGCTAAATAATAAAAGCCGAACGGCTCGATCTCGAAGGTTAAGCTACGCTTGCCGAGGTCGGCTTGTAGATGGGTGACTATCTATTACATATCGCCACCCCTCCGCCTTGGCTGTGATTTGTAGATCTTTGACAGACGTTACGGGTAGTCAGAAACCCGAAAGTCTGATAACCATTCTTACTAATGGGTATTGCATTATAGTTTCAGCAGTGCTATTCTGTAAAAATCTCACAGCGAGAACTTTAGGTGAAGTGAGCGGGAAGTGAACTGTCGTTTTTTTTTGTGTGGATTGACACTACGAGTATTAAGTGCTCACTTCACTTACGATTTCACGGTGACATTTTTACAGAATCAACCGGCTGAGCTGCGGAGGTCAGTCTGATAGACAGTCACTCCATGTAAAATACTGATATTCATCAAGTCAGGCTCCATCAGGTTAGACTGGAAGCCAACCCCAATATAGTTGGGAGACGGCTAGGCAGATGATGATGAAAACACATCGTTTTGACATAGAGGAAGGAACTAAGCCGAAGGAGCAAAACTAGCAGAAACTACAAATGTGAAACAGAAACACAAGAGTGTGAATACAGGTAAATAAAACATAATCCGTAACAGGAAACATAATAACTGACTGTAACAAGATGTGAAGGAAACCGTCAGAAATATATTGGTTATTTGTGTGAAAGATGATATGGTTAGAAAGTGAGTGAATACTGAAAAATGACGGCTGATATATACGTTTATACAAAAAACACAGTCATGCTTAGCATAATCAGCTTATAATTTTCCCACTGCTGGGACACAAACCTCCTCTCTGTGAAAGGGATTGGGCCGTATTCCACCGCGTGGGTTGGTAGATGTCACATGTCTTCGAATTTTTGGTTCTAGGACATGCGGGTTTCCTCACTATGTTTTCTTTCACCGTTTTCGAGAACAGCCGGTCGATTCTGTAAAAACCTCACCGTGAAATCATAAGTGACGTGAGCACTTAATAGTGTTAATCCCTAGCGAATGACAGCTCACTCCACGCTCACTTCACCCAAGCTTTTACGGTGAGATGGTCACAGAATCGCAGTGTTGATGAAATAAATTACACAAAGTTAAGCGCCTATCTGGGTTCGAACCCACTCGTGAGTCGGGGTCGTTACCACTGGTCAACACTGCTCTTTAAGTCAGTCATGCTACCATGAGACAAATGAAACGAGATAAAGGAAGAATATCCAAGACTTAAAGATGATGATAAGAATAGAACAACGGCAGAAGACTTAAGATAATGAGGGAATAGGAAAACTAACTCAATCAAAAGCAAAATTAAATAAAAAAAAACAAATAAAACCAAATAAGTTGAATAAAATCAAGAGTCAATAAATTAGAAAGCTGTTAAACTTATCCCAAATATTTTAAAAGTAAAATATTATTCTCAACATTTTAGCGCCCTATATTTTAATTCAACACCTCAAACTTAGGCTTTCTGAGAAATGATAATGAGGTTTAAAGCTGTAACTTGTCACTTGTAATCGCTACAGCTCAGATTTCTTTTGGCCAAGTTTTGCTTAAATCTTCTTTAAAATACCGAATTAGCAAAGACTGGAATTAGCAAGGCTAAAAAAATGCCTGGAAGAATATATTGTAAGGCCGACACTTTATTTTTAGTCTGGTATTTAATAATAATAATATTCCACAACTTTCACACAACGCCATGTAGCCCCAAACTAAGCAGAGCTTGTGCTATGAGTAAGTACTAGACAACTGATAAACATACATATATATTTCTAAATACATACATATAATAGATAAATTACACCCAGACAAAGAACAAATGATCGTGCTCATCACAGAAACATTTTTCCTGGGTGGGAATCGAACCCACGACCTTCCGTATAGTAATCAGGGCCACTGACCACCAGACCATCCGGCCTGCCTGTTGGTAAAATTCATTTTTTATTACAACAAATTTGATGATTGAAATTTGTTTTAATAAAAAAAAAAAACATATAAATTATAAGCACGTTTGAGATTCTTTGTTACCCAACTGCTCCAGAGAGAGGGTAATAATGTGTTTCCAGAGTACCTAGGTAGGTAGGTATGTATTTTAATTTGACACGCTCTATAGCTTGAGCATCGTACAGACGCCAGCACGTCAAGCTACACGAAACTGTCAAATTTTCCCAATCAACTATGAACCTTATACTTTAGCAATAAAGTTGAAAATCTATTAAAGAAATTTGACAGATTGTATTAGCTTGATGTGCTGGCGTCTGTACATCTATCACAGAATTAATCTGTCATTGCTTCATTATTAATTCTTTTAATTTTTTTCTATACAAAATATTCTAACACATTTTAAAACAGCTGAAAAAAAAATAATACGGTAGCACCTTCCGTGGGGTGACTACAATCAATTCCATTTTATTGTATTATGTTCTAAAGTGCCTGCAGAGGGGCCCGTGGCTAAATAATAACAGCCGCACAGGTCGATCGATCAGGTTAAGCTACGCTTGCCGCGGTTGGTCTGTGGATAGGCGGTCGGTCCATGTAAAATACTGGTATTCAGCTGCATCCGGTTAGACTGGAAGCCGACCCCAACATAGTTGGGAAAAGGCAGGCAGATGATGATGTTCTAAAGCGCCTTTTATGTGTCTATGTGAAATAAGTGCTTCGACTTTGCTTACGACTGCAT
The DNA here is from genome assembly GCA_949629135.1 of Eremobia ochroleuca. Classification (NCBI taxonomy): domain Eukaryota; kingdom Metazoa; phylum Arthropoda; class Insecta; order Lepidoptera; family Noctuidae; genus Eremobia; species Eremobia ochroleuca. The sequence goes on from OX451408.1 coordinate 8,555,609, forward strand.
AATGGATTGTAATATTATGAGGAGTCATTACCATTTTCCTTTTCATTTTCATTCGGTGTTCTGAGAAATGGAAATAATATGCTATCTTCGTATGAATAGAACAGAATTTACATAATTTCCAGGAAAAAGTATTATGTTTCCAATCTTACCAGAAACTCATCTGTGAGTGAAACTGAACTTTGAGTGTGACTTGAAAAAAAAAAAAAAACATACATATTTTAAAACTTAAAACCATAAGACGTCTTTATCTTTACATCCAGAGAACAATGAAGCCGAGTCTTTCTAACAACTCGCTCTTTGCTTGATTACTAAAATCATTCCCCATACGCATTCTAAACCCGAACCCAAACAAAACTCCCCAGTTCGTATATCCTAAATACTTTCACTGAAACACCAAATCATGCGGTGGGAAAAGTACATTAATGCCCGAGTTACACGAGACTAGTTTTTGGAACAAAGTTCGCTTGCGGTAGGAGTAAAATGGTAAAAATAGTCACATAGCGAAAAGGCGTTAAAAGCGCTTCAAACGACTTCCTCTCTCAGAGAGAGACAGTTTTCATGGTTTTTGAGGATGTTAAAGCCGATAGCAATGTCAAAATGTAAACCCAAGGTGACGACAACTTTATGAGAGATCTTAAAAACTTATACTAGATGGCTCTGGATTCACATTTTCTCTCTCTCTCTCTCTCTCTCTCTGTCTCTTTCTATTATATACGAGTGTATCTGCGTGGGAGTGTTGTGTAAAGAACTTCCTTCCAGACGGTGGTCCTCCGGGGTGTTAAGCTAAGACAGGAAGCAAGTAATATCCTGGCTAACTATTCCGGCTAGGCCCATGCTAGAGCTGTTTCCACGGCGCTAGTAAATTTTAAACATAACGGTGACTCCGTGGAGTCAAATGATACCAAAGCCTAGTCGAAACTAGTAAGGTTCGGTAGCCATATCAAGCTGGATAGTAAGTGGAGGGGAAAAAATAGTAAATAATCCTATTAAACTATCATACTAGCTTACTGCCTTTCTCACTAGATACTAGACTAAAAATCAGGATAGTTCTGTAAACACGAGGCTAGAGTGACTAGCTTGCTAGTTTACTAGCACTATCTTGCTATCCTAGCTTCAAAAACAAGCCTCGTGTAACCCGGGCATTACATATCATTAAGACAAAAGCACTTGAATTAATGCTAGGTCAATGTTGGAATGGAGATTTTGGCAGTTTATCTGTTGGCAACGGCAAACTCATTTGAGAGATATAAATGATGCTGGATCTTACAGCTAAATGGTGACCGCGTACACTGGTCTGGATAAAAGAAGTATTATGCATTACGCAATGTATACGACCTCAACATAGTTGGGAAAAGGCTCGGCAGATGATGATGATGCATTACGCAATGTGTTTTAGCAGTGTTGGCCCAGTGGTAACAGTTGTAGCCGGGGGTTGCGGAAGTATCGTTCGTTCCCGCGACCCCCGGCGTAGGTGAGAGAGGGAACACCGGGGTGGTTTTTAGTCAGTAAGAGTCTGACAGACCCCGCCGCCCGCCCTAGGGCGGCGGACATCCATGAGGATTTTCCACCCCGAAACAAAAAAAAAAAAAAGTGGTAACAGTTGTAGGTCGTGGGTTGTTGGGTGGTACCCAAGCAGGCACTTTATTTGTGTAAATCATTTCATCACCACTGCTCTCAAAACGGTGGAGTAAAACATCGTGAGGAAACCGGCATGTCCTAGAACCAAAAATTCGAAGACATGTGACATGTACAGACGCCAGCACATCAAGCTACTACAATCTGTCAGATTTCTTTAATAGATTTTCAACTTTTTCGCTAAAGGATAAGGTTCAAAGTTGAATGGGAAAACTTGACAGTTTCGGGTAGCTTGATGTGCTGGCGTCTGTACCAACCCGCACTGGGCCCGCTTGGTAGATTACAACCCACTACCTCCAGAACGGAGGAGGCCTGTGTCCCAGCAGTGGGAACATTAAAGACTGATTATGCAATGTGTATTGTAATTGGTTTTGATGAAGACTAGTAAATTGTGACCTGCCCTGACATCAACAATGGACCACATTGTCAAACTTTTAAGGTTTTAAATACGAGGCTTTTGCCTACTTTTTATTAGTGTGTGTATTTTGTTGTTTGGTCAGAATAAACAATTTTTCTTTTTTTTTTTCTTTCTTTACTTACTGGCATTTTCGGAGTGGCTATATTTCAGAAGCGGTCATGAATGAAAGTATGCAGAGACGCCAGCACATGAAGCTACCCGAAACTGACCAATTTTCCCAATCAACTTAGAACCTAATGCTTTAGCGATAAAGTTGAAAATCCATTAAAGAAATTTGACAGATTCTAGAAGCTTGATGTGTTGGCGTCTGTACAATATTTATGAAGCAATTACTGGGCTATAATCATCAGCCTACAGCGATCCACTGCTAGAAATAATCATCTCCGATTGCATGCCATTCTGCTCGATTTTCGGCAACTGTTATCCAGCTGCAACCAGCCAATCTGCGGAGATCCTCGCCTGAGAACGTCCTAACTCACGTTTGCCGATTCACGGTCTGCACTCAAGAACAGGTCACTTATACAACGTGTAACGTTAAATGCGCAAAACCCCAAAATAGTTTGATCAGAATAACGAGCAGAACCACTTTTTAATACAGGTCACATTTTTCAAAAAATCTTCATTAAAAACGTTGCCGTGTCTATTTATTAATAGGTCAAGCAAGCCAATGTCAGCGCGGCGCAGCGGCCCGGTGACGACTCCTCCCTCTGTAAAGCGTCGTCGCAGACGCAAGAAACGATCAGAATGGCCAGTAAAACTAAAACAGCACATAAAACCTTTACAATTTGTTTTAATGACTTCTTTTCTGTCTGAAATAGGTCAATTGAATTAAAAATCAGTTGGGGTGTCTGAGGTTTTGCGCATTTAACGTTACACGTTGCATAGCCGGCCGCACAGGGTTTCACCTTCTGTCTTATCTTATTTTCATCAAGTTGCACAATAAAAAAAGAAGAAATAAATCACTACATAGTATAAAACAAAGTCGCTTCCCGCTGTCTGTCCCTATGTATGCTTAAATCTTTAAAACTACGCAACGGATTTTGATGCGGTTTTTTTTAATAGATAGAGTAATTCAAGAGAAAGGTTTATATGTATAATACATGCATAATATAGTAGAGAAACACTGATCATTTTAGGGGTTTCTAATGTGATGTCGTAAATAAACACATTTTTTTGCGCTTACATTGCAAACGCTGGCTTAACCCTACGAGATAGATCAAAATAATGTACTACAGTATTGTACACCTTAAAAAGGTCTACAAAAAAGTCCGCGATGGCATATGTCTATCTCTTAGGGATAACCCACAATAACCATTTTTTATCCTATACTTTTTAAGAGAAATAATGGCTCTAAAATTATCAGTGTTTCTCTACTATATTATGCATGTATTATATGCATATAAACCTTCCTCTTGAATCACTCTATCTATTAAAAAAAACCGCATCAAAATCCGTTGCTTATTTTTAAACTTCTAAGCATACATACAAGACAGACAGACAGCTGGAAGCGACTTTGTTTTATACTATGTAGTGATAGTGATCAGCATTGCACCCGTGCGAAGCCGGGGCGGGTCGCTAGTATTTTATAAACCTGAATAGGTCGTAAAATCTACATGCAGAACCTGGCACAACCAAGTGTCTCAAATAAATAATGTGAAATAGGTTACTTTGAAACTTGAAGATACTAAAATATGATTTGGATACATCGATCACTATAGTGATCGATGTTTGGATACCATCAAATTGAATACACTGCAGCACACCTTATAGCCTTCCCGCTATTAGGGGTAGGGTGCCTTTGCGGTAAGTAAAATGGGGTGCAAAAGTAAAAATTCCTCCTCGAGTGACGATACTTAAGTACCTACGTCCGGCGCACCCTGTATTACCAACCTCTTCAGCATACGAAACTTTTTCCGGGAATATCTTATTTATCAACTGAAAGAGGGACTTGTGGCTAAGTAATAACAGCCGCATGGGTCGATCGATCAGGTTAAGCTACGCTTGCGGCGATTGGTCCGTGGATGGATGACCATCTTCACATACCAAGACCCCTCCGTGCCTCGGAAAGCACGTTAAACAGTTGGTCCCGGCTGTCATTCGTGGATATTTGACAGTTGTTACGGGTCGGCAGTAGCCCGAAAGTCTGACAACCAGTGTTACCAAGGGGTATCGTATTACTCAGTAACTGGGTTGTAGAGGTCAGATAGGCAGTCGCTCCACGTAATTTACTGGTATTCAGCTGCATCCGGTTAGACTGGAAGTCGACCCCAACATAGTTGGGAAAAGGCTAGGCAGATGATGATCGTATTTCTCAACCACCGAACCACCGTGTTTCTTACGACTAATTTTTCCAACGCCAGATGATTTTATTCAAGGAATAATTTTGAATTTTTGACAGTTCTTCCACACTAAATCTGTCAAACATCAATTTTATTCCGTCATCTGCCTAGCCTTTTCCCAACTGTGTTGGGGTCAGCTTCCAATCTACCATACCAGCTGAATACCAGTATTTTACATGGAGCGACTGCCTATCTGACCTCCACAACCCAGTTACTGGGTAATACGATACCCCTTGGTAAGATTGGTTTTCAGACTTTCGGGCTCCTGACTACCCGTAACGACTGTAAAAGATCCACAAATGACAGCCGGGACGGGCTTAACGTGCTTTCCAAGACATGGAGGAGTCCCGGTATAACATAATAATGGATAATTGCGTAACAATTGATCGCAATGTCTTTAATGTTTACGATTTAGCCATGTTCATTACGGTATTGCACGTTGTTCATCCTCTGCCTAGCTTTTTCCCAACTATGTTGAGGTCGGTTACCAGTCTAACTGGATGCAGCTGAATACCAGTATTTTACATAGAGCGACTGCCTATCTGACCTCCACAACCCAGCTACTGGGTAATACGACACTCCTTGTTAAGACTGGCTGTCAGACTTTCGGGCTTCTGACTACCCGTAACGAGTGTTAAAAATCTACGAATGACAGCCGGGACCAACGGCTTAACGTGCTTTCCGAGGCACGGAAGGTCTCGGTATGTAATGGTCACCCATCCACAAACCAACCGCGGCAAGCGTAGCTTAACCTGATCGATCGACCTGTGTGGCTGTTATTATTTAGCCACGGGCCCCTCGTCGACTTCAATTTTATTCCATGAATAATATATTTTTTTTTTTTTTAAGTTGTCCCACACTAGGAATTTCTCCTGTATTGTGGGTGCGTTTACAAACATTTAAACTCACATACACAAACAGCCAGACCGGGAACAACTACTTGTAGGTCATACAAATATTTGTTCCGTGCGGGAATCGAACCCGCGACACGCAGCGCAGCAGTCAATCGCTTAACCACTGCGCCAACCGTGCCGTCAAATTATCTGTCCTTTGAAAAATTTTCCCTAAATCAGCTTATAATGTTCCTACTTTTGGGGATGGAGGTATCCCCTTTGTGAGAGAAAGCGGGCCAAGTGCGGGTTGGTGAACGGCACATATGTCAGAATTATTGATTCTAATATTTTTGAGGTCCCCTTTTTATGTTTATACTTTTACAGAATATTACATATTTATTTATTATGCTCTTTGACGTGGAGTTGCGGATACCAGCCAGTATTACCTATTAAATATTTTAATGTTTACTTGTACAATGTATTCAAGGATACTTATTCCGCTGTAAATAAATATTTATTTTGCACCGTTTTAGAGATAATGAAAATAAATTACACAATGTAAAGAATCGGATCGTGTCGTGTCGTCTGCGTGACTCGAAAAGGCTCACTAGGTCACCACTGCTTCCATGTCAAGGTTGCAACAACAACGGCCTTTTTAAGAATACAATAAAATCATCAACATAGCCATCTCATCAATCACCCAGAACAAGGATATCTCGAACAACAAAAACAAAAATAATAAAAATCTTCCAATCCTAACTTCAAACATTCAACTCATAATGAAAGTCATTTGTTTTTATTAACACCTTCAACATCGCAAGTAAAAGAAGTTTCGTCGTCATAGTTAACGTTTGTTAGTTAAATAATTGTAACAACGGTTTCGCGGTAATCTAATACAGTTGAAATTAAACACTAAACAGTCACTACATAAAAGTGCTACGGACATCCCGAACAGGGAAAGGGATGGGGACTCCTTATAATTTTTTAATTTATGTTACACCTCTTTCGCGTGAAAGTCGTAAAGCCTGCTTTACACTACCCGCGCGTGAATCTTGCTGCAAATTCACGCCGCGATTCACGCCGTGAACTCCACGTGAATACGTGTCCCTCCACACTCGCGAAGTTTCACAGTTTCGTTCGCGATCTCATAGAAAATGGACGCCGATGGGTCTGTTACTGCTGCTGTGAAGCTATGTGCTGTAGAGTAGGTACTACAATTATCTTTGTATCACACTAATATTATAAAGGCGAAAGTGTGTGTGTGTGTGTGTGTGTGTGCGTGTGTGTGTGCGTGTGCGTGTGCATGTGCGTGTGGGTGTGCGTGTGCGTGTGCGTGTGCAAAAAATTCAAAAAAAAGTTAAATCCGAGTGGTAGTTCCAGAGATTAGCGCTTTCAAACAAACAGCTCATCAGCATTATTATTACTCGTAGAATGGATTTACCTATTCATAATTAGATCACACCTCTTTTCCCCAAAGGACGAGTAGCCAGAGATGTACAGTAAGTACTTCAGTAGCTCTTTACAAACTCTCGGTACCGGGATGGGTAAATTAAACGAAAGTTTTTCATATACTTCGAAAAATATTCCTAGAAAACCGTTCTACGTTTTAATACATTTTCATATATTCATCTTGTGTCAACCGCTTGTCAGCTAATCTGACACTTTACTCTTTTTTCTCTTTTCTTAATACAAATAAATTTTTGACTCTTATTCGTGGCATTTATTTAACAGACTCGCGGAGGTTGCAAGGTACAGCCTTATCAGGTTACAGCCTCTGACCTATATTAAACAAGTACGCTAGACTTCATACTCGTATTATACTATCGATGACAAAAGGAAGACATTTGATTTTCGCCATTTTTGCGCTGATAGCAACGTAATATTTTTGATAGTGTGTTTCACACATTGCGCATATTCTCATGATAAAAATGTTATAAATATCTCGTAGTACGAAAAACCACAGCGGCTATTTGCAACAATGTGTCAATTTTAGTCCCTGAGACACTCGAGCGGCGCGCTGACACAAAAACAACTGTCATTTCGTATATATTTTGTCCAACGTACTTGTATAATAGAGGACAGTGCTCTATAGTACACTCATATGTTGGCCAGTTGTTTTTAAAATCGCATCTAATAGAGGGCTCACTCATTGCTACAATCTAAACTCCGAGCTGATACTGAGAAATTCCTGATGGAAAATGCCAATAAAACATTTTCCGGAAATTCGTCACCCAGCAACAGTGTGAAATTTCTGTTTTCATAGAATTAATTGTCTCCGCGTCTTGTTGTCCAATTAAGTTAATTGGATTAATTGTTTATTTTAATCTACCTAGAAACTCATTAAGGCTTAAAACTCAGTAATTTTGTTATAACAATCACTACCTATATTAAGACAACAAATTTAGAAAACAACAAAACATTTATGGCTGATTTTCCAACGCCAAATAATTTTATCGGAGGAATAATTATTTTGAATTTTGAGCAGTTCTTCCATACAATCGCTGTCAGACGTAAATTTTATTCTACGAATTAAAATTTTCTGTGAATTGAAAAATCAGCCTTAAGTCAATAATTCCCGAAGGAGTTATCAGAAGTACTCTCATATATCGCCAGTTGTTATTTAAGTTCCATTTTTCTTCTTCTTTTCGTGTCGATGGTGCTCTTCCTAGTTGTTTTTTTTTATATAGCTTGAGCCCAGTAGGTGGCCACGTTGATTACGGCATCAGTGGCATTTTTAGGTCATCCAATGTGCTGGAGAATTGGACCTTAAGACACTCCAGCAAGTGGGGGCGTGGTTTGATCAGAAGCACCGCACTCGCACTAAGTGTTGGATGGGTCAGTAATCCCGCACTTCGACAATTTGTGTCTGAATCGTGTGTGCCTATTTGGGTAAGCAATCGATTGAGAGCTTTCCATATAGGCCACTGCCGATCACGCCCGGGGTCTGTTCCGTGTTATGGGACGCATTAACCAGGCCCGAATTCTAGACTCCGAGTTGCATCTGTCAAATGAATATAATCTTTTTTTTAATTATAAACTGCCTCGTTGGCCTAGTGGCTATTGCTGAGCATGAGGTTCTAGTTTCGATTCCCGGATCTGGCAAAGTGTTATTGGGGTTTTCTATCTGGAATTTCTCAGTAGCAGCCCGGAGTCTGCTCGTGTGCCCTGTTGATGGCAATAGGGCAACCCTCTATTACATGGGACTTAAACATAAACGTAGATACACGTCAAACTACTACAAGCTGTCAAATTTCTTTATTATTTTTTTAAATAAATTTTCAACTGTATCTCTAAAGCATAAGGTTCAAAGTTGATTGGATTGAAAGTTTCGGGTAGCTTGATGTACTGGCGTCTGTACTACAGGTGCACCTCTATTAATACCAATACAGACGTTATTTTATGTTACGTTATGTAAATAGTAACACGACAAAAGCGTCTCCACGCCAACCACTGTTCTGAAACCTTGTTTAAAACATCAACCCCGCCCTGGGGCCATACAGTAGTTTTAAACTGTTCGCGAACTCACAAATTGAGGTCTCTATAGCGCTAATGTACTCTAAATAACTGTGTGCCAGTTTAATAGTTTTAACACAGGTGATGTGGAGCGGTGGGGTTGACTCTATGTTACATATTATATTACGTTAATTCTCAACTTTAGAGTGGGGATCGGAGATATTAATTTTGTTATCGGTCTATGTATTTGGCTTTGACGGCCCAGTGACCAAATTCTGCAACGAAAAATATAAATATATACGATATTGAGTTTCAACCTGAATTTGACCAGCGTAAAATACATTGCCTATGCATTAAACCTAGCACATGGTAAACCGAGCTTTACAGTTCATTCGTCCCATATTTGAAATCACCAGTGCAAAAACTGAGAATAATTAAAGGGGTGCGCACACAGGCGAGGCTTATCCGGGACCCTTGTCAGGCGTATGACGGACGAGACAAAAACACGGTGTCAGTGTGAACATAGCCTTTTTGTCTGTCCACCCTTTTGGCAAGGGAAGCGTTTTCTGTGAAATTTTTGTTGTTCGCAATTTAGTACTCGCCTTTATACGTAGTAATGGTCCTGTGAGATTGTTGAATTTGTTACTGGGTTTTTAAGCCCCTGTTTTTAATCCTTGAATTATTTTGGGATTTGTAGGTGCGAGGCCTTTGTTTACAGTATTACCTTTAATAATAATAATAATAATAATAAACCCGCAGGGTAGCATGTGGCGAGCTGTTAGGCAGTAGCGACCCACGGAACCTATCACCTGGGAGTAGTCTTGTTTGGATTTTTTTTTTCTTCTTCTTTCACTTCTGGTTTGCCTTATAGCCGGCTGGAGCGAACACTGACGAGGAATAGAGGCTCTCACCTCTTTCTTGCCTTTATTGACGGCTTGAATGGAGATTCACAAGAAAAAACGTACTCCGAAGAAGGAAGCAAGTGCTCGTAGGGATCTTGACCATCTTCCGGGCTCTGGGATTGTTCTGAAAGCCGTGGAATACCTATCCAATCCTTGAGGAGTGGAGAGGACATGTTGCCCCTTTGTCGCTACGTCACTATGTGTTAGCGACGGTTTCCGGGGGCCTATTATTGAGTGTGCAAGTCACCCCCCTGCCATTTTATCCGTATATATATAAAACATTGATCAAGCAGGGGCCATAGTTCTTCCATAGTTCTCGGTTACCAGTCCACTTTAGCCATCCAAACCCATAATCCAATATCTTTGTTTCCATAGCCTGCAGTAGTCCTACCCCAACCAGGGATTGTCCTGGGGTGCACGTGCATAGTATGAACAGTAGGGTGGTCCTTATTTTTCGACTTTTAAATTATCCCCGGGGCACTTTCTCATTTGATTATATACTTCTAAATATGAAATAAGTTTTTTTGTTTTTTTTTTTGTTAACATTTAGAGGGCGCTACCAGCTGTCAAAATTTTTACAAAAAGCATTGAAAAACATATTTCATTAATGTTTCATTTAGGTGATTATATCATATTTTCCGTGCAAGTAAAACTCGCATAGACAATCGCTTTTTATCCCTTCCTCCTCTCGACCTCTCTTCTGTACCGACGAGTCGAGATTTAGACCGTTCACACAATCAAAAACATAAGACGTACGCGTGCGCACTAACATCATAATACGTTAAAAATTGGTTTGTGCGCATGCGTAATTGCGTAACCCTTGCATCTTAAAAATGAATGATTCAAATATCTACATAATATCCTAATTTATAATAACAACAATAATTTTGTAATATTTTTTATGTCCTAGCTATAAAAATAAAAGAATCTAACAAATACAGATTTCGAGTTTTTATTTAAAATTCAAGCCTTGGTAGCGTAACCTCTAAATGTCATTTAAAAAATTCAAAAAAAATACTGAAATACTTTCTTATGGTATATAATTAAATTACGTGGTGCCCCGCGAAATTAAAGAAAAAAAATTTTTTTCTTAGGAATAAGGACCACCCTAATGAACAGGGATAATCGTGGGTTGGTGCCGTATTTCATTAAAAACGTCTAAGGGGCCTCTGCGAGTTGGCTTCGGCTCCTTGTGCGCCATCCAGAACTCAGGGTCCCGAGAAATGTCAGACGACGTAAAAATAATAATAAAAATGTTTTATTCAGTATTAAGATTGGTAAAGTTATTACATAAAGTCTTATAAATTATTTACAAGGTATAATAATGTTAGATGTTGATGTTCTATTTATGTTCATATTATTTATTTCTGATTGAGATAGTTTCTAATGTTTTTGATGGTATGTTGGCGTGTGCTAGCTGACATAATTATGGCAAATAATTTAAATTATATAAAACTTTGTGTTTCGTTATGTTAATAACTTATTGTTATATAGAATAAAGTTCTTCTAACTGAACAGACCAATGTGCTGCTGGGGAATTCGTTGCGCCACTTCTGCTTCCCAGCGAAAGCACCAGGAAGTGGTGAAGGGTGGGCGTTTTGTGTAATGTGTATCGTAAATGAGATATAATATTATCTAAAAGTGCCGATTCTCGGCCTGGTGTGAATAAATTACTATTGATTTTAATTTTGATACTGAGATGCGATATCGTCGTTATGTTTATTTCTTTCGGGATTTTTATCTACTTTTTTCACATTAGTGATAGTGATCACTATTATTTTATTTGTTAATTATAAAAATATAATTAACAAATAAAATAATACATAGTGTCTTACGGAAACTGCTAACAAGAAAACATTCCCGTATTCTTTTTTCTGACATCTTTTGCATTCCATTCACGTTTATAGAAAAATTTAATTCGTGCGCAGATGATACAAATACACTTGAAATTGTTTCCATTTTCTGGCATTTCTGTCGTCCATTGATAAATGATAAATGATAAATAAATGATAAATGATAAATGATTTATTTTCTGTAAGTAGGTTTGTACAAACACTTTTACATGTCAATCATATTTTTTAAACTAGATGAGGTCGGCGTTTCCTATCTGACTACTCTGAGAAGAAAGGCCGAAACAAACTCAGAGGTCACAGTCTCTTTTAAAGTCCAGACATAATCTTGGTCAGATCATGTGAAGACCATGCAGATTGGTGTCTGAAATGGTCTTTTGAGTAAATAACCACACAGATTGAGCGGACCTGTCCAGTCAGTGCACGCATTTGTCAAAAAATGTGCAGCTCAACTTAGAACTTGAGGAGCCTTACGATTCGACGAACAATACCAATGAAAGGACATTTGGGTAGGCCGCATAAATTACTCAAACTGCCAGACCATGATTAAAACTAACTAATGAGGAAAAAAGAAAAAAGAAATGACCCACATAGTCTTCACACTCACAATAATAATAATAAAAAATAAGATACTATACAAAGTAAATATCCATGTCATTGTTTATATAAAATTCATCAATGTCAATGTGTATATAAAAATCCGGACATCATCTTTGATCTTTGAGGACCATGTAGATTGGTGTCTGAAGTGGTATTTTGAGGGAAGAACCACACAGATTGAGTGGACCTGTGCAGTCAGTGCACGCATTCGTCAGTAACCGTGCAGCTCAACTCAGAACTTAAGGAGCTCAACGATTCGACGAGCAATACCAAGGACAGAACATTTGTGTAGACCGCATAAACCACTCAAACTGCCAGACCATGATTAAAACGGAAACAATGACCCACATAGTCCTCACATTCACAATAATTAAAATAATATAAGACTTTAAACAGTAAATGTTCATGTCATGTCATAAATAGATATTTAGAAAGAACAAAAATAACAAAAGTGTAAATCAGCAAAATAAAAAATAAACAACATTCACTGTCTAGACCTATTGGAGCAGCTCAATCCCAAGCGTTTTTGTCCTCAATATAGTCTTTTACAGTATAATAGGCTTTCTGGCATAGTTTTAGCTTTATAAAAGATTTGAATTTATTAATGCTTAGTTCTTGAATGTGGCTAGGAAGTTTATTATAAAAACGTATACATTGGCATCTAAACGAGCCACCTATTTTCTTGAGCCTTGTTGTAGGAACAACAAATTTATGTTTGTTCCTAGTATTTATATTATGGATATCACTGTATTTCTTAAACAGATTAATATTTTTATGTGTACAAAAGATTATCATAAATGTACTGAGAAGGCACAGTCATTATATTATATAATAATGGCTCTTATTTTGGGTCAGTAAGCATCACTTCATCTAATCACGATTTTCTGGGAACATCGTCGATACAACTGATTTCTCTTCTTACTCTAAAATTAGCTTGACCCAAAAAGAAAATAACTTTAATTTCGCCTAATAACATTCATCATCTGCCTAGCCTTTTCCCAACTATGTTGGGGTCGGCTTACAGTCTAACCGGATGCAGCTGAGTACCAGTATTTTACATGGAGCGACTGCCTATCTGACCTCCACAACCCAGTTACTGGGTAATAGGTACGAAACCCCTTGGTACTGGTTGTCAGACTTTCGGGCTTCTGACGACCTGTAACGCCTGTCAAAGATCTACGAGTGGCAACCGGGACCAATGGCTTAAGATGCTTTCCGAGGTATGGAGGAATTTCGGTATGTAATAATGGTCACCCATCTACGGACCAACCTCGGCATGTATAGCTTATCCTGATCGATCGACCCGTGCAAAAAAAAGAAAACCTAGGGGTAACCGCTCGCATGTCAAAAGAAACTCACTAGTTTCGCATAGCAACGTTCAGCTCATCTATCCTTGTACAAAACAAACAATTACACAAATAACAAACACAAACAGCAACTGATAAATACCTCCAAACGTTATATCTTCCATTGTTCTATAACCCAGAATAAGTTGCAAACTATGCGAGCGGTAGTCAAACTTTACCGTGCTCCCTGCGGGACACCAAAAAGTGGCATTGATCAGACGCTTTTGTACGCACACAATTCACAATTGACGATATACAGACTTATTTATATTCAGGCACTTACGCTGACATTTGAATATACTCGTAGTTGGACAGGGTTGGCTGTAAACATAAAATTGAGTTTTCTGCATAATTTATATCTTGAAACTTAGAAATGGTTACAACTTTGGGTTTTTGATACTATGCAGCATTGACTATAGAACCGATGGCTGGTGTTGTAGACGTAATCTTGACAGGAGAGTGCAAATCGGCAAATGTCGTAAAGTAAGTCAGGTGGAGTAACGATCTCCACAGGGTGACTGTTAGCAGCTGGATGAGAGTAGCCGAGGATCAAGTCGAACGTTGAACGATTGGAACGATTGTCCATGACCAGCGTTGAATTTTATATGATTATTAGACATTTTACAACTACATCGGTACTCACTGTAGACCGTACGGAGATGCGGTGTCAGTGTGTTATACCGTCACTCAAAGTTAAAAACCGCTGCACCGCACACCGGTGCCATATCCAGTGCAGTGTGATAACCGCCGTATGGTGTTTACATCATTTTACTGTCCATGGACTTATCTTTCTGGAAAATACTAAACATACACATGTCATATAGTTAAACAATAGGCCTAGAATAGTATTTATGCATAACTGAATATTGAACTGATCAGATAGTCGAAGATCATAAGTAATAACATTTTCTATTATCTAAACTCCAAATGGTTATCTCGCTCTGTGACAATTATACATTCTTAATCATTTAAAACCTGCTACATAAACAATCCGTCATAAATTAGCAATCAATATTAGATCCCACGATAGTCAAATTGTTAATTAAATTTTAAGGAATTTTCTCGCTGACTGATCAACACTTCATGTGACCAGAGGGCTGGCTCGTCCTTTCGCCAAAGAATTAGCATTTCCATTCAAGGTGGCAATGCGATCAGTCTTCTCAGGTCTGGCACGTTTCCGGATGACGGTTATGTGGAAGACCACACAGCCGTCATCCGGAAACGTGCCCAGACCTCCTGGACTTTGACGCCGAAACATCCTTTTGTTTTGTATGTATTTTTATACTTTATAAATAATTTATTTAACTCTTTCAACTTTATTGCTAAGATAAAAATATTATAAGTCAAGATTTATGTTAGTAGCTGATGATATGAATAAGAACATATAACTTTAAGAACCATCGTAATATAACCTTTACGCTTTAATAAAGTCTAAAGTTATGTGCACAGAATGATGGACGAGCACCCGTATCCACGCCAGTATGGAAAATTGAATTAATACTTCATGGTGTAAATAAACAGCGTTGGGACCCTACCTTTTTACCTTATAACCATATAAACCCAACAATATGACTCCCGCATAAAGTAATGCAAATAAGTAAAGAAACGAGTAAGAAATTCTACAAAATATTTCGCTTACTTATTTTTATTTCGTGCTATAGATAACCCTTTTTATGTTTTTATAGCACTGTCTAAACACATAATCGGGGTCGCAAAGATCATAACGCGCGGTGAAAAAGACCAGGATCTCGCTAAGGCATCCCTAGATTCGTATCAAAACCGCGAAATCCCGGAAATCCCTACAGGGCTCGGGACTTTTGGTCGTACTGTAACGATGTCCCAGGTGTAAACCTTTATGCCCACTATCCTAAATTCCTTTCAAGCCAAATAAACCGGGAAAATAATTGATGTCCTATTTTTGGAACAAGCAGGGAAATAATTGATGTCCCAATTTTGGAACTAGGCATGTTATAGTGAAATTATTTGGACATAATAAGCCCTTTGGGATCGTTATTTAGTTGTGGTTATAAATTTGTTCGTGACACCATTTGGATGTTCGGTTATGAAAGATAACAGGATTTATGGCACGGTTGATATGGGACGTTAATTGATAGGAAATTTGATTAAACTTGCGGATACATAACTAAAGTAACTTTTTGTGTGTATATATAACTATTTACAATAGGTACTAAATTAAATGACTAACTAACTATACAAATTTATACAGAAACAAAAAGACGCTTTGGCTTCGAAGTACTTACTCGTCCGCATCGCTGTCGGATGACACGTTCCCAGAAGAGTGGCAGCATTGCCACAATGAATGGCAATGCTAATTCTTTGAAGGACGCAACCCTATAGTCACGTAACTAAAAAAGTATAATTCAAAAGTAGTGTCGAAGAAAGAAGTGACAAAGACACCTCATAAATGATTTTTTGAATAAGTATACATATCCATGTATTGTTTGATTTTGGAGAAATGTGAACCCACGCATATGTTATCTACAGTATTCTATTTCATCTAAAGATAAGAAAAGGTTATTATATTTTGCTGCCGTGTGCCACATTGTGCAAATCTTTTAAATAAAACTAGTATAACATTGATTGCACATTATTGTTTCACTGAGCTCCATCCTTCGTATAAAATAAGAACTACTACTCGTTCAAATCCACCCTACTCGTAAAACCCTCTCTGACTTAAAAGAGGAGTTGTTTCTGTAAAAACCGATAGATGGCAGTAAAAGACTAACGCCATCTATGGAGAGATTTAGACATTTACTCCTATAGTATATTTTGATCCTTGGTGTCGGTGTTAGTAATTTTGGTCACTGTGTAGTCCTTAGAAGTTCTGCTTGACAACAAAAGAGGACTCTGTACGCAACGCAAGAGGACTGCTTATGGCGAAAGTATCACCTTGATACTTTCGCCATAAGCAGTCCTCTTGCGTTGTCCGTGAAATTCAAATCTTCTTTCCTTTTTGCAACTTGCAGTTCAGTAACAGATTGTATATTGATCCAAATATGATTCACGGCCAAATATAAATTTCAACTCAGGCTATCGCAGTCCACTGCTGGACATAGGCCTCTCCCAGACTGCGCCACAACACCCTGTCCTCCGTCTTCCGCATCCAGTCTACCCCAGCCACCTTTTTGGGGAAATATAAATTTATAAAATTATAATCATAAAAATAGGCCTCTCCCATACTGCGCCACAACACCCTGTGAGAGGCCTATGTCCAGCAGTGGACTACGATAGGCTGAGTTGAATCATAAAAATCATCAATACAACTCTCTTAGTTCATAATTACCTACCTTATTTATTTATTTAAACTTTTCGCACACATAAAGGTACGAGCACCAAAGGAAATAAGTAACCAGGGTTGTCGGATATACTTGAATTTTAGTAAGAAATAGATGAATGTTTTCAATGAAATTTATTTTAATTAAAAGAAAACAAACAGTTCATTTATCAAATTAAATTTCATTCGAAAACATCCATCGATTTCTTAGTAAACTTCGGTTATATCCAACGACCCTGGTTACTTATCTCTTTTGGTGACTGTACAAAGGCGGACTTAACGCCTTAGGCATTCTCAACCAGTCAACCAAGGGTAGTGAAGAGATTAGATGGCAGGTGCTTTGGTGGTTAGGTTAGGTTTCTTAGCACCTAACACCTCACTCCCCCCCCCCCCTGACACGAGGAGGCCCGCATTAGCGGGCCGGCACCAGTCGGGGGTTGCGGAAGTATCGTTCGTTCCCGCGACCCCTGGCGTAGGTGAGAGATGGAACACCGGGCTGGTTTTTAGTTAGTAAGAGTCTGACAGACCCCGCTGCCCACCGCACGGCGGACCTCCATGAGGATTTTCCACCCCGAGAACAAAAAAAAAAGGTTTCCTTAGCATTTACTGCCTATAACATTTTATTGACGAGAAAAACCTATTCAATTTGTCAGACACACCGATTTGTTACATACATCATAATAATGATGATATGTTTATCATTATAAATGACAGACAGTTATCTGATAAAGGTTCAAAGAAAATGATGGGCTGAGGAAAACAAACAACTGATAATGTTTATAATAAGTAAAAACAACAGTATCGAATCCGGGTGAATGCCGAACGTAAATTAATTTTGACGAGTCTGTCCGAAATTTCGTTGAACTTTTTGATTTTTTCCTAGATGAAAAGGGAAAAACTGTCTTCCAAAATTGGGGAACCTAGGAACTTTTTCTAAAATTTTAATTTGCGGAGCATTATATTTCTCTAAGGTCAACTGTCTGTCGGTAATTTCAGAAAAGTAATTAAGTGAATTAATTAGAATCCGTTTCTATAAAATTAGTCTGTCGAGTATTTGAGAAAAGGTCCGTCATGGGCACTTATGAAACGTCAGAAAAACGTCAAATAAATAACTATTCTTGGTTCTTGGAAATTCAGTAGTGGGTTTTTAGTAAATTCTATTGGTTAATTCAATAGAGGATTGTCCTGAAACCGAAGAATTATAGTACTAAATCATTAGAATGTCGCTCAATTCTTTCAATGTTATTTTTAAACAGAAAATCGCATCGACACGTCCATTTTTCTTTCATTTTATGTATTTTTTCCTATTTTATTGTCACAAAATATACCTACTTTTATTAATTGTTTTGGTGTTGTTGGAGGAAATTCACACAATTCTCCTCAGACTAAAAGCGAAAAGGAAAACCTCTTAGGAAATTAAAAGGAAGTCAATCAATTATTAGTATTGATGACATCAATTTAATAAACAAGTACCTATTATCAACCTGAAACAATCTCTTATCAGATAATAATTTCATAAATACTATCAAAACATTAAATCATGAAGGTAAACTGCTTGTAGTAAAGTTTTCATATTAAGCCAATGTCATCCGGCAGCAACTGAATAAACGAGAAGTCCACCATATCGCTCATCCAATAGAACAATGACGTAATTACGTTTTAGCTATTTTTCAGGAGAACGTTTTAAAACTTTGAAATTGAAAATATGATATATTTCCAATGATTATGCTAAAATATTTAATATTTTTATGTATGTTACTTTACTATCAATAATAATTTGTAATAATTTCATGAGAAAACTCAAGAAAACTGTTACAAAATTCAAAAAAAAACAAACCTGACGTACACTTAGGCCATTTTATAAATAAAACATAACAATTATGACATAAATAAGGTTTTGAAATGGGAATAAATCATGAATTCAAACAACAAATTATTCAATTTAGTTTTATTTGTATAAATCAGTTTACATTTATAAACGTATAATAAGAAGTATCAAATGTTTTTGTTTATGAGTTATAAAAATGTAGTTTTCATGTTAAAACAAAGATACCTAGATAATGTAAGATACAAACATTATCATAAAAAAACTAAAAAAATTGTGTTTATTTTACGAAATACGAGATCGGGATAAATAGTAGGATCAAAGGCGCAAGTGCCTATCTAAAAGTATCATAATCTTTAAAAAGCATAAAAACCGGTAGGAATTTATAGTTTGTAGATTAATCAATCATTGTGATATTATTTTATCACAACGATTGACTAATCTACCAACTCCCCGCACTACTGTCAATTAAGCCCCGCACTACTGTCAATTAAGCCCCGCACTACTGTCAATTAAGTCGATGTTTCCGTGTGACCTTTTGAAAAATACGCAAATTCCCTAACGACAGTCACTCACTCTATTGAAAACCACCGTAACTACAATTCTGTCGTTTTTGTCATAGATAGAACTTTCGAAACGTAAACTTATGACATTCAAAACTAATTTTCGACATTTTCGTGATTACGTCGTTGTTCTATTGGATGAGCGATATATTGCCAACATTATGCGGCTACTATAAATACGTGTTTCGACTCGGAGGACCAAAACTGAAGGTAACTGCTAATCCATGAAATTCGAATGCGAAAAAAAGGACAAGCAGGAGTAATCGGGTTGTGGAGGTCAGATAGGCAGTCGCTCCACGTAAAATAGTAGTATCCAGTTTAGGCTGACCCCAAAACAGTTGAGAAAAGGCTAGGCAGATTAGCTGATTTCGTTTGCCTTTAGAAAAGAGAGAGACCTTGGAAAACTTGAACGGGTTCGCTGAA
Organism: Eremobia ochroleuca; assembly: GCA_949629135.1. Lineage (NCBI taxonomy): Eukaryota > Metazoa > Arthropoda > Insecta > Lepidoptera > Noctuidae > Eremobia > Eremobia ochroleuca. Next base: position 8,575,091 of record OX451408.1, read on the forward strand.
AGATTATGTACCAAGGAAGCAAGTCAATTCAGAAAAGTTCACTGCACTAACCTGAAAAACCAAGTTTTCATAAAATAAGCACCGTATAGTAACAAAACTACAGACAAAAACAATATTCCTTTGCTGAACACCGCCAGAACATGAAAATATCTTGACAAAGATTCAATCAATTGAATCAAAACAAAATGAATTGCTAATAATTATACCCCATTCTAGGAAAGCATTTATCGCTTTATCAAAACAACCTACCTAATTCAATTGTATAGTCCATTCAAATCTTAAGCCGGAAATCTTTCCGATATCAATCTTGTTAGATAAAGATAAAAATCCAATTATAGTTTTTCTCTAAGCGTTATCTTTTGGAATTTCCGAATATTTCCGTTCCCTCGTGCAGACTTGAAATATCCAGCTAAAACTGGAAAAAAAAAATGGTGGCGAATTTATTTTGTAGCTAGGGTAGAGCCGTGCAATTCTGTAACTGTCTCACCGTGAAAGCTTGGGTGAAGTGAGCGTGGAGTGAGCTGTCATTCGCTAGGGATTAACACTATTAAGTGCTCACTTCATGATTTCACGGTGAGATTTTTACAGAATCGACCGGCTGGCGTAATTATTTACTTTAAAAGAACTTTTAATGCACACCATACTGAAGCTAGTGAAACCACTACACGCCACTGTATAAACTAAACGTAAAGTAAAAACTAAAGTTTTTCTTATTTTTTTTTTACTGTCTGATTATTTTTCTTGTAAGTATCTAATTCGTTTTAATTAATTTATTTTTTTTCATTCGTCCTTATTTTGGTGGTCTGAATGATTTCTGAAAGTTTGTCCATCTATTTTAATGTGACCGTATATTTTTGTAAAGTTGAATAGAAACTAAAATTGAGTTAAGTCCTTAATTTTTGTCAATTATGTCAGTATAAAATAGAAAGGTAACATATTATTGTAATAAATATTGGAGCACACAGTCCTTTAACTCACGTTAAATTTGGCATGGAGACTTATCCAAACCCAGCGGGAGTCCTCGTGGTAGACATTATATGCAGCAAAAATGGAAGGATCTAACAGATTTGCTCAATAGTGATGGCACTGGGGATTTTGGCACTGAGTTTCTCTTCGTACATTTCTACTTTCAACAATCAATCGCGCTGAAAGATAATAGTACCTACAATGCACTATGTCGTGGGGTGCTTCTTTGTAAGTCTCAACATTTTCTAACAAAATATATCATCACAATCACTTAAATTATAATTTAATGCTTAAAATACACTCCGACGAAAGTTTTCTCACTGTCAAATTTAAAGTGAATAAACATTCGTGAAACTCGTAAGCCAGCCTTCGACAATTACGATACTATCCGTCATTTTATGCCTTCGTGCTAGCTATCTTCATACAAAGGGCTCAAGTTACGTGTCGAATTCGATACGATGACGATACGAAACTTACATGTATTTGTTCGTGCTCTGAAAATTAGTTCAATTTACGCACACCAGGGGCGCTGTTCAAGTTCCCATACAAAATGCTTTCGAAGACGATACGAATGTTTTTTCGATAGTGATTCGTGCTAGGGGTACAGTACCATAGCTGCAAGCGAGTTTTATTGAAACTTGGATTGCGGTGAGGCATTTTGGAGCACAATTAGTGATCTATGTAGTTACATATAACAGTCCTCTTGTTTTAGGATTAATACCCTAAGGCTGGTTCCTGTCAAAATTTTATCCAGATTTTGTAGATTTATTGGTGATATTAATTCTCTCTTCTCTTAATACGAGGCAATAGAATTTTGGTACCGATAATTACCGCGTTTTATTATTTTTAAGGTGCAGTTTTTTACTGCCATTCTGACGTATTGCAATAATTGAGCTAGTATCGTGTGATATTAAGTTATATCTTATCTCTCCAACAGTATCTAGATTGCTGAACCGGTAAAGACCCTGTTACTAGACGAAAACATAACGAAACACTTTTAAGGAAAATATATGCTATATTATTTATGAGACCCACCTGCCGTGCGATTATGTAACCATCTCACCGTGAAAGCTTGGGTGAAGTGAGCGTGAAGTGAGTCGTCAATAGTGTCAATCCGTAGCATCAGCATGACTCACAGCTCACTCTAAGCTCACTTCACCTTAGTTATCACGGTGAGATTTTTCCAGAATCGACCGGCTGATGACATTTGCATCCCAGAGTTGACATCGTGCCATTCCAGAGTCAACCTGAAATGTCTCATACATCATTACATTGGCACCCTTCGAACTGGAACACATTAACTTAATCTTTGGTGTCCTCAGAAACCGGTGAACGTTCACACAATAACGGCTGCCCAAATACAATACAATTGGTTTTTTGACACCATGTCAAATACTGCTGAAAATGACGGATCTTCATGACGGCTGTTATAATATGACGGCCACCGCTCTTCAAGGAAACGGTATCTTAAGTTACAGAAATAGCTACGGTGGTAGTAGTTCCCTGGACGACCTCCTTCACAAAGAGTTTTAATATTGTACTTACGATACTTTTCGCAATCGAATTTTCGAAAAATGCTAAGTCATAATTGTCTGTTTGAAAAGTAAAAGAGAAAAGTATTGCAAATATGAGATATTGTTGTGAAGGAGCTTATCCAGGGAACTACTACCACCTACTCAATTTCAAGGCGACAGGGATGATTATTATTATGACAGAAATGTTCCCGGTATGGCAAAATGACAATATTCAAAAGCCCTATTCAAAGTGGCCGAGTGTTTTGTACAAGAAGAGTTTGAATGAGGCTACGCAAACGTTATATTTGGAAAATTTGCCATGTCAATTCAGACCTGTGATAAAAATTATCGCTTATCAAGTAATCTGCAGTTATTTATTCGAGTTAATTAATTTTATTTGTTACGGAATTCAAAAGTAACAGACAAACTATCATTTTGGGGTACGAACTTTGAGGGTGATTTTCACCCCTTTAAAACGTTTGTTAGCAAAAAAGAAAAAATACGTATCTCATCATTTTTCATGTAGATTATTATAGTAAAGCCGCAACTAAATCGTTGAGGGACACCTCGCGAGGTTTCCGTATAAGAAATGGGTTAAGGATGAAATCAACTAATGATTTATTACAACAGAAGTAAAAATATTCTCGCTATGTCGCTATGAGGGACCGTGTGCAAAATAAGCAGTTTCCGCGTCATGCACTTGACCCTCGTTACCACACACTTCATTTATGTTGATTGTGCTTTTTGGTGATCAGGTTACTGGCCGTTAGGATAAACAAAAAAAAATTGGTACTAACCTTTTTGGGTGAAAAATGGAAATGGAATCCGGAATGGGTATTTCTGCTCTGGGTCACATGAAAACTTAAAACAGCGACGGATGAAAACAAAATGTTTACTGTAAATAAGTAAAAATCATCAAAATACCTAAATGGGAAAAAGAGTAACACCAAACTCCACCGTATTACACTCATCTATACTCATTGATTCTCTCATCCTGCTGCTACACTTCACCGGCTTCACTCTGATCTAATAAAAAATAGATACCGGGTTCGATTCCCGGTTCGAGTAGAATCGGTCCACCTAACTGATTTCTACAAGAGATAAGATATCTGAACATAATTGTGTCAAAAAGCATCGATTAAACAAACGAGATCGATAATATCGATCTTTATATAAAATAACGAAGTAAATTCGTTCGTTGTCACTCTCTAGTGATTATTGCAGAATGAAGTTCGTTTGTGTACTAGCGTTACTGGTGGTTGCTTCGGCAGCCATTGCTGAAGAGGAACTACCTGCAGGTCAAGCCTGCAACCCAGATGCTGTATGTGAGCTCCCTGACTGCAGATGTACAAGCACTGAAATTCCTGGTGGATTACTGCCCAGAGATACACCACAGGTAAGATTGAGTGATAATAAAGTGAATGTGTAAAAATCTGGGTAAGCTCTTAGATTCCTATCTGATTATATACACAGTGACATGAATATTTACTCTATGAAGTATTATTTAATTATTATTTTATAAACTGTGAGTGTGAGGAATATGGGAAATAATATATATTTTATTCAATTAGTTTAACCATTGTCTGGTAGTTTGAGTACTACTTAATGCGGCGTACATCAACCGCATTGAATATTTGTACATTTCCAAAATGAAACATTACAGCAGTACCAGTTTCATTTGAAACGACCAGTTCTTATGCTTCACTAATATTTCTTTCCAGTTCATCACAGTTACCTTTGACGACGGTATCAACGTCAACAACATCGTTACATACCGTGATACTCTATACAACCGTTTCAACTCCAATGGCTGCCCTGCTGGTGCCACTTTTTACGTCAGCCACGAGTATACCAACTATGTTCTCGTCAATGAACTGTACAACCGTGGTTTCGAGATCGCTCTCCACTCGATCACTCACCAGACCCCACAGACTTACTGGTTAGAAGCCACTACTGATGACATGAGGAGAGAATTTGGCGACCAGAAGGTTCAAATGTCTCACTTTGCTAACATTCCTTTCACATCTATTAAAGGTGAGAATTTCACTTACAGCTCTTACTATAGTAGTATTAGATACTAGGTACTTTGGAATAAATCGCAGGACTTCGTCCGCGTGAATTTAATATCTATATATATATATAAAATGCTAATGTTCGTTTGTAAAGACAGGATTTTCGCTATCACCACCAACTTGAATTAACTTCCTGTTGGGGTGGTAAACACCCCTTGGTCTCACAGTGAAAGTAAGGGAGTTTGGTCGCGGTGGGTGAAAGTGGGTGGTCGTGGGTGGCAAAAATGTGAATAAATATATATCTGTCCTTTTCTAACTCATAAGGACTTATGAAAAGATCTCCAAATTTCTGGATTAATCTAAGAAATTTTAAAATGAGTGCAAACTATTATAATCAATTTCTGAAATGATTTAGAAAGTTCTAGAAACTTCTGGAATGATCTAGAAAGTTTTAAGATGAGTGATGAGTAAAATCGTTATAATCGATTTGGAATGTTCGAGAATGATCTACAAATTTCTGGAATAATCTAGAAAGTTCGAAAATGATTGTAAGCTATTATAATCGATTCAGAATGTTCAAGAAAGATCTAGAAATATATGGAATTATCTAGGAAGTTTCAAATGTTTTAGAAAGTTCTAGAAGCTTTTGGAATGATCTAGAAGGTTCCGAAATGAGTGCAAACTATTATAATCAAACTGGAATCTTCGAGAACGTTCTAGAAACTTCTGGAATGATCTAGAAAGTTTCAAAATGAGTGCATATTTGCGTTAAAAGACGAATCTATACATATCATAATATATATATAAAAAGCAAGTGTGCGAATGTACCTACGTCCGGGGTTTTCTCTATCACCACCAACGGCAATCTACTCCACGTAGTGGTGGTGAATACCCTGTGGTCTCCTGCTGTGAATAAGGGAGTTTGGTCGCGGTGGGTAAAAGTGGATGGTTGTGAGTGGCGAAAATTTGGAATAATATATTGTTGTCCTTTTTTAACACATAGAAACTTTTCTATTTGCCAGAATATTGTAGAATGCTCTAAAATGATCTACTATTAGCCAAAAATTTTAAAATGATATAGCATAGTCTGTCATCGTCTAAAATGTTCGTAAACGTTCTAGAATGTTCTAGGAAAATCCAAAATGATCTAGATTATTCAAAAATAATTCAGAGACGTTAAAATGATTCACAGTGGTCTATTATTGACCAGAATGCTCCCAAACGTTCCAGAATGTTCTCGAAAAATCCAAAATGATCTAGATTATTCAAAAAATAATTCAGAGATGTTAAAGTGATTCAGAGCGGTCTATTATTCACCAGAATGCTCCCAAACGTTCTAGAATGTTCTCGAAAATTCCAGAATGATCTAGATTATTTATAAAAAAAGGTTGTGCGTGGGAACCACGCCCGATAGAAGTGAATCTTCATGCTTATTAAATGAATACAGACACTATATATGTAGAAATTTTGGAGTCACATCTATGGGGGCCATGAACTTTAACATTACTAACTGCAGGACAACATGAGAGCGTACATTTCAGGAGATGAAAGGGCACAAGAATTTTCTGAAAAACTTTTACAAAACGCAGAAGGCACCTATCCAGTAGATGAAAATACTTGCCAAATCGTATTGACTAATAACTTATGTAATATTGTTGAAACACCTGAACAAGTCATAAATGAAGTATACCCGAATATTCTCGAAAATCATACCAATTCAGAATGGTTACGAGAGCGAATTATTCTAGCGACAAAGAACGACGTTGTCAACAACATCAACAGGATCGTCCAAGAAATGATTCCAGGAGAAGAAAAAGTTTACATGTCAATTGATACAATGACTGACCAAGATGAAAGCGTGAATTTTCCTACTGAATTTTTAAATTCGTTGAATGTTCCAAGAATGTCATTACACTGCCTTAAATTAAAAGTTGGCTCGCTAACTATTTTATTACGGAATCTGAACTCGCCGAAATAGATATCTACATATCGGAGATAAGAATCTGTAATATGTAAGTTAAAAAAATATTGGTGTGCATAAATTTTTCATGCCATTAAACATGGGATGTATCATAACCCGGGCAACGCCGGGTTTCGCAGCTAGTCTTTCCATAAAAACTTCAGTACCCATTTCATCCTATTTAGTGGTTGATTACTATGCTCATATAAAATGTATTAAAATAGATTCATGTTTCCTGCATAAATAGAACTTGCAGAAGCAATGATAAAAAGCATCAAACAATAATTGATTACGAACTAACTTAAGAATTTTATATTTTATACGGTTTCAATTAATTTCAGGTCTTCGCATTCCCTTCCTCCAAATGACCGGAAACGCCAGCTTCGAAATAATGAAAGAATATGGCTTGGAGTACGACTGCACTTGGCCCACAATCGCAAACACCAACCCTGGTCTATGGCCTTACACCCTAGACTATGCTTCCACCCAGGATTGCATCGTCCCTCCTTGCCCAACAGCGTCCTTCCCTGGAGTATGGGTTAAGCCTTTGATAGCCTGGTCTGATCTCCAAGGAGTTCCCTGCTCGTTTGTAGATGCTTGTTTCTACATGTAAGTAGTTATAATTTAATTTAGATTAGCACATAAATATTTATAATACCGTTTGAATTGCTTGCTATTCTTATTCAAATCTTTTACCGCATCATTCAAGAAGTTCTTGAGCCTCGCTAATAAAATAAAAGTTTTACTAGTGCTGTCGACACCTTAATATTTTATTTAAATACCTTAAAAATTGAACAAACGCTGTGTTTGTTGACATTTAAATGTGAAAGCTAAACTTTATGTGGGGATACCTTAGGGCTTGCTCTTAGGACCTCTAAATTATGTCATGTTTTTTATTGCATCCGTGATATGTATGCTTTTATCCCATGACTTTTATTGACAACTAGCATCCGCCCGCAACTTCATTTGCGTAGAATTCGGAATTCCCGCCGTTTAAATCCTATTACCCGTTTTCCCGTAGGAATGAAGGATTTCCCCGCGGTAAAAAGTAGCCTATGTTCATCAAGGATGATGTCGGCTTGTAATGATAAAACAATTTTTCAAATCGGTCCAGTAGTTTCGGAGCCTATTCAATACCAACAAAAAATCAAATCTTTCCTCTTTATAATATTAGTGTAGATATATTACGCAATTTTTACAGCCCCGACCGCAACAATGAAGATGAATGGTACGAGTTCATCCTCACCAACTTTGAGAGGCACTATTTGGGCAACCGCGCCCCCTTCGGTTTCTTCGTTCATGAGGCGTTCCTGACCGCCTTTCCTGCTGTCCGCCGTGCTTACGTCCGGTTCATGGATATGGTCAACAAACTCCCTGATGCTTTCATGGTAAGAATAAAACATTTTGCACGACGCAAGGTTCTTGCCTGAAGCATACAATAAAATTGAAGCAAAAACTGATTTGCATCGTCTCAAGACTTTTTACTGTTGCGACTTATAGTATGCCATGGGCAATACAATTGCATCGTGTAAATCAGGCTTTACATAAAACAATTGCAAAGAGTTTTTGTTTTGATAACTGATGAAACATTTCTGCGCTCCCTAGCTTAGAAATGTTACGACATTTAGACATAATTCCTGACCCCCTGCTCAAGAATCATGTGCTGAATTCATGGTTACAGTTTGTGCGTCGATTTCCTTGCCATCCTGTATATTATTAACTTTATCAAGCCAAGAGACATAATTTTAATACCTTTTAAAGCTACGGCAATGAGTGGACTATTGCGTAGAAAACTGTTTCAATTACTTTATAATGATAATCAGAATCGTATACCGTCTTTTTAGAAATGTGATTGGATTAATCTGCGATTTCCCGTCAAAGATGGGTTTGCTAATCGTAGGTTGAAATACCTTTTACCAATGTTGAGTTGTACTCAATTAAAAACCGTTCATAAAATTTTATTTTATTTGTTAGGGACAAAAAACAGTTACATGCCAAGCTTAACTAGGGATTCTTAAATTAGCACAATACTTAGAAATACATTTATACCCAATCTATTCCATATTTATGTTATTACGCATGTAACCCACGACATTGTCCACGAATTCTCAAAATAAAAGTTAAAAAAAAAAAAAAAAAATGGCCAAATATATTTTAATTTGGTCTGACACGAAAAAAAGATGGCGACATATCATTCTGCTTTTTTGACATTACGACATAATAAACTCGTATAACGCTAAGTCGGTAAACCAGAGGGACAATTGAGGTATTTTTAAGAACGTTCGCATTCTAATCGCAGTCTCAGTCTATGAAAAATACCTCTAATTTACCTTTCATTTTTAACAAGTTTTTTGACATTGATTCAAATTTAAACTAAATGGTAAGAAACATAATTATTTTGGTTGGCCGAAATTATGCCCAAACTTCTCAAAACTCGGTTGTGTGCCATTATAGCTCCTAGCTATATCGTTGATATTGTGAAACTTTTACTGTTTCACGTAATGATAAATTATTTCTCCTCCAGGTAAACACGCACGAAGTTATTGACTGGATGAGGAACCCCGTCCCAATTGATGAGTACAAGCGCCAGAATTGCCGCACATTCATCCCTAGCAACTGCGATCCCAAAACCTGTGCCCTTACCTCAAGCCACAATGGAGTAAGTAATGCTCTAGCCTTCATTCTCAGCAGAATGTCTTGACCATAGACATATATATATGGACTGGAAATACCTACGAAAAAAGGGTGCCTACCTACAACTCATATTGTCTCAAAAAATGGCTGCCATTGCTAGGGTTGTATCAATCAAGGAAAATTGGTGTTACTATAACGAGTATCGATACTAAATACGAGTCGTACTAGTTATCACGTTTGGATCATAATATAGTATACTAACTTATAGTCCGTTCTAACTAAGGTTGCCTACTGTATAGTAACGTATCCTAGTTTATTTTCGATAAACATACTTTATAATTTTGCATAAAAATACAGTATGCGAAAATACTTTATTACTACTCTTTTGTTATGCGTAAAAGACTCATATGAACTATTTATCGATAGGTACAGACGCCAGCACATCAAGCTACCCGAAACTGTCAAATTATCGCAATCAACTTTCTTCCCTGAAAATAAAATTAATGCCAAGTGTTTTTTCGGCACAGAATTAAAAAACACTTTTTAATTGCATCACGTTTACGTATTAAAGTGAAGGAAAACAGAGTGAATAGATATGTATCCATATGCCCAAAAACAGGTGCTTTCGCATATTATACCTTTGGGTTGGAAGGCCAGAGAGCAGTAGTTTCTGTTAGGTATGCGGACCCTAGTGAAAAACAAGATAATCACTAGGGTGAATGAATAATATAAACTTCTCATCACATTCTCCGTGAATGGGATGGGATACTTATATTATTGTGTTAATGAGTGGTGGAGTAAAAATAAAATAAAAGTATTTTTTTTTGCCTTTGTTTATTGGTATGATAATGATTAACAAAATAATATAACGTTCAATTATCGTTCAAATATAACGTTTGATTCTTACAAAAGTAATACTTTGCGAATGCGATGCTTTGGGCATCTTTTGTGATTGGTCCAAGGCATTCAATTGTATTCTTCATGAAACCTTAATCAGGAAACTTCGCCACTACGGAATCCGGAACCCTCTCTGGATCTTCTCACTTCTTACTTCAGTGATAGGATTCAGAGAGTTGATGTTAACGGGAAAAGGTCACCCGGATCTGTAGTAAGAATGGGGGTCCCCCAGGGCTCAATATTTGGACCATTTTCATTTATTATTTATATCAATGACTTGCATTACCTCATAAAGGGTGAACATGATATAGTGTTGTTTGCAGATGACACTTCACTTTTATTTAAACTCAAACGTCAACAGCTGGTTACTGACAGTATAAATAGTGCCCTCGCAAAAGTAGTAAACTGATTTAATGTTAATAATCTACTTCTTAACGAAAAAAAAAACGAAATGTATTAAATTTACGATACCAAATGTTAGACAAGTAGAAACTAGTGTTCTCATAAAGGGTGAAGAGTTAAAACCCGAAAATACCACAGTATTCTTAGGCATAACTTTGGATGCCAAGCTTCAATGGGGCCCCCATATAGATAAATTGTCAAAAAAACTTAGCTCTGCAGCATACGCCGTTAGGAAAATTCGTGACTTAACTGATTTAGAGACAGCCCGTTTAGTTTACTTTAGTTATTTTCATAGTATGCTGTCATATGTCATACATTTTTATAATAAACTTCCTAGCCATGGAGAAGAGTCGGCAAGAAACTCCACGGTTACTCAAAATAATTGGCTTTTACAATGTTAATAGGTAGGGGAGGACAGTGTAGGCCTGTCAACAAGTACCAGGTACTTAAAAAAATAGAAGACATTGTAAAAGCCAATTGTTTTTAAAAGAGTAACCGTGGAGTTTCTCGCTGGTTCTTCTGCATAGGAAACCACCATTTGGAACCGTGCATCTAGCTTCTGACGTTTCATAAGTGCCCATGTTGGTTTATGTGAAAGAAAATATTTTGATTTTGGTGCTGTGAACCACGGGCCGGACCTAGCAAGGTCAATCGGAGCTAATAAGACGCAGGACTATTTATGTTAACATAGCAGAATATACCGATATCGTTCCAGCGGAGGAACTAGTTCCGGAAACTATTAGGCAACGGTACAACACTATTCTATTATGACATATTATTGTAAACAAACGAATGAATTAACAAAATAATAAAAAGGTCTGTTATACGGAAATTCACCCAAATATCAATACTTTAGCCATAAATTCATGATCGCGTTACAATTATATCATCGAATGTCTATTATTGTATGTGTTATTGCATGAAAACCGGCTACTAACCTGTGCAAAGAAAGTTGAGGTTGATTTTCATTCTTCCTTGCACCACACTTCACAATACAACACACAGGCATGTTGAATTGCTGTTTTTCAACATTTACACGCAGTTTTAAAGGTAAAGTCCTCGTAATTTTCTCGCAAATCTCAATAATACAAAAAATAAACAACCATTTGACAGCTGAACTACCACGAAACTTGGCGACAAAGATGGCTGCTCTGGCACCTACCTACAACCGTGTATAGAATAACAGGGCATCTCCTGTTATATCCCATCTCAATGGTCTTGACATTACATGGCAGCTGTCAAAGTCGAAGTCAAATCGTATATTAACACTTTTGAGCGTCAAAAATTACAAGAAAAAAGAAGAATTAAATCGAGTTGCCCCTTAAAAAAGGTAGTTTCGTATGGAGAATAATGGGCAAACCTACATAAATACTCGTTCAAAATAATGATTTTTACAGTATTTTGTTCACATAACATTTAATTCCTTGGGCGACGAGCGCGAACGCACATAACGTATGTAAATTCGAATAATTTTAAAACTCGTTCTTAGGTTTCAGCCTTTAGTTATAATATTATATAAGCTGTAACTTAAATAACGCACAACCTCATAAGGGGTCATTTTACTCATCATTAAATCGCGAAAAAAAATCAGCTGGGAACAGCTGATTTTTTTTCGCGATTTCAGATTTGGTCCCACTGTAAAAGTTGTTCATTATGATTAGTACAATGACCCCTTAAGAGGTTGTGCATTATTTAAGTTACACCTTGTATATACATATATACAGGCTCCCATTAAAATAGATGGACAAATTTTAACATAGCGCTCAGTACGTCTAACCAAAGATATCGAAGCAAAAAAAAACACTGATTAAAGTGAATTTATTTTGACCTAAAATAATAAATTGCCCGTACATTAGTGTATTTTCGTTAGCTGATTATTTTTCTTGTAAGTATCTAATGCGTTTTTCTTATAAATTTTCTTACCATTGTCCTTATTTTGGTGGTCTGAATGATTTCTGAAAGTTTGTCCATCTATTTTAATGGGAACATATATAAGGTCAACTTTTATCAAGTACAAAAATTTAAACAGAACGTCTATCTATACGACAGAAATACGGTCCTAGCATTTTTTTTCAAATAATCAGGCTAGTTTTTTTTTTCAGTTTTTCTAACACATAAATTATAATATTTTTAAAAGCATACTGTATACCGACTCAATTGTTCTGGGTCTGCACCCCCAAAAAACCCACGGTCATTAAACCCGGTATTACGTCATCGCTCGGACTGCACTGACTTGTGGTCGAATCTCCATCCCTAGCTATGCTACTCGAAGCTATGATACCTAATTAGTGTAGACTATAAGAAACGATATTAACCTTTGCGCTAATCTATCGTATTTTAATTTTCCATCACACTTTTTCAGGCTTTGGACTGACAAGTTAATACTTACAATTTGTTATTTTGTTTTAGTAAGTATTGAATTAATGTAAAACTGTTAACAACTTACCTTACGTTTTGCATTAACTTGGCGTGTTAAAAATAATCAAAATTCATTAACAGATTTACACTTATTTACACAATTTACTAGTTATTTACACATATCACATCAATTGCTGGACGTGACGCCCTTGTTGTCGCACACACTGTCTAGCGCGATTGAGACAATGTCTCCGCACTTCAGTAAGCACTTGATGTTCACTGGACAACACGACAAATGCACTCACAATTCGCGCACGTAATTCTTCCACTGTACGGATTGTATGACCGTCGTTCCCATACACTAGGTCTTTGGCCCTACCCCACACGTGGAAGTCCATTGGCGTCAAGTCAGGTGAACGTGGCGGCCAGCGGATAACGCTACCACGCCCAATCCATCGCCCTTGGAACGCCTCGTCCAAGTAGGTGAGAAGCATGTATCTACCTGCGGCACCACACAAGCACATCCAGCAGCAGCTCTGACCCGAGTGAAATGGAAGGTATGGTACCCTTCACTGAGCAGGAGCTGCCACTCCTCTTCAAGCTGCACTGGGTGTCGTGGCCTCCCCGAGTCAATAAGACGAGGCTGGAAGTTCTCACTCTCTCTGAAGCGCTGCACGGCTCGAAGAATGGTACGAATATTGACCACTCGTCCAAATCTCTGGGCGTACAGTTCTTGTGTCCGCAACATTATTTCACCTGCGTCGTGAGAGCACATAGCCATATTCATGTATTCTCGGGATGAATACCGATACGGCATTTCGAAAATTTTCGCACAGACAACACGCACAATTCAGTAACTTGATTTTAGCGAACTGAAAGAATCTCCCGTGCTCAATATTGGCCGCGCCAGGCGGTGGCAGCGGGGCGAAGACGGGGACATGCCGCCGCCGCACGTGTGCCATTGTTATCAACACACAAGAAACCATTGTTATCTGCTTAGAGTACGTTAGCCATTAATACACAGGATGTTGAATTTGACTTTTTAAACAAAATGGTTTTTGGTGTTTTTCTTGGAAACTAGCGTATAGAAATGTATTATTTTTTCAAGAAATGTCTATCTTAAGTTAATGAATCTATCCTTAAAATATTTGTACTTAATAAAAGTTGACCTTATATATGGATGATCCTTATTGTGCTTGTCGCAAAAATGTAAACCAAAATGCTTTTGGTTAGTTGCATTTTCGATTCAAAAATCTTTAGAATTTACGTGACGTTTACGTAACACAGTCATAAGCTTTCGTTTTGAAAATTTAACAACATTTATTGCGTTAATTTTGTTGTTAAGCAGACAAATTTTTCGAATATATGAAGCAATGGATTAGGAATATCTTTCAAAATGATACACATTTTGTTTGAAAGTGCGTTGCGCAATTAAGGTGTTGTCCTCAGCTCGTTACCACGAAGTGTTTACTTCCAGAGAGAAGCTACTTTATACTAATGCATGAATTTCGTTTCTTTTACAGTTGCAATACTGGATGCAAATCTGCAATGTTTGCCCACGTGTCTACCCGTGGCTCGGCAATCCTCTTGGACAATAAATCTGAGATTGAATACGTTTTATGATAAATAAATAGTTCGATAATGTACTGTTTTCCTTTTTATTGTACGTCAGCAGTATCAAAACTAGTAAAAGTGACCCCTTAGCCCACGTTCGCGACGTATAAATATCATGGCCGGATTTTATCGTGCACTCGATTTTCAGCTCTCGGTGTTAAGTCGAGCATTGAAAATCCATCAGAACGCATCGCAGCACGTGCAAAACACACTATTGGATTTTCAACTTTCGGCATTAAGCAGTACGTAGAAAATCGAGTGCGCGAAAAACAATCGCCGCGAGTAAAACGCGCCCGTGCGTACCTGGACTTATTTTATTTAAACTCCGTGCTAGGCCAGCTCACAATCACAGTGTTACCACTGACCTGCAGTGTACTGTACGAACCCGCAACCTTAGCCACTGTACGGTATAGAGATTCCAGTCTTACCGAGTAACTGACCTCCAAATCGTCAATTCAATAAATTGTGATAAATCGCAAAACAGTTAATATACACATTTAGCGGACACTAGTAAACATATCCAGATACCTAAAATCATATTTAATAAAGCTTTGGTTTCCTAAGACAGCATTCAAAAATCAACTTATTGCAGTCCACTGCTGGACAAAGGCATCTCTCAGACTGCGCCACAACACCCTGTGCTCCGCCTTCCGGATCCAGTCTACCCCAGCCACCTTCTTTAGGTCGTCCGTCCATCTAGCTGCGGGGCGTCCCACACTAGGCTTGCCGAGACGCGGTCTCCACTCCAGGATTCGTCTACTCCACCGGCCTTCAGCAAACACAGCAATCCAAAACCACCAACACCAACACCAACCACCAACCACCAACCACCAACCACCACCACCAACCACCAACACGCACCCACCAACTATTCCAAGCAGTCAAAAACCTTTCCACTGTCTTTTTCTTGACTGGTGTCCCTAAAACGATCAATTGCAGTTATAATTTTTTATATTATGTTTGATAACATTGATGCGTAAATTGATCGTCTACTAAATTCAATTGAAGCGTTTGACAATAAATACACAAAACGTTGACAAAATTGCAATTGACAGTTTCCTGGAGGACCCTTAAGCAAGATTTATTCACAAGCCAAGATTCCTTCGCCTAATGAAAAATTAATGGTATTCTTAACGCATTGTCCCAGAGGTGGGACTCACCAATGTTCATGAGGTGGATGCGGCTGCACGCTAGCGGCCCCTCATACTTATTATAACTTATAATAGGTACTATAAAATTTAATGTGTGTGTGTGTTGTGTTGTGTTGTGTGTTTTTGACTATCTATTTATTTCTGTTTAAAGTATATTTTGATTATTATTATTGGTTGACAGTTTAAATTATATTTGATTATTATTATTATTTGACTTAATTTATTCTTTTATACATGTTTTGACTTTCACGATTATTTACTTATAATATTTTTAAATTATTGTATTTTTTAATTTTATTCATTTTTATGTTTTATATTGTTTTTATGTAATATTATGGATTTTTATTATCTGCAATAAATAAATTGAATTGAATTGAATTGAATTGAAAAGTACTTCGTCATCATAGTTTTAGTGGTTACTTCAGGCCATCATGATCATCATCAATATTTTAGCCGAAAAACGACCACGGCCTGACATAGGTCTCCCCAAAGAACCACCACTTCGACCGGTTCTAGCGGTGGCCTGAAGTGTGAATGTATATGAAAATAAGTACAGCCGTGCGATTCTGTAACCATCTCATCGTGAAAGCTTGGGTGAAGTGAGCGTGGAGTGAGCTGTCATTCGCTAGGGATTAACACTATTAAGTGCTCACTTCACTTATGATTTCACGGTGAGATTTTTACAGAATCGACCGGCCAGTTGTACAGGGTCTTTTGGCGCGTGGCCACAATTGGAACTAACGCCGCCATCTTGTTTTTTCAATACAATTCCATGAAACAATTTCAGAAATGTTTACCAACAACGCCCGCCTGTCAATGTTATTCAAGCGCCATAAAATCCTTGCAGCAATTTTATTGTAGATTACAGATAGATATTCGACAAGTCTACTATATCCTGTTTTTATTTTTGTATATACATAGATAAGACAATTTATTTTTGTACAACAGTGTCAGTATGCAAAAAAACAGGAAAAACAGTGGTTGGATTATCAATTATCTTACTTTACGGCTCATTGCTTTTGCGATAATTTCGATTACTGACGGGTGACACTTTGATTTGCATCGATAATAATAATATCGAATGATAATTTTACTCGGCACCAATCAGGATTGCTTAGTGGAAGTATTGCTATTAATCATACCGACATTTCGGTAGTTATGGTATGTTCCAAAAGCATGTGATGAAAGGACATTGCTCTACGCCCATACATTGTTCGCCTTGGAACCAAGAGTGTCGGAAAAATTTATGTGTTGTTTTGTCGATCATTAGTAAACTCCTATAAGATCTTACTTTTATAGCGGACTAGCTGCAGAATAAATATATTTTAAAAAAAGTATCAGATTTTGAGGTTATAATCAAACCATAAGAATAATTTAAGAAACTGAAAAACAATATAATAATATATGTATTTAACTCTTTTTAGTACCTACCTAGATAATTAGATACTATGCAACTTTTTTCTAAAGCCTAATCCCTAATCTTTTTCGCGGCACGACATGACGTTTAGCAAAGATGGCGGCGATTAATGTTATTAGTCGCGTAAAATACTTTATAATATTCATTTTGGCATGCAGCTAGTCCATGTTACAAAAGTATTTGCAACTGATATAATAAAATAGACAATTAATTATCGTGTATGTCCGATACTTGTGTTGCACAGGGCGATTCTGCACAATGTCCTTTAAACACACCCACCCTTATGCGTTTAAATTCTTACGCAACTACTAATCCAACTACTAAGCATATTGCTAATCCATTGCTCCATATGTTCGAAAACTGTATCTGCTCAACAACGTAAATAACGCAATGAATGTTGTTGAACTGTCAAAATGAAACCCATTGCTACTACTGATAGTGTGTTACGCAATTAGTCTGCTGATTCATTTTCATTTTGATTCTGATCCATTTCTTTACATTTATTAGATACTTTTGGAACAGACCATATTAAGAATATTTGTTATGAAACATAAATTATTTTATCAATTGTTTGTGTACGTAATTATTTACATAGCACACAAACATCAGACATACACACGTAGCATTCCATACCTAAAATTACCTCTAGGCTCCATTCTGGAATTCGTGGCCCAAGCCTAGTCTAGTGTAGTTTGTGGCTCACTAGCCAATAATATATTGTACTATCTAGCTAAGGTAGTATTTTAAGCTACTCATGTCATCTCAACTTGCTGTTAACCAGTGAACCAACATACTGTATTTATTACATGGACAATAAATATTTCTATTGTATAAAACCTTCAAGCGGGCGCGCGGTCATTTGTAACCCCAGCTGTCGCGCGTAACCTAAAAGACCTATAGGATATTTCAGGGATTTAAAACACTAATTATTAAATATTTTTTTTATTTATGACATTATCATTATGTTAGGACATAAACAAAATTATAAAATCAAAATAATAGTCTAATTTTATTTGGATTTGTAAGCAATTTGGCATCATAAATGTATCGAGAATCGATCGAGTCGCGGTCGATTCGACGCCGCGCGACTGCTTGAAGGATAAGGTTAATTTATGGACTTACTAGCTCGGGTACCCGGCTTCGCTCAGGAACATTTCACAGCATTCCAGAATATTGTGGAATGCTCTCGAATACTCTCAAATGTTCTGGACTGTTCTAAAAATAGGTAGAGGGCGAAAATTCCAGCCTGTAGGGACACATGTAAGTACGTAAGGCAGAGTGCAAGGTCAGCAAATTGTATGCACGCGTGAGGTATGCTTTGGAACGATCAGTTACTGCGCAATGATTTGGGCGAACGGTTCTCCCTGGGATCACGTGAAATATATTCGGTCAACACAACCCGACTTTCATTGATTCCAGAACCCCGGTACAGAAGAAGCAGTACTCGAAGTAGGGATTACCGTGGACATTCATACATGTTGCATAAGAGTGAATTTCTCAGGCGAAAAATTTACGCGTCTAGGCTGAAAACGTAGACGCTTTACAGATAATGCAACGATTTTTTTTCTCAGAATTAAGAAGACGTGAATCTAAATGAAGCCACTTAAATTATATTTATAAGACTATTACTTTTTAAGAAAAAAATCAGTAAACGACGAATTATCAATTTCTGTGGCTTGTCCACAATCACTTTCATACACAACATTTACCTCTGATGAAGATAATTTCCAACATATATAGGAAAAAGTATTTTGATTGCGTTAAGTAATAATTGACCTACAAGAAGCTAATTATTTTTGAATGTTTAGACTCATAGTTAATGAATACATGTCAATGGAAGTTTTGTCCGAGCGAAATTACTAATTTCTGTGGTCATTTTGTTTCGCCGTCCTGAGCATCCACCAACGAGTTTAAACGAACAATAAATCCCTGCCCGGCAAGAGACAGTCGTGCGCTTACGCGTGGTGAGACTGATAGTGCATCATATCGCCACGTCTTCCGCCAAAACTGTAGGTTACATGATTTCAGTTTACTCGGAAAGAAATTTTGCAATTTCGGTGTTCAGGTTTTAAAAGGATTTTTTCAAGAAATAAAGGTATCACTTTTATGCATGCTAAAGTAGCCTTTGTTACACATTTAAGATTATAGAAAACATAGTCATAGCCTTGATAGTTTCTTGTAATTTAAAAAAAATAGCCACTTTTCCAATTTCTGTGGTTTCCGTGGCATCTGGGTGTCCACGGAAATTACACGACTCCACAGAATTGTACCTATCAATTATTTTATTAATGTTAATGAAGGTTTTTGAAAAGAAACAATATTTGTTATGCCGAAATTACTTTGACAGAACTCATTTAACATACCTAGTTACAGATTACACAGAGATAGCACTATCCAATCCTTTAAAGTCTGTTATATCCTCCTCATGCCTCATGCCTCCTTTCATAATCAAATATGAGAGTTTAAATTGACTCAACAGTATTTTATATACTTATCTTTTTTTTATTTTAGGAATCCATAAAAGAAAAAAGTAAGCCAAGAAAGGTTAAAAAAGAAGAGGATTACAGAGCAAAAAAGAAGAGAAAAAATTAAAAGCAACCCTGTCAAAGCTGAGGAGTTGCGTAGGAAAGATCGAGAACGTTATCATCGGAAAAAAGCAGAAGGAAAAATTTTACCTCTAAGTGAGATGCCAGCTCGACCTCGTAGACTTAACAAAAAAGAAACAAAATTAATTTTAGAAATTACTATAAAAGACAACAAAAAAAGGAATTACTCAAACTACTCTACCTATTTAGATGAGAGATGGCGCCACTCGCCATGTAAACAAGTGTTCCGCGTATTTTAAACGATTAAAAATAGTTAAAGTGAATAATGAGACATAATTTTTAGTAAGATAGAATGTATTAGTGCTAATTCCTGTGGATAAGTGTTATCTCTTCAAAACAATAAGTGTGAGTGACTTTAAAACGCTATCAAAACCGACTGCAAAACAGTGACTATAAATATCAATTAACTTTCAAGATTTAAGTGATAAATACCATATTAAATACTGTGTCAAAACCACTACAAACAAATAAGACAGTGCTACATTTATATAGTAACGAACTTTCATAATAAACACCTAAAATCTTAAAAACGAAATTCTAATAAACAGTGCGCGCGCAGGCATTAAAAGGAAATTGTCCATTCTCGGCTTGGCGTGGACACGATGCTCGAAAAGAAACAACTTAATCAAAAATCATGTTTTGTTTTTAGACGCTTATTTATTCTAACTTTTTGTATCAAGTTGCGCCCACGAATAGTGTATTTAAAAAGTACTGAAATTGTTTTATTCTTCGACATATTGACAGTACTCGACCTTCACGGTGTTGCCATTTGTAAAATAATAA
This sequence comes from Eremobia ochroleuca, assembly GCA_949629135.1. Classification (NCBI taxonomy): domain Eukaryota; kingdom Metazoa; phylum Arthropoda; class Insecta; order Lepidoptera; family Noctuidae; genus Eremobia; species Eremobia ochroleuca. Next base: position 8,595,405 of record OX451408.1, read on the forward strand.
TTTATAAATCGATTCTAATTGTTATTTTTTAAGTTTTACTAAGTCCTCCTCATTCTTATAAGAGTTTAGAGTCTACAGTCAATTAAAGCTGTTATTTGTAATCACGTACATTCACTCAAACATGTTTTATCCATATAATTGGAAAACAAAAGTATCGTAGTTGGTCATTAAATTCGATTTTTAATCTAATATAAATCGATTATTAAAAAAAAGACTTGAAGTGACAACTGACATTGACATAATGTGAGTTGTCACTTCAAGTCACTTGTCATGTCATGACTTTGTTTCTATCGAATATTGTTTTGCTCGTTTTACTCTTATTATTGTTTGCAAGTATTGTTTTAGCTTTGAAAATAGACAGTGATACCGCATGCGTGTATATATTACAAGAAAATAACAGTCAGGGACGAAATTCAATCAAGCAGTACCTATTGCTGCAATTGTATAGTGGACCGAAGAACAGTGGGTTGCTGCGCTCATGAGATGACTATGATTTGGTTTTCAAGCTGGGTAAGGTACCAAGATAATAATATATATCCACCTGTCCAGTTTCTAGACAACATATTACTAACATATGAGTCAGAATAATAATAAAATGTATGAATACAAATGTGTTTATTTAAAAAAAAAAGCAAGTAAGCAAAACAAGTCTTACAAGCATCGTGATACAATCTTATTACAATATTCTCTTCCCTACTGGAATTAGCTATTAGACCTGTATTATATTTATACTTAAAGTGTCTGTTCACGCCGAGCCAAAGTCCCATACTAAGTGGACAATGTCTTTTTGAAATAAGCATCCTAACGAACATTCAAAAACTCTTGCGTAATAGAACCATAATTTCACAGCCACAGTCACGTACTCGGGTAGCTTCGCTCATGTTGTACTGGACTCGTAGTGAATAGTGTCACGGGTTCGTATCCGAGCTTACTCAATACTTTTTGTGACTTTTATGTGTTAAATTCTCACGAACCATTTTATAAAAAACAATACTTCGTAAGTTTGTGCCGTTTATAATATTGCATGGCGCTTGTGATATTTGTTCCGCTAATCTTCTGAGCACGTTATTAAAATTTTGCTTTCCTGTTTTATTCGTTAATTTATTTTTTTATTGATAACAATGCCTCTTCAAAGAACACCAACTACATCTGCAAACGAATATGTTACTCTTCGTCGTCAAAGAACCCTTACTAATGATTCACTTGATCTTTCCTTTGGATCGACAACTTCTGAAATAGAAAGGCATAGCCCATTGGACCTGGATCTGCAACTGGACTCGTCTACTCGCTATCGATGTGACATAGATGACCTCAAGAAGGAAATATTACAACTAAAAAACGAATTAAAGAATGCCTATGAAGAAATAAATAAATTGAAAGAAAAATTGCAAACAAATAATAATGACTCTATAAAATCACATTCAGGAACTAACCAAGAAAAACAACAATTTATTCAAAAGAAACCAAAGAAGAAAAAATCGCGGCATATTAGAACGTCATCACCTCTCTCTGTAAAAGGTAACTCCAGCTGCTTTGAGGTCTCGACTACAGATGACGACACTATAATCGAACCCAATAAATCGTCAATTGACCAAGGAGATACAACGCTTTGCACATTGACGACAGAGGGCGCGACTACACCAAAATCCACTCAATTACTTCAGATGAACACAGATGGCGCTTTTCGAAACTCTGAGCCACAGGTTCAAACTAGGATTACAGTCAAAGAAAGAAATGCGCGTTCTACTACGACGAAAGCTGTACAAAGAAGAAAACTATATATTGTCAGTACAAATAAAAAGAACAAAATCTTGAATATAGCCAAGAATACATTCCAAAACTATGAAATATGTCACTATGTTTCTCCGAATTGTGGCACGGAGCAACTCATTAGCAACTTGGACAAGAAATTAATACTATGGATGACTTTTGTGTTATATTAATTGGAGAAAAAGACTTTTATAAAACTGATAATTATGTAGATATAATTGTAAAACTTAGAGAAACATTGCAGAAAGTTCAAAACACGAACATTATAATATGTGTCCCTACTTTTAAATTGAGTAATTACTCAACATTGTTTAACTGGCGCATAGAAACCTTTAATAATTTACTTCATTTAGATTTGCAAACATACAACTATGCAACGGCATTTGATTCTAACTTAGATTTGTGTTATGATCTTACAATGTTTTCTAAATTCGATAGGAAAATTAACGACCATGGTATGAGAAACATCTTTCATAATTTATCGTTGACTATAGCTGATTATTCATATTCTCAACCAGAAATTGTCGACGATAATCAAACAAATGTATCATCTCCACGGTGCGAGTTTTTTCTTTAATCAGTTAAATATAATGCATCAAAACCTTGCCGGACTCTTAAACAAGTCCGATTTATTGGTTATTTACATACAGGAATTGTTAAGCAAACAAATTAAATTAGATATTATATGTATAACCGAGCATTTCATTATGTCTGGCCAAGAGAAATTACTATGCATACCTAATTATAAACTAGCGGCGTGTTATGCTAGACCAAACACTAAGCGCGGTGGAGCTTGTATCTTAGTTAAGAAAGGCCTTGAATATAAAGAATTGCCTGACATTATGAGACATTCGGTTACAGGAATTATAGAATGTTGCGCAATTGAATTAACTTCACAAAAACTAACTATTTTATGTGTATATAGACCGCCAAAATATACTGATCTCAACATATTCTATGAAAACCTAGACATAATACTCAAAAAGATATGTAACAAAACAAACAAAAAAATAATTGTATGCGGAGACTTCAACATAGATATCTTGAAGAAAAACAAATTATGCCGGGAGTTTGAATATTTTCTGATGAATTATAATCTAAAACTAGAAATAAATAAACCGACTAGACCTATTAGTAAAACTTGCTTAGATAATTTTGCGCACAATTCAAAACAATCCTGTCAGAGTGAAATAATAGACTTCGGTTTATCCGATCATACGGCTCAAATATTTACAATTAAAGTTAAAAAGTTTAGTCAAATCAAAACCTGGAAAACATCAAGGCGTGACATATCCGAGGAAAACTTGATTATATTTAGAAATCATCTCGAAAGCTTATCGTTTTCAGATGTATATAGCACGGAAGATCCTAATAAGGCCTATGATAGCTTTCTAGAAATGTTTTTACTCCTATACGAACTATGTTTTCCATTAAAAGCGATAATATTAAGTGCTGAAAAAAAGATCAAATGGGTGTCTAAAGGTATAAGGATCTGCAGTAAAAAACAACGCCAATTGCTCTGGAAACAACGAAAATAAAAAGACTTTTAAGCAATACTCAAATAGATTTAAAAAAATTATTAAACTTACTCAGAAAGCGCAAAACAACTATTTAATAAAGAATTCTAAAAACAAATCTAAAACATCCTGGCAGATAATAAATAGTACAAAATCAATAACTGAACCCATATCTTGTATAAAAAAAACATGATACAATAATAACTAACCCTAATGAAATAGCCCAAGCATTTAATGACTTCTTTGTCGATCAAGTCTCAGATCTATCTCTATGCTCAACTAAAGACGTTGTCAAAATAAAAAATAACCCTCACTCAATTTTTATGGCCCCTGTTGTTCCTCATGACATAACCAGAATAATAAAATCTTTAAAAAACAAGAAAAGTTTTGGGTATGACGGTATCTCAACAAACGTTGTAAAATTTGTTTCTACTACTATAGCCGATCCTCTATGCCATATTATTAACGCAAGCATATCCGCTGGAATTTTCCCCAATAGCCTTAGGACCACAATAGTTAAACCACTTCACAAGAAGAATAATAAAGAAGACATGACAAACTATAGACCGATAGCTTTAATCCCCGTATTTTCTAAAGTCATTGAAAAAGTAATATATGAAGCCTTTTATTCCTTTCTGACAAAATATAATATTTTATGTGAGGAACAAAAAGGGTTTCGTAAAAATAGAAATATAAATATGGCAATATATGATCTAATAAATAAAATATTAAATAATGTAGATAAAAAAATACCTATTTGTGCCATATTTACCGATATGTCTAAAGCTTTTGACTCTGTAAACCATGAAACGCTTTTGATCAAACTGAATACTTACGGCATAAGAGGAAATGCCCTAGAATTAATAAAATCTTACTTAAGCGGACGTCTTCAATATACAGAAATATCCAGTATATGTGTCAAATCCAAACGTGAAGTTAAATATTTATCTGATTCTAGGGAAATTAAATATGGCGTGCCGCAAGGCAGCGTTCTAGGACCGTTATTATTCTTGCTGTATATTAACGATCTTCCCCGCAACATTAATTACCCTTGTGTGTTATTTGCCGACGATAATACAGTTCTAATAAACTGTCTCAATAAACAAAAATATGAAGACGAAATCAATAATTCACTGAATTCAATAATCAATTGGCTCAACAATAATAATCTTTTAATAAATGTTAGTAAAACAAAAATAATGCATTTTTATCAAAAAGTTCAACCTATAAACCTAAACATTAATTATAACGGTCAATCCCTTGATAGCACTAATGTAGCAAAATTCTTGGGTATATTGGTTGACAGTCAATTAACCTGGAAACCACAAGCAGAAGAAATTTGTAAAAAATTAAGTTCCACTGCGTATGTTCTCTACAATCTTTCCAAAAAAGTAAACATTGATACACTATTAGTAGCTTATCACGGTTTGGTGGTTTCCATTCTTAGGTTTGGTGTAATATTCTGGGGCAATTGCTCCGAAAGAGAGGCTATATTTAAAGCCCAAAAACGGTGCTTAAGGGCCATCTTTAGTCTTAAGGTCACAGACAGTTGCATCCCTTTCTTCAAGACATACAATGTACTTACTTTTCCTAGCCTCTATATTTTAGAAATAGCAATTTATGTTAAAACTAATATTCATTTATTTCCTACATTGAATGATACAAGGACACGAACCACTGCAATGAGATCAAAATACAAGAATTTATTGTGTACAGGTCAATGTAACACTGCATTGCTGAAAAAAAACATTATTGGTATGGCACCTATTATATTCAACAAATTGCCGAATAGTATAAAGGATCAGCCCTTAAGGAAATTTAAACAACTCCTGCCTTCGCTGTTATTAAAGAAGTGTTATTACTCTGTTACCGATTTCCTAAATGATGAATTGTAACATTCACCTTATTTAAGATCTCAATTTTTATAGTAAACATTTTGTGATCTCATTCTTAAATTTATCTTAGTACTTAGTTTAAAATTAGCTGTAAGTTTCTCCTTCAATTTTGTATGCCAACAGGCAGAATGTACTGGGATTGAATATATTTTATACTAAGACCATACTTGTACCTGCATTCTATACAAATAAATAAATTATTATTATTATTATTATTATTACTCTCTAGTTCCATCAGTCTCATTTTTCCAAAATATGAATAGTGATATAATGTCAAAATTTGACAAAACCATTGAGACTGATAATGACGCTCACATTGTATATTCCAAAGAATTAATTACCAGAAATAATTTTAATATTTTTGATAGTGATGATGAAAATATTTTCTGAAGATTTTCACCATGTTAGTGAATATTTATTTAAAGAATATTTCAGGGCGATAGCTTTTATTGAGCTACTATTATGATGGTTAAATTAGTTGTTAATTTTGTCATTTTGATACGTACAAGGTATCAAAATTAATGCTAACTGATTGACTGCGTATAGCAGTAATTACTTATTTAGTTTTAAGATTCTCAAAATAAGAAAATATAAAAAGTATTATTTGATTTTGAGAAGTAAACTGTATTATTTCCACAAATATGTAAGTAATTTGTATTTTTTTTTTCAAATGAATCATAATTAATAATTATAAGTAAAATTTAAACTGTTCCCCATCATAGGGGTAAAAAACATAATCAGTTCCTTGATTGCTAACTTTGTTAGACTGATTTAAACAATAGTACACCACGTTATATTTTTATAAATGTTTATTAAAATGATTCGTATTATATCAGTTTTTCGCATTATACCTTTTCTTTCTTTACATATTACTAAAAATAATTTTTTAGTAATGCACAATTTCAATACACACGCACAATTTCTGTGTCACCAATACAATTTCGGTGGCAATAATAAAATTTCTGTGGCTCGCCAATTTCGGTGGCCCAAATAACTCTCTAAATAATTTAATTATATAATCCCCTTTTAGAAAATGTATCTAAAATGTGGATATGTTGCGCTTTACTAATAAAGTTTTTTACAAAACCTGAAAATGAAAATGTCCATGGAAATTAGGTAAAAAATCGAGTTGTTGAAATTGACTCATAATCCCTAAAGTGGTGACCCCGTAAACTATACACGTCTTACATAGAGTGCACGATTATAGTACTTGTCACGTACGGCGCAACCATGTTGCGGCGCGACAGGTTGCCCCTGTGTGAATTGTCGCGCGCGTTTCCATAGAAATTGCTCAACGGATATATATCGCAGAATCGCGTCGCGCCGTCGCGTCGCGCCTGTATGTACGAGCCTTAAACTGGAAGCCGACCCCAACATAGTTGGGAAAATGCTAGGCAGATGATGATGAAAACTTCTTTTTGCGTAAAAAATTTATAAAAAAATGTCGATGTTTTTATAAAATAGACTTCCAGGCGATCATTACTAATAAGCGATTATAAAATAAGATTAGAATGATATGGTCCCTAGGTGTGTCACTAAATAGGTATATTGGAATGATAAGAGTTATCAAATCGGTCAAATCTGTGCTGTTATCAAAAACACTGATCGATGCATTCACTTTTAAAAGTAAGTACTTTTTGATGTGCCACGTGAATTATTATGTTCCATAATAATTTAACGTCAAAAAAAACGAGTGTGCTTATGACCACACGACTGAAGTAAAACTTCTTTAGCTCCATCTGTATGTATGTTTGTTTTATTTTATTTTATTTTTAATATATACAGGTATATACATATACATATATTAATTTTCTACAAATTTTTAAATTTATAATCGGTTTTCATTAATAAATTAATATTTTTGAATAGATCTTTTATTTTTATTAATTATTTTCATTATTGGATACATCAGTAATTACTGTGGTTGATTGTAAAACCGAGACAATAGGCTTATGGTATCAGAAATAAGGCACATATATTTTTGAATTGAAATTAGATAGTTATCTAGAAAAAGAAAATGTGCGCGCGCACTGCTCTCTCTCCACTCAACTCCCGTTCGCCTCGCCCCATCAAACTTTTTCGTAACCAGCCAGCTTACTCCCCAAATCATGCGTGCATAAAGAAGTTTTACTTCAATAAGCGCGACACGTCGCACTCATAGCTACAGATATGGATACTGCATCTTAATTACGTAACACACTGTCATTCACAATCTGTATCATTTGGAAGGATATTGCTAATCCATTGCTTCATATTATATTCGAATTGGTCGGCTCAAGAACGTAAATAACGCAATGAACGTTGTTGAACTGTCAAAATGAAAGCCATTGCTACTGATAGTGTGTTACGCAATCACCGCACTGCCGCTGGTCGGTGACGCCAAACCATACAATTTTCCCGACCAAAAATCGCTCAACGCGCCTATAGGAGTTTTCACTTCAAAAATAGGTTTGAAATAAAAGTAATTAAATATTAAATGATATTTTTTTTAAAATAAAATCTTACGTACATCACACATACATTTTAGATTAAACATACCTACAATAAATTAAATAAATACATTCATAACTATTTTATTATAATCCGAGAGGGTTGCCTGTCCAAGGGTAGACTCTGGGGCAGACATTGCATGCTTCCATCCAGTAGCTCAACTGTAATAAAAAAAATATATCCACATGAATACTACAAGAGTCTTGAAGCAGTACAAAACTGATATATTATTTTATTACTGCATCCAGAGCCACATTGCAGTGGAATGCAAATGAAGATACAGATATCCCAAGAAAACTATACACAGCCATGGCTTCGGGAATCATCGTCCATCTCCGGAAATACGAATGCGCGATGATGAAATCTAATATAGAGTTTTTATAACCAAACAAAAAGACAAAGCTACACAAGATAAGCTTTCGTGTGCAATTACTTGCCTTCATTGCATTAACATGATTACAAAAGTTATACATTAACGACTCTATGCAATTCCAAAAAAACTATTCAAAACTTCTGAGAGGCAGATGACCCGACAGAGAGTAAACTTCATAACAAATGTGCAATGATAGGTGCAACGACACAGGCCTCTTTTCTTCAAGAGGGAGTGGTCCGTAATCCACCACGCGGTCCCAGTGCGGGTTGGCGGATGTCACATGTCTTCGAATTTTTGGTTCTAGGACATGCCAGTTTCCCCACTAACTTTTCTATCACCATTTTGGGAACATTGGTGATGAAATAAATTACACAAAGTAAAGTGCCTGTTTAGGGTTCGAACCCACGACGTTTGAGTCGTAAGTCCCAGCCGTTACCACTGGCTCACAGCTACAAAGCGCGGCAGTACAAAACTAGCAAGTTTAGCCTCTGTGGTGGGGGGTTAACTCTGTGGCGTGACATTCATGTTAATTCGGAAACACGAAGATTACCGAAACGCATACTTTCTTTGGGATATCTGTACTTTTTGATGCAATGAATACAAACCGCGTTGTGTTCAGACTGAAGAGGTCCACATAAGTGGAGAGAGCAGGTAGTCGAACTCCATGTTCTGCATCCCTGAACCCTGTATTCAGCCACAGGGACCGGGTTCTTCACCCAGTTGATGACTTCGTTGGTATTCACCTGGACAATTAAAAAAAGTTTTTAATACCTATTTTTTGCCTTGTCAATCGTCGTTAAAAAAAATGGTTATTATTATCTGTTCTAAGCCAGCTGTACGGTTGCCTAACTAAAACTTTAACTGTACTTAGAATCTTGTTTTCTTATATAACGCAAATCGCAACAGCGACGTCGAAAATGAGTCAAAAATGATAAACGTTTACGTAAAACGTGTACACGTAAAGTGACATAAACGTGCAAAAACTTCTGGAAGAAAGAAAGTAACACCACCATCTTATTTTCTCAATCGTCATCAACATCAACTCAGCCTATCGCAGTTCACTGCTGTACGGTAGTTCACTGCTGCGGCTGGGCCACAACACCCGGTCCTCCTCCTTCCATATTTGTAATAGTTTATCCCAGCCACCTTCTTTAGGCGCCGGTCCATCTAGCTGGGGGCGTTCCACACTACGCTTGCCGATACGCGGTCTCCACTACAATATGTCGATTCTGTAAAAATCTCACCGTGAAAACTTGCGTGGAGTGAGCTGTCAGTGTCATCAGTAAGATTTTAATAATACATATTTTTTATAATAACTACTACTATTTTTTTTTCTAGATTAAAACCCCACAAAATAGTAATATTTTGACAATTAAAATACTAGCTTTTAAATTACATAAAATGATCAATAGAATTAGCATAAAAAATATTATTGAAATCTCGATTAAGATTGTAAATGTATGCTTGGTCAATCCCCAGTCCTGATACTTGACACTTACAATCTTAATCGAGATTTTAATAATATTTTTTATGCTAATTCTATTGATCATTTTATGTAATTTAAAATCTAGTATTTTAATTGTCAAAATATTACTATTTTGTGGGGTTTTAATCTAGAAAAAAAAATGGTAGTAGTTAGTATAAAAAATATGTATTATTCAAATCTTACTGATGACACTGACAGCTCACTCCACGCTCACTTCACCCAAGTTTTCACGGTGAGATGGTTACAGAATCGCACTCCAGGAGTCCTGGAGTGCAATTTGCGTGGGCATATATGTCCAAGGACCGATGGGCGTTGGAATAGACGACTACTCCACCGCCCACCGGTCCTTCGACATATATGCCCACTGCCACTTCAGTTTGCATACTGTGAAAGCTATGTCGGTATCTCCGGTTTTTTAATACATTTCTCAAAACAATTGCTCATATATTTACCAACAAGCCCCCTGTCAACTTCAGTGTACTTTCTATTGTAAACCAATAATAATAATACTCCACAACTTTCACTTTCAATGTGTACCAAACAGAAACTGGCTCCAAAAACTGGCTGGATAAAAACGTTCAAAACTTACCATGAAAGCATCACTTAAGTTGCTGATCAAATCCATGAACCTAATAAAGGCGGATTGCACAGCTGGGTTGGCGGCCAGAAACCATTCGTGGACATAGAAGCCGAATGGAGCGCGGTTGCCTAGGTAGTGCCTCTCAAAGTTCTTGACGATAAACTGGAACCAAGCTTCTTCGTCTTCCAAGTTGGGTCTAAAGAGGAAAATAGGTAGAGGTTCAATAAATAATAAAAAAATATGACACTGGAAGTGGGATGACCTAATACATCAATCCGTTTGGCAAAAACCAAAGACTTTATCGATGAAATAATGGGAGCCTAGCGCATTTTATATATCCATAATGAGTATAGATGGATATATAGAATGCTTCTTCCATATCATGTATAGACGCCAGCACATCAAGCTACCCGAAACTCTACAATTTTTCCAATCAACTTCGAGCGTTATACTTTAGCGATAAAGTTGAAAATCTAATAAAGAAATTTGACAGATTGTAGTAGCTTGATGTGCTGGCGTCTGTACATCAAACCAAACTATATTTAGTTTCATTAGTAAAATAATAATTAAGTTGTCATCATGCTGCTACCAGTTCAAACCAATACTATTCAATTATATCAGTTAAATCCAATGCTAATAATACCATGTTATTATTTGCGGTTTTTGTCAACTTTCACTTTCAAACCTACCATTAACAAATATTCAACGTTAGTACTTACGAGTAAAAGCAAGCATCAGCCATCGCACATGGCAATCCATTCAAGTCAGTCCAGGAAACCATAGGTTGGACCCAAGGTTTTGGAATGGAAGCTGTCGGACAAGGGGGGATTTGGCAGTCCTGGGTGGAAGCATAGTCCAGGGTATAGGGCCAAAGACCAGGGTCTAAATACTCAATGGTTGTCCAGGTGCTGTCGTATTCTAAACCATAGTCAGCCATGACTTGGAAGCTAGAGTTGCCAGCCATTTGGAGGAACGGGAGACGGACACCTGTAATGTTGAATTAATGTTAACACTAGTTCATGGTACCACTAGGGCACCAGCGAGGTTCTCAACACTATGGTTTTATCATCATCATCTGCCTAGTCTTTTCCAAACTATGTTGGTGTCGGCTTCCAGTCTAACCGGATGCAGCTGAATACCAGTATTTTACATGGAGCGACTGCCTTTCTGACCTCCACAATCCAATTACTGGGTAATGCGATACCCCTTGGTAAGACTGGTTGTCTGACTTTCGGGCTACTGACGACCCGTAACGACTGTCAAAGATCCACGAATCTTGATGGGTCTTGGTATGTGAAGATGGTCACCCATCCACGGTCCCACCGCGGCAAGCGTAGCTTAACCTGATCGATCGACCCGTGCGGCTGTTATTACTTAGCTGTTATTACAAGCCTACACAACACAACACTATGGTTCTATAATAGGGTAAAAAAAGACTAAGTATAAATTATTGATATTATGTAAAGAACTATTTCGATGTTGGAACCACTATACGTTTTTTTGCGGCATAATCGGCCGTATCTTTTTTTACGTTAACTTAGAAGTTTGATTTTTTACAGCTTCAAGGGACTATAGACCTGAGTACCTATATGGTTTTAATTTCAACTCGATACCTCTACGCGTTCCCGAGATAAAGGGTCTTGAGAGACAGACACACAAACGGACAAAAAAAAGAGATCCTATAAGGGTTCTGTTTTTCCTTTTGAGGTACAGAACCCTAAAAATATTAATTTTCTAAGGGCCAATTTTTCATTCGACAGATAACTTTTATTCGTGGAATAAAATTGACGTTTGACAGATTTTATATGGAAGAACATTAAAAAATTCAAAATTATTCCTCGAATAAAATTATCTGGCGTTGGAAAAATCAGCCTTTAATGAAGTTAATAGATTTTTTATAGTACTACAGTTTACTTAACTGTTGAAATTCAAAGACGTCTCACAGACATAAAATAATAATGTGACTCGAAAATACTAACCTTTAATGCTTTCAAAAGGAATATTGGCAAAGTGAGAAATCTGAGCCATTTGTTCAGCAATCTCTTCTTTTATGTCATTGTAGGTAGCAGTCGCCCAGAAGGTCTGGGGAGTTCTGTGGCTAATGGAATGCAGTGCAACCTCAAAGCCTTTGTTGTGCAATTCATTGACAAAACGGTAGTTGGTGTACTCATGGCTGACGTAGAAAGTAGCTCCTACAGGGCACCCATCGGAATTTTTGCGATCGTAAAGGACATTGCGGTAGGTCTCTATGTTTCTAACGTTCACGCCATCGTCGAACGTGATAGTGACGAACTGGAAAATAATAATTATTTGGAGATTTATTTATAAACGTCGCTTAAAATTAAGAGACGATTGAATGTCACAAATGTCAACAGTTGTTAATCACTACTTTAACGTTTACAAATAGGTAAAGCAACACTATCCATGTCAGGTCCATTATAAAAACGTGTGGGCTCGGGGGACCCCCGGCATGAACGAAGTTCAAAATGAACATCCAAGATGGCGGCTTGTAAAAATATCTAAATTAGAAAATTTTCGCTGCCGCCATTTTGGAATTTAATTTTGAACGCACTATCGGCTTTAGCACCTTCAAAAACAGAAAAACGACATACATGATTTTTATTTTTTTTCAAATTGTCGCCATCTTAATTTCTATTTTGACCTCACTATCGGCTTCGGCACCAACAAATATAGTCGAAAACCATAAAAGTTATCTCTCTTTCTCTGTCTCTTTCTATTATATAATAAAAAAAGAGCATGGAGGGAGCACGCGTTTCCGTTACATGACGATTACTAAAAAAAATAAACCCGGAATCGTACACCTCGTAATGGTACTCATAAGTTTAGCCTATACATAGTCTGAAACTGTGTTTACTTTGTGCAATACATAAATAAATAATGTTATGTGTCCCCAAAAACCGTTACGAATTAAAAAATTTTTGGGAGATTAATTTTAAGAGTTATGATGCTATAAGGAAACTTTAGAGTAAAACCAATAAAAATATGGATAATATAAATATTTTTATCATTATCAAACATTAATCATAATTATGACGCGACTCCTTTGATATATAATCGATTCAATTTGTACACATTGATGAAAATGAAACAGATTTTGATCTTTATTGCAATATTTAAGAAAAAGATAGGACTCATTAAAAGGTATTTCCACCAAAAAAATTTAAAAATCTTACCTGAGGAGTATCCCTTGGCGAGAGACCACCAGGAATGTCCGAAGACGAGCATCTGCATTCGGGTAGTTTGCACAGTTCTTCATCACACTGTTCTGCCAATGGAAGGTTTTCAATTGGTTCAGGCGTGGTTGGATCGGGACTTTCAGTAGTTGGTGCAGGAATAGTCGACGTGCCAGGGGTCTGCAACGGTGCAGGTGTTGGGAGTTGACACTCAACAACAGCTATCGCCAACCCCACGAATAGAACAGAGAACAACACAACCGACCTCATTTTGGTAACCTATTTTCCAAATGAGTAGTTTTAAGATTCCTTCCTGGTATTTATATAGAACGTAATCTTAAATTTTGATTGATTATCACATAATACGTTTATCGTTTTAATCTGCGAGTAATACGTAGGACGCTGGGTGCAGTGTCATGATTACTTAAGGCGAAACCATCGGGGTTGCCCTTACAATTCAAATTTTCCTACGTTTTTTTGCAATTTGCAGGTTGTATGTTGATCGAATATGATTCGCGGCTGTAACAAATATTCATTTATAGAATTATAGTCATACAAAATCATCAATACATCTCTTTAAATTCATACTATTGAATGGTTATTTCATGAAATCATGATACTTGAGGTCAAGTATTACTGATTCTCAAATATATACAACCTGATATTGACGTGCGCATTGCAAAAAACGTGAGTAATAATAATAATAATAATAAATTTATTTTTCTAAGAAATTACAATCGTGTGGATTGAATACCTAGACCTCACACTAGGATTCCCTGTGTTGTGAGATCCAGGGTCCTTCGTTCCGTTTACAATTTTATGTAATATTTGCTACAATTTAAAATTAAAACTTAAAATAGGCACAAAAAGATTAATTGAATCGATTAATTGAAGTATGTATACATGGTGGTGTAAGTTGTGTCAGTTGTGTTGGTATTGTGTTAAAGTGTCTGTATGCTGAAATGTTTGTGTGATGAGCACGATAATTTGTTCTTTGTCTGGGTGTAAAATTGAATTTCGCAGGTTGACTCATCGTATCCCCTTTACCGTGATAGCGGGGTTAGTTGACAAACTTAATGATCTTGGGAAATACACACACTGCACGTCATAGATAAAAATATTAAATTGCACCTACTTTTATCAGTTTTGACTTTGCTACGATTTTATTATATGTATAGATAGTTTATGAATGGTATACATATATACACATACACATACCAGCATTATATCATAACATCGACGAATTCATTGACCGTAGTCAAACTTAAGACGACGATGATAAAACTGACAGAAATACGTTTAGATACCGCCGTACTGAAGTGGCAGTGGGCTGGCCATGTCTGTCGAAGGGCCGATGGCCGGTGGAGCAGACGAGTCCTGGAGTGGAGACTGCGTATCGGCAAGCGTATTGTGGGACGCCCCCCACCTAGATGGACGGAAGACCTAAAGAAGGTGGCTGGGGTAGACTGGCTGCGGAAGGCGGAGGACAGGATGTTGTGGCGCAGTCTGGGAGAGGCCTATGTCCAGCAGTGGACTGCGATAGGCTGAGTTGATTGACCGCTGTAGCAGTACCATACATTTGGGTCGAGCAGGTATTGAAGTTTGACATTTTTTTCGCGATTGTGATGTTAGTCCCACTGAGAAAGTTGTTCAGTTTTATGGTCTGTACCACATCCTTATATGTGATCACACCTTTCTGATATATGCTGTATACGTCTACGTATTTTATAAGTTTTTTCTTCTTCTCTGTTTAAATGTAAATGGTTAAATAAATAAATAAAACAGTTGCTTCTAATACATTTACTTTATTCCATTTACATCAAATAGTAACTATTCCATATCCAAAATGGTAAATACTAAGTCTTACCCCAAAACTGTTTATTTAAAGTTACACTTAGTTTCAGACTGAAACGTAGTCTAGCCTTTAAAATACTTTTAAATACAGTTACAGTGTAAAGCTTCATTGTAGAAAAAGATTTTAGTAACATTTTTGCAATGTGAGATGTCAAATATCTGCTTCAAGGCACAGTTCCCTACCTGCGTACATGCATTTTACGTCACGGAGTTCATTTGTTTGGTAGCCATGCCTCCGCACCTAGCGTGAACCTTAAGTGCGTAGCAGGACTGTGAGCAGTTATGAAACTGCACCTTTACACTTGAATCAAAGACAAGCATCACATTGGAGCCGATTCTGTTGTTCACAAAATAAACTAAATTTAAGTTCAGCGCATCTTTTTCTTTCCATTTCATTAAGAAAAGGACAGAAGAAAAATATAAGTTTAGTCTTGTCAAAAGACAAGTTTAGACGTGATTAAAAAATTGGCTCCTAAAAATACGTCAATTTACGTCCGGCTCCGACTAAGCTGACAGCACTAAACTAATATTTATCTTCTGTCCTTTTCTTAATATGTACAATAGAAAGAAAAGATGCACTGAACTTAAATTTAGTTTAGTTTGTGAACAAGAGTATCGCCGCCATTGTCAAATATTTTAATGGACGACATTCTACAAAGTAACGTTAACTTATTTCAAGTTAAAGTGTTAGCTTTGAATCTCTAAATACAGATTAAGTACTTAAATATCATTGGTGATACGTTTGAGTCAATGAGAAAAATGACTTAAGACTAAGTTATATTAGACGATTTCGAATTATTATATTTGACACGTTACATTAAGTTGGCAAGTGTAAAATTTTGATTTGTTACTGTCCTTTCGAGGTTCGAAGAATGCAAAAGTTTCGTCAAGGTTAAGAATTTTGAAGACTACAACTGTGATATAAATAAACGATAGTGGTAGAAAAAATGATGAAATCGTTAAAAGATAAAGACTTATCAATGAGTCAAGTAGAACAAATGAAACGAATCAAAACAATAATCGCAACGGAATCAAACTCGAAAACCTTAGTAATTTATAAAGACTCAGAGAAACAAAATAAAGAAACTAGAATAACAGGACTTAAAGACCAGCCTCAGAACCTCAAAGAGAACAGAATCCTTACACTAAACACAGACATTACAACTATTTATGTTACATAATATCACTATAGAGTATGTACAAATAACATCGACGATTACATACCAAAGGTTTCGTAGATAAGAGTTATCACTAAAAGGAATAAAGCTATCACATTCCTAATACAATAAGTTACTAGAACTAGCTTACTAGGTAAAATATTTACAACTGGCGAATTTTAGGAAGCAGCCCTATGAAATGTTTCATGTGTCACAGAATTCCAGATGTGTTCTGCATCACAATTTGGTGTTATTAAGACTCAATTTGCCATATATATTCTTAAAGATGACACTTTGGAAAGGGTCAGAAGGAATTAGTCTTGTTCTTCTCAGGATAAAGTGATGAGAATTCTAAATTATCTGAAGAAGGCCAAAATTTCGTTAATGACTCTTTCACAGAACTGTTTCCCCATACTTAATTAATCGATATTATATCATGGCATGAACGAAATCATTTTCCTCATGAGGTAGAAAATCAATATGTGTAAATGTTTACACAATAAAAATATTAATATTTACATTCGGCGCATAAATAAGAAGAAAATGCCTCAAATCTATAACTATTAATATTAAAATATTAACAAAAGCACTATTTACATCTTTGTACATTTAAAAATAAAATAAGTTAGTAATACTGTAAATAATTTTAAAGCTTAATCGTCAGAAAATTAAATGTTATCTAAAATACTAATTAAAATTAATAATCAGTCAGCGATTTATAATAAGGACTTTGTTATAGACGAATTTCATGAAAACGAAATAACATCAACTAAAGAGGAATATAAAAGTAAATTATTAAAAGCGAAGCTTAATCAGATCGAAATATTCAAGAGAGCTCTAAACTACAAAAACTCGTTGAATTTGCAACAGCTAAATGAATGTTCCCTCACAATATTAAGTTCAATAATATAATCTTCCAAGGTATGTATGTTATTTCTAAAATAAATTATTTGTTCGTTAAGTCACATTTCTTATAAAATAGTAATAGCTTCTATAAGCTTTTCATCTTTAAATCATTTAGGCCTTTTAGTTACTTAAAAGTTAATAAAATAAGATTGCAATATCCGACAGATTATAGAAAATCTTTCATAAGTTATAAGAGAACCAAAGAATAATACGATATTGTATTACTTCTTGTATCTCCAATATTCATTGCCTCTCATGTTCTTCAGCAACAGTAAACATTTTTATTAATTATCATAACATTAAGCACTTCAAATCTGACGTCACCAAAACCGATTTCACAATCGAATCCAACAAAACATAATCTTTCTTTAAATGAATCATCGATATCTTTCATAACATTGACTTCAATAAAATAATCAAACGCACATTTTTCTCGAACCAAAATGATACATTTCTCTTCATTAATTACAAACATGGTGGTCACGTTTAAACCGGCAGATCTCGCATTCTACTCTGCAACACCATACGAAGCGGCATCGGCATTTCTCTTCGTGATCTCTCACTCGGGTTTGGTAGCCTCGGCCGCAGCAGAGTAGGCGACAGCCGTCAAGTCCAGCTGATGTCCTGTTGCAAGTACGACCGCGGGTACCTAGGATTCCCAACCTGGAAAGACAAATATTGTTGCATTAAAAGTGAAGTATAATATAGATGTACCGGCAATACGAAAAGAAGAATAAGAATTAAGAGTGAATTTGTTAAAAACAGTTATCGGCTTAGTATTGGTCCTTGCGGCATTCTACGTGATCTCATAATCAAACTCGATTGTTTTCGAAATACCTAGAAAAATACCATATCTCTAAGACCGTCGTTGAAACAGTTGAAGCTTTATGGAGATTTCTCTCATGAGAGACTGATTTGTGAGATCTTTTTCGTCATCAACTCTGTCAAACGACTTCCTACGCTGGACATAGGCCTATTCAAAGAATTGTCAGAGCGGCCGGTATGCGCTGCCTGCAGACAACGGATTTGCACGACCTCCTTGATAGACCATATTAAGTACTAATAAAAACAAAAGCAATGGAAAGGGTTAAGCTTGGAGTTTCTTTACGTTATCGAATCAGAAATGAAGAGATCTGTAGAAGAACCAAGGTAACCGACAGAGTCCGAAAAATTGCCAAACTTTATTGGCAGTGGGCAGGGCATTGCTCACAGAACAGATGACCGATGGGGCCGCAAGGTTCTGGAGTGGCGACCGCGTACTGGAAGACGTAGCGTTAGACGGTCCTTACAAGGTGGACCGATGACCTTTTGAAGGATGCAGAAATCCGGTAGAAGACATTTATTTCAAAGCCACTTACTCATCATTAGGTTCACAGTAATCTGGCGAGTCCTCCAAGTACACGAGATCAGTTTTGTTAGGTTTCTTCATGTCCATGTGCATTGGTCTCAGCTTTCTTATATTTTTGCCTCTCTTGCGTTCGACGACCTGAAAATAAGTTTAGCTAATGACATTTTGATAATAATATTTTGAAAAATATTTTTGAACTTTCAGTTAGTTACTGCTTCTGTAGGCTACTCTCATAATAGGTATTTATCCTATTAGTAATTAATTATTTACTAAAGTATGTAACAGCTAACACTACACAATACACATATTAATTTATATCTATACACCCATCCATATTCCATCTATACACCGATAATTTATGTTTTTTTTTATTATTATTTTGAATGTGAGGACTATGTGTGTCATCTCTTTTTTCTGTTTTCCTTCTTAGATAGTTTTAATCACGATCTGGCAGTTTGAGTAATTTACGCGGCCTACCCAAAGGTCCTTTCTTTTATTGGAAATTAGTTATAATAAGAACAGCAGCAGTGGTCAGATAGTTGAACATATATTCGTGGTCCATATTTTTATGTGCAAGTGACAAGTATAAAACATAAACAACTCGTAACTATGAATATTTAAAATCAGACAGACATGTGTAAATAGGATTATACACAAGCCAGTGGCATACAATATGCGACCTCCAATACGCCCCCTTAATCTATTACACATGCGTATGATCCCATCTGTACTTGTCAGTACTCGGTACATAAAACTAATTAAATTACTAACACTTCTGTGTCCGTCTGTACTACGCTGTACCCAAAAGTAGAGTACAAAAACAGAAGAAATCTAACAAAATAAGGCATGCATAACGAAATAAAATTTAGAAAAAATTATCTATTACACAAAACACTATTAAAAAACATAACACATCAAAACATCTAACTAGTCATTCGCCCTCTTAATAGAATAATTTGACATGGATAAATCCTTTAAAAATTCTCTAAGCTTCGGGCTGTGAACACTTTTAGTTAAAATGTCCGCTATCATCTTATCAGTTGACATGTACCTTATTTCAACTTTGTTATCCAGTACACACTCACGAATAAAATGATACTTGATGTCTATGTGCTTTGTTCTATTATGCATCATTTTGTTAGCTGCAATTTTATGCGCCGACTGATTGTCATTATAAATTACTACCGCTTTACTATCCACAGCTGTCAAACTGCTCAGTAAACTACGTAAATAAAGAGCTTCCTTCGAAGCTTGACTCAATCCTATGTACTCTGCCTCTGTGGAGGACAAGGATACTGTCGCTTGCTTCCTACTCTCCCATGACACAATATTTTTACCTAGTCTGAAAATTAACCCCGTAAAAGACTTCCTATCAAGTGCCCCTCCCCAATCTGCATCAACGTAGCCTCGTAAGTCTAAATCTCCTGACTTCCTAAAAGTAAGACAAAGGTTAGACGTACCCTTCAAATACCTTAAGATCCGTTTCGCACATTTAAAGTGTATTTCGTCATAGCACGAATTAAATTGTGAAAGCACACTTACCGCATGTGCTATGTCTGGTCGCGTATTACAGGCTAAATAGTTTAGACACCCTATTAAGCTTTGATATGGCAGATTGCTATGGGAATTTGTCGATCTTTCTAATTTCATACCGACTTCCATTGGGGTCGAAACTGGTTTGGCGTCTGTCATGTTGAAGTCATTCAAAATATCTAAAATGAACTGTTGCTGATCTAGACAAATTACATCTTTATCTCTTCTCAGCCTCATGCCTAAAACATGCCTAGCCGCGCCTAAATCTTTCACTTTAAACTTGTCAAGCAAATCGGTTTTTAATTTTTGCTTTTCTTGTTCACAATTTCCAAAAATAAAAAGGTCATCTACGTAAATAACGACAATTAACTTCTTATTGTTTTTAAGCTGCTTTTGATACAAACACGGTTCTATTTTTGATTGCACAAAACCTAAATTCAACATTTCTTTGTCTAATTCCTTGAACCAAGCATTCGAAGCTTGTTTCAATCCATACAAAGAACGCTGCAGCTTACATACTCTGGTTTCTTGACCTTTGACTACTGCTCCTTTCGGTTGGAGCATGTAAATATCCTCTTTAATCTTACCATATAAAAACGCGGTCGTGATGTCCCACTGGTCAATAAACCAACCGTATTCAACAGCTAGCGAGAACAATAATCGTAGCGTGGAGCTTCTAACTACAGGAGAATAAGTCTCAGTATAGTCTACACCACATACCTGTGTGAACCCTTTCGCTACTAGTCTAGCCTTGTACTTCGTTACCTTGCCATCGCTATCTCTTTTGATTTTGAACACCCATTTGCACTGGATAGGCTTCTTATCAGCTGGAAGATCCACCAACGTCCAAGTTTGGTTCTCTCTTAGTGACATAAGTTCATCATCTATCGCTTTTTGCCATAAGTCACTATCGGGTCTCGCCAACGCTTCATTAATATTCAATGGATCACCATCAAGAGTGCTCTCCTTGGCATACATAACATTGCATCCGTACCGATCAACTTGTCTGCGTTCTCTTAAAGGATACCTTCTTTCTGATTCAGGTATTATCACTTCCTCTTCAGTCAATACGTCGTCAGGTACTTGCTCTGTTAGTACTGGTTCAGGTCCTATCTCCTCCGATACTTCTATGTTCTCTTCTACAGCATCACGGTACGCATCATCGTGAGTCTCCAAGAGTTCTGATCTGTTTGTTGATCTGTTTGTTAAACTGGAAGGAACAGAATCTGTATTCAGGTTTATGATCACTTCCGACTCTTTCACGTTTTCTTTCTGAAGAAAAACGTTTTCCAGAAATTTGACATCTCTTGCAGTTGTCACTTCACCTGTCTTAGGATTCATCAGACGATAACCCTTCTGATTATCTGGATATCCAATAAAAATCATCGGTTCCGTCTTCATATCCAGTTTACGTCTCTTTTGTTTTGGTATCAATCTATACGCCAAACAACCAAAGATTTTCAGATGACTTACATCCACATCTTTTCCAGTCCAAACCTTCTCTGGTACTGCATTATTCAATGCTTTCGTGGGGCTTCTGTTTTTTAAGTAAACAACAGTATTAACAGCCTCGGCCCAATACTTCTTGCTCAAGTTCGATTCTGACAGTAATGTTCTGGCCTTTTCTATTATAGTCCGATTCGCTCTTTCTGCAACAGAATTTTGTTCCGGCGTGTACGGTACAGTCGTCTGGTGTTTTATACCTGCAGACTTCAAAAATGATTTAAATTTACCATTACAGTACTCTGCGCCGTTGTCAGATCTCAGACATTTAATAGATTTACTAGTCTCATTCTCGACTTCCGCCTTGTATTCACGGAACTTCTCAAAAGTTTCGCTTTTGTTCTTCAAAAAATAAACATGCGTCTTCCGAGTATAATCGTCGATAAATAGAAGAACATACCTCGAACCACTGAACGACGGCTCCTCGATTGGTCCACAAACATCGCTAAAAACCAACTGTAAGACCTCGTTTGCTCTCGTACCTTGGTTTTTAAAAGGACTTTTGCATGTCTTTCCTTCAACACATGGAATACACGGCTCGCATAAATCAGTACTCTTGAATTCCATACCACTTACTAAAACTTTCATTTTATTCATATAATTACGCGATAAATGAGCTAATCTTTTATGCCAAATGTTCGAAATATTTTCATTTTGTTTTGACAATGTCACATTCACGACGTTATTTTTCTTTTCTGTCAATTCATAAATTCCGTCGACCTCTTCACATGTTGCAACCATTCGATTCTTATTTTGAATGATGCAACCTCCTTTGTCAAAATTCATGGAATATTTTTTCTTGGTCAAATCGCTCACCGAAATTAGGTTCATGGATAAATCAGGAACATGTAAAACGTTTTCTAAAATTAATTTTTCGTTTTCGCTGACTTGTGGCTCAGCATTTCCTCGTCCTTTAACCAACAATTTCTCGCCGTTTGCTACTGCAATCTTCATGTTACCTTTTTCAGGTGTATAAGACAACAATTTGTTTTTATCGTGGGTCATATGATTTGAGCACCCACTGTCTAAATACCACTTGTCTTTGTTTATCGCCTCCTTTGTATTCAGGCAGATATTCGCGGTTTTGATCCGCTCCTTGCATTCGGACGCCTTGTGGCCTTGCTTGTGGCACTTATAACACTTGTAGACAAACTTCTGCTTACGATCGTTAGTTTTAATATTAGATCTTGCATCGTTCTGTACTTTACGTGTAACTAAGGCTTGTTCGTACTCTGTGTTCAACTTACTTTGTCTACTTCCTTCTTGTAACAATTTCATTTTAATTTGCTCTAACGTGATCTCTTTTCCACTATTATCTACAGCCATTATAAGAGGGCTGTAATCAGCAGTCAACCCACCCAGCAAAATCGATATGATCCAATCATCAGGGATTTGAGCATCAATATCGGACAATTGTTGTGTCAGGAATGTAATTTTGGATATAAAGCTTTCCATAGAATCGAAATTCTGTAACTTACAGTTGAAAAGCTCTCGCTGAATATGTATGCGTCTTCCCCAACCTTTGTCTTCATACGCTTTCTGTAAGCTGTTCCAGGCTTCTTTCGCAGTCTTCGCATTGTAGACGTGGGTAAAGCACTCTGGTTCTAACAACAAGCATATTGTCGTTCGTGCCTGCCGGTCTACGTCAGCATTTACTACATCTGTAGAAATTACTCCCCACCAGTTTTTATTCTCCAAGTAATTTCGCACCAAGAATTTCCAGTTTGGGTAGTCGGACGATCCTTTCAGCTTCTTTATTCCACTTATGCCACCTTCAGCAGACATAATTGAAATTTCGTAAATTTCACACTTATCGTACTCAATTAATATTAAAACCACTCAACTTATTATGCTCTAGCACTATCAGAGCATGCAAAAGGGCAATAACTTATTAACCTTTTATTCTGGGCCCATAACCTATTGGAAATTAGTTATAATAAGAACAGCAGCAGTGGTCAGATAGTTGAACATATATTCGTGGTCCATATTTTTATGTGCAAGTGACAAGTATAAAACATAAACAACTCGTAACTATGAATATTTAAAATCAGACAGACATGTGTAAATAGGATTATACACAAGCCAGTGGCATACAATATGCGACCTCCAATATCTTTGTTATTGCTCGTCGAATCGTGAGGCTCCTCAAGGTCTGAGTTGAGCTGCACGATTTTTGACAAATGTATGCACTGACTCTACAGGTCCGCTCAATCTTTCCTCAAAAGACCATTTCAGACACCAATCTACACGGTCTTCACATGATCTGACCAAGATTATGTCTGGACTTTAAAAGAGACCTCTGAGTTTGTTTCGGCCTTTCTTGTCAGATTATTCAGATAGGAAACACCGACCTCATCTAGTTAAAAAAAAAATATCATTGACATGTTAAAGTGTTTGCACAAACCATTGAGATGGGATATAACAGGAGATGCCCTGTTATTCTATACACGGTTGTAGGTAGGTGCCAGAGCAGCCATCTTTGTCGCCAAGTTTCGTGGTAGTTCAGCTGTCAAATGGTTGTTTATTTTTTGTATTATTGAGATTTGCGAGAAAATTACGAGGACTTTACCTTTAAAACTGCATGTAAATGTTGAAAAACAGCAATTCAACATGCCTGTGTGTTGTATTGTGAAGTGTGGTGCAAGGAAGAATGAAAATCAACCTCAACTTTCTTTGCACAGGTTAGTAGCCGGTTTTCATGCAATAACACATACAATAATAGACATTCGATGATATAATTGTAACGCGATCATGAATTTATGGCTAAAGTATTGATATTTGGGTGAATTTCCGTATAACAGACCTTTTTATTATTTTGTTAATTCATTCGTTTGTTTACAATAATATGTCATAATAGAATAGTGTTGTACCGTTGCCTAATAGTTTCCGGAACTAGTTCCTCCGTTGGAACGATATCGGTATATTCTGCTATGTTAACATAAATAGTCCTGCGTCTTATTAGCTCCGATTGACCTTGCTAGGTCCGGCCCGTGGTTCACAGCACCAAAATCAAAATATTTTCTTTCACATAAACCTACATGGGCACTTATGAAACGTCAGAAGCTAGATGCACGGTTCCAAATGGTGGTTTCCTATGCAGAAGAACCAGCGAGAAACTCCACGGTTACTCTTTTAAAAACAATTGGCTTTTACAATGTCTTCTATTTTTTTAAGTACCTGGTACTTGTTGACTACACTGTCCTCCCCTACCTATTAACATTGTAAAAGCCAATTATTTTGAGTAACCGTGGAGTTTCTTGCCGACTCTTCTCCATAGAAACCACCAATTGGAACCGTGCACATAGCTTCTGACGTTTCCTATTGATTTTAGTTTCATATGCTAATATAATATAGCTGTAACCAAAATTATTTATTGACAAAAATACTTGCACTTTTTATAGGTTTCCTAAAAAGGAAGGACTAAAGAAAAAGTGGTTAGAGGCTATTGGTGAAGAAAATATTAATCCCCGACATAAAGAATGTACCTCTGTTCACTTCACTTTGAAGAAAGCTGTTTCAATAGAACACTTGATGTAATGAGATTACATGATAACTCTGTTCCCACAGCATTTTTGGTAAATGTGTATTAAAATGATTGATTAATAATAGCCTGGCCGTTTGGCCTGAAATAAATAAATAGATATATATTAATTACATATATAAAAATAATAATAATAAATAAATAAATCATATTCCACAACTTTCACACAACGCCATCTAGTCCCAAACTAAGCAGAGCTTGTGCTATGAGTACTAAGACAGCTGATAAACATACATATATATTTCTAAATACATACATATTATAGATAAATTACACCCAGACAAAGAACAAATGATCGTGCTCATCACACAAACATTTGTCCTAGGTGGGAATCGAACCCACGACCTTGCGTATAGTAGTCAGGGCCACTGACCACTAGACCAACAGGCCTGCAAAAAAATCATACGTATATTGCTTATCATAATATTACTACCAATTTTTTATTACTTTTTTTATTACTATCGATAAATAGTTCATATGAGTCTTTTACGCATAACAAAAGATTAGAAATAAAGTATTTTCGCATACTGTATTTTTATGCAAAATTATAAAGTATGTTTATCGAAAATAAACTAGGATACGTTACTATAAAGTAGGCAACCTTAGTTAGAACGGACTATAAGTTAGTATACTATATTATGATCCAAACGTGATAACTAGTACGACTCGTATTTAGTATCGATACTCGTTATAGTAACACCAATGTTCCTTGATTGATACAACCCTAGCAATGGCAGCCATTTTTTGAGACAATATGAGTTGTAGGTAGGCACCCTTTTTTCGTAGGTATTTCCAGTCCATATATATATGTCTATGGCACAAACCTACTTACAGAAAATAAATCACTTGTCATTTATGATAAGTTGTCTAAGTCGATAATCGATAAATCTTGATTCATGAGTATCGATTGCCATGAAACTATCATTAATTGTTGATGTTGCGGTTCATACCCATCCTGTGTCGTGACGAGCCGCTTCTGCGCTCCGCACGTGGAACGGCAACTGCGCCTCTAAGTAGTTCAGTCAACGAATAGCCCAAAAGTGCGTGAACAGGGACCTAAGCGATTCCTTCAGGAACTTGTGCTGATTCTCAGCCTAGTTTGAATAAATGACTTTTGATTTTGATTTTGATTTTGTTCAGGGTGCTGACGTCTAGGAAGTGAGCCGGAGTGGGAAGGGGGGGAGAGTTCCCATTTTTAGGTTGTTTGCTTACATCTCAAAAACGGTGCGTCGTAGGGAAAAATGTTCTTAAAATATAAATATTGGGTTCATAGTTCATATAGACCATTTTAAATGGGGCTGGACAGAACACATGCTTCGATACAAAACAAATAATGGACTAAACAAGTGACCCTGTGGTACCCAAAGGACGGGACTAGAAGACGGGGGTGCCCAGGGTTAGACGATATACGTCTAGGCCTGGGGCCATACTGGACCAGAGTCGCAGAGGACAGAGCCCAATGGAGACGATTGAAGGAGTCTTATGCCAAAAGGTACACTAAGCTGCGGGACATATTATGATTTACTTTTGGCCCAAACCCTTTCTTGCTTACAAACCATGACAAACTATGGGTACACAGTTTGGAAAAAACGGCTTTTTATTAATAACTAACCAATTCATCATCATCTGCCTAGCCTTTTCCCAACTATGTTGGGGTCGGCT
Organism: Eremobia ochroleuca; assembly: GCA_949629135.1. Taxonomy (NCBI): domain Eukaryota; kingdom Metazoa; phylum Arthropoda; class Insecta; order Lepidoptera; family Noctuidae; genus Eremobia; species Eremobia ochroleuca. Next base: position 8,622,214 of record OX451408.1, read on the forward strand.
TCCAGTCTAACCGGATGCAGCTGAATACCAGTATTTTACATAATAACTAACCAATTGCATCTTCAAAACAATATTAATAAATAATAATAATAATAAATAATAAAATCGTTTATTTATATAAAGGGGATAACATTTACACTTTAATACCTTAACAATTACGATAGCGCACAGTTGCTAATTTGCCTGAACTAGGTTGAACCTGTGCTTCAGGCTACAAAATGCATGAATACTTAATGTAATAAATTAACACTGAGTTTAACGTAAAAACTAAAATAAAACATAGATAAATAAAAGTAAAATAGTATGTTAGCAGTTTTATTTGCAGACAATAAGTAGGTCTTCTGTCTGTGCATAGTCGAGGGTTAGTAAATACTTAAGTATAATTTTTTTACAGTTATAGTAATGTAGTTTATAGATACATAGTTTTCTATTTAATCTATTGTACAGGAATGGGCCTAGGAAAGTTAAAAATCTTTCTACAAAGACATGTTTTGAGGTTGCATTAGATAAGCATACAAGATCATTCCGTCTCTTTTTAGTATTGTCGGCATTGTAGGCAAGCATGGTGTGCTGTTTTAATACTAAGTGCATAATGAAAAGCTGGCGAACGGTTAGTACATTGCAGGATTTATATAGCAGAGCGGTGGGAAAAAAGAAGGGATGGAAATTTGCTACCTTTAAAATTGCTCTCTGAGCTCTTTCAAGAGGAAGCAAATTAGTTTTTGATGCACCACCCCAAGAAGTGATACAGTATTGAATAATAGATTGACATAGGGCCAAATAAACTTGAGTGATTAATTTTGAATCGGCTAATGTTCGCAATTTTTTAAAAACATATATTAGTTTGCGCACTCTTTTTACTAGGCTTTCAATATGTTTTTTAAAAGACAGTGTGTCATCCATTATTACCCCCAGGTATGTTATGTTGCTCGTTTTGTGTATAAAAGGACAATTACACATAGTGATTGTGCGGTTACCACATTGATGGGCATATAAGTAAGGGTTAGTAATATTGAGTTGAGATTTGCGCATGGAGAAGTGAATATATTTGGTCTTGTCGGCATTTAATGTTAGTAAATTGCTATGTAGCCAATTAGTCACAGTATTAAAACCTAGTTGAGCGATTTCGAACAAATCGATACTGGTTTTTGCGCTAAATATTAACGCCGTGTCGTCGGCATAGGATATTATTTTTCCGTCTTTAATATTTAGATTACACAAGTCGTTAATATAAATAAGGAAGAGGGTGGGGCCCAGAATACTCCCCTGGGGAACACCAAAACCAGTATTTTTCTGCTCATCGCTAGTAATATTATCTATTCTAACACATTGGTACCGGTGGTCTAAATAGTCTGTAAAAAGTTTCAGCGACGTTCCCCTTATTCCTATGATCTCTAATTTCTTCAGAAGAACAGAAACAGACACCGTGTCGAAAGCCTTGGCTAAATCGAGGAAGACTCCCAGGGTTTGGTTTCCTTTGCCGAGTTCTTCTGAAATATAATCAGTCAGGCTATGCACCGCATCAGCTGTGGACAGTTTGGCTCTAAAACCAAATTGCGCAGGGGATAAGATGTTGTTTTTTTTCAAGGTACTGAACTAGTCTACTGTTTATAATTTTCTCTAGTATTTTTGAAATCGAGGGGAGTAAGGATATCGGCCTATAATTATTAACTACGTCTTTACTTCCAGATTTAAAGATAGGGATTACAACTGCCTTTTTTAGACAGCTAGGGAAAATTCCTTCGGAAAGACAGATTCGAAATATATGCGTTAAGGGAGGTACCAAAATATGCTTAAAGAGTTTAAGAATCTTATTGCTTATATCATCCCATATTGTGTGTGTGTGTACATACATACACGGTGTAGGTACCTACTGTGATTTTGGACTGAAGAAATCAAATGAAAAGAGTGTCTGTGGAGTTTCTTTCCGTTTTTTTCCATAGGTAAGGAATTGGCAACTAGCTTCCTCTTTCTGACTGACCGACCCTTTGACAATTCGAAAGTGTCTATAATGGGTTTATTTGAAATAAATTATTTGTTATATTTATTACAGAATAGCACTGCAGGGCTCGCGGTGTATAACCAATTCATAGTAAACCAGCAATAATAAAATGTCACAAACCTTAACATGTGAAGCCCCTTCATATCTGGTAGACAGTGCGTCGCCGACCATTCGCAGCTGCGGCAAACGACGCCAGCAGACGCGAACTGAGCAAGATCCAGACATCCCGTGACACTTGCAGACGCGTTGCATGCGACCGCGGACAGCCTGTAGAATATAGAATTGAAGAATAAGTAACATCGCACCTGTTATCTCTGAAGGGTTAGGTAGAGGTGTACCTATACCTCGTACAGATGCCAGCACATTAAGCTACTACAATCTGTCAAATTTCTTTAATAGATTTTCAACTTTATCGCTGAAGCATAAGGTTTAAAGTTGATTTGGAATATTTGACAGTTTCGGGTAGCTTGATGTGATTTCGTCTGTACATCGGTACATCCACATTTCACTAGCTATGTTCAAATCCCATGTAATAGCAGAATAAATAGGTAATGTACTAAATGCCAAAAATTGTACAAACTGCAAGAACAAGATAAATAAGTGCCATGCAAATCAAAAGTTGTCATTTTCAGTGCAAAAGGATTCATAAAATTGCTTAAAAAAGTTTGATGTAACTGTTGCGACTGTAATAGCAATTCCCGTATAGGAAGCTAGCTAGCATAACTCGTGTAACTTTCATTGAAACAAAACCTTATTTTCAAACATTTTTTACAGTAGCATTATTTTTAGTCATCATCATCATCTGCCTAGAATTTTTCGAACTATGTTGTGGTCGGCTTCCAGTCTAACCGGATGCAGCTGAATACCACTATTTCACAGGGAGCGACTGCCTACCTGACTCCACAACCCAGTTACTGGGTAATACGATACCCCTTTGTAAGACTGGTTGTCAGATTTTCGGGCTTCTGACTACCCATAACGACTGTCAAAGATCCACTAATGACAGCTGGTACCAACGGCTTAACATGCTTTCCGAGGCACGGAGGGGTCTCGGTATGTAAAGATGGTCACCCATCCACAGACCAACCGCGGCAAGCGTAGCTTAGCCTGATTGCATCTGAGTAGCATTATTTACTCCATTATCATTTTTAGCCTATAGCGGTATACTAGTCTAGTTTAAAATACAGTCGCGCTAGCGACACAAAGAAGAATCTGTCTACTGCTTTATATTGTTGTGAATACAATTTCAAATGGTTTGTAACTCACCCTTCTTCCCGCCTCATTGTTATGTAGATTCACCAGCCCCTCATCAGTATTTTTATCTTCTTTGGAATCCGAAAAATCTTTACTGAACATCTCACCATATCTTATGTCCTGAAAAATAACAATAATTATATTTTTTTATGTCACAAATTGCTCTACACAGACCATTCTGACTAGTCTAGCGCCTAGCGTCTAGAGTGACGCTTGAAATTGTATGTAAATACATAAAATACATATGCAGGACCGGCATGCAGTCCGAAGGGAGCCTCAAGTATGGTGTTTTTTAAAACATAAGTCTACGCTACAAATTCGGGGTCTAAAATCTAAATCTCACCTCAGAACATCCTCCCCACTGCCAGTGCCTCGGCGTGCGTTTTCTGACGCGCGAGTCGCAGGAGCACTCATTGAGTTCGCCGCGACTGCAGGCGCGCGCCACCGCATGCGCTAACGCAGCCGCTGACAGCGCGTGAACGAATGCTGATTCACGAGATTCTGGAAAGTTATGAGATCTACGTAAGGGAGTGTTGGCTAAAAAGTAAACAGATCAATCTGCAGATTTGAGAGTCAAAAAATAGTTAAGAAATTGCTTGTAATGTTGCCATGTTTTTGACATTAGTGACTATTTATGTCTATTTCTTGACTATTTTTTTGCGTTCTCATAATTGATTTTCATGAAGTTTTCAAAGGTGAGGATTGTGTGGTGAAGGACACCCTAAGACTCAGCTAATCAGAATGTCAAAACAAACAAAGAAATGTAAAATAAAACATGTTTAGCTAGAAAGCTAAACATGTTTTATTTTACATTTCTTTGTCTGTCGAGACCAGATGTAAATTGAATTCTCAAGAACACTCCATTGTTATTTTTCTCTCCTTGGAAAAATGTATGCTGATTGTAGTGTAATATTAAATTATCAAAGCAATTACACGAGACAAATGCTTACCATTGATAGAATGATCTAATAACGAACCTAGCCGTACAAGGAAAATATGCAAAATCCATTTACATTCTAAAAATGAAACTGAAAATCCGTGCATAAGATCGTTGACCAGTAATCTTTGAAGCAACCAAGAAATTAGATCCCTTAAAAGGCAAACAACCACATCCTGACACCCATGCTACCAGGGCAACAGAGGAGAGTGGAAGCTCTATAGAACTGGCAACGTTGTTAGTAGTTTACAGTAAACAAACTGAGCAACTCCGTCAACAAAACACACACGAAGTAATCGACATATGAAAATAAACATTTCACGTCTTAGACGATGAAGTTCTATGAAATTGGTCTTGATGTAAACTTTTACACAAACTTTGATTTTGATCAGCAACGGAAGAACGCGTAAAATAGTATATTCAGATGATTCTCGTTTGTTAATAAGAATAACAGGGTACTGAGTGCATATCGTTGTGCTGTGCACCTTGTCTTTTCACAACTGGACTTGAGAAGGATGGAGGGTACAGAATGAATCAGCTGTGTTTTTGTCTTGAGAGACTAAACGAAACGTGTTTCTGTGTTTATGAGTAAGTACTTATTGTTTGGCTCTTTCAAGACTATGTAAACCTGATTGTGTGAGATTGATGAATAAGTAAACGTTAGCAGATATAGTATAAAATAAATGAATGTGCTATCTTACACTTTATCTGTGTTTACTTACAAAATTAATGAGACCACCATTTTGAAGTCATCAAATATAACAGAGTGTGTAATCTTACATACTGCTTTTGATACTAATCCAGAAATGCTCCATCACAATTTTGTAGCCTCTCCGATGTACATACTATAAAATAATAGAAGTCATAAGGGATTCTAACAACACCAACAATCAATTTTCTAAATGTCTTCCAGACTAAAGTTGTCGGAAGATAAACATTCCTGATGATGGACAAGCGTTCGAAAACGTAAACGTACTTCAAACAACAACAGATGGAATGCTTGCTGCGATCCTTTTGAACTTGAGCGATGAGTGGTATTTCATATTGCTGTATGTGGATTGCGGAAAGAGCTTGAGAATGAGTTCATATTATGTATCTAATACATAATCATGATCTGTTTTGTGTAAAATGTTTCGTATATTTTTTTAATCATCTTTTGTTACAAACTACATTGTAATGACTGTAGCTTGGATCAAATATTTTCTTGTTTTACACCAAATGACATTATCTTCATGTGAATGGATTTACTTCACATCTGTATTTTGATAACGGAAATTACTTTTTGTATCATGATTATTTGTTTCGCGTTTAGTGCATTATCCTTACGATACGATAGGGTGCATTAACATAACAAAAAGATATCCCCGATCTGGAATGATTATTTATCTGTAGGTCATTTATAAATTTGTACTGAATTACTTACTAAACTTGAGCACACCTCCGAAGATATCCGTAGAATTCTCAACGGTACTGCAATTCCACCGGCTGTGTCGAAACTGGTGCTGGCACTCTTCCACTGCCTGCAGCGCACCAGTCTGAAGGACCTGGAATTTTGAGTGAAGAAACTGATTACTATAGAGATCAATAATAAATTGATAAAAGATAAAAGAAGGACTGAATATTATTCTCTCAAAAAGCCGAAGACAATAGTTACAGACAATAATTTGAAAAATTCTGTAACTATTGTCTTCGGCGTATCAAAGACATCTCAAGATGTGGTAGTTTGCTTTCTAGAACAACAAACAGGAATAGTGCAAGTTGACGCTGTCGCTGCTGAACTTTATTTAATACAGCTATAAAAAAACCTGAAGATAGATTTCGTCTTGGTCAGGTATTTATCAAAGAACATGCACAAAAGGGTCTATATTCGGACAGGCCTGTTGGTCTAGTGGTCAGTGGCCCTGACTGCTATGCGCAAGGTCGTGGGTTCGATTCCCACCTAGGACAAATGTTTGTGTGATGAGCACGATCATTTGTTCTTTGTCTGGGTGTAATTTATCTATAATATGTATGTATTTAGAAATATATATGTATGTTTATCAGTTGTCTAGTACTCATAGCACAAGCTCTGCTTAGTTTGGGACTAGATGGCGTTGTGTGAAAGTTGTGGAGTATTATTATTATTATTATTCAGCAGTAAGTGAACAAGGCTGAAAATGACGATTGTTGCATTAGGTATAGGTACTTTTTTTTTAAAGGCTTTATCGCTGAGCGTTATCGTCGCCCTGTAAATGATGTATAATTATGCAACTTGACACATTTTTTCTTTACACATTGTTACCCAAATATTGTGATTTTGGAATTTCTCATTTACACTAAACTGTACTAAACTCCAAGAAATCTCAACAATTAACCTACATTTTTCGGAATTCTGATAATACTTAACATTCTTCGTCCTTATACAGTATACTTTAACGAAATCTTCTGGACATCAAATGGCTATAAAAATTCATATCACAACTTGGAAGTTATTTAGTTGAAAGCAGTAAAATGTTTAAATTATACCCCAAATCGGTGCTTAGTCTTCTGTACACGAAATATCGAATATATAAAATCGGAAACTAAAAGTTTAAAAGGACCACTTTCGGAAAATTAAGCCGACAAGGAGCAGATGGGTGGTCGGAGTGACCTAAATATGGTAGAATACGAGAGTAGAGCTCTTTACAGACATTTTCGAGGAGTTCTATTCATAAAACTCGTTCTAGTTTTTTTTTTTTTTTTTAATTTCTGTTCTATCTTTCTGTGGCCTACTTTTAGAGCATGCTTTGGTAAAAGAATTAATATTTGCACTCATTTGCATCTTGAATGAAGATGACAGATGAGTTTGCTATGACTATCCTAACGCCTTCGGCCCTTGAACAATGGAATAATTCCAGTTCATCGTTGCATGTATATACAAGGTGTAACTTAAATAACGCACAACCCCTTAAGGGGTCATTGTACTCATAATTATGAACAACTTTTACTATGGGACCAAACCTGAAATCGCGAAAAAAAAATCAGCTGTTCCCTACATTTATGTTCGCATAACTCGTCAAAATGTAGGGAACAGCTGATTTTTTTTTCGCGATTTCCGGTTTGGTCTCATAGTAAAAGTTGTTCATAATGATGAGTACAATGACCCCTTAAGAGGTTGTGCGTTATTTAAGTTACACCTTGTATATCTTGCGTAGATCTAATATATCTTGCCTATCCCATCGGAAAATACAAGCGTGATTGACATCGCCATGTTATGTTATGTACCTTTCAAAATAAACGCCAAATAATTGCGTAACACATGATCGATCACAATCTGAATGATTTTGAAGGATATTGCTAATCCATCGCTTCATATCTTCGAAAAATTTGTTAGCTCAGCAACGTAAATAACGCAATGAATGTTGTTGAACTGTCAAAATTAAAACCTTTGCTACTGTTAGTGTATAACACAATTACATCGCTGGTGCATGCACTTCTGTGCCATATTCAAAACCGTTGACAACCTTGCCACGTAAAATTGTATTCAAATTAAAATCAAACAACAATATTATAATTAAAATATCCCTACAATTCATATAACCGTTTATTTACCGCGACTCGGGCGGCTATAAATCAGATCGATTAATTCAATAATTCTTACATTATCTACAAAGAGATCTCAATTAACTTCGACATCGTTAAGATTAAATTTTATGTCGTTATCAAAGTGAATTGCGAATGGTTATTGTATGTTTTTATTAACTAAAATAAAACTGTCATTAATGCTAAAGTTAGGGTCAGTTTTCTTTTAAACGATCGTTTATGTTACTTTGTGGGACGTTGTCATTATATTGATCGTTGTTATTTAGTTCCTTATTGAGTTATAAGGTACGAATCTTGGAAGAATTCTTCTTGGGATTCTTGACCAGACTCTAAGATATTATTTTCTAGGACTGATTTTTTTGTCTGTTGGTTGTTCGGTAACTTCGGGGACTTTTACTCGTATTAGATCTGTAATTACAAAAGATGAATGCGTCCGTTTTCCAATCACCTCTTCATATATTTGTAATTTATATAAATCTGCAACTCAAGATGTATCTTCTTCTTCATTTGTACACGACCATTTATGTTATTTTCCGACTTAATTCTTGTAATATTAGCATAATCAGCCTATAACGTTCTCACTGCTAGGACACAGTCCTCCTATCTGTGGGAGGTGGCCATAATCCACCACACGGGCCTAGTGCGGGTTGGCGAATGTCATGTGTCTTCGAATTTTTGGTTCTAACACATGCCGGTTTCCTCACGATGTTTTCCATCACCGCTTTGAGAGCAGTGGTGATGAAATTAAATACACAAAGTGAAGTGTATTTAATTTCATTGCCTCTTATATTGGTAAAAGCTTACTTATTCTGTGTCAGTTTATAATCTCTTGTAATAGTGAGTCAATGATTTTATTTTCATTATGTATTTTTATGATTTTGTGTAGATACTAATTTGATGCATAAATCTATCGTCTAATTTCGAAATCACCACCTACGCTCGCGTAAATGGAACAGTATCCGTATTTCTTAGTAATACGATTTTACGAGCGCCTTATAAAGTCGTTTGTTCCGTATCTGTCTTTAAGAGTTCCTTTAATTTGATTTTAATCATTTTAATTTTATTGTGAGTTTTGTTTACCGGTACGGCTATTTTAGTGTCTGCATCCTTAATTTCATTCGTAGCATGGTTACTAAAACAAGGAATTAATGTAACGGGATCTCATGGGGTTTTAAGTGCCTAATTAAAGATTTTAATCTGCTTTTCGCAATGATTTTTCAACGTTTCCTAGTGATTTTGTAGTTTCTGCGTTAGCTTTACTTTCTTATTTTAGCTACTTATTACCCCATAATATGTAAATGATTTTATTTCTGTAAGTAGCGCCCAGATTATTGTGACCTTCAACAATATAATTTGGATTAAGGAACTACTGCAGCTGTTCAGGTTATTCCGCAATATTTTACAAAATTAAATGTAACTATGATTGATTGATCTTAAAGGTCACAATTACAGTTTATTTTATTTTATTTGAAGACATGTCAGTACCTGGTTTAACTAGTGCCAAAAGTAGCGTGTACAACCATAAGCATAAAAATATAAGGTATCTTAATATACGCCATAATTGTGGGCTAAGAGCACCATAACGTGGGTTCCTGAAAACGAAAAGAACCAGGCGTAGATAAACTTGACGCCTTTATGAGGGGTTAGTCCATATTGGCTCAGGATTGAGTTGAGTGGAAAAAGGAAACGAAAAAGGCTTTGTCCTGCTGTGGGACGTATCGTCCCATGTTAATCACAATCAGCATATAATGTTCCCACTGTTGGGACACAGGCCTAATCAACCACGTGAGCCCAGTGCGGGTTGGTAGAGGTCACATGTCTTCGAATTTTTGTACTAGAATATTCACTGCAGTTTCAACATGAAAAAAAAAATTGTGTAAATTATTTCATTACCACTGCTCTCGAAACGATGAAGGAACACATCGTCAAGAAACAGCCAGATTATTATTATTATTTTATCATAAAAATGTTAGGAATGTGGTGTGAACAAGTACCATGATACAAAAATGTGAGGTATCCAACCAAGCCTTATAGTCCTTTCACGTATGAGCACCTCCAGCTAATCGAGTTATTTATGCAGGCAGGATTGAACTGACTTACTTTCCGACACCAAGTGACAAGCGTAGGCGACTGGCACGGAGTAGCAACATAATGGAGTGATCACGTTAACTTGCACATTATTTTAGAGAAACAATGTGGTTACTTTCGTAGCGATACACGCAATTTGTATGAACAATTATCGTTTCCTTGATTCTTCATCTTAATAATGTAGTTTGTTAAGTGAATTAACGTGCCTATTATTCTTGATCATTCATTTGTAATGGTCTTAATAGGCCTGAAGTGAAAATGACGGATCTATAGCGAAAACGAATAAACAAACTTTAATAACAAAAATAATAGAAAAATATAATACATTGGGATTTTATCGACGATGACAGACAGATAAAAAAAGTGCATATCAATTTGACGGCTAAAAGAAGAAAGTATTTGAATAAACAGTCTATAGCAAAAAGTTCTTACGCTAGTTGCGTCGCTTACAATAATATTTAAAATATTCTAGCGATAATAAGTCTCATTATCACTATGTTTTATAGTTCGCACGCTGCTTCACTCCATTTGCTAACTCCTCTGTGGTACTAGCCCACACAATATAACACAAGTATTGAACCTAATCATTGTTTATGCACGGACTTGCAGATGCAATTTATTTACGATCTCGGCTTGTTTATATGAACACGTTTTTTGTGAGTGTTAAACTATTTTTAAGTTGATTATAAGTAGAGAATTTCCTAAAAAAGGTTTCACCGCCATTACAGGGTCGCTTGTTAGTTCTTGTTTGAACAAACTACTTGAAAAAAAAAACCAACAAAAAGTTATTTAGTAAACTTACTAAAAGTTATAGGACGTTGGTAAATAAAAGTCAAGTTGGTAATATTATCATGTCGCAAAATGTTGCAACTTAAAAATTCTTCATCTTGAATAGTGACATTAGCCCCGTACGCAAAATACGCGCATTGACGTGGAGTTGCGGACACCAGCCCGTATTACCTACCTAGTGACATTAGCTCATGTCGTGGTAAAAAGTTAAGCCAGCTTAATGACTACAAGGTCGCAAGGCCGATTGCCATGTACGCTCAGGACTTACGTAAACGGTTTAGGCCCAAAGAGGTGCCGCGCAGTGTTCCTTGCGCGCGTTTATGCAAGGACGTGCAGTCGTGATTTTGGCCGCACCTGTGATAGGGCCCGCTAGGTCTGAGTCCGAGATAACCCTCCGTTCTCCCCAGATGGAGGGTATCCATGAGGATCTTCCAAGCCCGTAACTACGTGAATGCTCTTTCAATTCCCTATCATATAAATGACTTCACCTTAATCATAGTATCAGGCACCATAAACAGCTGTCTCTGTCGCTCGATGAGGTTCTCTAGTCTGTGGCAGTTCTCTTTGTGTAGCGATGTAATCGTCTGCTAGTTATACCGAATTATTATAATAGTGCAAAATCTCCTCACCTTAATCATAGTATCAGACAGCACACACAGCTGTTCTGTCGGTACACGAGGTACTCTAGTCTATAGCAATTCTCTTTGTGTAGCGATGTAATCGTCTGCTAGTTATACCGAATTATTATAATAGTGCAAGATCTCCTCACCTTAATCATAGTATCACACACAGCTGTTCTGTCGCTCCACGAGGTACTCTAGTCTATGGCAATTCTCTTTGTGTAGCGATGTAAACGTATCTAGTGATGTGTTATAATTAATATCATAATGTATGATCACCTCACCTTAATCATAGTATCAGACAGCATACACAACTGTTTCTGTCGCTCCACGAGGTACTCTAGTCTGTGGCAATTCTCTTTGTGTAGCGATGTGAACGTCTCTAGTGATGTATTGCCGAGTGCAAACTGAGGGCGCGGAGCTGCTAGGTTCCTGGAAAGAGGAGAAATTTGTGGTTAGTTTAATCAATGCAATATCAAATGTCTTGTGTACAATGTGTTGTCCAAAAAATGATATGCCTTAAACAAATTAAATTACACGTTAGAGGACTGCGCAAAACAAAAAAACGGAGGCGTTATATTCAGCATAGATACCAAAGGCGATATAAAAAAAACTTAAGAAATCATCCCAGCTAAGTAGTTCTGACCTAAAAGTGGAAGAGTCCCATAAGAAAAGACCAAGAATTGTGGTGATAGGAGTACCGACTGTTTTAAGTGATCAAGAAGTTTATGATTGCATCTATGAGCAGAATGTAGTCGAGAAGCTGCCTAGTTTGTCCCGTGACTCTTTTATGGCCTCTCTAATTTTAAGTCACAAGACGGGCAAAAAAGATGGACCTACATGCAACTTCATTCTTGAAGTTACTGCTAGCATAAGAAAGGCGCTTATAGACCAAACTCGAGTGTTCATTAGTTGGACTTCCTGCCCAGTGAGGGACTTTACACTTATGAGCAAGCGCTTTAAATGTCAATAGTATGGAGATGCTGCAAAAGACTTGTCGGGAGGGTGTGGACATTGTGGGGAACAGGGTCATCAAGCGAATGAGTGCACAGAACATGCTGAACCGTCAAATTCTGCAACATGCTTGCGATTTAATAAACCGAGCAACCACAAAACAGACGATCAAGAATGCCCCGCAAAGAAAATAGCTGAGACAAGATACATCAATTCTATAGATTATGATAACGTTGCGTGAGACCATCAATGTTTATCTATAATCTATTGAGTCCCTGAGGTCATTATAATGGACAAATTATCTTATGTCATAAAGTCCTGATATACAACATTATTTTTAGTATATTGCAAACCTGAATATAGTTTGTTCAGAATAAGTAACTGAATCGATTACAATAATTTTTACGCCATGTTATATTTTGTCCCAAAAATATTTAAAAAACGGTAACAAGTTGGACACCGAGCGACACTAAGTACATATCCGCAATCATATGCGCACAACACAGGTCACAGCCGGTCGGCCGGCGGCGCGTGTTAAGTGGTAACCAACTTTTTCTACGGACAATCAGGTAACATAACAAGCTTATAACTTCGTGATTTTTCATGATACCGTTTTGAAATTTTGCACATATATTCTTTACATAAAAGACACACGTTTCGAGTTTTCCATATACTAAAAATAATGTTGTATATAATTCCAGCCGGTCGATTCTGGAAAAATCTCACCGTGATAACTAAGGTGAAGTAAGCTTAGAGTGAGCTGTGAGTCATGCTGATGCTAGGGATTGACACTATTGACGACTCACTCTATGTTCACCCAAGTTTTCACGGTGAGATGGTTACAGAATCGCACGGCTGATATACCTACATTTGCAATAACCGAACGTACTTCCTAACACACATATTAGTTTTTCGCGTTCAAAAAATTGGCGCTGCTACAGCTGATTTAGTCAACCGATGAGAATTCAAATGTTGTATAATCTCAGGACAAGGCCATCTCCCATTTTGTCCGTTATTAAGGACAACCAGTCTTTCCGACATCATATTGTGGTATAAATATGGCGGACTCGGGAGCATAAGCCTTTTTAACTTTATGGTATATAATTATATTCTTATTTTGTCTTTTACTAGTTATAATACATGAGTAAACGTGCAATCTTAACATTTTGTTGACACAGCAAATTTTTGTGTATGACAAAGTAAACGCGACCTTATTAAAAATGTAACAATAAAACTGTAATTGTCACATTAGAATATGGTTTCTAAAATGTCTTACGACGATGCAAAAATGTACCATACTATTTTGCCCAATTTGAATATAACCATAAAATATATAATAATTAAAGTAGATAAATTATTTACTATTTGTTATAATTTTACATAACGCTTATTAGCACTTGAGTGAGATACCTGAGATACAGGTTTATTCCTAGTTCAGGTACGAGTAGAATCCAATTGTTTCTTACTTAACCCTAGTTTTAGGCCCTATTTTGCAAATAAATTATTTCAATGTACAAATTCAATGTCAAATATAATGAACAAATATTTTTAAAAAACAAATTTAGGTATATGAAATGCTGAAAAGTGTCCGATTTATTTAGATAAATTATTTATTAATAAATTACGATGAAATGGTTGTTTTTCGTCAATTTTCTGTGGTCGTAATTAGAACCTGTTATCTTGACATTAAGCAGGCCCATTCACTTGCCTGGGTTTTAAAAACCCATAACCAGATACTATTCCAAACTTGCTGATAAGAATTTCCTAATTGACAGACTCTGGAAACCAGCCTAGAACCTCATATTAAGCAGCCAGTCTTATATTTGTATCCACCAACCTGTGTAGAGATCTATTTTAAAATCCTGGTACCTGAGTTCAGAATTATGCAAACAGACATCTTGCCCGACTGCTTTCTACTTCAATTCTATTTCAGAATTCGAATACATGAATGGTCATAAATGCGCCCAGGAAACCATGGAAAGTGTAGTGGGAAAATAAACTAAATTCATAATTTAATAATATATTTCTTTTAATTTTATCTGCAATGGAAATGGTAAGGACCTCGAGATCAGCTGTGAATATGTAGATGGATATCCTGATTCATTGCCCGAAAAAAGGGCCAGCGATAAGGTTATCCGAAGGGTCGATCAATTGATTATAAACGTTTTGTACAGACGCCAGCACATCAAGCTACCCGAAACTGTCAGATTTTCCCAATCAACTTTGAACCTTATGCTTTAGCGATAAAGTTGAAAATCTATTAAAGAAATCTGACAGATTGTAGTAGCTTGATGTGCTGGCGTCTGTACATCATGTAGGTAATTGTTTAAAATACGTCACCATTCCGACAGTTCTATAATTGTGAACTATCAAATGAGTGCGATTTATAAATGGACCAAGTTTTTATCTCAAAAACGACAACAGCAGAAAGGGAACTCCACTAGTTGCTTACAGCTAGGAGCATAAATCTCTGAGCCACTAACACTATTAAAAACTGCACACGTCTACAAAATCAACTACAAAATAGCTATCCCATAGGTAATCATAAAAGACCGCTAATGATCAGAAACACCTGTCCACTAATAACATTCTATTGCACCCGGGTTTCCGTTAAGGTTGGATTGGATGAAAGACCTTTGAAAGTAACAGTCCAAGCTAAGTGAAGAAATCGACTCTATTACTACCTGTAACTGTTATACAACGTGTAACGTTAAATGCGCAAAACCTCAGACACCCCAACTGTTTTTTAATTCAATTGACCTATTTCAGAGAGAAAATAAGTCATTAAAAAAATGTAATGTGTTTATGTGCTGTTTTAGTTTTACTGGCCATTCCGATCGTTCTGCGACGACGCTTTATCGAGGGAGGAGTCGTCACCGGGCCGCTGCGCCGCGCTGACATTTGCTTGCTTGACCTATTAATAAATAGACACAGCAACGTTTTTAATGAAGATTTTTTGAAAAATGTGACCTATATTAAAAAGTGGTTCAATTAATTCTGCTCGTTATTCTGATCAAACTATTTTCAGGTTTTGTGCATTTAACGGTACACGTTGTATATAATAACTGCAAGATCCCATTAGATGTAATACACTAATATGGCTTATTTAATGACGAATATTACGAAAAAAGCCCTGGCCATCATCATCTGCCTAGCTTTTTCCCAACTATGTTGGGGTCGGCTTCCAGTCTAACCGGATACAGCTGAATACCAGTATTTTACATGGAGTGACTGACTTACTTTATCTGACCTCCACAACCCAGTTACTGGGTAATACGATACCCCTTGGTAAGACTGGTTGTCAGACTTTCGGGCATCCGACTACCCGTAACGACTGTCAAAGATCCACGAATGACAGCCGGGAACAACGGCTTAGCGTGCTTTCCAAGGCACGGAGGGGTCTTGGTATGTAGAGATGGTCACACATCCACAGACCAACCATGGCAAATGTAGCTTAACCTGATCGAACTACCTGTGCGGCTGTTATTATTTAGCCACGGGCCCCTAAAAAAAAAAGCCCTGGCCACCAGTATAATAAATACTGTGTTCTGGCCTTCGTTCATTTTCCCAAAGGCTCTCTGATTCTCACTCACTGAGAGGTCTGTATCCCAGCAGTGGGTAAATCATAGACCGATTAAGCCATAGGTACGTGTACACATATGTTAGATTATTATTTGTAAAACTAAAAGACTGCACAAAACCGGGTGACTATGCTTGATTTTATGTATAAAATAATTCGCCAACAGGATGTCCCATCCATACAGTCATTACAACAACCCCTCTTCCTTTACCTATGAATGAGAAGAGACATGAAATGTATCCCGTGCTTTGACTACAAACACTTGAATGAAGCCAGTTCCTGACAAACACTGGATAGTGGTTAGTACGAAATAAACATAGCTAATTTGCTTGTTTTGTAATAAGCCCCACACTCGAGTACTAAACGAGTTCCGTGTAATAAAATAACAATGTTGAACATCATAAAATGAAAAGCCAGCTTAACGTACGAGTGTCCTTAAAGAAACAATAGCAAAAATATAAGGTAATTAAAAGTCGAGACGTCCGCTCCGTGCGGCCTCCTCCACTCAAATGCGAAATGCCACTCGAATAAAACAAAACTCGCTATTACCTACCCTCGGCTTTTGTTCCATTTTTCGAAAAAATATTCTCTATTCAAACGGACCAATGCGAGGCGGGCGCGGCACGACCGTTGATTGGCCGACGACCTCTTAAGTGCAAGTGGAAATAAAAGTGCTTGGGTAAATGAGGCGTGTTTTCTCTTTCTGGCTTGTTGGGTAAGTATGGCGTTGTTTCGCTCTGTTTTTCGTTTTAATTGCAAGCTTGAGAGGATGTGTAAAGGGTTGTGGGACCTTGAGTGTCGCACGTGCACCGTAGTTCTGACGGGGAAGCACATTCAACGTTTAAATAGGGGAGGGAACGTTGTTTACGTCATCCATGTAATTAGATAGGATTTGTGACGTCATAATCCTTGTATTGCGGGGTCAATGGTGCTTAAGGAGGTTTTTATATGTTTTTTTTTGTTTTTCTTTCTTTTTATTAAGTGTTGCAGCCGTAATTAGTGCTTGTGACCCCTGTTTTAATTGCTGCAGTTAATTCAGGTATAGCATGTTGATTGCAGTTGTAAGTGGAACGCAGTGGTTGTAAACATTTTTTCATCGTTCTTGAACTAAAGTATTGGCTAACGAGATTTAGTGTCATGAAGAGAAATTATCGAAGAAGCCGAACCTCTTTTAAATAACAAGGCAGTGAAACACGAGATACGATTTTGGATTTACCTGTAAAAAAAAAACAATCAGCGTAACCAGGTTGAAGTTTGCATAATTGCATTATTTTGCCAAAAATAGGGCCCCTTTTTAAATAAGGCGAAATTGCTGGGAAATAGTCCCGAACAACTTCCAAATATTAGCGTAATCAGACTACAATGTTCCCACTGCTGGGACACAGGTCTCTACTCTGTGAGTCCCTCTCACAGAGTAGAGGCCGTAATCTACCACGCGCGCCCGGTGCGGGTTGGTAAATGTCACATATTTTCGAATGTGGTTCTAGGACATGCCGGTTTCCTCGCGATGTTATTCTTCATCGGTTTGAGATTTCTCAATATTAAAATCAAGTAGGTATTTCATATTTCATAAAATTTTATTTCTTCAATAATTAACCTGCCCTCAGGAAAAATGCGAAAAAAACTTCATTAACAAACATACGCCACCAATTTCTGACTGCAGGAGCCGACGAATCCCAGGAATTGTGTCAAGTGTATACTCGGAAGCATTGATTTTAATTATACTGGGAATTTACCTGGAAAGGTTGGAATTCAGTTGGATTAAGTAAACAAAGTTGACTTGTGTAGTGTAGCTTCATCAGCCGGTATATTCTGTAAAAACCTTACCGTGAAAACTTACGTGAAGTGAACTATCATTCCACGATGCTAGGGATTGACACTATTGACAGCTCACTTCACCTAAGTGAAGTGAGTGAATGGTGGTGAGTTTTTTATTGAATAAATCGGCTGATATTAATACGCTAATACACGTAATTTAATGAGGCGTAGGTCAAGTTGCGGAGCAGTTTTAGTTATGTTCAACATTGAGTACTAAACCTATCATAGACCATAGTATTCTTCAATTCTTTGAATGCGCGTAGCAGTAGAATGCGTTCTTCTTGCGCTCGCGCTACGCGAACTTGCCGTGAGCGTACTTTACACAGACAGCGGTAGAGAATCCGAAAAGCGTTGTTGTGACAGCAACTGCGCTGTAACTGAAATCCTTTATTACGTGAATTAGCCTACATACCGTTTAATGATCTCACAATACTAAGTCGAACGAAAGATTGCAGTGAACTGTTGAGCTCTTTAGAAATTAAAATCCCAACTCGGACTCCCAGGCACAATACATAGAACCTATTCTAGATGTTCCTGCCTCAAAGACCAACCTAGGTCATTACGCCGCTGTTCCAAGACTTTGTAGGCAATATAGCACGCAATCTAAAACAACAAATTTTGACATCTGCGAATCTTCTGCTAAGTAAAAGAAATGTCTTAAAGTTTTGTCTATCTATTAATTTTCAGTATTATTTTTAACTTTACATTTATAAACAGCTACTAATGTGTTTTAATCTTATTTTTTTTTACTTTTTATTCATATTTTACTGGTATTATAACTTTGTTATTGTTAGCTTAGATGTAAATTTTATTATGCATGTTGTGGTCTCCTGTAAGTGAAGGAGTACACCTACGTGATACCTATTTTTAGTTTCCTAATTTAGTTTTAATGATCTGTGTACATCTTTTGTTGGAGATCCTAAATAAATAAATAAAAAATAAATAAATGATGTTCAATGCTAAGCATTATCAAACAAAAAGAGAAGCATACGAAAAATTCCTATGCAAAAAAAAAAAAAAAAAATTGTATGCTGGATACATGGTATCAGATTGCGCGGCGATGTCCCAATATGTATGTATCACCTCATGTTTTATGTGATGTAAAACTCTGTATGCTGCGCACTTTAAGACAACTACTCGATAAAATGATCAGTAAACGATACTTTAATCCTGAATAATTAGAGCAGCCAAAGTAGAAAAATTTACTGCAATTTCCTAACGAAGCATGAAAATCTCTAAAACAAACACCATTCAAATATAAAAGTGAATGAAACTCATTTCAATGTTCTTAAACAAAAAGAATATTAAAGTAAACCAACGCATCGCGTGCTAACATCCTATAAGGTGAGCAACACTGACTAATAGTGTTACCAACTCACAAGCAACCGATCCATTTCCGCTTTTACCATTTCGAAGTGCCTTCCGGTCGGTTTTAATACAAATATGTAGTTTGTGGGAAAGGGATTTAAAGTGCTGTGAATTAGGGTTACATTAACATACCTGAAATTGTTATACAAGTATGGTTTTTGAAAGAAACCGCATTAAGGGATCATTAAGGCAAGGCGATGGAAATCCTGTTGAAATAATAAATTGTTGGAATATTGGCCTGTGCTAGCTAACATATGGCAAATAATTTAATTTAATGTTTTGTGTTTCATAATGTAAATTACTTACTATTGTATAGAATCAAGTTCTTCTAACTGTACAGACAGCTGTGCTGCTGAAGAGTTTATTGCGCCACTTGTTGTTCCCAGCTAAAGCACTACGAAGTGGTGAAGGGCGGGCGTTTTGGGGGACCGTCTTATGTAGTTTTAACGTTCGAAAAAAGTGATGATTTTCAGTTTACTTAGTTCGAATAAATGACTTTGATTTTAAAAATAGCTCGATGCCACTTAGTTTCTTTTTTTTTTTTTGGCAACTGAGCTGATGTCGACTATTCTGCCAGCGTCATGTAGTGATGGCAACGCAGAAGGGTGAACCATGTAATTTTGTTCTCCGTGGTAGTTATCTAGTCTGACCTGAGGGTACCTGAGGGGACAAGTGGCAATCGCTTTCAAAGCGTTATGTTTACCTAGAACGACTTTCAACAGGATTGACGTAAGTTTTCGGTAGCTTGTGTCAGTCCTATACATTTTTCAGTTTCCCATCATCGTTATCGCTGACAGAATATCACTTTGACTCGCCCTCTGAGTATCATAGGTGCAGTGGTGCTCATCCTTATGTTCCTAGCTTGGTTTTTGGCTTTGCACTTCTTAATGCTAGCAGCCTTTGTATGTAAAGAACCTAGTGGAGTAATATTTCCAAAAACGAATACTGTCAAATTAGTTCCGCGTAGATGGCGCTAATTGTCTGCTAGTTTAATTCGCTGTCAATGAAGTTCCTTGCTGAAAACTTTGCCGCGAGAGGGCGCTAAGTGTTTTATCTTGTCACCGATTTGTGGGTTTTCATTCAAGATGACTTTGGCGAAGCTTTAAGCAAACAGTCCTATTTGAAGAACATAGGTCAAATATCTAAGACGTTATTAATAATCGTTTACAGTTGACACGTTTTCCCAAATCCAGACTAAATTAAATAGTTAACGACGTATCCCGGCTGTAGTGTATCTGTTCAATATACAAGTTGTAACTTATATAACGCATAACCTCATAAGGGGTCATTGTACCTACTCATCATTATGAACCACTTTTACTATGGGACCAAACATGAAATCGCTAAAAAAAATCAGCTGTTTATGTTATGTTTATTTATTTATTTTCTATTTATGTTCGCATAACCCGTCAAAATGTAGGGAACAGCTGACTTTTTTTTGCGTATTCAGGTTTGGTCCTATAGTAAAAATTGTTCATAATGATGAGTACAATGACCCATTAAGAGGTTGTGCGTTAATTCTGGGGCACTTTGCATATAAAACGTGTAACGTTAAATGCGCAAAACCTCAGACACCCCAACTGATTTTTAATTCAATTGACCTATTTCACAGAGAAAATAAGTCATTAAAAAAATTGTAAAGGTTTTATGTGTTGTTTTAGTTTTACTGGCCATTCTGATCGTTTCATGCGTATGCGACGACGCTTTACCAAGGGAGGAGTCGTCACCGGGCCGCTACGCCGTGCTGACATTGGCTTGCTTGACCTATTGATAAATAGACACGGGAACGTTTTTAATGAAGATTTTTTGAAAAATGTGACCTATATTAAAAAGTGGTTCAATTAATTGTGCTCGTTATTCTGATCAAACTATTTTCAGGTTTTTCGCATTTAACGTTACACGTTGTATAAACACTGCCCCACATACACAAGTGGTCAGACAGCTGTCACTAATGTCAACTGACAGTCACCACGAATGGCGACAGGTGAGAGGCGAAACCCTGGGTTAGAAGGATGTGATGCAATTAATACTACACCGGCTTTCTATATAAAAAGAGACTTAACTATACAATATCTAATAAACTCTACCTTAAAAAATACTTACACACCTTTTCCATGCAACCATACTTTTCCCAAACGGCATTTACTTTTTTTTCTGCGTAACCTTTTCCCAACTATGTTGAGGTCGGCTTCCAGTCTAACCAGGTGCAGCTGAATACCAGTATTTTACATGGAGCGACTGTCTATCTGACCTCCACAACCCAGTTACTGGGTAATACCCCTTGGTATCTAAGCCTGGTTTTCAGACTTTTGGGCTTCCGACTACCCGTAACGACTGTCAAAAATCCACGAATGACAGCCAGGACCAACGGCTTAACGTGCTTTCCGAGGCATGCCCCTCTGTGCCTCTTGGTATGTGAAGATGGTCACCCATCCATGGACCAACCGCGGCAAGCGTAGCTTAACCTGGCTGATCGACCTGTGCGCTGTTATTACATAGCCACAAGCCCCTCCCAAACAAACATCATTTACTCAAAACATTAAATATTGAACACCATAAAACTGTATTAGCGGTATCTTTAAAAAAAGTAAAGTAAAATACAGGTTTCTGTACATACCGCTAAGTTATAGGTACCTAATGGTGTGTTCACACACGCCGCTAACTATTTAAGGTAAGGCAATTACTCAAAAATCTTTGAAAGTAAATATTGATGGTATGTTCGTGTGAAGACAGCTTATCAGTGGCCCAAGAAGGTACGTTATCGAATGTGGAGCGATAGTTCAATGGAAGAAAGTTCGACTGGTATTAACTTAGTACGTCAGGTATAAACAAAATAGCAGGGACATCGACGCGCAAACTGAAACCATGAATTCAGCACATGATTCATGAAATTTTTAATCGGTCATTAAAAAAAAATCTGCTGTTTCATAGAAAAATGCTGTGCTTACGCGGCCAGTGTATGGAACAGCAATTTTTTTTTTTATGAATTGTAAATATTTAATTTGGGGGCTGCCTCAAATAAATCAGCAGTTTGAAGGGATATGTAAATGCAAACCTTATTTTCAGAAATTACCCAGTTCTTTATCATTTTTTCATGATGCCAAGATTATATTGAAGTTTCGCAATAACTGCAATTGTTATGAAATTATGATGTAGGTATGTATGATCGATTCATCGCTTCATTTCATTTAAAGGTAGGCACAAATTATTACTGCCGTGCGATTCTGTAACCATCTCACCGTGAAAACTTGGATGAAGTGAGCGTGGAGTGAGTCGTCCATAGTGTCAATGACTCACAGCTCACTCTAAGCTCACTTCACCTTAGTTATCACGGTGAGATTTTTCCAGAATCGACCGGCTGTCTACTCACACGCAAGTATTTCATCGAAAACGACTTGACACACGGTGGCCCAATATACATGTTACGGTCAAAACTCTTCAATGAAATCACAAAACTTGTCACAAATATGTACAGACGCCAGCACATCAAGGTACCCGAAACTGTCAGATTTTCCCAATCAACTTTGAACCTTATGCTTTAGCGCTAAAGTTGAAAATCTATTAAAGAAATCTGACAGATTGTAGTAGCTTGATGTGCTGGCGTTTGTACAAGAAACACCACTTAGTATTGTACTCTCAGTGTGCAGCAGTGGTGGGCTCAGTGGTAACGGCCGCGACTTACCGAGTCGGAGGTCGTGGGTTCGAACCCAAGCAGTCTCTTTACTTTGTGTAAATTATTTAAACACCCATGCCCTCAAAACGACATGTCCTAGAGCCAAGAAAATCAAAGACATGTGACATCCATCAACCCGCACTGGGCCGGCGTGGTGGATTATGGGCCACTTCCTCTCATGGAGAGGAGGCCTGTGTCCCAGCAGTGGGATCATTACAGGCTGATTATTAGGCTCACAATATCTATGGTATTGTCCCATAGAAGTAAAGAGGAAAATGTTACAAAACCTTATTATACTGAAAACAAAACAAACGAAACCGATTCGAAATAAGAAAACCCACAAGCACTCACAAATAGGCAAGTTCCATACAACTTGTGACTTGTAATGTAACCGACACTTCTTGACGTAAATAGCCACTTGAAGTAATCTACAACACAGGAATTATCATAAATCGCTGTGCTTGCACACTTATCCGTATTTATTCGACAGCACTTTTAAAGTGTCAATGGGAACTATATTTAAAATTGTTAAGTTTACAAAGTGGATGGATTCGATTGCCACATTCTGTGCGATAGCAGAATGTTTACCTACTGGTAAACATTCTGCTATCGCACAGAATGTGGCACAAGCCAGCTAGCTGAGCTATCACATAAGTAAGTACTTTGCTATAGTAATAGCAAATTACTTACTTTAAGCTTTCTATATTAAGTGAATAGTAATATCCGAAATAATATACCTGAATATGCACAAAGAAAAATAAAGCCAAGAAACAAGATAACAGAAAAAAAGAAAACAGAAATAAGATAACATCATAGAGGCGGATAGGCTCCTCCTATATCAAAAGTAATTCCACTATCGGCGCACGAAAACAAGTCTGCTCTAACGCATCTTGACAATCACCATCCTTCCAAAAAACCAACAAATCAAAAAAAAAAAAAACAAATCAATCTGATCTCAAGATATCGATCAGGTCAATTCTTTCTTTTAATGCAGTAGCATTATTTCAGTTACCTATGTGAAAGACATACGCCACAGATTCTTTATTATGTACTTACTGTCAGCGGTCAGTCCCAAAAAGATGTATACACGGACAAGGTCCAATTTTAATGTAAGCAAACTTTGTTCAACATTGTATCCACGATTTAGGTACGAAACATAGTATACAGTGTATTCCACCAAAACAAAGTATCCTACAATTGTACCGAAACCTTCTACATGGGCTGGATGCATATATCGAAACACCCTATGACCAAAACAAGGTAGGTACAGACGCCAGCACATCAAGTTACTACAATCTGTCAAATTTCTTGAACAGATTTGCAACTTTATCGCTAAAGAATAAGGTTCAAAGTTGATTGTGAAAATTTTACAGTTTTGGATAGCTTGTTGTGCTGGCGTCTGTACATACCTATGTCTCAATTTCTCAATGAAAAATGTTTGTGCTCATCCAACTCTAAAACAAAAAGCCTCTGAAGAACTAAGACTCGTTTCAGAATGTCTGGAAAGGCACAATTTATTTAGCAGATAAATTATCCCAACCAGGCCATTAATCATACTTCATCCTCTGGAAAATATTTGACTGATCCCCTAAAACCTTATTGACCTTCCAATGATGAACATTTTTTTTTTAATTACTGAATCTCTAATAACTTTTTGGGCTTTCAATAATGCACACTATTTTTTAATAAATGAGCATCTTGTAAAATTTCTGGCATTTTCTCACAGTTGCTTGCAAAATACATGCCTTATAAAATCCAACAACCCGACAAACCAACATTTATTCGACAAAGTCCCATCCCACCCACATAATTTTCACTACCAACTTACTGGCATAATATGCACTTTGCTATAAAAATCAGCACTTGGCAGGTAGGACCGATTTCACGCCTCGCCAAGTCTTAATAGAGTTTCTGTCTCAATTGTAATAGGTATTAGTTACGCTGCGACACTTTTGAAAGTATGAAAAGAGGATATTTATAACCGATTAGAACTGAAGGAGGTTTTCGAAGATATTCCAATCGCGATAAATGAGATTTACCTGGTTTGGGAACTTTTTTTTTTTTGTTGTGGTCATCGTCATTCTCCCGCCCTTATCCTAATTTTGTTGTTTAGTAGAAACTAAAAGACAACGGTACTCAAAAATGCAAGTGGGTTAAGTGCAATTCTACCGGTATTATTTTCTTGCATGATCATTCTGTTAGGGAAGCATACGTACGCAAAATACGCGCATTGACGTGGTGTTGCGGACACCAGCCCATATTACCTATTACCTATTAACTAGGCAAGCATATTAAGTTCGGTAACAATAGAGAAGTAATTGTGTCACATTAGTCACAGATAAATTGCTAAATAGCAAACGGTAAAAAACAATATTATGTACTTAAAAAGAGTGTTTTAAAGAAAATTTGTAAGCTCTTATTTCTTTTTTTTTTTTTGTAAACAGCTGATAAAATCAGAATTGTAAAAAAGAATTGCTACAGAAACAAAACATACATGTCTATTTTTCTCCAAAAATTTGTTTAAAAAATAACACTTTTTATTACAATAAAGTTGTACAAACCGCACTGTAAAATCAAAATCTCAACGCACCGAAACTTATTTAAATTGCAAACAATCTTCTGCGAAAGCAGTAAGGAAACACGTTCATTTTGATACAAAATGGCTTAGCAAATCTCTTTGAATACATATAGCCAAAACATCATAGGAATTCCTAGAACTTTTACTAACTGTATACCTAGCTTCCCGTTAGCCCTTTGTGTCATTCACAATACGAAACTGAAGACTGAAGTGAAAATATTCACGGAATGCTTTGATGATTATAGTACATACATAGTTTTACATGGGCGAAACCCATGTCTTTAATAATTTTCAACTTTATCGCTCAAGCATTAGGTTCAAAGTTGGGAAAATTTGACAGTTTCGGGTAGCTTGATGTGCTGCCGTCTGTACTATAATCATGTACTTCATTAATAAGTGCTTGTTAAATACCTGGAAAATCTGTTAAAAGTAATGATCAGTGGTTAGAGTGTAGTAATTGTTTGTTTTGGTGGGTGCTTGAAATTACTCACATTGTGCTTTTGCTCACTAAATTAGTGATCGAAGCATCAAGTGCGTATATTTAGTGAGCATCAAGTACTTATATTTAGTGGTTTATACAGCATGTTTTTTTTACCGTTTCCAAATTTTTGCAGGGTGTTCTACCCATAAATATGAACAACTTTCACTATGAAACCAACTCTGAGATCACGAAAAAAAAATCAGCTGTTTCATACATTTTGAAATTGTCAAGTAGGTACTGAACCTTTGTACTAAACAGCTGATTTTGATCTCGTGATTTCAGAGTTAGTCCCATAGTGAAAGTTGTTCGTAGTCATTTGTAGAACACCCTGAAAAAATTTGGAGCTTGTAAAAAAAACATCCAGTATAATAGTGCATAACTTATGGTTTCAAGTGTTAATGGGCGGTTAACAAACTACATGTAATATAACTCATTTGGAAAAAGGTTTACAATGTGAAGGTTCGTATAACTTACTGTAATTATATTATGTTTTAAAGAAAAATAGGCTAATGTGTTAATTAAATTAAAAAAATATTTTGTCATGGAAATGAATGTAATTACATCGTTAGATTAACATAAAAATAAATTGAATTGTAGACCTATTATCACACTAATATTATAAAGGCGAAAGTTTCTGTGTGTGTGTTTTGTCTTCACGCTCAAACGGCTAGACCAATTTGGTTGAAAGGCACACAGATAGTTTATAACCAGGATTAACACAAAGAATACGTTTTATCCCAATATTCTTACAGGATCGAGACTTATGCGGGGGGTTATGCGGGCGCAGCTAGTTCATAATAAAGATACTGTTCCTATATCATAAAAATTACTCATAAGGTAAACGTGGGTGAAGTCGTCATGCCCCAATAGTCGACAATTAATCTAAAAACTTGTATATTTTTTTCTACTGAACTTAAAATGGGCCGGTTTATATGGAAACATATTGTTGGTAACATATTGCACAATTGAAATGACAACACTGAGTTTTAACAGATATGGCGTCGGAGATATGTTAGTCGAAACGTGTGTGCCCTAACAAAATCGTTTTTTCGTGAAGTTCAGCTGTCAAACGTGAAACTCAGCACGTGGTTTTGTGTTTTGATTTACATAACTCCAGTGGGGTCTGCGGTAAGTTTCTTTGTTTAATGAGTTAGTTAAGTTTATTTGCTAATGATGTAATATGCAATTTGGAATACTTTTAACATAGAAGATATTTTTTTTTAATGAGACATCTATTGGTACTTTAAAACTCCCATTTGACCCAAAACCCGTCATTTTTAGAATTATTATGACGACTACTGGGACATGCTCAAAAGTTGCACCTAAACTCGTCATAATGAAGATATTTTGTATTTTACAGTACAAAATGCGAATAAACAGCTAATATCGGGACTTTTACAAAATTGTTAACTCTCTTGTACAAACATATTTAAGGTTTAGACTACATTTGTTGATAAAACTGCTTTTCTTTTAAGCTTTTTCTTAGGTATATTTTACTCTGCTGGTTTTAGATGCACGTACACACAGTCATGTTATTCGATTCAATTATTTTGTTTCTTAATGGTTTAAACCCCCTGTTTTCTATATGCACTTTCTACGTGCGTTTTTTGTTAGGTATATATTGGCCGCTGTAGGCCTCCGCCATTCGATTAAGGACACGCGATACATATCTACCGCTTTGGGTACAAGTAGGTCTACCACTTGCCTTTGCTTCTACTACGCTTGGATTACAATACGTCGCAAGCAAAAATTGACTGTTAAGAACAGTCAATTTTTGCTTGCGACGCATTACACTATGCTTTTTGTTCGAAATACCTGCATGTCGTTACGCGTATTGTACCGCGTCTTCCTAACGTCTCTTAATAGCGCCTGTATAAAAATTATGTCATTCAACTAGTTTTGACGTGAACATTATTAAAATCAGTTTTAAAACTAAGATGACATAGGTTCTATCGCTGCCACTTCGTTGCTTGTCGTATTCGATATTGATGGATAAAGAGTAATCTTAAGTAAGATTTTTTTATTTGATTGTATGTACCTAGTGATTGCATGATCGTAATTTTAATTACAGATCATGACTGAAAGAAACTACAAGCAAGAGGACCTTTTAAAAGCCATAGAAGCTGTAAATCAAGGGGCCACAACATCAGATGCAGCAAGAAAATTTAAAGTGCCAAGGACCACATTAAATGACAAGATTAAAGGGCGTAGTTTAGTCGGCTGCTCTAAAGGACCAACGACTGTTTTAACTCCAGAAGAAGAAGAACATTTAAAGAACTGGTTAATTTTCATGGCAGAAAGTGGTTTTCCTGTAACATCAGATCAGTTATTAGATAGCGTCAAATTATTAGTTACCAAATTCAAACGTAGTAACCCATTTACTAACAATAGACCAGGTCGACATTGGTTCGAGTCATTCATAAAGCGTCACCCTGAAGTGGGTCGGAGGGTGTCCCAAAATTTGACACAATCTCGAGCATTAGTCACGGAAGATGATGTTCGTACCTGGTTCATAGAAGTTCAGGATTATTTTTGTACTGCTCAGCTACAGGCAACTTCTGAAGACCCGCGGAGAATTTTTAACTGCGATGAGAGCGCATTTTTCTTGTCCCCCGCTGACAACCGAGTCTTAGCGAAACGTGGGTCTAAAAATGTTTACAATATAATACCAAGTGGAGAAAAAGAGTGCGTAACAGTTCTCCTAACAGCTAATGCATCAGGTGAATTGGCACCGCCGATGGTTCTTTTTAAGCTTAAGTCAATTCCCTCACAAAATTTCGACTTCAGCACCCAATAATTGGGGATTAGGGCACACAAAAAGAGGCTGGATGACTGGCGAAGCTTTCTATGAATATATAGCAAATGTGTTAAAGAAGTGTTATAAGAAGTGGCATCCAGCTGCCGATAATATTTTATTTGGATGGCCACTGCTCTCATACGACGCTACCATTGAGCAATTTCTGTAGAGAAAATCAAATTATACTCATCGCGCTCTATCCAAATGCTACACATATTCTTCAACCCATGGATGTAGCAGTATTTAGGCCTCTCAAAAGAATATGGAAACAATCTGTATATGATTGGCGCAATGAGAATCACTTTGTAAAACTAAAAAAGGAAAATTTCTGTCCCTTGTTAGACAAGACTCTCAAACAATTAAACAGAAATTCTATTGTAAATGGATTTCGTAAATGTGGGCTGTCACCATTTGACGCTAATAACGTTGATTATACTAAATGTGTCACCAAAAAGTTAAGCCAGTCCACCCAGAAAACCAAAACAGCTGATAAAAATTCCTTGTCCGACAAACATAATCACATAAAATTTTTTGAATCTCAGATCAGCCCCAGGACACTTAAAACTTTCCATGATAATAGAATGTCAACATGGAATGGTGAAAAATCGTTGGAGGGATTGTTCACTGTCTGGAAGTCTATGGTTACTCAATTTTCCACTAGTTCTGAAGACGACTGTGATAAGGAGAATACAGATATCGAAAACGCAAATGTGCAAAATACCTTTCCTATTAGTAATACAGTTGAAGATGATTTTAGTAATTATACGATTGGCGATTTTAGATTAAGTGAAATAATGGACTATTCGTTAAACGATGTTCCCGAATTTAATTTCACAAATAAATCAGAAACTGAAGGAAAGGTAGAATTTTTTGAAGTTGTTAATGGAACGCTTAACCAAATAAATCCTCAACCATCTGTCACAAAGAATACAGAAATGACAGTATTTTTAGAGCAGATGCCAAATTTTGAATTACAGCAAACAGCACCTCCAGTCATCCCAATATGGGATATAATTCGGACAACAGGTTCAAACCCTATTTATTTAAAGCCTCGCAATAGAATTAAAACTAATGTAACATCGACGGTAACATCCACTTCCATATCAAGCACTTTTTCTGGAATTTCGGAAACCACTCCTCCACATGACGACACAAATTTTACACCAACCATGTCGCAAATACAACCCCCTCGAACTATTTATTTGACACCTCGCAGACAATTATCGCCTATTCCATGTCACAAAATCACATTTCCTGCACCTTCCATAAAAAAACCAAAAGTGACATCGACAGTAACATCATATTCCATGCCAGATACTGTTGCGGGACTTATGAATAACACGACACAACACGATGGAACAGATTGCAATTTAACCGAGTCACAGCCACAGCCAGCTGCTAAGATGTGCTATGATAATCTTACGATACCAACGCCTTTTAAAGATGTTTTATTTTGGCCACCACCTCAACACCAGACCCCACAGACCATACCAAAAATAAAAAAGCCCAGTGTTATAACCTCAGACCGGTGGCAAATCTTCGAACAACGAAAGATCGATGCCAAGACCGAAAAGGAAGAGATAAAGAAGAAAAGAGTCGAAGCAAGAAAAATTGGGAAAGCTAAAAGAGCGCAGACAGCAGGAAGCAATAAAGCGAAAAAAGAAAGCAATAAAACAAGCATTTCGGTGCAAGAAGCCAAAAACGAAGATTGGTTCTGTCGATTGTGTCAAACAAGTGCAGAAATGGATATGATACAATGTCTTAGTTGTTCAATCTGGTACCATACAACTTGTGCAGAAATAGATCCAACAGAGAAAATATTTCATTGTGTCTATTGCACCGCCCAGACATAATTATTTTTGGAATATGTTAGTGTAGCTTTAACATAAAAATGTTTGCCTAGATAATTGCATGTTGAGCTTCACCTGGAAAATTGCATGTTGTTAAAATATTTAATTATTTTTTATAGTACAGGGTTTTTTATTTGATTTACTGCTAGTCAATTTAAACACTACTGTGTAATTTTATTGTATAAGTCAAAAGTAACACTTAGTTTAGGTACCTGTTTTCTAAAGTCTGATTTAAGTTTACATTGCGGACTGATTATAAATAATTAAGATTATTATAAGATATATTATTGTTGGGTTTGAACGCTTAGTTGTAATCATAATTTGGTTTGGTACCTTTAAAACAGATTTTGAATTCAAACTCTCTATAGAGATTTTTGCAAATCGTACTTAGCATGCGCTAAGCAGTTCAGAAGTTTTGATGAATGACAATCTTAACTACATATTAATGAATGTTAGTAATTATTTCGCGGAAAGTTATATAAATGAATGTGGATTTTATTTTTTGTTAAAACTGATTATTTTATTAGGTATAAGAGAACTGATTTTACAATTTAAGTATTTTATACACATAATAATTTTACTCGTGCTACATATACACATGACTGCATGACTATTATGATTAAGAAATATAACATATATTTTATAGACTGATTTTGTGATTCCAAGCGTTTGATTTTAGGAATATAAATTAAAATGTAACCATCTGTTTTATTGAATACCTGCTCTTCTAAAAGATTATAACCTGCTATTCTAAATAGGGATTTGGTTTTCTATCTATCTACGTAATGTTTCAAAGGCACAAGCATGCTTAACAAATTCAAGCGCAAAAAAATGTACTTATCTTGAACTTTATGTTCAAGAGCAGAGAGTTTATATTAGCATTAAAAGTTGACGAGTACTGGGAATATTTGACGAGTATCCGTACAAATCAGACGACTATTGGTACAAATCGCCCTTTTTTTATTTTTGCCTTAATAAATATTTATACCCATCAAAATGATTAAAAAAAAATTGTTACTTAGAATAACGAATAAATTCTCTATCACGTCATGCAAAAATTGTCATTGTCTATTAAATATTTAACACACAGTAGCGCTTCAAAGTCAGTGATTTCCGAAATCCGACGAGTATTGGTACGTTTACCTTAATTGCTATTCACAACTTACACCCTTCTACATTACGACTGCGCATTAAATGTATCGGACATTTACACACCTTATGTATTTGCCCATTAACCTCTCAATAGATACCAGTTTAAGCTCCAACAACCACCAATCAATCAATTTTGCACTCTATTTCTCCCAGCTTAAAGCTGAAATTTCATGTTACAGAGGAACTCGCAAAGAATTTTTCTCACTGACTTGCGAAATGGTTGACAAACAAGCAGTTTTGAATGAAAACTCACTAGTCACTAGCTTTGCATTCAGTACTAATATGGTCACATTCAACGTCTTACTTGAGCTTTTCAAGGTACATACATACGTAAAGAAGTAAGTAGGATAGTTAATCCTTCGTTAGAATCTTAAGCCTGAAGAAATGAGGCTGTAAGCTGTTTCAAAGTAAGTAACTGTGCTTGCGATTCTAAAGCCATTCATTTTCCGTTCTGAAAATCTATGTACAGCTTCCCGCAGAAAAGTATGCGCTTTGGGAATCAACGTCTATCTTCGGAAATATGAACGAGATGATGAGATTTAATATAGCCCAGCCGTGCGATTCTGTAACCATTTCACCGTGAAAACTTGAGTGAAGTGAGCGTGGAGTGAGTCTTCAATAGTGTCAATCCCTAGCATCAGCATGACTCACAGCTCACCTTAGTTATCACTGCGAGATTTTTTCAGAATCGACGGGCTGTTAGTGCTGTTACAACCATGGAAGTACTTGCCGATTTTGTGTTACCATGTTTACAAAATTATAGATTAACATCTCTAAATAATTCCAAAAATCTTCTTGGTTAGATACTCTGTGGTGCGACGGTTGTGCTAATTCGAAAACACGAAGATTTCCGATGCACTCAAAACGGTAAAGGAAAACATCGAGGGGCAAACCGTCACGTCCTAGGACCCAAAAGTTCAATAGTTTAGATGTTCTATCGTACTAAGAAAACAGAGAGATAGAGTATTGCATACAATTCAGATCAAATAATTTATTTATTTGAAAATATGGGTCATTTTCTTTTAGTAGTTCAATTTATTTCGTATACTTAAATATGTACTAACAAATACACATTCATTTCCCTTGACCATACATTCACAACCCAGTAAATAAAAAGGTCATAAAGAATCTGTAATATGAAAATATTTTGTAATAAAAAATATAAACAGTCATAAACCAAATGCAATCATTAACACGCAAGTCTGTTGATAAAATTATTATAGAAACGAACTCATGTCAGCGTATTCCAGT
Organism: Eremobia ochroleuca; assembly: GCA_949629135.1. Classification (NCBI taxonomy): domain Eukaryota; kingdom Metazoa; phylum Arthropoda; class Insecta; order Lepidoptera; family Noctuidae; genus Eremobia; species Eremobia ochroleuca. The sequence continues at coordinate 8,654,967 of OX451408.1, forward strand.
TTGATAAACGATAGAGAACGGTGACATTGACATGTCAACTTGAAATTAATAATGTCATAAATTATTACAATGTCAAATTAACTAACTAACGTCAAACATGGTCATTAACTATTATGATGTCAAATTGCGATTATTTTTTATCACATCAAATTCAATTTACTAATTTGAAATCGACATAAATTGTTTAAATATCAACTTAAATCACAAAATCAAATCATCATAACTTAGTGATCGTCATTAATTGTTAAACTGACCATTATGAACAAATTAACTTTTTATAAGAAAATGTGCAGATGCCAGCATATTGAGCTATCCGAAACTGTCAAATTTTCCCAATCAACTTTGAACCTTATACTTTAGCGATAACGTTGAAAATCTATTAAACAAATTTGACAGATTGTAGTAGCTTGGTGTGCTGGCGTCTGTGCCTATAGTACGGAACATGACAGCAAAAAAATTACAACAAAAAAAACTGTTAACTGTAACACTTTACCGGTAATTACCCTGGATACCGTTATCACAACAGGAAGGCAATTGTTGACTTGCGTCCGATGTCGAAACGTCACGCGTTCCCCAAAATTCATTGCATTATTCTCCAACCTTATTTACATCGCTGGAAGAGCCATTTTCCTTTGGTTAAGTGTGGTGATAAATTGGTTAACGCGTGTAGTCACGTTTGGGTAATAAATAAATGTTGCGCTAGAAGAAATCTGTATGTAGGTGTTATTTGAAAGGCTCAGTGAAAATTGAGGTGATTAATTATCATTTAACATTGTCAGCTGATGTTGTTTTGTTTAATAAAATTGTTTTTTTTTTTATTTTGTCATTCCCGCTGTTTATATTTTGAGAAAGATGTAGTGGCACATTCTGATGGTCAGAACAAGAGAAATACTTAGATAGGTTTATCTTTCAAAGTTACTAAAATCGTCTTCTTAGCGTGTCGATGGCAATCTAAATAGACTTAGCCTGGAATTCAGCTACGTTTTTGGCGCCATCATTAGCGTCCATCAGTTCGTGTAACGTGCAGCTGACAGGACACGCAGGACACGATATTAAGTGTCCCATCGTTTGTGGAACAGCACCACATTTACACTCCAAGGCGGAGTCGTCTATGAATCTCTACCTGAACAGATTTTCCTTGCTTCGATCAACCTGGGTTCGGAGTCTGTTTATACAGCGTGTAACGGAAGGGGGGTATCAACCCTGAAGGAGGTGAATGTGTAGCACATTCACCTCCTTCAGGGTTGATACCCCCCTTCCGTTACATGACTTTCAGGTTACCCAAGGTAGCTCACATCCAGGTGGAGTACATCATTCAGTTGCTACATTAATAACAGAAGATGTACAGTAAACTGTCGAAAAAAAAAACGTTTAAAAATATACTAGCTTAATACTTTGTTATCTTAAACAAAGTATTGAAATTAAAACAGCCCTAAAATGCGAAAGATCAAAAACTGCTATTTTTAAACAGTTCGGCCGGTCGATTCTGTTAGAATCTCACGGTGAGAAGTTAAGTGAAGTGAGCTGTCATTCCATCTGATGCTAGGGATTAACACTAATGACTGCTCACTTTAAGCTCACTTCAGCCAAGTTATCACGGTGAGATTGTTACAGAATAGCACTACAGATCTAGACTAATCCGAATCTTTAATCAAATAATAAACTCAGATTTAATTTATTCTAGACATAAGAATCATAAACCATTGCAGCTGTTGTACCATAAGCCAGCTCAGTTAATAGCAAATAAAACCAAGAAGCAATCCAGCCAATTGAAATGATATAACAGCCGTTAACGTTGGAATGCTAGTGTCTAATTCTGAAATTTAATAGAACTAGATTAAATTCGACAATTATTCTGGATCAGCATTTCATGAGAATTAACATAACTTTTGATGAAGCTATAATCAAAACGGATTGGTAATTGCAAACCTTAATTTTGTTTATATTAAAGTAATGTGTAATAAATCCTAATAAGGTTCAATATTAAATGTTTATCTCCATAGGTCTATGGTATATATACAACATTAGTTTTAGATGCAAAACCCGAAAAACGTGTCTAGAATTTTTATGTAAAGAATCTATGTACAAAATTTCAAAACTGTATCATGAAAAATCACAAAGTTATAAGCTTGTTTTGTCCGGGATGTCCTGGATGTCCGTACAAAAATATGCTTACACCGCACCTCCACCCCGCTGTGCGCCCGCGCTTAGTGGCGCTATGACCGGCCGTGACCTGTGTTGTGCGCATATGATTGCGGATATGTACTTAGTGTCACTTGGTGTCTGACTTGTAACCTTTCATAAATATTTTTGGTACAAAATATAACATGGTGTAAAACTTATTGAAATCGATTCAGTTACTTATTCTGAACAAACTATATTCAGGTTTGCAATATACTAAAAATAATGTTGTATACTCGTATAACATCTCCATAGGTCTAAATATATATACATATCTACTACGCTTTGGAATGGGCAACTAGCTTATTATTTCTGACTGACAGACTCCTCGACAGTTCAAAAGTACCTGTAAATGGTTAAAATTGAAATAAATACTTTGAGTTTATTGAGTTTGAAAAACCAAAATTAAATTAATTTTATCACGACTATTTGGGGTTAAAGGGGACAGCAAAATAAAGGCCACTCCTTATCGTATGTATTGGAAGGTGTACTTTACAAATAATATTACATGAGACGTGTGATCCTACGCAAGGCTAAAAGAATACAGTCACTATGAGAAAGAACGAATTTCAGTCAAGTAAGTGATAAGGACAAGCTCAAGTTTAAAAAAAAAATATGAGTTAGAATGAGAAAGAGTAGCATCTATTTCTTTTGTTATACTACGACAACGTTTTTCTCAACATTCAATATAACACTCACACGAAATATTCATCAACAGTTTTTACTACCCACTCTCACACACGAGACCCAAAACCTTCCATGTAAAATGTCGATCAAAAACTCAATAAAATTCAACCTAATCGCCTCCATTCATTCATTAAACGGTTACCCATCAAAATTCCCCCGTATTCACGACATTCAGAATGAGTCACTACACATTGGTGGAGGTACCCTGCCATTGATTATGCGTAATACAAAGTTTATTGCTAGTGAATTTTGTGATGAGAACATTATGGTCCGTAAATTTCGTAACTGAGTTAAGGTTATTGGTGAGTTTATTGCTTCAATATGTGGAGACAAAGCAGTCAATGTTTTTTTCGATTTCAATAAAATTAAAGATGAAATTACTGTTGCACGCATTATCTGCCTAACCTTTTCCCAACTGTTTTAAGGTCGGCTTCCAGTCTAGCCGGATGCAGCTGAATTTTACATGTAGCGATTGCCTATCTGACCTCCACCACCTACTGAAGTACTAGGTAATACCTTGGTAAGACTGGTTGTCAGACTTTAGGGCTTCTGACGACCCTTAACGACTGTAAAAGATCAAAGAATGACAGCCAAGACTAACTGTTTAACGTGCTTTCCGATGCACGGTATGTAAAGATGGTCACCTATCCACAGAGCGACCGCGGCAAACGTAGCTTACCCTGACCGATGGACCCATACGGCTGTTATTACTTACAATTAGACACGAGCCCCTCTCAAATTGCGGTTGAATATGAGATTAAATACATACTTCTTTAAGGACGGATATCTAACAGTTATCTTATTTAATACTGATTTCAAAAGAAGTATTTAATCCGTCTGTTTCAAATTGATGTTCCTGATTGAGAATATTGCTAGAATCTGGCCCTACGGTAGGCAACGCATGGATGAACCTCTTATTGTTCCAGTTTCAGTTACCTAAAGGTGATTTTTTTTTTTATAATATGTTAATAACATAACACTGACAACAAAAATTAAAAACTACGAAATGTCATTACTTTTAAATTCAAGTGGAAGCGATTGCATCATCCACGTAAATTTAAACGTTTCATCAACTTTGTTCCATAAAGACCAAACTATTGATTGAAGTCCCGCCATCGTTAAACCACTATCAACCGGTACAATATACTCAAAATCTAACGTTACAACTGTAATAAAGTGGAAAGCCAATAAACACTTTATTGAAAAAAGTAAAATGCCCATCAAAAGTGTTTACGATTTAATAAAAGGCGATGGAAATGACTTGTTTTAGAGTCGCTACTGCGTTAGGTGATGAAACCTTATGTACTTGTTATGTGGTTTAGTTACATGCTGAGGTTTGAGTGTTATTGTCAAATATGTTTTTCCTTAATAATGTTGTTCAGAATATTTGCGTTACTAGGACGCTCGCATTATTTTAAGAAAATCTTTTGTTTTATTTAAAATGTAATAAACAATCATGCTATCTTATAAATCTCCGAACTCAATCTTTTTTTTTTATTTTTTTTAAGATTGAATTCGTGCTACTATTTACCACTCTCACGATAACAATGCTGATCATCAATAATATTTATAAACCTGATATTATTTAACAGGAATTCAAAAGATTCAACTGGAGATTAAAAAAAATATTTCAAAACAGACTGTTTAACTCCGCCTTCACTTAACACGCCTAAAGACCATAACGGCACATAAGCAGCATTAAACACTATGATTAACAATTAAACTTCAACAATATTAATAAATAACAGGTCGTATTGTGCCCGATGTCTTCAAGCCCACGTGTTGGAAGGTAATAAAGCTAATGAATGGTTTTGATACAGCGTAAAGCTTCATAACTATCAATAATATTATGTGCGTGCCGAAAGTTATGCTAAAGATGAAGGTACCCGATAGGTTTGAAGTTTATTAGCTATTTTGTAGTAGCTTGACTGAAGTATGTGGGTGGAGGATTGAGGATTTAGTGGTGGAGTGCCGCCGGGGACTTTCTTATATCCTGTTTTGATCGGGAATAATTTTGATCTAGGTCTTGAGAGAAAAATGGATGTATAAAATTTTCCAAGATGCGTGCAGTAAAAATACATATTATTTCGTAAAATTAATTTAGACCAACATCTTTATTAATCAATTCAGTACGAGTGAACCAAATAACTACTTAAGACCGATTTACATGAATTATAATAAGTTAGTCGCCTTAACTCGCTCACGTGTGCATTCTATTGCCTAATCAGACGACTCGATCGTAAATCAACATACGAACAATATTGTTCAAAATGTTCTTGTAATCGTTAAATGTGTCAATCGATTGACTATGCGTTAAAGATATGAAAGGCATACCGTTAGAAATGTTAATTAACTGTTAGAAAATATTTTGGAAACTTAATTTGATACTGCCCATAATTAGTAGGAGATATGATTAATGAAAATTGATTCATCGATGCTTGTTGAAATTAGCATAATATTTCGTCATTTGTAGTTTTACAAGACGCTCGTGTCATAATAACTTTAAATAAAAGCAGTATAAAACTATATTTATGGTTTTTTATCGAAAATTTTCATCAATGGATTATCTTCATTATAATTACTGGGCCTACCATCTTGCCGCTGGTTTGGCAATCACAGAATTATTAATACACTCTTGCCTCCTATACCTAATATCTTACCATTGTATTCCATGTGTAGCCAGAAAGCACGCACTGAGAGACAGGTCCAATTCTTCTATATTAATGTCTGTAATTTATATGGTGTACATAATAAAGAGTATTCTATTGTGTTGATATATTTTATCGGTCCATTTGCTGCACCACATTCTCTGATTTCATCGTTAAGAAGTTTTGATAGCCCATTGAAAACTACATAGTCGAAAGAATTTGGGCCAAAATGCCAAGTTATATTAGTTCGAGTGGATCACGGCGTATGACAATCGTCCCACAATATGCACTACTTTTATTTTTACTGACCGCTCAACAAAAACTGATGTGTTCTGTATTTGTAAGAAATCTAAATACACGCAAAATTCTAAACTTAGTTAATATGACAATAGACTGATTTCGGTCTACGATCATTAGACCCAAATAACTACAATATCGCAATCTTATATTTTTCCAACTTCTACATCAACAATTAGACACTACAATTTATAAACCATATTAATTCCTTATTATTATTATTAGTCCCTATTAGTGCCTATAATCTTTTTCCTTTGTCTGACTACAAAACCCCATTTATCAAAGACAAAACAAGCGAAGTAAACAACAAACCCGACGACATTGGCGCCGAAATATTAGACGGCTCGGAATCTAAATCATCTGTAACTGACCAACCCTATAATTTAAGTGTTAAACACAAATTGATATTTATGACCCAACGCATGCGAAAATTACATGCTCTCGTACGCTCATTAAATTACATCCGTTAAAATTTTTATGGATTATGAAAGATTTTGAGATTTGAGATGATAATTGACGGTTGGATTTCAATTGGAGAGATTTTTATTGATGAGGTTTTTTTCAATTTGGCCAATTAGGAACTGCATGATCATGCAGACCCTTGTCAATATCATCAATTTACAAATCACTGGGACTCTTCACGTGTCAGAGAGCTGGCCTATTTTTAGGTCATAGAATGAGCATTATAATTCAATGTGGCAATGGTGCCTTTGGGTAGTTTTCTCATTGACAGCGATGCGGACGAGTTTTTGGATGCCCATAATAAATATAATATTTTAGTGTTGGCTTGTATATTGTATTTAAGATTTGTCAAAATAATAAAAATAACATACTTGGAAATATATTCCAAGAAGTAAGAGGTAAATTAAATGGTTCATGACCACAGGAAGCACTTAAAGACTCACAAGGTAACAAAGAAAATTTCAACCATGAATACGCCACAAAATAAGAACCCACTAAAAACGCTTGAGCAGTTTTCGAGATGACAACAAATATACAAGTTGAAAAATTATTTGTTTATTCCAGGCTTAAACTGCTTAATAATATAGACGCTCACTGCATTTTGTACACAGAGGAGTACAAAAAGGTAAAAAAACTAAAAAATAAGACTTTTTCTTCATCTGTCAGAATTTTGATGGATCGCTTTGTGTAGGGATCGGATTTCATAATTTGTTTAGTGAGCATCCAGTTTTTGATTTCGATTGTGTTCCTTGATTAAATAGTTCTGCTTCTTTGAATAAAGTTTGGTTTTTTGTCGTTGGGTTCTTTTTGGTTTGGCTTTATTTTTCTGTACTAGATTCAAATAGCTACTCTTTTAGCTAATCATAAACTTGCCATAAATAAAAATAATTATCAGCTAAGGAATAAAAATTAAAGTTATCGTATAATCCTCATTTTCGTGGACAGTGTTTAGGTCTAATTATGAATTTGTCGATACTGCTAAAAGGGTTCCTACGCAAGAAAGGAGGGTAATATTGCTAGTTATCAATTCATTTAATTATGGGACTACAATAAGAAAAATATTATTTGTATTAATATTCTGTTAACTCAACTGGAACACGGAATCAAGGACCTCGTATTCGCAGAATCATCATCCTTTCTAGATATGACGATAGTTACAGAAATTCTAATAGAGCTCCAACTTCATATGTTCAAAATTGAGTCATCTATGGCATTTATTGCAATTCTATCACCATTAACTCTAATGGTAACAGGATTTGTAATAAGTACTTTAGTTACAGTACGGACGCCGAGAAAAATGCATTCTTGAGACCTGTCAGTGCGACAATTCTAGTAGCTAATAAAGATCGAATTCGCAAAACACGAATTCGTTTGTGTGAAACTGACAGGTGTCAAGAACGCATTTTCTCGTCGGCCGCTCTGTAGTACAGACGCCAGCACACCAAGCTACTACAATCTGTCAGATTTCTTTAATAGATTTTCAACTTTAGCGCTAAAGCATAAGGTTCAAAGTTGATTGGGAAAATCTTACAGTTTCGGGTAGCTTGACGTGCTGGCGTCTGTACCTACCAATTGTATAACATTAGGTCAATGAAGGATATCACTACATAGTATAAAACAAAGTCGTTTCCTGTCTGTCTGTCCCTATATATGCTTAGATCTTTAAAACTACGCAACGGATTTTGATGCGGTTTTTTTTAATAGATAGAGTAATTCAAGAGGAAGGTTTATATGTATAATGCATGCATAATATAGTAGAGAAACACTGATAATTTTAGAGGTTTCTAATGTAATGTCGTAAATAAACAAATTTTTTTTGCGCTTACATTGTAAACGCTGGCTGAACCCGTCGAGATAGATCAAAATAATGTACTACAGTTTTGTACACCTTAAAAAGGTTTACAAAAAAGTCCGGATGGTATATGTCTATCTCTTAGGGATAACCCTCAATAACCATTTTTTATCCTATACTTTTTACGAGAAATAATGGCTCTAAAATTATCAGTGTTTCTCCATTGCACCCGTGCGAAGCCGGGGCGGGTCGCTAGTACATTATAACTGACAAGTATCTCTATAATGATGAAGTTACTAACTTCAAACCCGAATTTAGTCAATTCTCTAAGTGCCCAAGGCTAGCCACAAAGGCTCTCTGATTTTACAGCCAAATTAAAACGTGGCTCATTTAATGCCTCCATAAAATCTATAGCGTGTTATTAAACTGCCTCGACGAACATTTTTATTGTAGTGTCGAAAATATCCTGTGTAACGTCATTATTATACAGTATGATGGCATTTAATTTTATATTTTTTTATGGTGGAGATGAAGGAAAATTAGTTTTAAAAGGAGTTGGGATAATGAGGGAGGATTATGAGTATGCAGTTATTATTTTGTCATATGATTTGATCATAAAATCACGCCTGTTACCCCGAAAGTTACGCAGAGTACCATTTCGCCACCAATGTTTAAGTACCATGTAATAGGGGGCGAACCTATTTCCATCAGTTGTAAATACCCAATAGCTCTTTCCCCGACCTGGGAACCAAACCTCTTGCTCAGCAGTTACGCACATCCAGTTATAGCCCGACCGCAGTGATGCATCAAGCAGTTGAACCATCCTTCTAATTCCCAGTTCCCAGGCTTCTAATATAAAATCTCTCAAACATATTTGTGTATGAATCAATCATTTTGAATATTCGATGTGGAAAGGAAGCGGTTACGTAATCTCATTCAAATGTCGAAGATCAACAATCGGTGCGGTCGGCAGTCACCTTTATACAATCGAGGACAGAAGTGGCTGGACATTATTTTAATTGAAAGAAAATATTTTAAGGCTCCTTTGCTTTGCGATGTGCACGTTAGTATAATATTACAATAAGACATTAATGATGACAAGAAGGTAGTTAAGATTTTTCTTGCCCGTTCTTCTCCATAAAGAGCTACCTTTTGGAATGGGCGACTAGCTTCAACGTTCTGACTAGCTGACCGACTCTGACGATTCAAAGATGCCTGTAAGTGCTTTAATTGAAATAAATGTTTTGAGTTTTTTTTTTTTTTTGGTTGTGTACAAAAGTCTACATTTGCTGTTTCTAATTTATATATCACATGTTTGCAAATATAGTTCCATGCCATAATTCAAAAACCAGTTACTTAAAAATACTCAACATAATCGCGGATAAAGTGAAGATAAATTAAATTCAAATACGCTCTCTCCAAAAATGTACATTTGTCATCAATCTTAAACGTCATTACACAGTATTTGATTTTTTATTTAAATATTTGGTTTTGTTGAAAGCACCGCAGGCAGGTGGCCTGCCACTAAGTTGTATTGTCCTTTTTTTCGAGTATTGATGTCATAAACAAACTAGTTTAATTGATGGATCTTGATATTATAGAAAAGGATGCGTGACGCGAGGTTTTATAAAGTTGTATTCTTTTTTTAAAAGACGAAGCCACGAAATATTCGGAAGCTGGTACCCACCAGCTTCCATACATTTCTAGGCATCCTCCTTGGAGTGAGTGCTCCAATAGGAGTAAATGATATATCACTAGAAAGGTATTAAGATTTAGTACAAGAATTTAAATGACCCTTGTCTTGATTCCTTGTTAAATCTCAGAACTAAAGGGTGGAATTTGGCACGAGGCAGTAAGGGAAGTTACCTTACTCGTTGCAGCTATGGTATAACTCAGAACGGACAAGGATTTGGAATTTCTCGCCAGAGTAACTTCTTTTCAGTTTTAAAAGAGCTATCCAACGGTGTTTAAATTATACATAGCTATTAGACGGGGTTACCAAAATAAGCATCATCCTTTCAAGTTTAGAATCAGAATCAGTCACACCCATACAACAATATTTTTATGTTATTATTTTTCAGCATGACTGTACAATTTCTGCTACTGATTAAAAATATCTGATTGTATACCTACATAGAACAAAAACTATGAGACGGATCTAGTTCAGACAAATTAATTGCCTAAACCGTTTCGTTTTATTTTTTTAACTGGCGACCAAACTTAAAGATTTATTTGTCACTAGCTTCTGCCCGCGACTTTGTTCGCGTGTTGCGGCCCCCAGCCCACCGTGTCGCAACCTACCGCTGGCTCGCGCTATTTCTTCGTATTTTGACTTTCTTTCCTTTTGATTGCCTCGTAGCGTGATGTTAAATAACCTATAACCTTCCTCAAAAACTGGGTTATCAGATGCAAAAAGTTTTTTTCAAATCCGACTGGCAGTTCCAAAGATTAGCGCGGTCAAAGAAACAAACAAAACAAAAAAAACTAACCAACTCTTCAGCTGTATTATAGGTTTATACTCGTAAATATGTAAGTTTAGTTTCCAACTTTCGCAAGATACTCAAGTGGCTACCCATTCGCGTTAGCAGGAACTCTCGAATATTGTGTCTGCTATTCAATCTCCTTCACAACCCTAAAACACCACCCTATCTGTGGGAGCGTTTTTCTTACAGCCGTCCTTTAGATGCGCCTTGCAGGTCACATCTTAAAAACCTTCTTAAGTCCCCACCCCACTCCACCGACTTCTACTCCTACTATTTCACTGTGCACGCGGTGCGGTTGTGGAATTTACTACCGCCTGACTTTAGGGACTGCCAGACTGTTGCAGTTTTTAAAAGAAGAGTAAAAGAACACTATCTTTCCACTTCATCATAGTTATGTATGTATTTATTATTTTGATTACGTTATATTAATTAACACTCCAGTGATATTTATTTTAAAAGTACATAGTATGTATATATGTATGTTAATTTGTATGTATGTAAGTATATTTTAGTTTTATTAAGTGAATAATTGTCTACGATTTTATGTTGTTTTTGTCTCCTTTCACCCGTTGTCTATATCTCTCTATCTATTGTCCTATCGCAGGTATGCTGGAAGAGATTTCTTATGAAATAAGCATAACCTTTGAACCTATTTTTCTGTTCTGTTTTTTTCTAGTCTGTTTATATATGTATGTTCATAAACGGTAAAATGAATAAATAAACAAACAAACCTTTCAGAGTAACATTTATAAATGATGGGGAAAACCGCATCAAAATACGTTGCGAAGTTTAGGAGAACAACGCGATCACATAGGCAGATACGAAAATTGACTTTAATTTATAATATGTTAAGATTGTAATAGTGAAGATCTTCATATAAACATTTCTGATTGGAATTGCACACAAGTTTGGCTGGGAATTGAAATAAACAGTACTCAAGACTCCTATTCTCTAAAAATAAAAAATATTTTCGAAGAAAACTTGCATTCAGAAATATTGAAGAACATTTGCAAGCAAACCCATACCATTAACAATTTAATTCATATCCTTGTTAATCCGACACTTCAACTTCAGCCGTGAACTTTAGCACCTCGTAATAAGGTTCATTATGGCTCGTAACTTTGACTGCGTATGAGTATGTCACCTCGTAAACTTGAGTCGAATATTTTCATACAAAGGAGGTACAAAATAAATTGTAGTGTTTTATGGTTCTCACATAAGCTTGTTCTTAGTCGTCGTAACTTGTGATTTGCTTGAAAAGTTCAAAGAGGTGCTGGCGTTAAAATAAATAGTCGTTGGATTTTTAGCTTTTGACAATTTTGAAGACCAATACTACAGAAGACTGGAGATGTAGCACAATATTGAATTCTAGAAATTCCTTGCTGCCGATAATGGAAACTAAGGACACTGACTGACAATAACCAGAAGGCTAATTCTCGCAATTAAAAACGTTCAAAATGTAGTCGCGATCTCATCTCAGTGACAATCAATGTCAAAAATGTAGGAAAACTAGATAAGGTCACTCGGGGCAATTGCAACTAAAAAATACGAAGCACTAAGTTTGGTGGATTAGAGTTACCTACTGTCTTAAAAACTTGTTTATTTGATTGGTTTGCCTAATCAGACATCTATTATAGATTGCTTTAAACCGACCAAACATTCAAATAGCTGTGAAAATAACTTGTAGTGACGCGATTTTTTTATAATGGTGGAATTATAATAGTTACATTAACCTCAAGTTCGGGGTAAATGTCACTAACTTCCACATACTATTTTCTATTTGATTTAAAAAAAAAACCTGAATATTATTGTTGGTCTTCGTGTTGCTTATAGGATTTAATAGTTTTTTTTTTTTAATAGAGCTGCTTCTGTAGATGGCGCACGAGGATTAAATTTTCTTACTCATCTATTAACACAGCTATACTCGTACGGGCTGATAGGCTACAGGTAACATCATTTATCACCCAGGAGGTAGTGATTGTAGGGTCTAATAATCGTTTAGCTCGTAAATAATAGGTGGCGTTTTTTAATAAAAGCTTTATTACAGGCGTTATGTTGAAGAGTTTCCATAACCCCGTAGTTGGCTAAGAGTAGAACGCGAACGTTTCTAAAAATACGGGAATTGCACCTATGAAAATTGATATACCTTCAGACATAAGAACAAAAAGTTAGTCAAAAATCAATTTATTAAGACAGCTGAATCAAACGCAACACCTGCCGGTCGATTCTGGACAAATCTCACCGTGATAACCAAGGTGAAGTGAGCTTAGAGTGAGCTGTGAGTCATGCTGATGCTAGTGATTGACACTATAGACGACTCACTTCACCTTTGTTTTCACGGTGAGATATTTACAGAATAGATAGGCTGTTGTCAGCATCTCAAAATTTAAAATACTCATCATCAGATTGAAATTAAAATCTACCCAAATGACAGAGTAAATAATAGATGAAGCACTCAATAATATTAATGTTGCAGATATTGTAATCACGTATCATTGTAACAATACAAAAAACATAGAAATGAAGAATACATAAATAAAGTAGTAGTAACTTCACTGATAGGTTCCAAATTCCTTAACGAAAGTAGTTACATAAACACAAACTACAACTGACTGTAAGTACCTGTAGACAGGTAGGACATTCACAATAGTGTTGGGCCCGTAAAACACAGAGGCTCTCAGAGCATTGGTCGCAAAAGGATTCGGTTCAATTCTTTTCTAAGCTTATATTATAAAGAAGAAAACTTATTTGATTGTTTATAAGGGGCGAGATTGTATAAAGGTCTGGAGGATTATTTGACTGCTTATGGAGCAGTGGTGCCCCAGAGGAATCGGTCTCGACTGACGAGTGGTCGGTTGTGAGTTCGATCTCAGGTAGGCACTTACTTTTTGTATTTAATTTCGTCACCACTGCTCTCAAAAAGGTGAAGGAAAACATTGTGAGGAAACTGACATGTCCTAGAACAAAAACAAAAATCGATGACATGTGATATCCACCAAACCGCACTGTGCCCGCGTGATGGATTATGTTCCACTGCCTCTCACAGAGAGGAGGCCAGTGTCCCAGCAGTGGGAACAATTTATAGGCTGATTATGCTTATAAGAGGCATCCGTGAAAGTACTGAAGATCTGATTACAAAAATTCTTTCAACAACAATAAGCTACAATACTACTGAGTACACAAATAGAAAATTACTGTGCTCATCACTATAAAGTGAGTGCAAGTGACATCTACAGAAAATTTTCTGAGTGAGATTGGGAAAAATTCACTATTTGTCCAATAAATTTTATTATGCAGCATAGAAATTTTTACCTTGCTAGCATGGTCATTTTTCCATTATCACTCAAATGCACTCAGATTATGAGACAGCACAGTATTTTTTCTAAGATTTTTCTCTCCTTGTATGTAGTTGATTTCAACGCGGATGGAAGTCGCCAGCAGAAGTTAGGATTCGATACATCTAAAGTAGATCTTACTTGCTTCAATCATTTGATCTGTTTACCTCCATTCCTGCGAATGCATAGGTCTTGTGAAAATTTCAATAATATCGCATCGTCTGTAAATCTTATTTAATTTGATAGTATTCATAACTTTCTTTTGTTTGAAATTATTAGCTCATTGTTTAATATCAGTCGCGTGGTTTTGTTTTTCTTTGACTGCATTTTGACTGCATTCGATTTGAAGTCATCGCTATGTCATAGAAAACAAAAATACTATACTATTTCATAATATCTTCCAACCGTCACAAGTTTTACATTTCTTTTCAAATTTCTCCAAATGTATCCGAGTATTGCACCGTCTCCATCATAGCCACATCCCTAATAAGATGTATATTAGTACTCAGAACAGACAGTAACAATTACCTGTGACCTAGACGTGTACTTCTTGATCTAGCAGTCCACCTGCAAAGCCCAAGACGTTACACCCAAATTACTAAAACTTCATCTTCATCTTGCTTTTCTCAAAAACTACTGTACACATCCCACCTGATTTAAGTCCCACATCATTCTATCCACACTAGTGTTGGACTCGTAAAACGTGGTGCTATCAGGAGGGCGTCAATTTCCAATTTATTTTTTCCCCACCGTTGCAGGGCCGGTGCAGTAAAGTTGGGATCGTAAAGTTACGACGTCTGGCCCCTGCGATGCCCTTACCATGTGATAGTGGAGTTTGTGGGGTATAATTCAGGATTGTGGTGGCGCGAAAGCGAAATGCAGGGAGCTTTGTGGAAGAATTTTCGATGAGAAATCATTGGATTTTTTGACGTAGTTGCCGTAAATACCGTTATTAGTGCTTATTCTATGGTATGTATCAAGACCAAAAATCTGATTTATTGAAAAAAAAATTAAAATTTTTTTATTTCTATATTGTACTAAAATCGACACTGTATATACCTGTATGATTTTTTCCAAAATCTTGTTATGTTACTCACCCGACAAATATCATATGAACCAGCGATTGTTCATTAGAAAAATATCCTCGAAACGACATAAATATAATCTTGAAAAAACATACACACAAATGGCAAGCCGCTTCAAGTAGGTGATTGTTTGAAGGGTTAATCCATTCGTGACTTCATTTATATCATAGTAACGAAATTAGTTTAACCATAGTTATTATACTATCTAAATTTTTGACATTATTTCTATTAAAAATTAAAAATCAAATGCAACAGTATTATACGGGTCTCCTACAAAATCCATATCCATCGCATCGCCACCCGTTTCATAGTACAGGGTGGTCCTACCATAATTTAGTAAGGATAATAGACATTCATTTTTCACTAGTTCAAATTGGACACGGTGGCTGCCGCCTTTTTTGTTGCATATCTTGTCTCGGAGGGGACCGGTAAATTACACCTTGGCTCATATCCCCTTTGATGACGGGGAATAAAAATGTTAGTGTTTCTTGAATCGGATATGAAGGTTCATTGAAGTGCGTTCAAGATTGTTGGTAGCATCTGTACTTGGTACAGATTTATAAAAATAGAGGAAGCTCCTATCGTACGAAATTCTGTTTTGTAAAAATAATAATGCTCTATCCATAATAGCTAGAGGATTAAGATATTATAATCAATGATTCTATTGAGAAAGTAGACGAGCCCATGCCTGTTCATTTTTTTTTATTTATTTTTACGATCGACCATATATACAGTTTGGAAACCACATACGAGTATATGCAATAAATTAAAAGACTAAGTAAAAGAATATTTAGGCGTCGAAGTACTCGCCCGCATCGCTGTCATCCGGAAACGTGCCCAGAAGACTGGCAGCATTACCACGTTGAATGGCAATGCTAATTCTTTGGCCAAAGAACGACCCAGCCATCTGGTCACGTAAGGGTGCGTTTCCACAGAAGCGGAGTTGGGCGTAGCGGAGCGGAGACGTGTAGGAATCGTCCAATCACAGACGAGACGAGTGACGCGATGAGGATTTCAACCATTATGATTAGTCGATTCCTGCACGTCTCTGCTCCGCTTCGCCCAGCTCCGCTTTTGTGGAAACGCACCCTTAAGTGTCGATCGGCCAGCGAGAAAATTCTTTAAAAAGGAGACGCACACTCGGGCCCCATGACCCGAGCGTTTAGACCCCAAACGGCCCAAAGCTGTAGTTACCCATAAGGTTACAGTATTTGCGCTGAAATAAATAAATAAATAATATAAACATTTATGTTCGCATAACTCGTCAAAATGTACGGAACAGCTGATTTTTTTTTCTGACCGCTTTCGTTCATTTTTTGCAAATTTATTTTATTGCGTTTCTAGGAAGAAAACTTCGCAACGTACAACCGGTATTGCTATTCTGTAAAAATCTGTGAGCTGTCGTTAGTGTCAGATACCCTAGCATCAGATGGAAGGACAGCTCAATTCACCTAACTTCTCACGGTGAGATTCTAACAGAATCGACCGGCCGATCTGACTAATTTGTTCATTCAATACTCGTAGCACCATCTATGATAGAAAATGAGAACCTCGTAAATACTCGCATCGGTCAATTTGGCGTGAATACCTTGCGACGAACGAACGTGTCGTTTCTTATTTGAAAATTGATTACTTGAGTTTATTCTGCTGTAGCTGTATAATTTGTGTTTTTCGAAAGAAGGTAAGTACTGTTCATGTTTGAAAAGTATTTTATACAGATATAACTAAATATTAGCACGCAGTTTTTTCTTCCTCCTGAAAAGTTACTTCCTTTACACTTACGAGGTTTTCACGTAAGGCGTCGATATTGCAGTGTTAGGTTAAGTGTGTAGTTAAATTTACTAACGTAGGTAGTTGTTAAGAAATATTGTTATCTACTAACATAGTTGTCCCCTTTGTTAGTTGTATATGAAAAATAAATAAATATATATACGGCACTCTTCTGAACTGTTACCCAAATTCTAAAAGTATGTATTATCGGAAATTGGACGGTTTTAAATGAGTCTTTCTGAGGTGTTATAATTATGTCCCTCTCAATGCGTTGTTGTCCAATCGCATTGAAAACAAATTATGTAACGTCAAAATGTAGGTAATGCTGCAAATACAAATAACCCAAGAAAATCATACACAAAATACAACACAGTTTCACTCCAAACCGTCGGCTAATAATGCATGAAAACCGACACTTGAAGTGACGAAATCTTACCCTCAGCTAATAAAGATAGCAATATTATCAAACCTGACGTTTAGGGGGCAGAATTATGTGTAGGGGATGTTTTACGAGCAATTTCATTTTTACAGTTCGCGCCTCCTAGGATGAATCAAACTGGAGAATGATGTGTATCAACAGAAATTGTTACGAGTAAATATTCCTGTGTTTTGGTTGTAAAAATGGGTATGTGATTTATACTCTATACAAAAGACTAGAAAATATTGGAAAATATAGCTTCTGACAGTGAAACTAACGGATTTCAAATGACAATGAGGAAATCACCAAACATCATCATCATCTGCCTAGCCTTTTCCCAACTATGTTGGGGTCGGCTTCCAGTCTAACCGGATGCAGCTGAATACCAATATTTTACATGGAACGACTGCCTATCTGACCTCCACAACCCAATTACTGGGTAATACTGGGTAAGACTGGTTGTCAGACTTTCGGGCTTCTGACGACCCGTAACGACTGTCAAAGATCCACAAATGACAGCCGGGACCAACGGTTTAACGTGTTTTCCGAGGTACGGAGGCGTCTTGGTATGCGAAGATGGTCACCCATCCAGGGACCAACCGCGGCAAGCGTAGCTTATCGATCGACCCATGCGCTGTAATTACTTAGCCACAAGCCCCACAAGGAAATCACCAAACATTATTACTACTATTATTCAGTTGGACACATTAGCAACTAATTAGCTGATGCATGTGTATCAAATATCTTGGAGATATTTAATTTGTCCAGTCGATTCACGAAGCAGTTCAGTGTGGGAGCCGTCAAAACATCTTTTGGGAGCCTATTCCATGCTCAAACATCCCAGTAACATGTGCAACAATTTGGCTCGTTCTTCTTACTATACAATATTTATTTAATAACATGGTGTCATATACTTATATAGAAACAAAATCAAATTGCACCCCAGTTCACTATAACTCCTTGGAAACTCCACAACAAATTACACCATTTAACATGTCAATAACGCCACAACATTTTAAGCCGTGGACATTGATACAGATAGTCGAATGTCAAGGATCAACAAACACGGTTTTACTTTCAACGAAGTCTTGACCATAGAACAGATAGATACAGAAGGCTGGCACTATATAACGAGCGAAAACACACGCACACGAAAAGACACGCTTCACGTATAGCAAGTACAAGTGCACTTGCAACTAGCATTCGTTTGAGATCCTCATACGGATGCGTCTAAGTGTGCGTGGGCCTGTTTTCGCTCGTTTTATAGAGCTGACCTTCTGTGCGTATCTCTTCTGAGGTTTTGACGCCTACATCGTGTAGTACAGGCTTAACCTTTTAAGTTATTTACTACTTGAGGTGTTTCATACTGATGGAGAAGCAATTTAAAACGATTTAGACCAGCTGTTGCAGGATTTGTTTCTGATGTTTTATTGGTTTTGGTTAGTTCCTTTAGCACGGGAGGTATTATAGTGCACAATGCGCACACACACACACGCACAGACATAGGTGCACTCTCTCTTCCCTCATAACCTCATTCCTCATTTCTCCAACTACAACGACTAAAAATATGTTTCACCTCTTACTCCTAACATTCCCAAACCATTTTTTGAAACACCTCTTCATGTGATGTGTGTGTGTGTGAAACAGCCTTCACATCACTTACGCTCAGAAGGCGTGGCTGGCAGCAATCATTCTTATCTTTTATTTCTTCAGACTTATTTGCAATGGAACTTGTGGCTTTCCTGTAATTACAAGCCATTTAAATTCTTAAGTATTTAAGTGATTTTGTACATTTTTCTTGCGTGTTGGTGAGCTGTTCATTATTTATGTTGTGTCTGAGAATGGGCACTGGTCTGTTTATTACTGTGATGTGTGTTTTAAGCTTATATATTAGTAGGCAGTATAATCTTTATAGAAGTCTCAGATGAAGAAACTATAACATATCATATCCTATAACATAATTTCAACAGTGGACTGCGATAACCAATAGTAAAAATGAATGTAAATATTACTGCTTAGCGTAATCAGCCTCAAATTTTCCCACTGCTGGGACACAAGTCACCTCCCTTAGAGAGGGAACGGGCATACCTATATACCACGCGGGCGCAGTGCGGTTCGGATTTTTTATCCTAGGACATGCCGGTTTCCTTACAATGTTTTCCTTCACCGTTTTGGATGCAGTGGTGAAGAAATTGTTCGCAAAAAGTAAAGCGCCTGCCTGGGTTCGAACCCACGACTTAGAACTCGTAAGTCGAGGACTATCACCCCTGGGCCACTACTGCTCCCAGTTTCCAGCTCCCTGATGTTTGTGTAACACTCTACGGTATCGTAAACCGGTATCTACTATATGTAAGTCTATTGTGCAAAATATACCGTCAAAACCCATTATTTGCCTTGTTAATTAGGTGATTGATCTGTGACAAACATAATCGCACTGACTTGAGTTGAGCACTCTCTATGAGTCTTTCGTTTACACTAAGTCCATGGAATCTTCTCTAAATATAGCTCCATCTCACTCAGTTGTCGTATTACCACTAAAAGTCAACCAGCTAATTGGTAATCTGCTGAAATCAACTGTCTGGAATATAATTATTACGACAAAGCTTTTATCATTTTCGTAATAACCCATTAAAGGTTTGTTTTAATACTTTCACCAAGACTTAAGCTTTGAAAGAGTGAACGAAGAAAAAAAATTGGTAATAACGGTTCCTGAATATTTTTGAAAAGGATTACGTAAGTGACAGAAACGTAGTTATGAAGGCATCTTCGGGAAAGAATAATCAAGATATTAAGCACCCAATCCACTACCTGCGTAAAAGAACCAACAGAATCAGTCTGCCTAGCCTTTTCCCAATTATGTTGGGGTCAGCATCGAGTCTAACCGGATGAGCTGAATACCAGTATTTTACTGTAGCGGCTGCCTATCTGGCCTCCACAAGCCTACTTATCAGATTTTGGGCTTCTGACTAGCTGTAAAGACTGTCAAAGATCTACGAATGACAGACGAAACCAGCGGCTTAACATACTTTCCGAGGCACGGTGTGGTCTCGATATGTGATAGGTGGTCACCTATCCACGAACCGACCGCGGCTATCGTATCTTAAGTTTCGATCGACCCGTGTGACTGTTATTATTTAAACAAAAGCAACATACTCAGTCGCAAGGTAAAATGATGACGAAATTAAAATGAAACAACTCCTTTTCACAAACAAGAACTAACTGAGATCAAAAATAATAAATGACAACCCGATCAAGTTAAACATCGTTATAAAACACTTAACACTCCAAATAAATAACCCGAAACTATCAAAGACCACTACACTGTTGAAAGTAATAAATCAACTTTATCAATAGTTGGTATGTAGAAGCTCAATTGAGTTAGATACAGAAGGCCGGCTTCATACAACAAGCGAAAACGCACGCACACATAGATACGCTTTACGTACAGCGAGTGCAAGCGCACTCGCGACTGTCATTTGTTTGAGATCACCGCACTTACGCGTCTGTGTGCGTACTCCGGTCTTCACTAGTTGTATAGAGCCGGCCTTCTGTCCCCATCTATTCTGTGGTACAAGCATTGCTGTGTAACCTGTTTGGAAACCAATTAGTAGATATCAGAGAGAAGTTAATTAGGACGCTCGCATCAATTACTACGCGTATGTCTTCTGGATTTATTGAGAGTTCGTTATCATTGAATTTGAAACTTGGTTTATATTCCGCATTGGCTTCATTTCGTGAAAGAGCTTTAGTTGAGTTTTAGGTCATGAATTTCCTGGGTACTGAGAAGAGTTTATTTATGTCGTTATTGGTTTTAGGGAAATTAATTTCAAACGCACGTCATGTGAAGAATTTCAGCTGTGTTCCTGAAAGAATTTGGGGAAGGACTATGCCCAACGGTGGGACACTATAAGCTAAAAAAAAAATCATAGCTGATCTTTTCTGTATAAGTCTCATCGTGAAACCTTAGGTGAAATGAGCTGTCAATAGTGTCAATCCCTAGCACCAGGTGGAACGACAGCTCATTTCATATAAGTTTTCACGGTAAGATTTTCACAATATAAGCCGGCAGTAATTATACGTTTTAATTTTAAGACCAAAGTAGGTATACTTATTTCTACACGTCGATATGCCTTGATGTGCAAATTCTGACTTGAGTTACAACTTGAGTAACATTATGCAACAATTTCATAAGAAAATATTTACAAGATAAACATTTGTTAAAATTAAAATCATTTATTTATTATTGATATTTGATTGTAAGTACACCAGAAAATATATAACATAAAATGCAATAAACACTACAAAACATACAATGAGCGGCCAATTAATAAAAGAACATCTATCAATAGACTAACAAATAATATATAATTGAATGATTAATTGATTCTATAATCAATCAATCAATTAATAGAATTATGTGTTTGTCCAATCGTGAACTGCGATGCAATGATGATAATGAACAAAGACAATTTAAAGAAGCATCATCAGGTATAAATAACTCTTAACGTAGTAAAGGAGTAACAGCATCTGATACGAGTACACCGATTACGTCATATCGCATAAGTCTAAAGCTCTGAGGAACTTGAACGCAATACCGCAGTTTATCATGAATAAATTAAATCTAGATCCATTTGCTCACAGCAATCAGTTTCTTAACGCAAAGCAGAATAAAGTGCACTAAACAAGTCTTCACGAGTGATGATAAAAATACGTACGGTATACAGGCCAGTCAAAAACGTCCGGGGAGTTTGTTGCGCCCCTTCTTCCCAGCTAAAACACTAGGAAGTGGTGAAGGGCGTGCGTTGGGGTACTGTCATATGTAATTTTGACGATCAAAAGTGCTGATTCTCAGCCTTATTTGAATAAATGACTTTTGTTTTGAGTTCCATCCTTGCCAACTGACTAATATTTTTACCAAAGCGTATGCTATTGTTAAAACGTTATTGCCGATACGAGAAAAGAAAAAGCTGGAAATAATAAGACTAAAAGTAATTTACTTCACTACACACACGAAAGAAGAAAATACATAATTATTCAAAGAAAAAAAAATATATTATGAAGATAGACCACGGCGAAGGTGGTGTGATAATTTGACGAGATTTGCAGCAGAGATCGCTCAAGGCAGGGTTGGATGGAAAAAGAGGAGGCTTTACCCAGCAGTGCGACATAATATAGTCTAACGGGAAAAAAAATACAACATGAATTGCCAGACACCGAGTTTAAGAAAAAGCTAAATTATTAACAACATTATGTTAGTATGGACCTTTGCAAGGGCATTTAAGGCTATCCTCATAAATCGCTCACTGCATCAAAATCAAAATTTATTAGTCACAATCTTTGACGTGCAACACAATTTGCGTTCTCTATATATAATCTTGACACTTTAACCTTTCCAAAATGGCTGTTAACGCACCATTATGGCGTATCATTTCGAATCTAAGCGCAGTTTGCACGCAAAACGTAAATCTTGACAATCGACACTTAAATCATAAGGCCAATTGGCCATTTATTTGTATATTCTGAATTTACGCATAGATCATAGGAGATACATGAGAATTATTCTCGTATTAACATAAAGGGAATTACAGGTTAGATTTCTACACTTTGTCCAATCATGGCGCTTGAACTAAATCTCGAGGAGAGCTGTCACTATATAAACGTCCGTTGAAATTCACAGCATTATCAAAATTGGGTTTTAAATGAGTATCGCTGGAGGATATCAACTGAATATTTACCATTAATTTCTGAGATGAGACGATTTCTACTGTAGGTAGTTCATCACCACTGCTCTCAAAACAGTGAAGGAAAACAAAACGAAACAAAACGGTGATAAAATCCGCATGGCCTAGAACTAAAAATTTGAAGACATGTGATATCCGCCAACCCGCACTGGGCCCATGCAAAGGTTTATGGCCCACTCCCTCCCACAGAGAGGAGGCCTGAGTCCCAGCAGTGGGAACATTATAGGCTAATTATGCTATGCTCTGCTAGGTACTCTAGAGATTATAACTTATTTGGTGCTAAAATTCAACCTTTATGGGTACTTTGAAAAGTAGATGGCAGAAATACGAGACAAACATCTATATCTTATACAACGTGTAACGTTAAATGCGCAAAACCTCAGACACCCCAACTGATTTTTAATTAAATTGACCTACTTCAGAGAGAAAATAAGTCATTAAAAAAATTGTGAAGGATTTATATGCTGTTTTAGTTTTACTGGCCATTCTGATCGTTTCTTGCGTCTGCGACGACGCTTTATCGAGGGAGGAGTCGTCACCGGGCCGCTGCGCCGCTCTGACATTGGGTTGCTTGACCTATTAATAAATAAACACGGCAACTTTTTTAATGAAGATTTTTTGAAAAATGTGACCTGTATTAAAAGTGGTGCAATTAATTCTACTCGTTAATCTGATCAAACTATTTTCAGGTTTTGCGCATTTAACGTTACACGTTGTATACAATATTATTTTTAGTATATGGAAAACCCGAAACACGTGTCTAGTATTTTCATGTAAAGAATCTATGTACAATATTTCAATTCTGTATCATGAAAAATTACGAAGTTTGTTATGTTACCTGATTGTCCGTACAAAAAGTTGGTTGCCACTTAACACGCGCCGCCGGCCGACTGGCTGTGACCTGTGTTGTGCGCATATGATTGCGGATATGTACTTAGTGTCGCTCGGTGTCCAACTTGTCAGTTTTTTTAAATTTGTTTGGGACAAAATAAAACATGGTGTAAAAATTATTGGAATCGATTCAGTTACTTACTTATTCTAAAGAAACTATATTCGGGTTTGCAATATACTAAAAATAATGTTTTGTATATAAAAATAGAGGTGTGTGTCCCTATATTTCACTTTGCAGCTAAAACTACACGTCGCAGACGCAGTGTTTGTATGTCGCAAAAGGTACAAGGCTCCCATCGTGCACTATGGTGGTTGCAAAAGATACGGGGGTTGAAACATGTGATTTCTAAAAATGTGTGATTATCATTAATAAAAATGTTTAGTATATTTGAAAAAATTATGAAGCGTAGGTACTTCATATTTTTTTCTTTTCTACTTATAGTGATAGATTATTAACATTAAAAATGACCCAGCGAAGCTGCTATTCACAGCTATTTGAATTATAAAAACGATAGAAAAACAAATAGACGTCAAATTTGGCTAACAAGCCAGGAGAGAAAGGAAAAAATTGTAAAAATGTAGAACCATCTTCTAGGAATAAAAACTGAAGTAATATGACAAACAGTGGTTTTATTTACTCGTCCCGGTACTGAGGGCTCGTAAAGCTCTCAAAGTACTTATTTATGTTTACCCATTAAAAAAAATATGTCATTTACTGTATGTAAACCTAACAGCATCGTCTGAAACAGAGACAGTTCATTCATGTTGAGATGGGACGAGTAAAATCAACGAAATGATAAAATGTCTTTTCGCGAAATTCTCTTCCCATTCAGCCGACAGCAAAAAACACGATTCTCACAATGGAATGCAAGCAGAAAATACAAATAAAGTGAAATTAATAATCAATTTAATTAATTTTCCATCAGTTCAGTGTATAATGCGTCTACATTAATATTTATGTGCACCTTTCGTTTACACAGTGGTGCGATGCCCGACGTTTTCGACAAAAAACGCTTTTAAAACATTTTCATTGTAACCGCAATAGGCCGCCGTTTGGTGGTCACGGTAGGTCTTGATACTTGCAGGAATAAAATGAACATCAATATAAGATAGATTACGTCATCATGTCGAAAACAATCGTGCTATTTTAAAGTAGCCCATATTTTTTTTGAGATTTTGGTTTATCATACACAATTTGTTGACACAAGGTGATTTTGGCTTTGCGCTGTCTAACAATGAGTGAATGAATTTAAGAATTTTATTAAGTATTAGAAATATAATAATAATTTTAAAATATAATAATAATTCATAATTTTTTTTTTATAATTTTGTGTTTTTATTTATTTTAATATGTATTTATTATTTTCGGGGGTGTTCTTTTTTCCCAGCTCTCATGGCTGGTTTTAGCTACATTTACGGGGCAAAGCCAAGTAAATTCAGAGTGTGGTGAAATTTATGGTGAGAGTGTACTTTAGTGTAACTGCGTGAATTTACTAACGATTCTGCATGTGTTTAGGATGGCTGCTTTCTGCATATTAATGTAACGGGAGTTTTCTAGATCTATTAATTTCAGGCTGATTATTATTCCATTATTTGTTATTTTTGATCTTGGATAACAGTAAGTCCAATTTTATTAATCAATCATGTGTGTTACAAACAATGAATTAGAAAAGGATTTTTTTTTATTTGCGATAAATTCAGCTTATTTAAAATTATACAAAAATAATGTTACCGATTTCAGGTTCAAATAAACTATCAAGTTCTTTAAGTCGCACCACACAAACCACTGGTCAACATATTCGATGATGCGCACAAAAAATCCCGAACAAAACCGCCGGCCGCCGACAAAGTGACGAACGCATAACTTTCGAGACCCTTACATTGTGGGCCCGCGATTAACAGTTAATAACACGACGTCGAAAGTTTTCAATGACCGAATATTATTCACGTTTTTTCTCCACCACTTTGGTACAATGAGGCGCACTGTGCGAATTGTAGGAACATGCTAATCGAAATCCGTGACTGTTGAAAGCAATTAAATGCAACTTTATGAATAGTCTCCTGCATGTTCTCCTCATCTTTCGATATGCAAGTTCGATGTCGGTTTTGCTTTGTCGGTGCAAATCAGAGACGAAAGGTCTGGGAATTATTATAAAACTTCCGACTATGGTTTCTGGCTTTGGGTTTAAAGAAACTGCTATGTGGTAACCTCTTCATCTGTATCGAAATAAACGATGAGGAAGTTTGGATGCGCTAACTTTGAACTAAGGAATGCCAAAAACCACCAAATATGGTGATTATTAGATTATTTCTGCGTTGCAGAAATATTAACGCGTAAAATGATGTGTGATCTAATTTTGAGCCAAATTGCAATAGGACACATTTTTATGTACTCTTATGTTCAATAATATTTTTCCCAAAATGTTATACAACGTGTAACGTTAAATGCGCAAAACCTGAAAATAGTTTGATCAGAATAACGAGTAGAATTAATTGAACCACTTTTAATATAGGTCACATTTTTCTAAAAATCTTCATTAAAAAAGTTGCCGTGTCTATTTATTAATAGGTCAAGCAACCCAATGTCAGAGCGGCGCAGCGGCCCGGTGACGACTCCTCCCTCGATAAAGCGTCGTCGCAGACGCAAGAAACGATGAGAATGGCCAGTAAAACTAAAACAGCACATAAAACCTTTACAATTTTTTTAATGACTTATTTTCTCTCTGAAATAGGTCAATTGAATTAAAAATCAGTTGGGGTGTCTGAGGTTTTGCGCATTTAACGTTACACGTTGAAATATTATTTTTTTTTTTTTTTAATTCTGCATAATGTCTTTAAACTGGGCTGGCCACGTCTATTGCATGTGCAGCAATACGCAAAAACCACCACTCAGTGGATCGCAGTACGTCGCAGGCCCAGAAAGAGATGGCAGGATGAGCTGGACTCCTGAAAGTGGAAAGAGGGAAGGAAGGCCTTTGCCCCTAAATGGGAAAACACAGGCTTATGATAAATAAATAATTGCTTAGTGTCGATAATAAACGAACCTAAATAAATTTCCATCAACCAAACTTTTATCACACAAAACGTATTCAATGCACATTTGAAAGTAACACACCCAAAGTAAACACCAATTGAAAGAGGCAACTTTTAAATAAAATTCTAATGCACACAAATTAATTAACGGACAAAATTATCGTCATGGCGTTAAGTAAAGGCAAGTCGGGAGCTTACGAAACTGTAAAGTGGAGGTTAGGTCCCTTTGGCAGCGGGTGGAAAGAGCTTTATCTCAAACTAGCTGCGCTCCGCGGTTTTCCCTGCATAACTCTCGATTCTGTGAAAATAACGGGATAAAAAGTATCTTATGTCCTAATCTAGCTCATGGTCTACCTATGTGCCAACTTTTGTCCAAATCCGTTCAGCCGTTTTAGCGCGAAAACGTAACAAACAAACATACAAAAATCTAATCTTTTCTCTTTGTAATATTAGTTTCGATTAAAGGAGATCTGGCATATTATTAAGACGGAATTGTTCGTCCAATTCGAAGGACCAAAATAATTACTGACAATCAACCATTCTTTACGTGACCAGTGGGCTGGCCTATTTTTAGCCCAAAGAATCAGCATTGCCATCCAAAGTAGTAATGCTGCCAGCCTTTTGGGCACTTACCCCATTGATAGCGATGCGGACGAATTTTTTGATGCCCAATGTGCCTTTTTCTTTATATATATATATTTTTATATACTTGTATATAATATATGTATATTTTTTAGTATTAATTAGGTATTAGTTGCTATGTGAATAAAAAGTAATATCACATGATGTTGACACTACGTCATACAAGCCGATAGTGCTTCAATATATGTATATATTATTCGTTGGAGCAACAAGCCCGAAATTGTAACCTAGAATTATGCAATATCCCGGAAAAACGTAATGAGAACTTGATTGCGCTCATGAATAGTATTAGCTCAAAAATAAACTTTTCTCTGTCCCAAAACGATATAATTGCCATACATCGTGTGCCGCATGCGCATAAAGAAAATAATAAACCGAAGAATATTATTGTTAAGTTAAGTTCGCGCATACTAAGAGATAACTTACTTAGTGCCTTTAGATTGGCAAAGGGTATCAACTCTGATCAGCTAGGATTCTCTGGAAACTCACATCGTATATATATGCATGAGCACTTAACTTTAAAAAGGAAGCAATTATTTCGAGAGTGCCGAGAGACAGCCAAAAAGCATGACTTTAAGTACGTATGGGTTAAACATGCTACAATTCTTGTTCGTGAAGTTGATACCGCTCCCGCGCTGGCAATACGGTCATCACAAGACATCAAAAGGATTAGACCGGGCACTGGCTCCGTCGATCAGCGTAATCAACAGTCTGAAGCTCAGAGCTAAAAGTTGTAATGTGTTTTCTAAAGCTTTTGTTTTGTTTTATATTTACATATTAATTGGTAGTAAGGAAACTTATTTTCTGAGTACAATTAAGCTAATTTTTAATATTTCTAGGTATGGAATAATATTTTGGGCCTTCAGTCCTTTAAGGGTGCAGTTGTATTTGTTATTACACAATCTTCTATTTATATATCTTAAGTACGGTCTAGAAGTCATAAACTTGTCAATTTTACAAGCAACACAATTCATTACTTTTTTATTGTACACTCTTTTAATTCTATATTTCCGTAATGGTAGATAACTTAACAGTTTATTATCAAAATTGCAGAGGCATACGAACCAAACTCAATATTTTATATATGAATATTTTAAGTAACTGCTATGATATAATTATTTTAACTGAGACTTGGCTCATTCCACAAATATTTGACAATGAATATATTGACGAGCGTTATGTAGTTTTTAGATGCGACCGTAATCGCTTCGCCACCAATAAAAAAGAAGGGGGCGGAGTACTCGTGGCTGTCGTTAAAAAGCTTAATGCCGTATGCGTACCTATTGAATTTGCTATAAATCCCCATATAGAACACGTACTTATCGAGCTTCCTGGTTGCGATCGGGACAAATATCACATTGGTGCAACATACATTCCACCTAAAACTTCTGAAGAGATCTATCATGTTCACTTTGAGAACCTTCTTAGTACATTGGATAGGTTAAATTCGCGTAACGATTATTTATTTGGAGATTATAATTTACCGGACGTGGAGTGGCATGCTTGCTCTAACGATCTTTCTGGGGCACTGTATTGTTATGGTAGTTCGTCTGTTTGTAAGTATTTAGATAATTTTATGTCAGTACTTAATGCTTCCCAATTTAATTCCTTAAAAAATCATAAAGAGCGTGTTCTTGATTTAATTATAAGTAATAACAACTGTCGTGTTTACGCACCATCTTCTCTATTATTACCTAAAGACAATTATCATCCCCCGTTTTGTTCCACCATTCCTTATAAATCTGAATTAACGTTTTCACGAGTAAAAGTAACTAAATATAACTTTTATAAAGCCAATTACGACCTAATTAACCAAGACTTGTGTAAAGTTGATTGGATTACTGCCTTGAGCGGATTGGCAGCTGAAGATTCTGTAAATGCTTTCTATGATATTATTTTCCGAACAATAAAAGATCATACGCCTGTAGCCTCCTTACGCTCGTCTAAATTCCCTTGTTGGTTCTCCAAGTCATTAATACGTATTTTTAAGAACAAAAATAGAGCCTGGATTAAATGGAAGTTATACGGTAACATATCAGACTACGAACAATTTTCTTTCTTAAGAAAAAGATTTGAAGCTGAATGTAAAAAACGTTACAATGACTATATTGACTCAGTTGAAGAAAATATTAATAAAAACGTTAAATACTTATGGAGTTATATTTCAAATCGTAAAACTAATGCCGGCATACCTTCCACAGTTTCCTATGAAGGCCATACCTCGAGTGATCCTACTGAAATTTGCAATATGTTCTCGGAATTCTTTCATTCTGTCTACGAACACTCCACGTTTGACAAAAGTACTTGGTTACCTCCGCAACTGTACGACAAAAATTGTGTTCTTATTAATAGTATCCATTTCAGTACTGATAAAATTTTAAAAGCTTTAAAATCACTGGATACTACAAAAGGTCCTGGGCCAGATGGTGTACCAGCACTTTATCTTAAAAAAACAGCAGCAATCATATGCACACCCCTACATATTTTATACAACAAATGTATTGCAGAAGGTTCGTTTCCTGAGATTTGGAAAAGAGCTAATATAACTCCTGTACATAAATCTGGATCCAAGCATGATATTGAAAATTACCGACCCATTTCTATTCTGTCCACCTTGTCGAAGCTTTTCGAAAGACTTGTCCACGATGAGATTTATCCTATAATACATAACATTATAATAAAACAACAGCATGGATTTGTTAAAAAAAGATCAACAGTCACAAATTTAATGGTTTTCACTGATTTCTTGTTTAATAACATGGATCAACAAGTACAAGTTGATGCGGTGTACACGGACTTTCGAAAAGCTTTTGACAAGGTGGATCATGAACTGCTATTAACAAAAATTGCTTTCAACGGTATTCGGGGTGATTTACTTCGTTGGTTTACATCGTATGTCTCAAATAGAACTCAAAAAGTAGTCATTAAAGGTTTGGAATCTACATCCATACATGTTACATCCGGTGTGCCTCAAGGCTCAATTTTGGGCCCTCTCTTGTTTATATTATTCATCAATGATATATATAAGTGTTTCAGATATTCCAAATTTCTACTATATGCCGACGACCTTAAAATTTTTAGAAGAATTCTAAACAAAAATGATTGTCTCTTATTTCAAGAGGATCTGGATAGATTCTCGACCTACTGTATCGAAAATAAAATTCAACTAAGTATTGCAAAGTGTTCATCAATAACATTTACCAAGAATAGAAACGTAATAACTCATACATATAACTTAAATAACACCTTATTGCACAAATCTAATTTAGTTAGAGACCTTGGCGTGTTGCTGGATAACAGACTACATCTTGATCAACATATAGATAAGATTGTTAGTAATGCCTTTCGCATGTATGGGTTTGTGATGAGATGCATGACTGATTTTAAACGTACTCATACATACATTCATTTATACAAATCTTTGGTGAGATCACAGTTGGAGTATGCTGCAATGATTTGGAATCCCTTCTATATAAAATACAAAGAAAACCTTGAAACTGTACAATATAAATTCCTTAAAGCCACTCATTACCGATGCTTCCGTAAAACTACCTCTTACCGTAATTTATTGAAACATTACAAACTTACTACTCTGAATATTAGACGCACCTTTTTGGAAAGCATGTTTCTTTATGACCTGTGTAATAACAAATACGATTGCTCAGATTTAACAAACAGATTATGTTATGTTGTACCTAGGAGTATCATAAGACGCGGGGCGCGCGGTCACCCGCTGTTTGCTGTCTCCTCGTGTCGCACAAATGCGGGGAATCGCGCGCCTTTACGTCGGTTAGCAAAAAATTATAACACCCTATTCTCAGGTTTGGATTTGTTTTCTTTGTCAGCTAATAGATTTCGAAGTGATATACTTAAAGCTATCACAGACTTTGAGGATTAACCTACTTATTTCTGTAACTGTAGATTTGTTGTTTTTGTTTTTTCCCTTATAATTAGTATATAGTATTAGTATTAGTGCTAAAGCTAAGGCTTACTGTACTCGTGCATGTATCTTCCAATTTTAATTACATAAGATGTGGATAACGTAGTTAGTTGCACACTGACGCAGTCTCGTACCAATTATTTCTTAACCATTTATAGTGTGTAATTGTTTGTTTTCCCTAATAAATAAAATAAAATAAAATAAAAAAATATAATCAACCTAGAATGTGCCCACTGCTGGGACGCAGGCGTCTCTGTGAGGGATAGTCCTTGCTTGCATTCAAAATAAATATTTTTTCTTGTAAGTCCACATAATGCGCTAACTATGGTGTCAGGTCTTTTTTTACTATTACAGTCGTTACGGGCAGTCAGAAGCCCGAATCGGTCTGACAACCAGTCTTACCAAGGGGTATCGTATTACCCATTAACTGGGTTGTGGAGGTCAGATAGGCAGTTGCTCCATGTAAAATACTGGTATTCAACTGGATCCGGTTAGACTGGAAGCCAACCCCAACATAGTTGGGAAAAAGCTAGGAAGATAATGCTCTAAATTCATTCGTTTAATCTTTGACACTACCTAAAGAAGAGCAGAAAACACCAACGCTGTGCAATTAACATGAATTATTTTTCCGCCTGTGATACAGGTTTATCCTAGTACAGGCCATACCACATTATAATACCTTTGTAAATTATTTCTAAGATTTTAAGTTAATATTTTACCAATTTTAATACTGAATAAATATTTTTTGTTATTTTACAATGGAATAGTCCCAAATCAAAATTAAATAGCGAGTTCATAATCGCTCAGCTTGATCTTCGTAGCCGCAACCTTAGCTGCATACTGTTACATGTGGGCTCGCTAAACGAATCACAATGGGAAATCACAGGCATCGACTTTTTTCGAGATTCGGCCCTTTTGCCAAGCTCCCTATAATTAAGATTTCTCCGAAGTTAACTTCTTTGATAAAAAGTCAAATTAAACCATGCATTTTATGAAGGCTTGTCGCTTCAGTGTTTGAGTCAACAACCCATCTTTTGATGACGACGAATATCGATTTTCGCCGATAATCTTTGATTTATTTCGTAATAGTAGGATCATTTCGGTATAATATCCATAAACGGACTAGAGCTAAGTGGAGTAATTGCGTATCACAGTGTCAGTAGCAATGGCTTTGATTTTGACAGTTCAACAAAATTCATTGCGTTATTTACGTTGTTGAGCAAACACATTTTTCGAACATATGAAGCAATGGATTAGCAATATCCTTCAAAATCATTCAGATTGTGATTGAAAGTGGGGTTTGCAATTAGGGTGCTGTTTGAGTCAACAATCTTTCTTTTGATAATGATGATCGATTTTCGCAGATAATCTTTGATTTACATATATCGTACTAGCTTTTGTGAGGTCGAAAATTATACTACGGGATTGTACAGACGCCAGCACATCAAGCTACTACCTTTTCATGTTATTATTAGTTAAATTAAGTTAGTGTTTAATAATATAAAATTGAATTTAATAATTATAATTATTGTTTTATAAATTATATACATTTATTTATTTAGTAAAATTGTAAAACCTATTTATTTTTTTAATTATTAATTATTGTTCAATTTACTTATGATTCTAGCTTTATTTAAATATATTTTAAGAAGTTAGGATACCTAATTCTGTCTTATATTTACCGACTGTCAAAGCTATCATATCAACCATCAAAAACTACCCCATTTCATCACAAAAAAGACACATCTTCAGAAAAAAAAAACTGCAAACAAGACCACCTCGCAGACACTTATCACTAAAACATATCGCCTGGTCCAATTTACAGGCGGAGGGCGATAATAGCGACACAATGACAACCTTTTACCATGTGAAAAAATGTGGTAAAGATGTTTGTAGAAGCTAGCAGCGTATTTACAATATAATACAACCGAGTTGCTTGTTGGTTTACGAGTGTTTAGCTTTAGAGGGTTAAACGAATTTGTATTTTGGGCAGATTTTGATGACTTTCTTGTTTATTTCCACACATAAACTAACGCTTTCTTCCCATAGGGGTGAGGATGGCAGAAACTACAGAACCTCCCCTTCCCTCTTATTTCCTTGTAAATGATAAATGATAAATGATTTATTTTCTGTAAGTAGGTTTGTACAAACACTTTTACATGTCAATCATATTTTTTTAAACTATATGAGGTCGGCGTTTCCTATCTGACTACTCTGAGAAGAAAGGCCGTAACAAACTCAGAGGTCACAGTCTCTTTTAAAGTCAAGACATAATCTTGGTCAGATAATGTGAAGACCATGTAGATTGGTGTCTGAAATGGTCTTTTGAGTAAAGAAGCACACAGATTGAGAGGACCTGTCCAGTCAGTGCACGCATTTGTCAAAAATCGTGCAGCTCAACTCAGAACTTGCGGAGCCTTACGATTCGACGAACATTGTGGTTGTAATGATGTCATTGTTAAATGACACCGACTTATTTAATTTTTCTGTCAAAATAATTGACAAATTTGCTTGTCTAACCTGCACCCTAATTGCGTAACACAGTAAAAATTATAATTCCAATCATTTTGAAGTATATTGCAAACCCATTGTTTCATATGTTCGAAAAAATTGTCTGCTCTGCAACGTAAATAACACAATGAATGTTGTTGAGCTGTCAAAATGAAAGCTATTGCTACTGTTATTATATCGCAATTACCCCGTTGGTAATTGTAATTGTAACTTTCGTCTCTTGTAACAAGAACAGCCTACCTATTCTGTAAATATCTCAACGTGAAAACAAAGGTGAAGTGAGCATGAAGTGAGCCGTCAATAGTGTCAATCCCTAGCATCAGCATGACTCACAGCTCACTCTAAGCTCACTTCACCTTAGTTATCACGGTGAGATATTTCCAAAATCGACCGGCAGGTCGTCTCTTCTTATCATAATCAGGACTAAAAGAGGCGTGTTTGGATTTATAATAACACTTGGCAAACGGACTGGTGATAAAATAGCAAGAGAACAGGTTCATGAATTTTACTTAGCACTATTAAGGCAGCCCAAGGTAAAGATGGCGGGACGGACTTTACTCCTAACACCGAAAGTACTGGCCGGCAGTATCAAAAGAAATAATTGTGTGGAAAAGGAAGAAGGAGGCATTAGCCCTTCAGTGGGACAATACAGACTATAGGTTATATAGGGTGACTAATTAGTGACCGATACTTAAACACATGATTCTACTCATGACAACAAACAACTTTTACTATGGGACCAAACCTGAAATCGTAAAAAAAAATCAGCTGTTCCCTACATTTTGACGAGTTATGCGAACACAAATGTAGGGAAGAGCTGATTTTTTTTCGCGATTTCAGGTTTGGTCCCATAGTAAAAGTTGTTCGTAATGATGAGTACAATGACCCCTTAAGAGGTTGTGCGTTATTTAAGTTACACCTTGCATAGGGTGACTGGTAATTAGTGACCGATACTTAAACACATGATTCTACTAATGACAACAAACAACTTTTACTATGGGACCAAACCTGAAATCGTAAAAAAAAATCAGCTGTTCCCTACATTTTGACGACTCGTACGAACATAAATGTAGGAAACAGCTGATTTTTTTTTACAGCGGATTTGGTCCGATAGTAAAACTTGTTTGTCCATTGTTGTCATGAGTAGAATCATGTGTTTAAGTATCGGTCACTAATTACCAGTAACGCCTTCAGAGTTATGTTGGGGCTGCCGCGTTTTTGCAGTGCATCGGGGATGTTCGCGGAGAATGGCGTGCCAGATTTTTACGCACTGATGCGGACACGGATAGCATCCCTGATGCGGCGAGTGCCCGACAGCTCTAACAGCTTCGTGGCTATAGTATCCGACAGGATAGACAGTCCAATGATGTGGCAATGGATGACCACTCATCGTGCGTCGTTCCAATATTTAAAATAAGTTGTTTTACTGTACTTTTTGTGTTTTCATGTATGCATGTATGTTTTGTGTATAAAATTGTAATGTGTATTGTTTATGGACTTATGATCTGAAATAAATTTATTATTATTATCATCACTACATAGTATAAAACAAAGTCGCTTCCCTGTCTGTCTGTCCCTATATATGCTTAGATCTTTAAAACTACACAACGGATTTTGATGCGGTTTTTTCTAATAGATAGAGTGATTCAAGAGGAAGGTTTATATGTATAATACATGCATAATAAAACTGATAATTTTAGAGGTTTCTAATGTGATGTCGTTAATAAACACATTTTTTTGCGCTTACATTGTAAACGCTGGCTGAACCCGTCCAGATAGATCAAAATAATGTACTACAGTATTGTACACCTTAAAAAGGTCTACAAAAAAGTCTGCAATGGTATATGTCTATCTCTTAGGGATAACCCACAGTAACCATTTTTTATCCTATACTTTTTACGAGAAATAATGGCTCTAAAATTATCAGTGTTTCTCCATTGCACCTGTGCGAAGCCGGGGCGGGTCGCTAGTTATTAATAATAATATTGTGGTAATGAATTTCATAATCAAAAGTTCAGCTTTAGCTGTCAGCTTATGGTTTCATCGTGTGAACTAGGTAACCTTTTAAAAAACCTCGTTTCTCCTCCACCTTAAAGATAAATCTTGCGACACCTAGGAAAAAGATTAATAAGTCCTTCCTGTCTTTAATACGACTACAATTTATATGAATTAATTACTTTCCTTAATCATGTTTATATTTATTAATTATAGTTAAGCTAATCTTCGTTAGTTTCACGTCCGTTGCGCTTTTGCTCCGTGATGGTAGAACATAATAATAATAATAATAAATTTATTCACAAACTGAGCTAGGTAAAAACCTGTGTTACAGAAGTCAGTGCCCTCTCTCTCCCACTTTCTACTTGATACACATTGTGAATAACAAAAAAAAAAAAAAACAAATTGGCATTTCCATTATATTTCACAACAACAACAGCAATTCAACATCATGCCAGTTTTCCCGAAGGGCCAGGCACAGGCTACCTTCTTTAGGTCGGAAGTTAGGTGGTTATTATAAATGTAAATTATAGTAAATCGTATGTATGTGTTTATAACCTCTTTATGTATTTGTCTAGTTTTATTTTTTTATCTTTTTCCTCT
Organism: Eremobia ochroleuca; assembly: GCA_949629135.1. Classification (NCBI taxonomy): domain Eukaryota; kingdom Metazoa; phylum Arthropoda; class Insecta; order Lepidoptera; family Noctuidae; genus Eremobia; species Eremobia ochroleuca. Next base: position 8,691,481 of record OX451408.1, read on the forward strand.
CAACCAAAGCACTTGCCATCTAACCCATCTTCACCACCCTTGGTTGACTGGTAGAGAATGCCTAAGGCATTAAGTCCGCCTTTTTAGTTTTTGTGGAAAAAAATTAATTAAATAAATAAACAAATAAACCCATGAGTTGGGAAATCTTTATTATTATTATGTATTTTTTTTGTTATGTCGTCATTAGAGATCGATACCCATAACATTGGCAGAGTTTGGCTAGCTAATTTAATGTGACCCTGTAGTACACCCACATTTCGCTAGTTATATTTAAGTCCTATGTAATAGAGGGTGAGCCTATTATAAGTATATTCATTTATGGATTGTTTTTTTTTTGTTTTTATCTTTTTTAGTACGGACGCTTTTAACGTGCACGTCTTTCTACATCGTTCTCACATGTATAGTTTCAACTTGAATGATGTAACCAAAATTTTGTAACAATTTTTATGATTTAAAAGATTGTCAGTGGACTTTCTTGCCCGTTCTTCTCCATAGGTACCTACTTCGCTTTGGAATGGGCAACTAGCTTCATCTTTCTGACTGACTGACCCCTTGACAATTGAAAAGTGCCTGTAATTGGTTTACTTGAAATAAATGCTTTGAGTTTGAGTTTGAACAACCGGGCACAAATCCAGACTTCGGTCTGCTGCTGAATTTTTTATTTTTATTTTGTATTGTGGATTGGGCTGCCCTTGATCTCGACCTCGCCTGAGAATCAAACCCAAGTCCTCATGCTCAGAGTAGAATTGCGACCACTAGACCAAAGGGCAGTATACGGGGTGCCCCTGGAAGTATGGATCAAATCGAATAGGGGCGTGGACAAGGTCATTACCAAACGTTTTAACCCTGAGAAAGTCAGTGCAATTGAATAAAATTTTTGCTCGAAAATCGAATACATTTTTTTGCCAGCACGTAGCCTTTGCAGTAAATGTTTTTTTTTTTTTAACTTTTGAACCGTAAAAATTGCACCGACATTCTCAGTGTTAAAAAGTTTGGAAATGACCTTGCCTACGCCCCTATTCGATTTGATCAATACTTCCAGGGACACTCTGTATATTTATTAATTAGGTTTAAGGTAATCTCCATTAGTTTCAGCGGTATTTGCGCCAATGCGCCGTGATGGTATAACAAATACGCTTTTGCATTTATAATAATTAATTTCAAAAGCTCTAGAACGTTGAAGGGCACTTTGTGCTCACAATTATTATTTGCGGTCTTTAATTCTTTAGAATTATTCATAAGTTTGACGCTCTTAGTGTTTAGGAGCAACGTTTTCGTTTGAAGTATTGGTTGGCGAATCAGCAATGATTAGATTGCGGTAACCGCATTGGTCTTATTACAAAACATGGTTTTTCTTTTAATATTTTCTAGACCATCGAGCCACTCTTTTTAATTAGAACGTAACTGTAATTTAAATACAGCACCCATTTTGAAAGATATTGGTAATCCATTGCTTCATATGCTAGAAAAATTTGTCTACTCAACAACGTAAATAGCGCAATGAATTTTGTTGAACTATCAAAATTAAACCGATTGCTACTGATAATGCCTGGCGCAATTACCCCGCGGATCTTGATACAAAACTGACAACTTATTCCGGTACTGTATTGTCAGTTTTGATTTATGAACTTTATTTCAGTCGAAATAAGGTCCAAAATATAAAAACGGGCTGAAAGGTTAAAGCTTAAGTTTTTGAATAAAATACGCTTTCTTCCATTAATAATTGATGGAAGTATATAATAATATTTCATTCATACGGACAGTTTCTGTTCGGGATTTCTTTGTACACATGTTATATGTATAAATATGGTTCTAGGAGACGGGAATAATCCTGCTATGATTTTTTTTTATAATCAATAGAAAATCATCATCTGCCCAGCCTTTTCCCAACTATGTTGGGGTCGGCTTCCAGTCTAACCGGATGCAGCTGAATACCAGTATTTTACATGGAGCGACTGCCTATCTGACCTCCGCAACCCAGTTACTGGGTAATACGATACCTCTTAGTAAGACTGGTTGTCAGACTTTCGGGCTACTGACGTAACGACTGTCAAAGATCCACGAATGACAGCCGGGACCAACGGCTTAACGTGCTTTCCGAGGCACGGATGTTTAAGTTAATTACTAACTACTTTTATTTTTTAACAGCTTAGAATAGCGCACTGATATATATCAATTTTAGTATGTTGTGGAAAATGTGGTAGGTTATACATTTATAATTCTTCCGTATTTGTAACTTAGTATAAGATTTTAATGTATAACTGTTTATTTTCCCGAATAAATGAAATAAAAAATAAAATAAAAAATTGTAATATTATAAGACTTCGTTCTAAATTAAGCAGTTAACTTATAAATCTATCCACAGTCTCGTAAGTAAATCATTACTCCCCTCAACATCGCCGTAATCGGTTAATAAGTGTGTTGAGAAACTAGGTAATTTTGCGTAACCTAACATTATAATTATTTCATAAGGTAATAGGAAAATTGCAAACTTCCTGTAATATACGCGCTGTCTTTAAAAGTATGACATGAAAATTACTTGACGGCTGAATAGTAATTAACATAATATTTTAAACCACCCGGGTTGGTCTAGTTGTCGTAAGCGCACACAAGGCACATTTTTTTGTTGTTTTTTTTTAACGTGAAATATTCATTGTGTTGACTGATTTTTGGTAAAGGAAAATCTTATGGGTTCACGTCACCGGTATGCTAATGTTAAAACAGTATAATTATACAACATGTAACGTTAAATGCGCAAAACCTCAGACACCCCAACTGATTTTTAATTCAATTGACCTATTTCAGAGAGAAAATAAGTTATTAAAAAAATTGTATAGGTTTTATGTGCTGTTTTAGTTTTACTGGCCATTCTGATCGTTTCTTGCGCCTGCGACGTCGCTTTATCGAGGGAAGAGTCGTCACCGGGCCGCTGCGCCGCGCTGACATTGGCTTGCTTGACCTATTAATAAATAGACACGGCAACGTTTTTAATGAAGATTTTTTGAAAAAGGTGACCTATATTAAAAAGTGGTTCGATTAATTCTGGTCAAACTATTTTCAGGTTTTGCGCATTTAACGTTACACGTTGTATATGTAGCTATAATTTGACCTTTTGTGTTTGGCCAGTAGTAAAAGTATATTTAACTAATAATTTTAATAAAAAAATGATGAAATTAAAATTTTTGTTACTACAATTAATTTGCAAGATAAAAAAAACAATGTTATTAAACAGTTTTCACTTCTGTCGGCAATCCATGACTGCCTAATTTTTTCTTCAAATAAAAACACAATCCTAATAATGATGTCAAAAATGCGAAAAATAAAATAAAATAATGTATAATAATTATAATAATAATATAATAATAATAATAAATCCCTGGACATTTTACACAGCACCATTTGTCCCAAGCTAAGCAACCTAATGCTTGTGTTATGGTAACAAGATGGCTGATAAACTACTTATATACAATTTTTTTTTTTTTTGTAAATACATACATATTATAGATAGAAAAACACCCAGACTCGGAACAAATACATGTAGGTCATACAAATATTTGTTCCGTGCGGGAATCGAACCCGCGACACGCAGCGCAGCAGTCAATCGCTTAACCACTGCGCCAACCGTGCCGTCAAATTATGTCATATCCATATGTTTTTTACTGTGTTTAGATAAATAAATAAATCCTTTTAGCGGAGGTGAAGCATTTTGGTGCAGAATATACTGCTATATGCTTTGCGCACCGATAGCAATATTAGATATAGAGTTAAGTTTGTCACCATTTACGACAAAAAATACAAAACAAAAAGCACAAATAACCCAAAAAATCGTAACAGCACACTGATTTAAAAAAAAAACCTTTCAAATGAAGATGAATGAATTGTGATTAGTAACGCCTGATTTCATAACTTATGGAGATAATTTTTTAGACGAACGATAAACAAGATTTTTGGTTAAAATTTTTTTTTAGGTGTGTACATAAATAATAAAATAAATAAATAAAATAAAAATGATAAGCAAGGATTGTAAAACAGAACAGAAGAAAAAACAACAGCAGAAACAATAAGTAGCAGCATTTTCAAATTAAACAAATGAAGGTGCAACAATTTCACCACCCATTTCCAAAGCACCTCTAAACAGAATTGAACAAGCCACGTATGACCCGCTAAGTGCCATTAAAACTAATCGCCAAGCATTAGTTGCATGTATTAAGGGCTTATAATTGCTGTAGGTAGACCCATCAGTGCTTCCATCCACCTGGGTCGTAACATAAGGTCATAGTCCCCTTAATATTGCCGACGAGGTCGTAGAACGATGATGGTAATACACAATTTTACGGGCCACCCTAGGTTTGTGGGTTAAGGGAGGGGACGTAGCGGTAGCGGGTGTATGAGCGGGCTACTCAAAAGCATAATATTTTTAAATAGTCGTTTGATGAAAGATGATGCAACATCTTTGAAGAAACAGCTACGTTGGATTGACCTGAAGTATTTGCTATAGAGTTTTATTGATGCACTAGCTGCGCCCCGTGGTTTCAACCACATAAGTCTTCATCCCGTAGGTATATCGAGATAAAGAGTATTGTATGTATTAATCCTGGTTATAAACTATCTGTGTGCCAAATTTCATCAAAATTGGTCCAGCCGTTTGAGCGTGAAGAAGTTTTTTTTGTTAATATAACGATATTGTAATCTTCTAAGGACGTTTTTATAAAGATCGGTCATGCTGCTTTACTTAAAGTTATAAAATATCCAGCAAACATAAACTATTCTAAACACTAATACTTTTAGTAGTAAGTAATAATTTATGAGAAAAAATAGGAGACTTAAAACAAACGAGCTCATCTTATGACTACATCCTTACCAAATCGCTACCGCTCATGCCTAGTGCCATATCCTGACGTATGCACCGTCACGACCCACCCGCTACCTCTAACATAAGTGTGTATTTTAAATAGCCCTAACGATACACTGTTGTTGTAAAACCCTGGCGGCGAATAACAAGCGAACATATGCACAATATGCGAACTATTCAAATGAATCTGAAGAATTCTATTTAGAAATAAACTAGCATAGAAACCGTTATAATCTGTTCCAAAACTTTTAGATGAAAGTGTAAACTAACCCTGTTGAGGTTATTTTCATCCAATCGCTCACTACAGGGAATTAGTAACACTCACTACAGGGAGTTAGTAGGGTTATCTGTATTTTTTTCAATTTAATGTCACCACATTTTCTTGAAAAATTGTCGATGAAAATTGAAGTTATAAAAATAATAACCTTAGTCTTCAAATAAAAACATCTTTAAGGTGATTTAAAATTAGAATTTCCGGTTTCCAAAAATAAAATCAAAACACTCAATTTGCAAGTGGCAGGTACTGTAACGGAAAACGAAAAAACAAAGTTATCCGGAAAAGAATCGAAGTTACCGACATAGCTTGCAGAGTAAGCAAGCTGAAGTGGACTGCCACTTCAGCTTGCTTAGCCCACTGGGGCTTGCCATGTTTGTCGAAGGACCGACGGCCGGTGGAGCAGACGAAGTGGAGATCGCGTATCGACAAGCGTAGTGTGGGACGCCCCCAGCTAGATGGACCGACAACCTCCAAAGGTGACTGGAACACACTGGATACGGAAAGCGGAGGACAGTGTGTTGTGGCGCAGCATGAGAACGGCCTATGTTCAGCAGTGGAAAAGAAAGAAAGAAAAATTGTTTATTCTGCACGAACAAAACGCACATTACGAATAAAAAAGACAAAATACATACAACTTAGTTAAAACTTAAAAGCCTTGCACTCAAGCATATAAAAAGTTGATACTTTGTTCCATTGCTTGATGTCTGTGCCAGGGACCAAAGATAACACACATAAATTGACAAATACAATACAAATACAAATTAATCCGTGATGCGCCCGCGATACTGGCGGATGACAACAAAACAACGACGACAAAAACAAAATGCCAATTGCAGCATATATCGATTTTTTAAAAATCTCACCGTGAGAACTTGCGTGGATTGAGCTGTCAGTGCCATCCCACTGATGCTAGGGATTGACTAAGCAAACATTTACAATTATAATCGAAATTTTAATAATATTGTTTTATGCTAATTCTATTGATCATTTTATATAAATCAAAACTAGTATTTTAGTTGTCAAAACATTACTATTTTGTGGGATTTTAAAATAAAATAGCAAAACAGAAACTTAGTCAGGATATCAACTTGTTTTTCCTAGATTAAAACCCCACAAAATAGTAATGTTTCATGTAAATAGTCTGTATTGTTAATACGATAGTCACCCGGATTTATTTTACCTCTTGTTATATGAACTATTTATTTTTATTTATTTAAACTATTCGCACAAATGGTACAAATTATTGATTTTTTTTTTACATTTACTGGTCAATGGTGTCATAATCTGGCTGCAGTTTCATTTTTGTACCAAAGGACCAGATTTTCTTTCTTGTTTTTTTTTTCTCCCTTCCAGATGCCATTATCACTACCGCCAAAAGACGTTTACAGTTGGACAAAAGCCTCTCTCCATTCATCTAAAATAACATCCAGTTTCCACCATCCAGTCACTAAAGTTAACAGCTAACCTTCAATTTGCTGTTCGTAGAACCATTTTAATTGCATAGTGCCTTCACCGTTAAAAGATCCTTCTTTGAACCAAGTAGACTGATATCGAATACCGTGTAAAGGCTCCCGTAGACAATTCGACGCGTCTTTAGTAGAACAATTTCTATGAAAATTTCAAGGAAATTGTTCTACCAGAATCGCGTCGCACCGTCGTCGCGTCACAGTGCGGCTGTTTGCGGGAGCCTTTAAACTCAATAATAATGATTATAATCACGAACACGTCTTCTTAGTAATTACCTGCAGTCTTCAAGCTCCATAATTCCTGTTCGGAATATCTATTAACTCACTCATATCACTAAATGATAGTCAATCACTGAACTGTGCTACAAGCTACAAGTCATTAAAGAAAGTGTTGGAGAAAATGAAGTCGATAGTAATTAAGAAATTGTGATTGCTTTAGAGTGACTCAGTGAATTAATACACCGTGTATTAAAATAACTTCTATGCACTTGGAAGCCCCATTAGCAACCATGCTGATTGGCTCTTCACGAAAACGTCAGAGTAGCCCATGTAATCACAATTTTCTTACAGGTTTTTTTATTGCAGGTCAGTAGTAGCGGGGTAATGGCGTCACATACTATCAGTAGTAGGCTTTTGAGTTATTTATGTTAAAGAAAGAAAGAAAATGCGTTTATTGGCATTACATCAAAATAAATACACATTAAAACTATAAAACAGTAAACAAAGACTATAATGCCAAAAGGGCCTCAGCTCAGCATAATGTCAGATGACAACACAGTGTGTATCACCTGACGCTGATTTTCAGCTGCAACCCACGAGTGCCATACGCTGGAATAACAAACACATAGGGAAGTGTGTGTCCGTTATAATCAATTTAGAGAATAAATTAAATATGATAATATAGAAAAGCTTTCTTTCTTTCTTTCTTTCTTTACTTGGTAACGCTCCAATGGAGGGCTTGCCTCGTTTTGTGAGAAAATTACTGGTACTCATGTGAAAATTGATGGTAGACTGTGAATAGTGAAAATTAAGTTGTTACCTACTTACCACTTCCAGTTACATTAGTACTTTTTTTACAGTATTCTTTTGTATTTATTTAAACATATGTTGTTGAGCAGGCATTTTTTTTACTAGCACAATGATTCAGATAGAGATTTATACTTTGTTACGGAATAAGGGTGCAGGTTGTATGTTGATCTCAATATGATTCGTGGCCGTAGCAAATATTTATTTATAGAATTATAATTATAAAAATCATCAATACAACTCTCTAAGTTCATATTACCTTAGAGAATGACTATTTTATGAAATCATGACATTTAAGGCCAATTATAAATTTAAATCTCGTTGTTATAAAGCACTTATTCAATCAGCAATAATTTAATCTTTCACTCGATTCACTCGTGTATTGTTTTTGTTTTTATCTCGCGTAGCATTAACAATGAATTAGTGATAAGTGGATAATGTTGCTAGTAGTATGATAAGTATTTTGTTTAATTAGTAAGATAGTATGTATAACATTTAATTGTACTCCTGTTTTTTATCCCAAAATAAAATAAAAAATAACTCAAGAAGCTGTGTTGCTGATTCTGATGACTATTTATTTATTTAATATTTCAAGCACTAAAATGTACAGAGGCGGAGTAATGCCAAAGGCATTTTCTACCAGTCAACCTTCGGGTGATGCAGAGACAAACAGTAGTAGGTGCAATCATGAAAATTGAGGAAACAATATTCTAAATATAAATATAATTATATACATAATTACATATCAATATAAGCACAAATAAATATACATAAATATATGAATATACTAAAAAGAAATAAGACAAACAATGAAAAAATATTAGCGTTGTGATGATACTGCCAGCTTCTTGCGAATGTGCTCGCGAACCTTAACTTTAAACGATAATCGGTTGGTTGCCATCCTGTTTCCAGACTATAATTCTGTAAAGTCATATTTGTTACGGTCGCGATAGTATTTTAATCAATAAGGAACCAGACAATGATCTGCAAATTGCAAAAAACGTAAGAAAATTTGAATTTCAGGCTACCTTAGCGCTATCTTTTCAACGTTCACATAGAGCTGCAGTAATTTGTATTTCTTTATCAATAAATGCATATACAGGGTCAAACTAAATTAACCCTTACCCACCTACCACCGCGGTCCCTGAGACCGCAACTATGTTTGCATGCAAATATTTCGATGTGTAAGTGTCGTAAGTCAGTGCCCATCTATACAACGTGTAACGTTAAATGCGCAAAACCTGAAAATAGTTTGATCAGAATAACGAGCAGAATGAATTGAATCACTTTTTAATATAGGTCACATTTTTCAAAAAACCTTCATTAAAAACGTTGCCGTGTCTATTTATTAATAGGTCAAGCAAGCCAATGTCAGCGCGGCGCAGCGGCCCGGTGACGACTCCTCCCTCGATATAGCGTCGTCGCAGACGCAAGAAACGATCAGAATGGCCAGTAAAACTAAAACAGCACATAAAACCTTTACAATTTTTTTAATGGCTTATTTTCTCTCTGAAATAGGTCAATTGAATTAAAAATCAGTTGGGGTGTCTGAGGTTTTGCGCATTTAACGTTACACGTTGTATGCCTTTTCAACACATTCTGTAGGTATTTAGGAAAAAAAAAAACAATAGTCACAAAATGAACTGGTGTGTGTAATGAAAATAAGCTGATCCCTTTATTTACTAGTTGCCATTGCGGTCTCAGGGACCGGTGGTTAAGGGTTAAATAGCGAAACTTCGCAGATGTGATGAGTATCTAAACATAAAACAAAAAATAAATTAATATGATGAATTTAATTTTTGGTATCAACGACAGCTGGTAGTTTTTTTTTTTTTTTTAAACCAGGTTCGAAACCAGGCAGGCGCTTTACTTTCTGTAAATATTTCATCACCACTGCTATAAAAACGGTGAAGGAAATCATCGTGAGGATGGCCTAGAACCAAAAATTCGAAGAGAGGAGGCCTGTCCCCCAGCAGTGCGAACATTATAGGTTGATTATGTAGTGTTTAGATGAGGGGCTCGTGGCTAAATAATAACAGCCGCACAGGCCGATCGAACAAGTTAAGCTACGATTGCCGCGGTTGGTCTGTGGATGGACGACCATCTTTACATACCGAGACCCCTCCGTGCCTCGGAAAGCACGCTAAGCCGTTGGTCCCGGCTGTCATTCGTAGATCTTTGACAGTCGTTACGGGTAGTCAGAAGCCCGAAAGTCTGACAACCAGTCTTACCTAGCGGTATCGCATTACTCAGTAACTGGGTTGTGGAGGTCAGATAGGCAGTCGCTCCTTGTATAATACTGGTATTCAGCTGCATCTGGTTAGACTGGAAGCCGAACCCAACATAGTTGGGAAATGACTAGGCAGATGATGATAAATGTTGTGTTTAGATATCGATACCCATAACGTCTGTGCAGTTATGCTAGCTAATTTTATTTCACCTTGTATATAGATTAAAGTAGCTGCGTGACGTCGTCGATACAAAATAAAACTTTTTAGAGTCTGACCTTTTTCATAGTATTTTCTTTACCTTTAATAAAATATTCGAACATTAACAAGACCATAATAATCAGAAAACTATACACGAAATAGTTCATCCAGTCTTTTAATAATGAATACATCAAGTCTTCAACCAATATTGGGTTCAGAAAATGTTGTCCAATATTGATCCAATGTTTTGTCAAACACTTCCTAACAAGAAAATAATGTTTGTTAAAGAAGTGCTCAGTACCAAATTTTAAATTGAACTGCGTACCCCAGCACCTTGTTTGTTAATAGAGGTCAATCAAAACTAGTCATGTTGGTATACTCTGTCATTTAAATGGTTTTAAAGCTTACAGATAAAAGGCTGAGTTTCAAGTTAGTGTACGACGTTTTAAAGCTATTTATCGTTAGATAAACGATAGTTCAACAAATGGAATAACATTTTTGCTTTTAAATAGTCTCAATTTATTATAGTTTTTTGAGGCACTTTGGTCACACCTTTTGTGTTTTCGATATCTTTGTAAATGACTCCCACTCTTTTAACGTATTTTTCTTAGTGTTTTGTTTCTTGACAAATAAATTAAAGAGTTTTAAAACAGAGAGGTTGTGGCCCAGTGGTAACGGGAGCCAATTACGACTTGTAGGTCGTAGGTTCGAACCCAGACAGGCGCTTTACTTTTTGTAAATTATCTCATCATCACTGCTCTCAAAATGGTAAAAGAAAACATTGTGAGGAAGTCCTAGACGCAAAAATTCAAAGACATGTGACATCTACCAACGTGGATTACGGCCCGCTCCCTCTGACAGAGAAGAGGTCTGTCTCCCAGTAGTGGGAGGCTTATTATGCTTATTTTAATCTTTTAAGACAATGTATATTAGACAGTTGTAGTTTAGTGTTTCCTGAAAGAGTTAATTCGGGAAACAACCACAACTATTCGTATTTCCGCCACTAAAATGGCAGTACAGACGCCAGCACACCAAGCTACTACAATCTGTCAAATGTCTTTAATAGATTTTCAACTTTATTGCTACAGCATTAGGTTCAAAGTTGATTGGGAAAATTTGACACTTTCGGGTAGCTTCATGTGCTGGCGTCTGTACTTTACCTTACCTACTTTTAAGAACGACCAATTCCATCAAGACCTGTTCTGGACTTTTTACGAATGAAAAGACCTATGACTTTGCTGGAGTCTAGAAGGTGGTGCTCACCATCATCAGCCTACAGCAGCCTACTGCTAGACATAAACCTTTCCTATTGCACGCCATCCAGCTCGATTCTCGGCAACTCTCATCCACCTGCTACCAGGTACCCTGCGAAGATCGCCGCTCCACCTAGCCGGTGCTCATTTATATAATTCGTCATCAGCCATCCTGCTAGCTCCATAAGGGGGCGTCCATTACTTACGTGAGATGTAAGGGGGGAGGGGGTCGAGCCGAATCTCACCTAATCGCAATTTTTTTCCCTAATACGGAAAAAAATTACCTGATATTTGCCGAGACCCCAAATCCAAAACATTTACACTATAAACAGGCATTTTGAAAAATCTCACGTGTGATTGGAGTATGGGGAGGTGATTGAGCTAAATCTACACATCTCACCAGGGGGGAGGGGTGGGTCAGAAAATTTCTAAAAACGCCTCACGTAATTAATGGACGCATACTAATCGCATAAAACACAACAGCAAGAATGTTGTGCAAACATGAAACAAAACTCTTTTTAGTTTTGTCAGCGACAGCTTTGCAAATGTAAAGCGATATAAAACATTTTGTTTCTGTCGTCGCCATGGCTGCAACAATGCGACTGCAACCACCAGCCACAGACTAACCTATCACGATTACGTGGAATGACGTACTTACCTATGTTCTAAGATATTGTGAAATATTAGAACATAAGAACGCTATTCGTACGAATGAAGTTATCGGCTACCTGCTGGTCGATTCTGTAAAAATCTCACCGTGAAATCATAATTGAAGTGAGCACTTAATAGTGTTAATCCCTAGCGAATGACAGCTCACTCCATGCGCTCACTTGACCCAAGCTTTCACGGTGAGATGGTTACAGAATCGCACGGCAGCAGTGCTATTCATAAGTGAAGTGAGCTTGAAGTGAGCAGTGTCAATAGTGTTAATCCCTAATGACAGCTCACTTCCCGCTCACTTCACCTAAGTTCTCACGGTGAGTTTTTTACAGAATCGCTCGGCTGTAGTGCTATTTTATGTATAAAAATCTCAACGTGAGAACTTAGGTGAAGTGAGCGTGAAGTGAGATTCAGTAGACTAATGCTAGGGATTAACACTATTGACTGCTCACTTCAAGCTCATTTCACCTATGATTTCACGGTGAGATTTTTACAGAATCGACCGGCAGGCTTGCAACGTAAATTCGATTATACGATATTATATACACGAAAGAAAGTGATCTAATGTATTATGTTTTTGACTTTGGTATCTACATTTAACGGTGTTTTGACTTTACATCACAGTCTTTTAAATAAACGATTCTTTATAAAGTATTTACATAATTTAAAAAAGCCAACTGTTTGTCTCTGCATAACCCAAAGGTTGACTGGTAGAAAATTCCTATGGCATTAAGTTCGCCTCTGTACATTTCTGTGCTTGAAGTATTAAATAAATAAATAAACAGTCCTAAAATAATAATAATAATATATACAAGTATATATGTAAAAAGGAGGGCAAATAATCAAAGGGCACCAAAAAATTCGTCCGTATCGCTGTCAATAGGAAATGTTCCCAAGGCTGGCAGCATTACCACGTTGTATGGCAATGCTGATTCTTTGTCCAAAAAATAGGCCAGCCCTCTGGTCACGTGAAGAGTCGACCAACCGCTTGCGATGTCTCGAAATACTAGGTGCCATGTGTGCAATACATGGTATCTTAAATTCAATCGACTTTATGAAAATTATTCATAATGTTTTTTAAACCACATGTTGAACCAAGAGTACCTTAGTCGTACTTTTTTTGCTCGACATCCTGTTGTACCAACGTGTCAAAATTATATTCGACTTGATGAAAATTGCCAAGAAATAAGGTCTCATAACATAACATTAGATCACGCCGGTAATCCCCGAAGAGTTAAGTAGAGGTCCATCTAAAGGAAACCTAAGTTTCGCTAGCTGTGTTAAAGTCCCATGTAATAGGGGAAAATCCTATTACCATTAACCGACACAAATCTAGACTCCATAAGATATAAAATCTCCATTCATAAATACTTTCACCCTCTCGTAAGCCAATAAATTCCAACAGCCAGTACAATCGTAAACACATGATATTTAGCTCATCAATAAACTTAACACAACCTATCTTCGGAATATACCTACAAAGACACAAGCACATTGGGTCAACATTCCCAGTGCAAAGCAACGAGACGTTAGCAGTCAAAACAATCGACGAACGTCCGTCAGTACCGGTTTATAGTCAAACTGTACACACGACGGCATTTCAAGTAGTACACTTCCAGTCTAACCTGACCTAGCATTGTATTGGCTTGCCGTACAATGAGAATTCAGACTAAACGGGGGTGTATAAGCTGGTATTTTGTCGTAAGTACACGCGACTTTGTCAGTCTTAGATTTATTGCTTACGTATTTGACGACCTAAATGGCCGTCGATAATGCCCGTCGTCAGTTGTTTTGGGTTTGAATGGCTACTGACAGTGTTTGGTATGAAGTGTTTGCGTTTCTTCGGCATGATTGGTGGTAATCACCAAAACGTTTGACAATCATGGTTATTTATGCAATAGTCCCTTATGCCTAATAATTTTGGTGGTATATCGGTAGGTTAATGTTCAGCAGTTTATGATCATGATAGTGGTGATGGGTGGAGAAGAAGAGGAACACTAAAGAAAACATGGATGGAATGTGCGAGGGATGCTATGATTTGAAAGAAAGTAATAATGTGTCGTCTAACAGGAAGGAGATAAATATGTATTGTGCGCCAATTCCAAGTAACATAGGAAGTAAAATAGGCCAAGCAAAAAATGAAGACAACAATAGACCTCATAAAATTATTTCATCACGTTTACAGATCACTACATTATTTTTTTTTTAACTCTGTAAGTGAGCAGCACACTGTAATACTGCCGTGCGATTCTGTAACCATCTCACCGTGAAAACTTGAGCGAAGTGAGCGTAGAGTGAGTCGTCAATAGTGTCAATCCATAGCATCAGCATAACTCACAGCTCACTCTAAGCTCACTTCTCCTTAGTTATCACGGTGAGATTTTTCCAGAATCGACCGGCTGTATTGAATAACGGATACATTAAATATGCGTTGTCACGGTGCTACAAAAAATAGGTTCTTACATGGTGTTTTAATGTACAATGTCATATCAATCTAAACAACATAAACTTCAAAGTCAGATGGCAAAATGTCATGTTAAATGTCGCATATCGCATCACAAGTTAAGGAGAAAGTACTGTATGGATCTGCAATCTTGCAGTGAAGCCATTGCTGTAACACATAGGATTTAAAGATCAGAATCGTGCTTAGCCTTTAATCTAGTCAGTGTTCGAGCGTTGACATAAATAAAGAAACTAAACGAGTGAGGTCAGAATTAATGTGTCTTAAGATCTAATATTTTAAACTGAATATCCCAGTTTACGGTTACAAGGACCAAATAGATTTGTTTTGGACGCACTTCTATATTCAGACTCTTAGGAAAAGAAAATGACTTACAAATTGATTCAGAAGACCAATGTTTATGCAGTTGGTTATCACTTTGAGGGCAGATACACAAAGACACAAATTGGAGGGATGTTTAGCAACTGGGACTTATTAAAATTCTAAGTTTTAGTATTTATTTTTATTTATTCATTTTATTATTTATGTACACACAGTAAAAAACATATGGATATGACATAATTATAATTTGAGTACAGAGGTACTGCTTACTTCTTAAGAAATTTCTTCCAGCAGACCTGCGAAAGGAGAAATAAAAAAGAAGTAGTAAAGAACGTAACGAATCGATTTTAGCTCCACAGTCTCAGTTTTTAATTCTGAATGGTAGATAACCAAACGTAATAGGTACCTACAGTGAAGAAGCAATTGTGTTACGAAATTTTCATACACATTCCAATTTCACATAGCGGGGGCATCATGTCACCTTTTCGAACTGTCTTTTTCATTTATTTAAAAACAGTCAGTATCAATGGAGACCGCGAATCGGCAGAAGTAAGTTAGGACGCCCTCAGGCTAGGTGGAACTACGATCTTAGAAGGGTAGCTGGTAGCAGCTGGTAGAGAGAGCGTGACGAAATACGCAAGCATTCCAGCACCCCGGCTAAAGGTAGCAATAGAACACCGTGTGGTTTTAGTCAGTAAGAGTCTGACAGACCCCTCCACCCACCCCAGGGTGGTGGACATCCATGAGGATTTCCACACACAAAAAAAGGTGGAGCGACGATCATCACAGGATACCTGGTAGCAGCTGAACGAGAATTGCCGAAAATCGAGTCGAATGGCGTGCAATAGGAGAGGCAGTGGACTGCTGATGATAATAATGATGACAGTCAGTAAGTAGTTGAAAAATTATAAAAAGCAAGCGAAAATCAACCTAAAGATGCTTTACGTTTTAATTCCTTGTCTGTGCCTAATAAAGTTAACGAATTTCTACTAAAAATAATACTACCCTATTAAGGAGACCCACCACTATTCAATACGCTACATAAAGACACATTGGCGCGGATTCCCTTGTTCACAAACGAAACTAAATAAGTTCAGTGCATCTTTTTCTTTCTATTTCATTGAGAAAAGGACAGAAGATAAATATTAGTTTAGTCCTGTCAAATTAGTCAGCGCCTGACGTAAATAGACGTATTTTTAGTGGCCAATTTTTTAATCACGTTTAAACTTGACTATGGAGTATCTTAATTTGACAGGACTAAACTAATATTTATCTTCTGTCCTTTTCTTAATGAAATGGAAAGAAAAAGATATACTGAACTTAAATTTAGATTAAATTTAGTTTGTGAACTAGGGAATCGGCGCCACTGTCTAGTGTCTACTTCGCAAACACTTCACTACTTAACGCTGTCATAAATAGTCCAGCATTAAACTACATAGATAAGCAATGTCCTTCGCATCACATGCAGCAGACATCTGGGCACTAAAACATCGCAGTCATCACAGATTCACATGCACTTGTTATTGTCATTCGATAGTTTTATGACAGCTCCTATTGATAAAGAGCTAGTTTGGTTTATGTATAAAATTATGAATGAGTCATTGGGTTGTGCAGTGTGCTAGAATTAAATGGATTACATACTTGCCGACTTGTGAGCTCGACCACAAATATTATTTTAAGTTTAAAATCATCTGCCTAGCCTTTTCCCAACTATGTTGGGGTTGGCTTCCAGTCTGACCGGATGCAGCTGAATACCAGTATTTTACATGGAGCGACTGCCTATCTGACCTCCACAACCCAGTTACTGGGTAATACAATACCCCTTGGTAGGACTGGTTGTCAGACTTTTGGGCTACTGACGCCCCGTAACGACTGTCAAAGATCCACGAATTACAGCTAGGGACCAACAGGTTAACGTGCTTTCCGAGGCACGGAGGGGTCTTGGTATGTGAAGATGGTCACCCATCCACGGACCAACCGCGGCAAGCGTAGCTTAACCTGATCGATCGACCCGTGCGGCTTTTAGTACAAGAGTAAAAGAAGCTATATATATCCACAAGCCTCTCTATTTTAAGTTTAAATTAAATGTAAATATTATCAAAAAAAATTTGGAATTCTTGATTCAATCGGTAAAACTGTATGTTTCTTAAAGTTTTATTTTAATACCAAAAGCTATGTTTATTGAATATTGAGAAACAAATCGGGAGCACAAGAACCAAGGAACATAACATATCATCAAGCCTATAACACGGAAGGGCTAGGCAGAAACATTACATCCACATTTCACCAGTTATGTTCCATGTCCCATTAACCGGGCATAAATCCAGACTCCAGGCTGTTACTGAGAAATTCCTGGAAAAGTCCAATAACACTTTACTCGACCTGGGAATAGAACTTTCTGCTCAGCAGTCGTTATTGTGGCCACTAGACCAACGAGGCAATAATGTACAGACGCCAGCACATCAAGCTACTACAATCTGTCAAATTTCTTTAATAGATTTTCAACTTCATCGCTGAAACATAAGGTTCAAAGTTGATTGGGTTTGACAGTTTCGGGTAACTTGATGTGCTGGCGTCTGTACCTTAATAATAATAACGTCGTTGGGCATACAAGTGTGTATTGGTATTTTGGATTGAAGTACTTTTTTGCAAAGTACCGGAAACTATCCAAAGGTGATGAATGACAACATTATAAAGCAGGCTTTAGAATATACAAAACCACTTTCTAAACTTCCATACCCACTTTTTATTACCAAATCTACAAAGTATCACAGTACCTCCTTTATGTAACCGATCTACTAATCCTCATTGAAATAACAAATGCTTAAGCAAACTTCCCTTCGTCAAGGGTTTATACAATAGAGTAACAAAGGGCATCTGAACCCTTTTACTTCAAAGATGTATACTTATATTGAAGTTCAGTCAACAGTGTAATAAAGATGTATAGAAAGTTTTGAAGTTATTGTACACCGGTTTTAAAAGACCTTATTATGGAAGTTGATACTTGAGTCGATGATGGAGCTGTTTATCTTGAAGGGAGATTGTTTAATTATAATATAATCATATCAATGCCCCTTCAGACTGGTCTGGCTGTCGATGACACGTCTGTTGATGCAAGACTGAGGTCGATTTCTCAATATGAGGACAAAGTTCCGAAAATATTATGTATATTTTTTAAGACACACGAGAGTTGAAATGGACGTTTAATTTACAATATTTAGTATTGGGTTGGTGCATATGAAATTGCCGATTTAAACAGACGATCAAAAACACAAAAAAAAATATTTATAAATTATTTATTCGTGACAAAATCGTACAACAGTTGTATGATGGACAGCGAGTTATTGTGCAAGTTCTCGTGTGCTATGTGCACATTGGACTCCACTAATTGTTGTAAAACTTGCAGATGCAGTACGCGCGAAGGTCGACCGCAAGGCTCATTTTCAAAATTCTCTACTCCACAACGAAATTTTCGGAACCAATTTCTCACTGTCCTTTCAGAAACTGTATTCTCCTTTTATCTCTCTTTTTTTTTTTGCTGTTGCACGTGCACTTAATCCACCTTTGAACTCATAAAACATGATAACTCTAATTTTTTTCGAATCCAAGGTAAGAAAGAAAAACTTAAATTAAATCACGTTTAACGTCTAAATCCTCTGATGGTGTTTAAAATATTAATCAAGTGTCGATGCTTTGTTTACAATAACAAAAATGAACAAATCAAAACGAGTTCGGTAATAAGCGCCCACTGTCTTACATTGTTGCGCAATCGGAAATTTCATATGCACCAACCTAATACTAAGCTCTTACCTGAAACACTTGCCTTTTTAACAAAAGCATAATCAGCGGATAATGTTTCCACTGCTGTGACACGGGCCTCCACCATGCCGCCCTAGACCGGGCTGGTGGATGTCACAATGTCTTCGAATTTTTTGTTCGAGGACATGCCGGTTTCCTCTCACGGTTTCAGATTCTTACCTTTTATGTCATGCGAAAAGCATGATATCTTTAAAGCACAAAAGAGGTGCTTTAGGTCTATATATGCGAGCTTAAATTAACAGAAACTTGCAAACCATGTTTTACTTCCCTCAAAAAACTAACGCTGTCTTGTCTTTACATTTACGAGACCGCATTGTTCGTAAAAAAAAAACAGTGATTTATTTAAAAAAGCTTCAGAGCTAAGTTATCGATCTATAAGACCAACATACCGACATGAATTATACCTAAGAAGATCAAAAACCTTATGTACAGACGCCAGCACATCAAGCTACCCGAAACTGTCAAATTTTCCCAATCAACTTTGAACCGTATGCTTTAGCGATAAAGTTGAAAATCTATTAAAGAAAATTGGCAGATTGTAGTAGCTTGATGTGCAAGAGCATACTTTGCATGGCTCCGACAATTTTTAAGAAGCTACCAAATGACATAAAAGATTTAGACTTGACTCAATTTAAACACAACCTAAATATTTTTTTAATATAAAAATGTAAAATACGCGCATTGACGTGGAGTTGCGGACACCAGCCCGTGTTACCTATTACCTAATATAAAAATGCTACGATACCATTGACGAATTTCTCGCTGACAAAATTTTTGTGACTAATCCTGTATTTATGATTTATAATGTAATATTCCTATCTAAAGACTTTTAATTTATTAGAATTGTATCATATAAAATGTTTTATTTAATTTCTAATATTGTTAAGTTGATAGTGTATGCGCAAAGGGTAGATTTTTGAGTTTCTATAAAATATCTGTAAGAGTTGTAAGACCTGTTATATCCCAGAAATCACACTAATAAAAACTTTGACTTTATGTTACCCAGAAATGGAACTGAAACGCCTTTCATTTTCCTAGCCAAGACCCACGCATAAATAGATAACACTAGCTTCTACCTGCGACGCGACTTCGTACTCGTGAAATTTCTTGCTCCCCATCCCGTCGCATCGTATCGCCTGCCCGCGCTATTGCATCGTTTTATTTCTGACTTTTTGTTCTTGCTCGGCTTCTAAGAGTCCTAGTGTGATGCTAACCCTACAGAGCATGATTTTTCTTATCGGCTTAAAAAAATCACACTAATAATTACACTAAATATTTATAAAAATCATAATTCAATAGAAACGTATGTTTTTGTGTATGACCCATATATGACACATCACACATTATAATGTGAATTTGTGTTACGTAGTATCAAAGAAATTACAAGGTTACACGTAAAATGACAAATATGAACATGAACTTACTTCTACTAATTATTTCCAAACTGAAACGATTCAATTTTATCATTTTTTTGCTATTATTATCCGCCGCTCGTTAATCTTATTCAAAGTTTATTCAGATCTATCCAAAATATCTGGTACTAAATTCGAAACTGAAATACATAATACTGCCGCCCTAAGTAAAAGGCGCGCATCTGCCGAAAGGGAATGGAGAAAAATGAGCCTTAATGGATGCGCCTGTTTTGTTTAGTAAGGTTTATGTTTCTTTACATTTTTGACCGATATGCGTCTTTTTCGCTTACTGCGGCAGAATAGTTAATCTTGTCAACACTAGATTAAGCTACTTGGATCGATTTTTGAAATATGTGTGAATATGATTGTTTCGGTATGTCCCATATGTCACTATGTTCTGTAGGTACACTATGTTCTGTAAATAGCCTAAAGCAAGAATTAGGCTATCAAATACAAAAATATTTTTGTAAATCCAATAGTAATTCCAGAGATTAGCCCTTGTAAACAACCAAACAAAAAACTAGACCAACTCTTCAGCTTTATTATTAAGTATAGATATTGTATTTATTTATTTAAACTTTTCGCACAAAAGGTACAAAGGCGGACTTAATGCCTTAGGCATTCTCTACCAGTCAACCAAGGGTGGTGAAGAGATTAGATAGCAGGTGCTTTGGTTGACACGACGATGATAAACAAAAAAAACTAGACAAGTACATAAATAGGTTATAAATATGATGTACAATAATAATAATATTACAATAATATTTATATATTTATAATATATAAATATTTATGTGTATATATATTATTGTATAATCGTATTAAAATTATTTTAAGACATGTAGGCTTACTTTCCAATTACTATGATAAGAACTGTATCGAACATGACACAAAATAAACGAAAGGAGCAAAACATGACTAATCCTAGTAAAATAACGCATAATACTGTACTAGCAATAGCAAAGTACTAATAGGTACTTTCATTATAACCTTCAAGCGGGCGCGCCGTCATTTGTAACGCCAGCGGTCGCGCGTAACCTAAAAGACCTATAGGATATTTCAGAGATTTAAAACACGAATTATTTAATATTTTTTGTATTTATCACATTACCATTATGTTAGGACATAAACAAAATTATAAAATCAAAATAATATTCTAATTTTCTTTGGATTTGTAAGCAATTTGGCATCATAAATGTATCGAAAATCGATCGAATCGCGGTCGATTCGACGCCGCGCGACTGCTTGACGGTTAAGTAACGGAAATAAGTCTAGAAAACGACAATTTAGGAACAAGTTTTTAATGTACCAATATTCATAGAACCAAGACTATTTTGCTAGCGGAGCGATAAAGGAAAACCATGCAAGATGTACTACGAAAAAACATACTGGTTTTGGTTTTTGGTCCTTACAATCCGCTTGAAGTACGAATCTTGAAAGGATAGTTTTATAATTTTTTGTAGTTTTTTTTTTCTTTTGTTTTGTACTTTAGTTTTATTTTTTATGATGCAAATGTGTATCAATTAATTATATTAAAGTTTTATTATTATTTCTAGAATGCTTTTTTGTAATCGGGAATGATAACGAGGAAAAGCATTCTAGAAAGAATCTCCAGACACTTCAATAATCTTTGCTAGGTGTTTCATGGAGGAAGCTGGAAAGGCGCGTTTCATTGTAAAATATAGTCCCTATAACTATTTTTCTAAGTAATTTAAATGTATGATTTCAATAGGTATACGCTCAAAAATTAAATAAAGATACAAAAAACAAAAAATACGCCATCCTCATCATTCTCTTTCCCTTTGTCCCAATTTCTTTGGAGTCGGCGCAACATGTCTTTTTCTTAATACCTATTCGTCGCCCCTCGGTAGTCACCCATTACGTCAATTATAAAAATCTTGAAAATTTCGCAATATCTAAAGAATAAAACAAAACGTAAACAAAACTCGCTTGCAACATCGCCTCGTAGCTTCAAATTTCTAATTCGTATCCAATGACAGACAATTTGTATTCTGCATAATTTCACCTCAATTCACACTTACCGCCATGCGCCATAAGGGAAATCTGAGATTAACCTCGAATAACCAGTAATCACTTAATAAAACAGCTGCAAGTAAAAACTTTTGGAGGAAGCAGCTGTCGAATGAGGTGTGGCGTTTTTTGGATGCTGGGAAATGGATTCGGCGCCAAACGAATGTTTATAGTTAATGGTAGTAATTATTTTGAGGTAATTTGCCAAAGTGGTAGTGTCTTGATTCCAGATATATTAGCGTTTTCGTTTAAAAAAAGTAGTTCTCTTTAAGTTGATCTTATCATTCGGTATTTTTAGAAAATATATATTTAAGAAAAAATATTTTTTGGACGTACCATTTGTTTGAACATAAAAATCAATGAATGATTTAAACATTTATCAAGTTACATTGTTACCAGTCAAAATTGTTTGCAAAAACTAAATGTAAGATATCGGAAAGTAATGTCGTAAAGTTAAAGGAACACAAAAACAAAACCAAAAAAAATCTTATTCCAATTTAATGACCCAACAACAACTAATTACGTATCGAGACCCGCCACTCTATCGCACACAATCAAAGCTTCCCACTCGAAGGACCAAAAATGCGATAGGACCAAAAAAGAGATGACGATCGAGCCCCCATAATTTTTACAAGCCAGGAGTTGTATGGGAAAATCTTGCGTCTCTCTCCCACAGGAGGCGGGGTCTCGTAAGCATTTAATCACATACATACATTATAATTACCGGTTGATGGTCTTACCTGGATGATTAAAGGTATGCGTCAACATTTCAAGCTTTTGAGATTTTTTTTTTTTACTGATTTATAGTAATTGTTTCCTTAGTGAGACTGAGGGATTAAGTATGGATCCAAGATATAAGCTATGTGAAGAAACTGATTTATTTATAATATTGTATTTATTTTTAAATAGCGTATAACTGTTAATATTTTTGCTTTAGATTCTGTAGATATACTACTATGCAGGGCTTTATTCACCGGTATTTTTGGGAACCGGTATCATTGGCCTTGGTGTGATACTGGTATTAGAGTAGTACCTGTATTATTGGTACCGGTACCAGACGCAGTACCTATACTATTGGTATTTCTAATCAGTATCGGTACTGTACCATTACCAAAACCGGTACCAAATAAATATGTTCGTAAGTTTGAGTGCCATTTGGACTTTTTGTTCCTTTCAGTATCCGAGGACCACATTGATCTATAAAGTGAAATCTCAGTGTAATCCAAGCAGATGGCTCTTTGTAAGCCCACGGCATCCCGTCAGCAATAATTAAACTAAATTACAATACACATTATCCCTGAAAACAGCAGAAATCGAACAAAAGTAAATTGAAACACGACAGCAAATTTAGATGGCAGAAGAAAACAAAGGACTACGCTATCGAAACCCGCCAGTTCATTTAATTATAGGTTAAATATAAACAGTATTAACAAGAGATTATCGAGGCGAGTTTGTGCCAACGCTGGGATGCTTTCTTGCCTTATCTGTTCTATTGTAAATCTGTGGTTGAGCTTGTAAGATTGTTTATGAAGTAAGTTAATTAGCTACTGGGAATATTTTTGATGTTGTATGGTTTTTGATGGTGTCACATTTTTATCTGATGTAAATGAAATTAAATGTTTTATTCTGTAAATAGGAGATAGGATGGAGTGCGTGCGGAATGGGGCTTTGAGATATAATTTACTTAGCTATATAAATATGTATGATATTGGAGAGTGTAATGCTATTCTGGCATGTCCTTTATCGGTACAAGGTAGGATATTGTACAAATTGGCATTCTTTGTTTTAAAATAAGAGTTATCTGCTGTTAGGTTTAGTTGATTGTGCTGATGTTACAGGGTGACGTCATCGCTCAGCGATAAAGCCCTTAAAATAAAGAGTTTAGTGAGAAAACTTTTGGGTAACCGTACAAGTGTCTTCGGTATTATCTTGGTCATTTCATTATTAACGAGAGCTTACTCTAGAGCAGCGTTTCCCAACCTTTTTCAGCCACGGACCCCTAGGAAATCAAGCACAGTTTTCACGGACCCCTTTAATAAAATAAACAGCAAAAAAAATGGATTAGGTATTTATTTTAGTTATTACAGATACAAAATAGGTACTCATAACTGTTTATTATTCTGTATGGTCCAGAGATGACACCGCGGACCCCCGTACATATACTCCCGGACCCCCCGGGGTCCGCGGACCACAGCTTGGGAAACAATGCTCTAGAGTGTAGCTTTGACACTTATTCTCTTGTAAAGATAGTTTTCTGTTGTTAAATGGATAAAGTACAAACTAGACAAATACGGTTATGCATCATAAAAATTTGCCTACTAATAAGAAAGTGCTAAGTACTGTTACAGTTCCCACTGCTGGGCAAAGATTTATATCCATGGCTTCCAGCTCTTTCGATACAGGGCTAAAGTGGACAAGAAAGTGCTACCGATTATTATTTATTACGAAAACTTTGTTGATTATTAGCTGCAAACGTCTTGGACTAGACTCCATCATAATCTTAAAAACAGTGAAAACTTAGTAATACTAAAACGAACCATAAAATATTTTATGTGGTTTTCTCACTCTCTAAATACATCGCTTCAAAAACCAATATAGAAAATGTACTAGATATTTAAATAACAGTGAAAATCGTAATTTTACAATTAACACTGTGGCTGCCGCATCGCGACTGCCTGTTGACGCGCGATAACCCGCTACTGCCGCTCAAATGCACTATTCTTATGACTAGGGTTGCTACCAAGTACGTTTCATTATTTTGTTATGGATTTTCTGGTATTTTTTTATGATGAGACTGCTGGTATTAGCTTTCGACTAGATATATTCTGTTTACATATGGTAAATATTTGATAAATTATAAACGCGAAAATTTTTGAGGATGGGGGATGGATAGATGTATGTTTGTTATTCTTTCACGCAAAAACTACAGAACGGATTTTGATGAAACTTCACAGTAGCTTTAGTTTAGCTTTGTACATCAGAATAACACACAGGGTACTTTTTATCTCGATATTCCCACGGGATCGACACTTATGTGCGTAAAATCGCGGGGCGCTTGTATTATTTGATAAACATTTAGTAAGACATATTTGTAATTTCAAAATAATAAGTAAGTAAGTTGGATGTTGGAAAACAGGGCTATTGCAGATTTTCATGATTTATTCACTTGATTTTGATCCAATCACAGTTTGAGAAGTTTAATGAGATAATTAGTTACTTGATATCTTACTTAGTTAGCGCAATAACAAGAATGGAGACAAAAAATTAAATATTGCATCTCTTTCAAAACATTACAGAATTAAAATCCAAACCCTGTTATTATCAAAATAACTCCTTACATTTATTAGTCTACCTATACTAATGCGTACACACATATGTATATATTATCTTATCTTACTAATAATAAAGCTAAAAAAAACATGTTTGTTTGCTTGAACGCACTAATCTCTGGCACTACCAGTCGGATTTGAAAAAGTATTTTCTGTATTTGATAGTCCAATTCTTGAGGAAGGCTATTGGCTATAAGCTAGGACCCTTACAGGAGCCGAACAAAGACAAAGGAGTCAGAAAGAATACTAAGCGAAAACGAAGTAAAACAGCGGACAGGCGATGCGATGCGACGGGGGGGATGCGGGGGATGCGGGGGTCGGTCGCAGAATAAGAAAATTCACGTGCACTGAGTCACGAGCAGAAACTAGTTGCCTAACAAATATAAAAGCGTTGCGTCAAAATAAAGAAAATAAATCAAGAACATCTCCACCAACCCTGTTTTCTAACATACAACACATCGAGCGTCTACAGTCGCCTCAATAACTGTTTCTTTGTGTCCTCGGAATTTATACGGCATTGTCGCGAATCCGACATTCTTTGCACAATAATGTACTTAATATTTACTAGCAAGTGTAAGGTAGCTTGAGAAGCAATTTGAAAGGAGACATTACTTTCACTGGGTACTGGAAGGTTTAAATGCTTATAGGATTTGTAAATAAACAAAAAAAATCTTGCATAATGTAGGATTATCTTCGGAAAGAATATTTATGATACAAAATTTGAATCGTGAATGAAAAATGTAATTTGACACGCAATAATTTTTTCAAGATGAGAAGAATTTACTATTTACTTTAAGGTAGCTTACTTTTTTACGGTATTAGAGGTTTTTCGAATTAAAAAAAAAACGGACCTAAACTATCCCTAAACTGACCATCATCAGCTCAGTAACTCATCATTAATAGATGCATAAGCCTTTATCACAAAGCACAATCAGAAACAAGCTCCCCTCTATTCACAATATTATGCCAAATAAAACAGGCATTTTAAAACTCATAACATTCTTATTAAGTCCTTTCCATTAAGTCCCAAGCCTGCAGATTCAATCTAGATGTTATCAAAACTTATAAGGGTATCCTAGGCATGTCTAAGGATGACTACATTAAAAGATAATTAATACAAACTCATATAATTTTGCATAATAATTGCTAAAGTGTGTGGTCCTTCTGTCCGCGGAATTCAAGTACGGTGTAAATATTTTTGCAGAGAATTTTCCTATTTTGCGGAATGCTGAGGCTGCCTCTGCGGGAGACGATACTTAAGTACGTCCGGTGCAAACTTAACAGTCTACACCGCTACCAAAGTTTATTGACTATCCAATCTTTTCGGCCCACTCTGAGATGAGCTATACGAGAATAGCTTTATTCTACCGCATCGTCTCCAGGCGAATAAAAACGACGGAGTTAGTGGTCCTCAAGTCTACGAGGAATAGGAAGTCAGATCAGCAGGTGATTTAGTAATATAATTATTGTATCGATTTTTCTTCTTCTTTTTCTTCTTAGCGTGTCAATGGCAATACAAAGTGTAACGTTAAATGTGCAAAACTGGCTACGAGCTTGGCAACGTCAGTAGCTTCCATCAACTCCAGTAGCGTGCAGACAACAGAA
Source organism: Eremobia ochroleuca (assembly GCA_949629135.1). Classification (NCBI taxonomy): domain Eukaryota; kingdom Metazoa; phylum Arthropoda; class Insecta; order Lepidoptera; family Noctuidae; genus Eremobia; species Eremobia ochroleuca. The sequence goes on from OX451408.1 coordinate 8,718,422, forward strand.
TTATCTATTGATAATGATACAAATTATAACACAAGAAAGGATAGCCATTTTGTCTCTTGCATGGCACAAAACAAGTCTTACGCGTGTTTGACGCTTTACCGAGGGAGGAGTCGTCACCGGGCCGCTGCGCCGCGCTGACATTGCCTTGCTTGACCTATTAATAAATAGACATGGCAACGTTTTTAATGAATTTTTTTTTTAAAAAATGTGACCGATATTAAAAAGTGGTTCAATTAATTCTGCTCGTTATTCTGATCAAACTATTTTCAGGTTTTGCGCATTTAACGTTACACGTTGCATACCACCAGTAGTTGCCTGGCTCTGCGATCCAGGATGAAAAGTAGTCAATGTCCTTTTCCAGTCGGTCGATTCTGTTAGAATCTCACCGTGAGAAGTTAGGTGAAGTGAGTTGTTATTCCATCGGATGCTAGAGATTGACACTAATGCCTGCTCACTTTAAGCTCACTTCACCCGAGTTATCATGGTGAGATTTTTACAGAATAGCACTACAGCCGTGCGATTCTGTAACCATCTCACCGTGAAAGCTTGGGTGAAGTGAGCGTGGAGTGAGCTGTCATTCGCTAGGGATTAACACTATTAAGTGCTCACTTCATTTATGATTTCACAGTGAGATTTTTACAGAATCGAGCGACTGGTCATGGTCTACCCATGTGCAAAATTTGATACAAATCCGTTCAGCATACAATATACAACGTGTAACGTTAAATGCGCAAAACCTCAGACACCCCAACTGATTTTTAATTCATTTGTCGGTTTTCAGAGAGAAAATAAGTCATTAACAAAATTGTAAAGGTTTTATGTGCTGTTTTAGTTTTACTGGCCATTCTGATAGTTTCTTACGTCTGCGACGACGCCTTATCGAGGGAGGAGTTGTCACTGGGCCGCCGCGCCGCGCTGACATTGGGTTGCTTGACCTATTAATAAATAGACAAGGCAACGTTTTAATGAAGATTTTTGGAAAAATGTGACCTATATTAAAAAGTGGTTCAATTAATTCTGCTCGTTATTCTGATCAAACTATTTTCAGGTTTTGCGCATTTAACGTTACACGTTGTATATATTATATACTAAAGGAACTCCTTCAAGAAGCGAGTTACCAAAGCAATAAGGTCTTAATATACATAATCAATATAATACTAGTGAAGAAGCAAACATATCGGTAATTGTCTTTCTCATATTAAACTTAACAGTTAATACACACTATCCGAAGTAACCGCAGCGGTTATATCGATCGAAATTATTATTTTATACTTATATTTTCATAAAGTTGATAAAGATTTTTACTGTTGTTTTATAGAAGTGTTGACATGCATTTCATACTTTTATTCATATTTTAAGAGGGTTGTAAAAGCGTACAGGATTTCAATAACAAATGTACCGAGTGTCATCTAACTTGCTAATGAAAGCTTTGGATAAAGTATTATTTTTATGAAATTTCTCTCAATCTTGCAAGACATATAGTTATGAATTTGGGCAGTCACTTACAAGTTTTATGGCCCAGCCATTCATATTTTTATGTCAGTATTTGACACACCGAAAATTTCATGAGAACTATTTCATAGCATTTTAAAATCATCTTAAAGATCATTACACTGGTTCTTTGGTACCACGCATTCATATTAGGAAAGCAATTAAGTACTAAAAATAATACGTCAACTTAAGAATGTCTTTACTAGCAACAAGTCAACAACCAGAGACTAGAACATTTCTCAGGAAAGCTAAAGAAGTCACATAATAGTCAGACCACTTGGCAAATGAATACTTATGCAAATGACGTAAACGAATGCCAGGCTCGATGTTGCAAGACTAAAAATAAATATAAGAGTGTGTTTATTAGACAAATATAATCGTAAAATAGTATGGGAGGACTTGTTAAAAGCTTTAGTTAAACTTGGACAAGTAATTTAGTAGATAAAAAATATTATTATATGTTTAAGTATCCCGTCCGCACATACTAAAACAATAATCATATTTTTTATTATGTTTTAATTACAAGGCACACCTTGTAATTTGTATTTTACAGTGGTCGATAACATCTGTATAGGTAATAACACTATACTAAAAAGATATAGAAGTAAATTAAATAGGTAAATTACTTTCAATTAAACAATAAAAATCAACCAAGATAAACACACTCGTCATTTCAGCTGAACGACGTCCACTGCTGGACACAGGCCTCCCCCAAACACCTCCACAACACACTACCAATTCACAAATCAAACTCACAACCCTTACATATTTACACACATTGAAGCAGAAAACAAAACACATTCGCACAATACCACACGCACGTTCACACGGAAAGTCTAAAACCTCTCTTACAAAACCTGTTGTATCTCGTAAAGCTTAAATTTAAGTATTATCAGCCACCGCGACGAGTCACTTAAGCCTTAATGCACATATATACTGAACATAACGGGGTTCCAGTGGGGATTGAGAATAGTTCCTCCAATAAGTATCGGATGTCACTGATATTAATATCAAATTGATGTTTGTATGGAGGTTTTTGAACAGTAGCTCTGCAGCCTAGAGAAGATTCCGATCTTCAATGGGTTTTGAAATCAATGGCAACATCTTTATCAGCCTATCGGTCCATTGCTGCAACAAAGTTTATCAAATGCTGTTCTGAATATGAAATGACTACGAAATTAGAAAATAGAGATCGCCAGAAAAAAATACAAACAGTTGGAAATTCGAACGCAGTACAACTATTAACGTTTCATTCAAATATTTAGTCTGTGCGGGAATGAAACATGCGATAAGATTTTCAAATCCTTCCAGGCATCCTTTTCCTGACCCACCTCGATTCAACCCTTTTGGTACGCGTCCAGGTCGTAGGTAGATTGTATTAAGGTAGAAGTATTTATTTCCAACGTATGTTTAAGGTCCATAAAAGTCTTCTCCCGCGGTCAATTCAAAATGCCGTCAACACTGCTCGACGTTTGATTATCTCTCCGATAATTCCGGACCGAAGGACCAAAACTACAGTTACTTCAAAGTTATCGTTCCTTATCGCAGGCTAAAAATGCGACACTTATCTTGTAATTACATGTACAGTCTCTCAAAACCTGCCAATGTAATCGACACCAGGTAGCCTCGATGTTTAAAAACCACTTACATTGAACGGATACCTCCTACATAATAAATATCGTATAAAAACCTTATATACGGGGCCGTAAAGACCACCTGTGTCTTAACATGTGCTGTTGATTTTATGATTTTGTTTGAAAATTATGGTTGTACAGACGCCAGCACATCAAGCTACCCGAAAGTGTCAAATTTTCCCAATCAACTTTGAACCTTACGCTTTAGGGTTAAAGACGAAAATTTATTAAAGAAATTTGACAGATTGTAGTAGCTGATGTACTGGCGCCTGTAGTTTATCCTAAATACGGATGATATCATCGGCTTGTAAAAGCTACCTTCTTACTTATTAAAAGTCATCATCTGCGTTTAAAGGTTCGCCAACTGCTAGGATGACGAAGCACTGGTGGCCCCTTGGTACAGTCCACGACTTACGAGTTGTAACTTGTAAGTCGTAGTTTCGAACCCAGACAGGCGTTTTACTTTGTGTTAATTATTTTATCACCATTGCTCTCAAAACAAGGAAAACCTAGTGAGGAAACTGGCATGTCCTAGAACCAAAAATTCGAAGACATGTGATATCTACCGTCCCGAACTAGGCCCGCGTGGTGGATTAAGGCCCATTCTCTCTCTCAGACAGAGACGAGGCCCTTCTTCCAACAATGGGGACATTATAGGCTGCTAAGAAGAAAAAAAGGCTGCAAAGGTCAAAACTGCGTATCTTCTCCCATCGGCACGAACTATGTCAAATTTCTTTGAACGAATGACAGCCGGGACCAACAGCTTAACGTGCTTTCCGAGGCACGGAGGGGTCTCGGTATGTAAAGATGGTCACCCATCCAGAGGCCAACCGTGACAAACGTAGCTTAACCTGATCGGTCGACCTGTGCGGCTATTATTTAGCCACGGGCGAGGGGCCGACACAACCTACCCGAAACTGTCAAATTTCCCAATCAACTTTGAACCATATACTTTAGCGATAAAGTTAAAAATCTATTATAGAAATTTGACAGACTGTAGTAGCTCGATGTGCTGGCGTCTGTACATTATTATGGTCCAATGGTATCATCAAATGCGCTGCAGCAAACGCTAGCAAAAAGCTGCACCAAATAGACCGAATTCAGCATAAATTGAGCAATCCTACTGTGTGCTAAACGTGTATTTAAATATCTTAACTGAAGACTTCATACGATTTTATTGAAAACATGAAAAACTCAATAGAACTCTAGTCGATTCGATAAAATACTAATAGTTACCTTAGTCAGTAACTGAGCAACCAACGATACATGATAAATTATTTTATTTCTGTAACAAGGTTTGTACTGACGCCAGCACATCAAGCTACTACAACCTGTCAAATTTCTTTAATAGATTTTCAACTTTATCCCTAAAGCATAAGGTTCAAAGTTGGTTGGGAAAATTTGACAGTTTCGGGTAGCTTGATGTACTGGCGTCTGTACAAACACTTTTACACGTCAATCATATTTTATAAACTAGATGAGGTCGGCGTTTCCTATCTGACTGCTCTGAGAAGAAAGGCTGAAACAAACTCAGACGTCATAGTCTCTTTTTAAGTCCAGACATAACCTTGTTCAGATAACGTGAAGGCTATGAAGACTGGTGTGTGAAATGGTCTTTTGAGGATAGAACCATACGGATTGAGTGGACCTGTCCAACACATAAAAATCTAAATATTAATGTCAACACCATAAATAAGCAAAATTACTTTTACAGAAGTAAAACAATCTAAAAAAAGAATTTCAAGTAATCAAAAGAAATCAAAGAATTTAAGCCGTTATATGCAAATGATATTGAAGATGCAATTCTAAGAAATACTCACTTCAAGAGTAATAGAATTTCTAATCTAACTTTAGACTATCTGCAGTGAGCATTAACATGTTTGCTATAAATGCAAGTTCTATAAGCGCACCGGTGGAATTCTATCCAGCCATGGATAAAGCGAGCGTAGAGGTATGTATAAAGCAGGTTCCAGGGAAAAATATTGAATAGTACTGTTGCTATGCAAAATATAAATGTGGAAAAATCAAAATTATTTACGGTACAAATCCTATTTTCATAACCTCCGATTCTATAAAAAGAAACCAGCCGTGCGATTCTGTAACCATATCACCGTGAAAACTTGGGTGAAGTGAGCGTGGAGTGAGTCGTCAATAGTGTCAATCCCTAGCATCAGCATGACTCACAGTTCACTCTAAGCTCACTTCACCTTAGTTATCACGGTGAGATTTTTCTAGAATCGACCGGCTGAACCCTGATTACGTAATACGCTATCAATCTCAATGTATCAGCTCAACAACGTAAATAACGCAATGAATGTTGTTGAACTGTCAAAATGAAAGCCATTGCTACTGATAGTATGTTACGCAATGGCCCTATTAATTGTGGAAGATGTATACCTACTTATGAAATACACGACATAATAACATAACAAAAAAGGTCCGATATTAATGATCTCGTACAAAAAGACCAAAAACATTTCATTCACAATAAAATGTCTTCCATCTACATAAACGAGAAAGACCAAAGCTCTCTTACATAGATCTTATCGTTTTGCAATAATTTTCAAAAAGTCATGTAATAAAATTATAATATTCATGACTTGTCGTAAAGGGACATCATCATTATCGATGTGCATGTTATTAATTTCTCTACTAATTACACTCTAGATATATCTTGTAGATAATTAAATTGTTCGATGCAATCGGCAACTGTTGGTAATTTGTATGGTGCAATTTATAAGTGAATTTATTTTGTCTTCAAATAATGTTTCGTTACCCTGCAAAGTTCTGACATGATCGGCACTCGAATTGCGTCTATCACAATCTGAATCATATTATTGCTAATTCATTGCTTCATAACTTTGAAAAAATTGCCTGTTCAACCACGTATATAACGAAATGTATGTTGTTGATCAGTCAATATGAACCCATTCCTACTGTTAGTATGTAATGCAATTAACCTACTGGTCCTAAAAGAATTGTCTTCTCTCTAATAGAAACTGGTCCTTTGGATTTGTTTCGTTATTTCTTTCAAATATCTCTTTCTTTATTGCATTTCAAAGTCTCCCACAATTACCCTTTCAATCAACATAACTACCAACATAACCACTGTATTTAAATAGATTTTTATCAAATTTCTTATCGCTTCAAAGAATTTCAATAATAAAATGCAAAGCCCTTAAATTTCACCCCAGTATCAACTTAGGTGGCACTATAAATACCCATTAAAAAAAAAAAAACTTACACCAATAAAAATAAAAAAGAGGGTTTGTGCTTATTAGAGCTGAGTATACGCAATTCAGCGTCGATTTTACGCGATTCAACGTCACCGACCGACTGGAACCGAGTAAAACACGATTCAGCGCAAATTATACGCGATTCAGCGTCACCTACCGACACGAGCCGAGTATACCCGATCCAGCACCACCGACCCGAGTGTGACGGTTAAGTTTCATTCACTATTCAAAAGGAACGCCAAGAATCCTCAAAAAAGTTTTCACTTCAAAAAAAATCCGCATATCACCTCTATTTTGCACCACAACGCCTAAGCAGGAGCTGAATTAAGTATTAAAATTCACAAGAGGCCCAACGCTAATAGAGGATGGTCAGTAAATTGTCGAGAGCGATGTTATCACCTTAATAACTTCTTTGGAAGCAGTGTCTCGAGAAAAACGACACAAAAACATGATGAAAATGAAATTCTTGGGTATTACGGTCTTGGGAACGGGTCCGGGACATTATTCATGTTTGTTAAGTGTTAATGGGTCTCTCTGGGTTAACAAAAAAAGGTAGTAAATATATCTGCCGGTCGATTCTGGAAAAATCTCACCGTGATAACTAAGGTGAATGGAGCTTAGAGTGAGCTGTGAGTCATGCTGATGCTAGGGATTTACACTATTGACGACTCACTCCACGCTCACTTCACCCAAGTTTTCACGGTGAGATGGTTACAGAATCGCACGGCTGGTGCTTGAGAACTTTTTGACGATTCTGGAATTGGTTGAAAGGAACGTATTTGGGAATTGTTTGATGATACCAATTAAGAGTTTTAAGTAATTTGAAATCTAATTAATAACTGAATAATTTTTGAGTTTCATACAATTAATGTACTGTGCGTTGACTGGTAGAAAATGCCTATGACATTAAGTCCGCCTCCGTACATTTGTGTGCTTGAAGTATTAAATAAATAAATGTAGTTAGTCAAAGAGCAAAAATTTTTTTGCTAAGTATTAATTTTCTAAACTAAATTATTATACAAAGAACAGATTACATTTTTGTATGTTTGTATTTTACGCTTTCATGCTAAAACGGCTGAACGGATTTAAATGAAATTGGATCATGGGTAGACCATGGGCCTGGATTAGGATATAGGATACTTTTTAATCCGACATTCTTACGGGATCGAAATTTATGCTGGTGAAACCCCGGGGCGCAGATACTGAAATATAAGTTGAGGTCATTCATAACTTCAATAATAAATGAGGAAAGCAATAAAAGGAAAAATAGTTTAACCGCAATAGCAATACATTTTAACTTTGAAAAGACGTTTACTTGGTCTAATTAAAAACTTGAGAAAAATAAAAGGCTACCTTATAACCAGACATTTAATAAAAATACCTGAGTGACTCACTTCCTTTATTAAAAACGAAATGACGAATATAATGAAAAATAAAATTTATAAGGGACAAAAAACAGAACGGGTTAAGTGGCTAAGCCAAAGCAATAAAAGTAATAAAAAGCTAATAACGAAACATGAAAAATAAATTAATACAAATTCAAGGAACACAATCAAAACACATAAATCGTGTAAAATTATTATCGAGAAAAAAAAGACGTTGGCCCAACTGTTGACAACCACTGACATCATTTAAAATTAATGGCGGTCGTAAGTTAGTTGGCTACCAGAGTCAGGGGTGGTCCACCTTTTACACTTTTGGGTAAAAAAAAATTGTAAAAAAAAGTCCTCTTTTCGTGTGGGTTCCGTAAATGTCATGCTTAAATTGAGAGGTATAAATAATATTACTTTGTCAGATCTAAATGTTTACATAAAAAGGTCTTGACATTTAAATATGCATTTTCTTATTAATATAATGATGCATCATTTCAAATCTTACAATCGGATAAGGACCAAAATCCGTATCTAAGCCCCATACTAATCAATTAGATTTGTTTCTGCAAACTGATTAGGCATTTTTTGAACTTATTTTTCCCTATAAGCATTGTATCTCGAAAAGGTTCTTTTAAAAACTTCAATAATTGTCTCAGAACAGATCTCCAAACTTAAGCAGAGATAAGATTCATTTTGAATGCTCCAAATACCTTACTGTGTGAAATATTTCTGTCATTAACTCCAACGATGTCACTTATTTAATTGATTTGTATTCAGATAACATATTTGATTGTAAAGACAGCCAACAAGTTTTATAATGGGACAAAAAGTGAAATGACGAAAAAAAAATCAGCTGTTCCCTACATTTTGACGACTCGTACGAACATAAATGTAGGGAACAGCAGATTTTTTTGTTTCGCGATTTCGGAAATGGTCCGATGGTAAAAGTTGTTTGTTGTCGTGAGTAGAATCATGTGTTTAAGTATCGGTCACTAATTACCAGTCACCCTATATGTATGGGGGTCCGCGGTGTCATCTCTGGACCATACATAATAATAGACAGTTATGAGTATACCTATTTTGTATCTGTAATAACTAAAATAAATACCTGATCCGGTTTTTTTTTGCTGTTTATTTTATTAGGGAGGTCCGTGAAAACTGTGCTTGATTTCCTAGGGTTGGCTGAAAAAGGTTGGGAAACGCTGAACTAGCGACTAAAGAAAACTGACCAATATTAGATATGCTATTCCTACATCTCTGGCGACGCCTTTGGGAACTACAGTCATAATTATGCCGTCGATGTTTTTGTTTAGTTTGAATTGTCAAGAAGTCTGTCAGCCAAAAAGTAAGTTTCACATTGAACAGTGAAGTAACTTATTTCAGAATAGCTTCTTGTCCGCGGCTTCATCTGCGAGGATGTCGGAAATTATTCTACGAGTACATGCTACCGGGACAAGAAGTAGCCTATGTCTTTCCCCAGGATGCCATCTATCTCCTAGCTAAATTTTATCGAAATCCGTTCAGTGGTTTGGACGTGAAAAGGTAATATACAAAGTTACTTTCGAATTTATAAGAATAGTATGAATTACAATAACATACCTAATCAGCCTGTCATATTCCCACTGCTCGTACACAGGCCTCCTCTCTGTGAGGGATCCATTACGCGAGCCCAGTGCGGCTTGGTGAATGTCACCTGTCTTAAATTTTTTTTCTAGAATGTACCGATTTCCTCACGATGTTTTCCTTCGCCGTTTTGAGAGCAGTGGTGATGAAATTAAACGCACAAAGTGCCTTATTGGGTTCGAACTTACGACCTACAACTCGTAAGTCGGGGCCGATACCACTGGGTAAACACTGCTTTATGAATTACATCCGAGAAAATTCCCTTAGAAATCACCTTTGATAAATACTAGCGACCCGCCCCGGCTTCGCACGGATGCAATGCTGATCAATACATAGGTAATAGAAAACAAAGTCGCTTCGGACGGATAACGGATTTTGATGCGGTTTTTTTGATAGATAGAGTGATTCAAGAGGAAGGTTTATAATATATGTGCAATACATGCATAATATAGTAGAGAAACACTGATAATTTTAGAGCCATTATTTCTCGTAAAAATTATTGGTTAAAAAATGGTTATTGTGGATTATCCCTAAGAGATAGACATATACCATCGCGGACTTTTTTGTAGACCTTTTTAAGATGTACAATACTGTAGTACATTATTTTGATCTATCTCGTAGGGTTCAGCCAGCGTTTGCAATGTAAGCGTAAAAAAATGTGTTTAATTACGACATCACATTAGAAACCTCTAAAATTATTAGTATATTTCTACTATATTATGCATGTAGTATACATATAAACCTTTGTCTTGAATCACTCTATCTATTAAAAAAAACCGCATCAAAATCCGTTGCGTAGTTTTAAAGATCTAAGCATACATAGGGACAGACAGACTTTGTTTTATACTATGTAGTGAAGAAAGTATTCATAGACACTTCCAAGTTCATCGATGTATAATGGTAACACAAAATGATTCATCTGCTGCGGACTGCGGTTAACCAATAGCCAATAGCTCAGCCCCTGAAAGTCGGCTCCATACAACGAGCGAAAACGCACGCACACATAGACACGCTTCACGTACAGCGAGTACAAGTGCACTTGCGACTGGCATTTGTTTGAGATCGCCGCACGTACGCGCCTATGTGAGCGTACGCCTGTTTTCACTCACTGTCTGAAGGCTGCTTGCTGTACTATTCTGAGAATGTTGCGGTCACAGACGGTTAATATCAACCACAAAATCAAACAATATCCTGTTGGTTCTGTTTCTAAATAATACACAATCATAATTTTATTAATTTATGGTAAAACCACAGCGCGAGGAATTTTAGTTTAGTCGGTTTTAAGATTAGAAAATCTAATTGAATGTTTGCTTTATTCTGGCCAGAAACGGGTAGACTTTTCAGGTGAAAGAATGCACCCTTGAGGAATACACTGGTAATGCCAATAATTTTCGTTCTGACATCAATAGTCGGGGTATTCCTCGAAGTACACCAACTTTAAACCGCACCAAATAAAGTGCAGCAAAAGTATTCCTCAAAACGATGGTGCGTTTCGAGGAATACTTTTGGTGTGCTTCATTTGCGTTTCAAAGTTCGTGCGCTTCGAGGAATACCCCCAATAGTCAATATCCATTGTATAGAAATTGTTATAGAAGTACGAATTTTCCAAACATACTAAGCAATAGTTCTTGTATTGCCATTCTGTAAAAATCTCACCGTGAAAACTTCAGTCACCAACGTTTTAACGGTTAGATTTACCAGAAATCATCGGCAAGTCTTAATATTATGTCACAGGAATTCTGAACACCACATACATCAAATCTCCTAATCACACGTTATCTTTAAAACAAAATAGATGTGGAGAAATATTGAGTCCTTTTTCCTCGCAATCCCGATAGTTCTCAGTATAGTGTGAGAACACAATCGGACACGTCCGAAGAATGTGCTGTGACACGTATGTACGTACCTACCTATTGATTTCTATAGAAATTCACCTTCATAGAGTACTACTATACAAGGTGTGACTTAAATAACGCACAACCTCTTAAGGGGTCATTGTACTCATCATTATGAACAACTTTTACTATGGGACCAAACCGAAAATCGCGAAAAAAAATCAGCTGTTCCCTACATTTTGACGAGTTATGCGAACATAAATGTAGGGAACAGGTGATTTTTTTTTTCGCGATTTCCGGTTTGGTCCCATAGTAAAAGTTGTTCATAATGATGAGTACAATGCCCCCTTAAGAGGTTGTGCGTTATTTAAGTTACAACGTGTATATACTGTTCGTCAGTTATCAAACAGAGAAAGACCTTAGCAAATTATATGACGCAACATGACGAGAAGTAAGTGTCAAGCTGCCAAAAAAGGCAAAAAAAAAAATTGTAAGTAAGGACCGCTATGCGTTTCGATACCAACATTTGATGATAGCCGATCAGCAATCATTCAGATTTTCTGAATGTTAAAGATTTTAAAGCGACCAAACATTCGGGGATTACCCGCTTGTATTTCCAGAAGAGGAAGTGAGAAACAGCCGGTCGATTCTGTAAAAATCTCACCGTGAAATCATAAGTGAAGTGATCACGTAATAAAATTAGGAATATTATTTTCCAGGCGACTAACAACTTAAAAGGGCGACTAACTATTTGCTACTAAAAATAATGACATGGCGACTAATATTAACCTCCTTCGTGTTAGGTTCGTGTTAGGTTCCTTTAAACCCTGCAGGCGGAAATAGGGGCCCCGCGAAGCGGGTCTCCGTCGACTACCTCTAATTATTATTATTATTATTATTAGTTAACTTGATACACAACCTCGTTGTTTAATTTAAGAATGCCCATTTTCTACTTTTTATCCGCCGTCCGTAGCTGCCAACCTACTATTTTTGCTACCGTCTTTAATTATTTTTTAATCCCAAATTCAGATTAATTTGTCGCCGCGTTAAATACATGCCATAAAATTAATCCCTAACGAATGACAGCTCACTCCACGCTCACTTCACCCAAGCTTTCACGGTGAGTTAGAGAATCGTACGGCAGGAAGTGATACTTCCACAGTTCGGCATCCATGGTATAGAAGGCGAGCGTATTGCCATCAACCGGGCACAAAACCAGCACCCTAATTGCGTAACACACTATTACTCTCAATTTGAATCATTTCGAAGCATATTGCTAAACCATTGCTCCATATGTTCTAAAACTGTGTCTGCTCAACAACGTAAATAACGCAATGAATGTTGTTGAACTGTCAAAATGAAACCCATTGCTACTGATAGTGTGTTACGCAATTACCCTGCAGACTCCATCCAGACTGCTACTGAGAATATAATTTTTTTTTTAATCGATCCCGATGATACCTATCGAATTACCTATCAAGGCCTTTTCAACTCCTACACACAAGATTATGACTGTATTAATTTAAAAGACACTCAATTTAATATGAAACGTAACGGAGAATTTTATTTCAAATCCCGTTATGTTTTATGAAAACTAGCTGTATTTAGAGAAATCTTACGATTTAAATAATTTTATTATAATCAACACAACGTCGTGTTCAACGGACCAATAAAAGTTCAACAGTAATAATTATGAGTCTAATAAGCTTCTAAAGCTGCAAAATAATAGCAAACAAACGCGATATTTTTTTAAACTTCAGCTTGCTACTATTAACAACGTGTAATTACTATTGACTTGCCATCAAAAATGATATGTAATGGTACACTTACTTTTTCTTGTTACCCACAGCAATGTAAAAAATAAAAATTGTGATTCTACTACTAGTCTGAGCTTATTTACGGGTAGGTAGGTACTTACCTGCCGTTATTCATAGGTATATTCAAATGATTGATTTCACTGTTATGATATTTTTTTTATTTCTGTATTATTATTATTATTTTTTGTTTTGATTAGGTATTTGTTTTAATTTGATTTGGTTTTATTCGATTTATTTTGATTTCATTTAATATGAATTAACTTGAATTTATTTATATATAACATGAATTTATTTGGGTTTTATCTAATTTATTTATAATATTATGTTTTATACTAATTTATATAGGGCAATGGGTGTTATTTACCTGAAAATAAATTTACTTATTTATTTATTAATATTTATTGTATTTCTCACGTTAAAAAAATGTCTTAAATCGTTTTTGAAATTTTGAGTGCGAATTGTTTCAGACTAGTTTCGTACTGTGTATTTTAATTAAAAATAAACGAGAGGTGTTCCTATTCATTCCTTAAAGGCCGGCGCTGACTGACGTCACGGGACGGCACGGCACGGTAAAGGATTTTATTTCTGATCAAGTTCTTTTTATCCTTATTTCAATGAGTTTTGAATTAATATTACTTTATTTCGATACAATCATACCGCGGCACGTTCGTGACATGCCGCGGGTCGCCGCGGCGGCATGTCGTGTCATGCCGTTTTATTCCACGGATTGCTGCGGCGTGCCACCGCGTCCCGCGAGCCACATAGGTCACAGGATTATGACAGCAAAACTAATTGAAAAAAGGTTTTGGCAGGCTGGGCTTTCTGCGGGATGCTTCAGCATGCCGCCTCATACCAAAGCGTCCTTCGGGCTGCCGAAGCACGCTCTGCCGTGCTGTGCCGTGCCGCTACGTCAGTCAGCGCCGGCCCTAATGCAGCAGTTTATGTTCATTTGTCCATAGTACGAATCTTGCGAATAGAATGTTGAAATAATTTTTAGAATTCATATTTAAAAAAAAACATTTTGTTATTAATTAATTTCCAGCCAGTATGAAATACACGCCACAATTAAAATTAAACTGACAACGCCCCACAATCGCTCAACTACAGTATTTCATGACTATAACTAACGGTCTTGAATGAAGCTAACAAAAACTAAACTCGTTAATCAAACGGCTCTTTTAAAACTGATCTTATTTTTTTTCTGTAGCTTGTAAAAAGTATGTATCTACTCGTTGTTGCTGCTTATCTTTGCACCCAGTTTTAAATGTTATTTAATTTATTGATAAAAATAATATTATTCTATTTGGAGTATTGTTTTCGAATAGAGTCATTTTAAATAGCTTGGCATCATAGAAAAAAAAATATAAAAGCAAAACTCGACGTATTATACGCCCTGGAGTTGAAGGCTTATAGCGTATTATTGAACTGGTAAAAATGCGAAAGTAACTCTGTCTGTCTGACCTTTTAACGACTTAAACTTTTAACAAATTTGGATATAAGCACATGGATAAACTATGTATGACCTGGGATAATTTTATACCAGCAGTAAAAACCTACGTTGCCGTGGGATAGCATCCGTCCTCCACGCGAGTTAAGCATAACCCACCACTGTCACACTGACTTCTTGTCTTCCTAAAGGAAGCTTGCTCCCAACACTTGTGATAATTGTTTTCAAAATCTATTCTGTTCACGTTTTTGACAAGTTTTCTACAAGTTTTAACTTGTTTAAGGTGTGAACGATAAAAGAAAACTGTAGACACAACATGATAGATTTAGACAGACATCAACGATTGCAGGAATACCCAGGCTGCGCTAAGCGTATTCATGTAGGTACCGTCACTCGTGAAAGTTCTTACAATAAGTATACCCTTTAAGATAATGAAAGAAATTCAGACCAAACAATCTTCTGCAGCTCATAAAATCCACATTTTATTCCCAAAAAGAATCAAATTATTTCAGTCAATGTTTCCGAACCCAACGTCTACGCATTTAACTTCAAAAACTTATTGTTATACTTTATTAAAGCAGCCATATTGAATAGAACGTTCCGTTTCACTCCGACGCCGGTTTAGAAGTCAAACAGAATGGTACAAACACCGCAAGTTATATGAAAAGTTTTGCAACGTGAAACGAAACTTTACGTAGACTAATATTTTCAGATCGGTTGAATTTGAGTTCGTTAGTAAATAGATTTGAAACGGAGTTGGTATAAAGTGCGGATTTTCTTGTGTTAGAACTTTTAATAAAAAAGATAGGTACACTATTTGCGCTGTAGCATGGTGCGGGTGACAGTTGCCCGTATGACATTTGTCAGTACCACGTAGGGATGTGAGGTTATGCAATTCATTTTTATCGCTAACGATACTCGCAGCGTGAATCTAGTTCTCTTTAATATTGTTATGAAAATTAGTGTATTATTCAGTTGTGCAGTGTAACTACGTGTGTGCTACGTGTATAAACTTGTCAATATAAATGTTTTATGGCTACATAATTATCTTTGTACTTATATAAAATAATCAAAATCGGGTTTATGTTTTTTTTTTCGTGACAACATTTTTGCTCTATGGTGCATCGGCGCGGCGGCCATGTTGTTTACCCGTGCGATGCTGTGAGTGCGAGTACGAGTGCAAGCGCGTTATATTGTGACTTAATGTGACACGTATTACGATTTCATTGTTTGTTTTCATTTTTGTTAAATTGTTATTTGTTATAAGTTTGTTGAGTTTGTTGTTATTACCATGCCTAAGCATATAAAAAAAACTGTTTTGGGTAGTCAGGCCAGGGAGCTTGTTGTTCGCCTCCGAGACTACTTTGAAAGAGAACAACAAAATAATGGACCGTTGTTACCATTGAATCATATTGTAGAACGAGTAGCCGAAGCTCTTGATATTGGCCGCAATACTGTTTCGCGTATAACACGTGAGAAAATTGGCCAAGATGGGATGTTTGAAAATAAATTATCGACACCCAACAAAAAGCGGACCAAGGTGAAGCCAATCACAGATTTGGATGATTTTGCTAAGGTTGCTATTAGAAATCATATTTATGATTATTATAGAAGAATGGAGCTACCCACATTGCTCAAGCTTCTAAAATCATTAAAAGAAGCTGACTTGTTCAAAGGAGGTATTACTTCGCTACGGCAAGTTATAAAAGATATTGGCTTTGTTTACAAAAAAGTTAACAAAAGAAAGATTATTATGGATAGGACTGACATTGCCCTAGCAAGATGTAGATTTTTAAGGAAGGCCAAAAACATAAGTGATTGGAGCAAAGTTGTCTTTTTGGATGAAACGTGGCTAAACGCCAACCACACAGTGGGTAAAAGTTGGACCGACGATACGGCACAATCGTGTACCAAAGTGCCGGAAGGCAAAGGCGAACGCCTTATTATTTATCACGCAGGTACAGCAAGTGGATTCGTCCCTGATTGTTTGCTGGCTTTTAAGTCAAAAAAAACTACGGAGTATCATGAGGAGATGAATTACGAAAAATTTAAAGATTGGTTCATAGGTCTATTAAACAATTTAAAAGAGCCTATGACCATAATAATGGACAACGCACCCTACCATTCGGTGCAAGTTAATAAACCCCCAAACCAATCCAACCGCAAAAGCGAGTTGGTGAAGTGGCTGAGTGAAAACGGAGTTACAGCAGATATAAAAATGTTAAAGACGGAGCTTATTGCCTTAGTCCGACGCCATAAGCCACCAACTCCTACCTATGCTCTGGACGAGATGGCAAAAGAAAAAGGCCACCAGGTCCTTCGACTACCACCCTACCATTGCCAGTATAACGCTATTGAGCTGATTTGGGCCCAAATAAAAGGTATGCTTTTAATTTCAATTCCCATTTTGAAGCTTTATAAAAAAATCAGCTTTCCGATCGTAGCATGTACCTAGTTTAAAAACATTACCAGATACTAGATTAGGCTGATTGATGATTATTTGAATACTTTTTTTTATAAGTTCGTTTATTTTTAGGTTACGCCGCAAGAAATAATACTTCGCCGCCATTTACGGCAAATAAGATGTTGGCCCTATTACAAGAGGCCATCAACAATGTTCAACCTGAAGACTGGTCGAAGGTCGTGAATAAAACAAAAAGGGACATTATGTCTGATTGGGATCGTGACATACATATTGACAACATAATTGAGTCATCGTTAATAATATCCGTCACAGATTCAGATGATGAATTGAGTGACAATTCAGATGTTCCTGACTCTGATATGAGTTTAGACGAATAACATGTATTTTTTTTTAGCAACCTTTTAAGCAACCTTACCCTATAAATGTTCTGTTGTATAATTAGACCTTTTAAAAATAAAAATTGACCTACGCACAATATACGTTTTTTATTATAAAAAATATCGACTATCCATCGTAGCAGTACATCCCATCACTAAATACGTCTATGGCGTTACGTTATACGCATAACACTTTGCTTAATTTTTCATTCAATTTGATTTTATTTCTTGATTAGAACATTCTGGTTGGGTTTAATTTAATTTACTACAGTTATTAATTATTTAATATATTACGAATGTGGTACAACTGAAATACTAAGTCATAAATTGTAAATCGCGGCAACTTTCAAGAGTGAAACGAAATGTTACTGAAACTGTCACCCGCACCATGCTACAGCGCAAATAGTGTAGGCATATATACTCGGTATGTTGGATTGTTGGATGTAATTATAAAATTTAATAGCTGGCCCATATCATTCTTTCTATTACCTACTTATACAACGTGTAACGTTAAATGCGCAAAACGTCACACACCCCAACTGATTTTTAATTCAATTGAACTATTTCAGAGATAAAATAAGTCATTAAAAAAATTGTAAAGGTTTTATGTGCTGTTTTAGTTTTACTGGCCATTCTGATCGTTTCTTGCGTCTGCGACGACGCTTTACCGAGGGAAGAGTCGTCACCGGGCCGCTGCGCCGCGCTGACATTGGCTTGCTTGACCTATTAATAAATAGACACGGCAGCGTTTTTAGTGAAGATTTTTTGCAAAATGTGACCTATATTATAAAGTGGTTCAATTAATTCTGCTCGTTATTCTGATCAAACTATTTTCAGGTTTTGCGCATTTAACGTTACACGTTATATAAATATACAACATTATTTTTAGTATACTGCAAAGTTGAATATAGTTTGTTCAGAATAAGTAACTGAATCGATTACAATAATTTTTACACCTTGTTATATTTTGTCCCAAAAATACATATTTAAAAATGGTAACAAGTTGGACATCGAGCGACACTAAGTACATATCCGCAATCATATGCGCCCAACACAGGTCACAGCCGGTCGGCCGGTGGCGCGTGTTAAGTGGTAACCAACTTTTTGTACGAACAATCAGGTAACATAACAAGCTTATAACTTCGTGATTATTCATGATACAGTTTTGAAATTTTGTACATAGATTCTTTACATAAAAATACTAGACACGTGTTTCGGGTTTGTCGTATACTAAAAATAATGGTGTATATACATAGAGGGGCTTATGGCTAAGTAATAACAGCCGCACGGTTCTATCGATTTGGTTAAGCTACGCTTGCCGCGGTAGGTCCGTGGATGGGTGACCATCTTTACGTATAAAGACCCCTCCGTGGCTCGGAAAGCATGTTAAGCCGTTGTTCTCGGCTGTCATTCGTGGATCTTCGACAGTAGCTACGGGCGGTCAGAAGCCAGAAACTAATAACAAGTCCTACCAAGGGGTATCGTATTACCCAGTCACTAGGTTGTAGAGGTCAGATAGGTAGTCGCTCCATGTACAATACTGGTATTCAACTGCATCCGGTTAGACTGGAAGTCAACCCCATCATAGTTCGGAAATTCTAGGCAGATGAATGGTATCATAATTATATTATTATAGTACTCCAAGTCACATCCTCTGGCCTTATCACAATTATTCGCGATTTGTCGCAGCATTTCTTCTTACATACATCCCTATCATACTTACTTCATGTCAGCTTCATGTCACCCCTTTTCTAGTCATTTATTTATTTATTTATTTATCCTCACACTGGAACGCCATTCAGCAATTACACCAACGGAGCAAAAAACACTTCATGTGCTGGTTTCCATCCATCCTGTGCGCGGTGGACATCGAACGGGCGGCGATGGGTCACGCACGCTTACGCATCCTCAAGAAATTTCTCCATAGCCCCATCACTCCTTTCATATTACGCACATTCTTTGCGAATTTTTGAAACACAATGAATTTTCCAAAATAAATATATTAAAATTGAAAAAAACGGAGAATTTTAAGGTGTCATCCTGACTGACAATGTAATATAATACAACTGACAATATCGTCTTTCACACCATTAATCCATCCTGTATTGTCTTCTCCTACTCTTAACACGTTCCACGCCATGTCGGACATTGCTGGGCGACACATAACTTTCCCTATAATCCACACAAAACATTTATTAAAGATTTCCGCTGTTATGTCAATGTTTTGAAATTTAACAATGCATAGCATATTTAATAATATTACCTATTAATAAAACAAAAAGTCCATTTTTTGTCAATTTTAAATGTTTTGTGTGGCTTATAGGGAAAATGTCCGACATGGCGTTGAACGTGTTAAAATCATCCACGTTCATACTAAATTTTCTCACAACGTGCTCCTCATTCGTCCACATCATATTATCTTTATGTGTAATCTGTGGTCCAATTACCACATTCTTTGTTCATAATTTAAATACGCCTATCATTTTTAACCAGAAAATTAGGTATAACAGATCCTACTAATATTATAAACGCGAAAGTTTGTGACGATAGATGTTTGTTACTCTTTCACGCAAAAACTACTAAAGTTATAAGCTGAGTTTATAACCTGGATTAATCCATAGGATACTTATTTATCCCGGCAGTACGTTCCCGTAGGATAACTTCCGAAATCCACGCGGCCGGAGCCGCTGACAAAAGCTAGTATTTTTGTAACTTAGGAAATTCTTGTGTAACTAAGAGAGCTTTTTTTTGGGTGGGAAATTACCAAATAACTGACTTTTACTGACTAAAACCCACCCGTGTTCCTTCAGTTGCCCGGTAACTCATTCGAACAACCTGCGACCCTGGCAAGCATCGACCCCAGCGGACCCCGTCAGTTACTGCTGACATCTCTTTGAGGCGCGCGTGGAACACAACGCGCCGTCGACCCGGGCCTGGTCCCTACCGGACGGCGAACTGCCCATAGCTCGCCGTCCGCAAGCCCGCGGTAACTAAGAGAGCTTAGTTTCTATTTTACGATTCATTGTTCGGCAGATGCGGTAGTCTAGCCAAGGTATGAACTCATATTGTTATTACAAATTGTTAAGCTAATAACGGATGAGTTTGCAAGATTGTATTCTGAGAGCTGACTTTTCCATCGTCAATGTCTTTTGTCTGTGGAATAAAATTGTTGTCTGACGGTTTTTAAAAAAAGCACTAGGAAGTGGTGAAGGGCGGGCGTTTTGTGGGACTGTCTTTTGTAATTTTGACATTCGAAAAGTGCTGATTCTCAGCCTAGTTTGAATAAATGACTTTTGATTTTGTATGGAAAAGAAAAGCCCGGATATGTGACAAGTGACAAGGCTGGACAAATCCGGACGAGGAGCCAAAAAGCCGGACGAGTCCGGACAAATCCGGACAGATGGTAATATGTTTTTTCTTCCGGTTAACCTATGTTGTCCCGCAGCTGGGCAAAGGTTTCCACATATTTTCCACTTTTTTATTGATGCGCCCCGTCCAATCGCTTAGGAACGAGTCCAAATCATCACGTCAGCGTTTCTTAGGCCTGCGTCGGTGACAACACCCGTCTTCAGATGGGGGAGCGTGACGAAATGCGCAAGCACTCCAGCACCCCGGCTAAAGGTAGGAGTAGAACACCGTGTGGTTTTAGTCAGTACGAGTCTGGCAGACCCCTCCACCCACCCCAGGATGGTTGACATCCATGAGGATTACCACAGGATAAAAAAAAATGGTAGATAGATGGTAATCTTACTCGCTTATAATATCTGGCATTGGAAATATCAGCCCTTAGTCTTTCATTAGCTACATATTCAGTCTGCCTCGTTGTCCGTGGTCATAAGCGCGAATGCTAAGTCTTCAATTATGAAAAAGCACATTTCACAAGTTTATCTTAAGTGCCATAGAACAGGAAAATCCTATTGCCAATAACCGGACACATATTTGCATGGCATAATTACATTGCAGAATGCGTCTTTGCACTACAATCACACTAATATTATAAAGGCGAAAGTTTGTGACTGTGTGTGTGTATGCTTGTTACTTCTTCACGCTCAAACGGCTAGACCAATTTTGATGAAATTTGGCACACAGATAGTTTATAACCAGGATTAACTCATAGAATACTTTATATGCTGATATTCCTACGGGATCGAGACTTATGCGGGTGAAACCGCGGGGCGCAGCTAGTTTTATATAATATTATCGTTTGTACCTACCACATTTCATGCAAGCAAACTATTTTGATTTGATTTGACTTCTCCCCACCGGCTGTCGTAAAATAGTTCAATTAGATGTACGGGCTGACACAACACACGATTCCCCGTATCCCCTGTCCACTCTGTGTCATTGTATCAATCTACAAGTCTTTCCCACGCTTACGTTCAACATATTTATTTACAAGAACTGCAGGTATTTACAGACGCCAGCACATCAAGCTACTACAATTTGTAAAATTTCTTTAATAGATTTTGAAATTTATCGCTAAAGCATAAGGCTCAAAGTTGATTGGGAAAATTTGACAGTTTCGGGTAGCTTTATGTGCTAGCGTCTGTACCATCTTCTTCTACTCTTCGAACGAACACACGAATGTACACGAAGACGAACGAACTAAACGAAAATGAATGAACGAACGAAATACCAACTATGGATAGCTCATGCTTATAGTATAATCAGGCGACAACGTTCCCACTGCTGGGACACAGGCCTCCTTTCTGAGAGAAGGAATGAGCCGTAATCCACCACGCGGGCCCAGTTCGGGTTGGTAGATGTCACATATCTTCGAATTTTTGGCTCTAGGACATACCGGTGTCCTCACGGTGATTTCCTTCACCGTTTTTGTAAAAATATTAGCCAGTCGGCAGGGTGGTCGCGGCGCTGACTTCCCATTTTGTTCCAAACCTATATCAGTGGAGGCTAGTTTAGCAACAAAAATAGAAAATAATTTCAAAATATAGGTATAATAATATTACCTAGTTCGAACAAGTGGTTCGAAAATATGCGTCACATCCACGCGAAGAGGCTTTAGCGTTAAAGTTGAGTTTGACAGATTGTAGTAGCTTGATGTGCTGGCGTCTGTACGATAACTTTACTGTGATAATTCTGTAATATTAATGAAAATATGAAAATTCTAAAATGTTCATGGAGTTTTATCGCTGATTGTAGGTACAATAGTTTCATATTTTAACCATATTACTTGATACCTAAAATATGAAACCAAGAATTTATCGACACTTGATTGTATTCCAGTCTTTCAACCATAAATAATAGTCCAGGTTAACACACAATTACCAAAGTAATATTAATCAACTTCGAGCCACTAAATATTATTCATTAACCAATAAATAATTCAGAAGTAAATGAAATATTGTATCAGGACAATGTACAAAATGTTCCCAAAATAAACAAATTATGGTTTATCCGAACCGAACAATGTTTTGATAACAATCGCCGGTGTACCAATGGCTTTAAAACAATAAAAATAGTGATGTGAAATGCATGCAGTGCGTTACACGTCGACATCGACATATCGACCGCAGAAGGGTTTAGATAAATTAGTATCCCTAGATGCGGCTTATCGGTGTAGTTTATTAGTGGGGTACTAATATTTACTTGTTGCAGAGATAAAGTTAAATGCCAGACCTATAGCGTTGGTGCGAAGGGATTTATAGTTATTTCCTTTGCGTACAGTCTGTGTTAGTCTACCTAGCCAAACGCTTTTTGTAATTCAAGTTCTTTGTGAAGAGCATAGTGATTGTTAATTGTTGATATTGACTCACCTTAACTTTCAAGCAAATATTAAAATAACTGTATACACGTATTTTAACTGGTTCCTACACAAAGCAGCGTACATTAAATTTCGTTTTTTAATCCCAGAGACTAATCTGACAGGTGAAACTTCTATACTTAAAAAACGCAAATACAAAAAACTTAAATGTCAGATTAGTCTCTGGGATTAAAAACGAACTATAACCAAACGCAAGACCGAATGAAAACAAAAAATATATAGTAAGCCAAAAGTAGCAAAAGCAGACAAACATTTCACAACATGACGTCATTCCCACCGTCACTTCCAGTCACTTCTACATCCCGTCACCGTTATCTGCGTTTATTCATTGCAACAGAAGGCCAACCCCACAATAATTTGGACAGCGTACACACTAACGCGGTAACGCATGCAAATTCAACCCCGGCCCGTGAAATATACGACCAATAAATAAACACAGAAAGGGGTGAAACTAAATATTCATATACGGGTGATGGGTTGAATGGTGAAGAGTGAGAGTATCGATGTTTTTTTGGGTTTTTCTGTCGACATTTTGTGAGAGCAGGCTTTTGTTTTATTTTTAGTATCTTTGGTTGATTATTTCATCATTTTCTTTGTCACATTGGAATAACAGGCAAAATAAACTTTTAACAGAAGACGATGAAGCATGGGATGGTTATAGAAAAGAAACAAGGGAGATCTGTGGGGTAATCACCCCGTTGCACATTGCGTAGCACGTATAAAATGTGCAATCGGTCGCAATGCTTTTCATTTTGACAGTTCAGCTACATTCATTGCGTTATTTACATTGTTGAGAAGCCGAATTTTTTATACCTATGAAGCAATTTATTAGGAATTTCCTTCAAAACTCTCGGATCGTGCTTGAAAGTGGGTAAGCCATTTAAGATCGTGTGGTTTAGTGGGAATACATAGGATATTACAACAATATAGATTTTTATGTTAGTTTAAAATTGAATGTGATGACACTGCTTAAAACAATATCGATTCTTCCATAAGAAGTTGGTCTCTGTTGGTGGCAATAAGAATTTTAGAAAATGCTAAAACACACAAAAAAACTATAACCCATCAATCAATTTGGATCATTCAAAATCTCAAAACCTCAAATCCATCGATAACTCTCACATAAAAATGCACATCACTAAGACAGTCCAATATCGTAATAGGCAGACTAAAGAGTGAGGCGACTTGTATAACATCACCAAATTAGCCAAGCGATGTGCAATAGCCCTTAGGCGATAGGGCTGTCATTGTACTGTGCAACGTATTATTATTTAATTAAAATGTGTTGGCGCCATGGTGTTTTGTATTTGAACAAAATAAATTTAAATGTTAGTATTTTATTTTTTCACTAGCTTATCTCCGCTACTTCGTCCACGTGAAATTTGTTGCTCCCCCATTCCACAGCGTTGCATTGTATCGCCTGCCTGCGCTATTACTTTGCTTTCGCGTAGCGTTCTTTGTAACTTTTTTTTGGTTGGCTCTTAAGGGTTCTAGCGTATACTAAATAACTTATAGCCTTCTTCAATTCGATTATCAAATGCAAAAATATTTTTCCAAAGATTAGCGCGTTCAAACAAACAAACTTTATTATTCTTTTTTCACTATAGAAATTGATCTTCATATACCAAGAAGAAAAGCTTGTAATTTTTTATTGTTTTTAATGATATCATAATCTTCATGTCATAATATGTTTATTTTTTCACTTATCCAAACAAAAACATGAAATCTAATACATTAACTATTATTTAATTAGTCGATGTTTTAGAATCCGTGTTTTTTGAAGTGTGTCATATTCTTTTTTTGAATTTATGTATTCCATACACGAATTTGACACACACTCTCTCGTATTTAAAATGAAAAATGTTTTGACAGTAAATGTCATAATAAATCAGGAAAATATCGTAGTTCCATTGCAATTTAAAACACTCACAGAAGATTGACGGGTTGGTACATTAGGAAGAATGTAATCTTGAAAGCGCAGAAAGTAATGAGAGTAATTTTATTATATCATCACCCTACAGTTTGGCCGCTGAGAGAATGCGTTCCTGGCACCTGTCAATTTCACATAAACGAATACGTGTTTTGCGAATTTGATCTTTATTAGAGTGCGCGCAAAATAAAATAATCGCTTGCCGCTATCTGGACGTTTATTTCAGGTGTCAAAATATAGTGTTGTATTCCGCATTTTCCAAAGTGAATAATTTCCGTCATTACGCCGAAAATTATTAAAAGTTCTGGCAGGGATATAATCTTGAAGTCAAACGTCGCGCGCAGAGTTATCTTGCGCGCACTCTAGATAAAATTGTCGCACTGACATGTGTCAGAAACGCATTCTCTCGACGGCCGGACTGTAGTACCGTTACTGTGTCTGTCTATCCATACTTAAGAACAGGATTTGTTTCAAATGTTTGAGATGTTTTTAAACGTCAAAAAGTTATGACTAAGCAGGCGTTAATCATTAACTTTTAGCAACTTTATAAATAAACCCCAATAATTCTGATGTTTTCCCTTTGCAATGCAAATCAGTACTTAAGATATTTTTTTCATACAATTATCTAACAGAAGCTATGAGCTGATTAGAGAATCAAACCGAAACTAACCTAAGTTCTACCCTCAGAACCAAAATGCAATAATTTGACCCAGTAATTGGAACATATGAAATAATTTTCGAGTAAAACATCTGTGACAGACAGACGGATAGTTCCATAAGCCTTTTGCTAGATTTAGCACGAAACTCCAAAAAACAAACCAATTCTAACATTATCTTGAATCCACTTCGCACAACCCTATCTGGGGTTCGGGACATGAATACATCGTACAAAATGCTTAGTGACGCCTTACAAATGATTGTATCTACCGAGTTTTGTTGATATATTGCACTCTCAAATTGAATAGGACGCAATCTGGACAGGCGGTGGGGCACACATGGGCTCCTGCAATCCCCTGGGTAATACGATTTACGATTAAATATTAGTCCATTAAACATTTAATAGTTGAGTTTTTGCATGTAAAGGACTGAAGTAGAGTACTTAGGATATTCTGAGGGTGAATGTTGACTAAGAGACAACGTAAAACTTAAACTTCTGGAGATAGAAACAATATACTTATTCTGTAAAAATCTCACCGTTAAAACTTAGGTGGAGTGAGCTTTCATGAGACTAACACTATTGACAGATCACTTCACCTAAGTCTTCACGGTGAGATTTTTACAGAATAAAGATACCTTCATATGTTATAGAAAAAGATCCTTCATATTAAAACAACACATCAAATGATTCGATTTTTGGGCTTATTAGTCTATTCGCACGAATTTACTCGCCCGAAACGGGTCAATCGTCACTTTTAAATAATATTATGCAATGAAGTTAAGAAAAGTAAACGTTTTGTAATATTTGACTCTTATCACTTCTGTGCGCTGGTGTCCTTTTTGCTATACTTTATTGTATGAAATTCAAAATATGCTAATTCGTGCAAGTTCCTAAAAAAAAAATATTTAAATGTGTCTATTCGTCGATTTCGGGCGAGTAAATTCGTGCGAATCGATAAATACCGATTTTTCAAACTAAACGGGCCAAACGAAGGATTGCAGTTTCTATTCGAAAGAAGTCTCAACTAGTCTAATATTTTCTTACTTACTACAGTAGTCGTAAATTCTACAACCGGCTTATCTATACACAAAACAAATAAATATTAGAGTGACCTTAAATAAAGTTGTTTACTTAATCACCTGATTGGTTTATTTCTTTTCTAGACTATCTTAGGTGTCATAATAAACTAGCCGGTAATTATCCACTGGTAAATATAGTCGACCAAGACAAAACGGCACCAAAGAAAAAAGAAAAATGGGTTTATTTGCCACAGAAACGAGTGCATACAAAAAGATAATTATTTCGAATAATAAAGAAAAAATTAAAACGTTTTGAGTTTGAATGTCCGATGGTTATAAGAGTAGGGGAAGAGCAAAAAAACGATACATTGACTGTGTGAATAATGATTATGATTAGAAAGGGAGTGAGTACCAAGATGACGACCAATAGAGAAGTATTGAAGAAAAAAACATGATACGCCGACCCCAAATAAATTGGAATAAGCAGGCAGTGCAGAAAAATGCCGATGATGATAAAAAGAAAAAATAGAAACAAACACAATCACGCCAATATTATAAAGGCGAAAGTTTGTGATTGTGTGTGTGTCTGTGTGTTTGTATGTTTGTTACTTCTTCACGCTCAAACGGCTGGACTAATTTTGATGAAATTTGGCACACTGATAGTTTATAATAAGGATTAACACATAGAATACTTTTTATCCCGATATTCTTACGGGATCGAGACTTATGCGGGTGAAACCGCGGGGCGCAGCTAGTAGATCTATAATCACGAGCACAAAACAGAAATAGTTGGCAGCTGCACGTCGTGACTGTGACAAGAAGCCTTCCACTGAGCATGATGCTGTGCTATGGGAGACCCAAAGCACAGCGCTCAGAAATCTTACCGACCGATGCCACGTATGTGACTACCTACTATCTTATAATCTTGTAAGCACGGGTACGCACGGCCGTATTTTTCCCGATATTTTTTCGGGCTCTGGGTTTTCAACGCACCACTTAGTGCCGAGAGTTGAAAAGCCAACAGTATGTTTATTTGACGCGCAGGGATGCGCTCAGTTGAGTTCTCAACGCTCGGCTCTACACCGAGAGTTGAAAATCCAGTGCGCGATAAAATCCCGCTCCGATATTTTGCTAAGAGGACACTAGTTTCCACGACATAGGGAATCCTAGTGTACACGCTAATGCCATTTAAAGGACATTGTCCAGAATCGCCCTGTGCAACACAAATATCGGACATACACGATAATATTAATTTCTATTTTATTATATTAGTTGCAAATACTTTTGTAACACGGACTAACTGCGTGCCAAAATGAACATTATAAAGTATTTTTCGCGACTAATAACATTAACCCGTGAGAAGGCGCGCCTAATTTTCTTACACGAGTAGGCGCGTGCGAGCAAATTGCTCACACTATCATAAATGTTTATATTTTTAGTGTTTCTATATTTATTGGCTTATAATGTATTTAAATAAATAACACAAGGTTTAGTAAGTCAGAAAACAAGTATTTTAATCAAAACTATTAAACATAATAGCAACTTCTAACGCAAATAACAAAACAACCTAGTATTAATTAATTTTTTGGCACGTTTCATAAAAATCACAATAAAAACTGTTCCATAACAAAAACTAAAAAGTGTTATTCATCCATTAAATCTACACTAATGTGCCTCTCGAAACACACTGAACACATGTATTTTACATGTTCGGTGCAAAGTAATTGCTGGGCGCGTGATGAGCAAATTGCCGCACGTTGGTACACGGCCTCCACAAACGCCTTGCTGCGCGGTCGCAACGCCACTGAGCGGATCGAGAATTGCGTCAGGGGAGAGGGGGTGAATATTTAGGAAGGTACTTAAGTGCTTGAATTGGTGTGGCATGGGAAAGACAAAAAATTTTTGAATTAGATTTTTGTGTGAGCAAATTGCTCATAGCGCGCCTTCTCACGGGTTAATCGCCGCCATCTTTGCCAAACGTCATGTCGTGCTGAAAAAGATTAGGGAACTAATACCTACTTATCTAGGTAAGTACTAAAAATAGCTAAATGTACTATGATATTGTTTTACAGTTTCTTAAAAATCACTCGAAGATATGAAGAACTATAGGTACCTTGTGGTTCGATTACAACCTCAAAATCTGATACTTTTTTTTTAAATATATCTAATCTGCAGCTAGTCCGCTATAAAAATAAGATCTTATAGGAGTTTACTAATGATCGACAATACAACACATAATTTTTCGACGCTCTAGGTTCCAGGGCGAACAATGTATGAGCGCAGAGCAATGTCCTTTGCTCTCTGGAACAATAAAGCTTTTTATTATAATTTTATTAGCTCTGACTAATGGTGAAGGAAAACGTCGGTTTTGAGGAAATTTAAGGAGCCCTAGACAAAGTGTCATTCTATTAGCGAAAACGATGATGGGAAAAGTCGAGGTAGGTAGTGGAAGGTAGGTGAGAGGCTTGTGGCTAAGTAATAACAGCCGCACGGGTAGACGCTTGTTTCGATTGGCTCGTAGATGGGAGACCATCTTTACATACCAAGACCCTCCGTGCCTTAGAAAGCACGTTAAGCCGTTGGTCCCGGCTGTCATTCCTGGGTCTTTGACAGTCGTTACGGGTCGTCAGACACCCGAAAGTCTCAGCACCAGTCATACCAAGGGGTATCGTGTTACCCAGTAACTGGGTTGTGGAGGTCAGATAGGCAGTCGCTCCATGTAAAATTACTGGTATTCAGCTGCATCTTGTTAGGGCTCATTCCCACGGCAAGATCCTGTTTTTTGCAGGTACGGTTTTTTGCAGGATACCGTTTAGTAGTGTAGGTACGTATTTAAATATATATATTCACACAAGCATCCCGTTTTCAGTATCCGGCAAACAGGATCCTTGTGTGAATATGCAGGTACGAGCTGCAAAAAACGGGATCTTGCCGTGGAAAAGAGCTCCTAGACAGGAATAGCTGTTAAAAGGCTAGGCAGATGATGATGATGTGAAAAATCGAAAACGTATTGATGGATGAACAAAGTCGCTGCAGAATTACGAAACGCATTGAAAGCGATTGTCACTTGTCTTTACTCTCTGGAATAAATAGCCTAAACACTGTGAGTGCGTTTTACACATCGTCGGGTTCTTAAATGTGGATAGGCATTTGCCCATCAGGAAGACAATTACAAGTCAAGCTGATATTTTTATTAAAACATACGTTTACGGGCCATTTCGTTGATTAAAGATACTGCTGTTATTGGCTATCATCGCTGCTTGATATTATTGATATGCCTTTGGAAACTGCCATTTGTTATCTACAACGTGTAACGTTAAATGCGCAAAACCTCACACACCCCAACTGATTTTAATTCAATTGACCTATTTCAGAGAAAAAATAAGTCATTAAAAAAATTGTAAAGCTGTTTGTGTTAATGCTGTTTTAGTTTTACTGACCATTCTGATCGTTTCTTGCGTCTGTGACGACGCTTTACCGAGGGAGGAGTCGTCACCGGGCCGCTGCGCCGCGCTGACTTTGACTTGCTTGACCTATTAATAAATAGACACGGCTTCGTTTTTAATGAAGATTTGTTGGAAAATGTGACCTATATTAAAAAGTGGTTCAATTAATTCTGCTCGTTATTCTGACCAAACTATTTTCAGGTTTTGCGCATTTAACGTTACACGTTGTATACCAATAATAAAGCTAAGAGTTTGTTTGTTAGAACTACCAGTCGGATTTGAAAAAATCGCATTTGATAGCCTTATCCTTGAGGAAGGCTATAGGTTGCATTCATGCTGCATGGGAAGCCGTCACCTCCTTCTGCGAAGCAGTGCTTGCGAAAGAGGAGGCGGAACGCGTGAGGGAGAGGCAATCTTTGCGCCCTCACGCCCTTAGTCGCCGCAGGAGACGCCCTGGGCGTCGGGAGTCAAGAGCCGACTCCCGGCCACCGTTGGCGCGGGCTTGCGGGCGGCGAGCAATGGACAGTTCGCCGTCCGGTAAGGACCAGGCCCGGGTCGACGGAGCCTTGTGTTCCATGCGCGCCTCAAAGAGATGTCAGCTGTAACTGACGGGGTCCGCTAGGGCCGATGCCTGCCAGGGTCG
This sequence comes from Eremobia ochroleuca, assembly GCA_949629135.1. Lineage (NCBI taxonomy): Eukaryota > Metazoa > Arthropoda > Insecta > Lepidoptera > Noctuidae > Eremobia > Eremobia ochroleuca. Next base: position 8,749,158 of record OX451408.1, read on the forward strand.
CGGATTGTTCGAAAAAGTTACCGTGACCCTTGGCACAGGCAACTGAAGGAACGCGGGTGGGTTTTAGTTAGTAGAAGCCTGACACACCCTTCCGCTCCGCATGGACTGACGGATGGACGGACGGACAGCGGAGTCTTAGTAAGAGGGTCCCGTTTTACCCTTTGGGTACGAAACCCTAAAAAGGACTTTTAGTTTTACACAATTTTCTGGGAAACTTTTCCAATCGTTCTTTACTTGAAAATCTAATCAGACTACTGTAAACATTTTAAACAAAACAAAACGAAATCACTCCTGCCTTTCTCGAGTGATGCATTTACCAACGAACAGAATTTTATATTCATTTATCGTACCACGTCATCAATAAAATACAAAATGTATGAGAAAATGAATTATCTTTATTATTATTTTTATCGTGATTTTTTTCCGATGTGCTATTCGGAGTGGAGACAAATCCAGCAAATCAAAGATCATAAAAATCGGTCCAACCGTTCTTGAGTTATAAATGATGTAACTAACCCGACTTCGTTTTATTTATACAGCGTGTAACGGAAGGGGGGTATCAACCCTGAAACAGGTGAATGTGCTCATGAAACTCAACAACTTTCCCCAAAGAACATAGGTCGAAATATGAAAAAAAATTTGGCCGTCCCATAGTAAATCAATCAGCTGGTAGTCAGTTTTGTAAGGGAGGGCCAAATTTTTTTTTTCATATTTCGACCTATGTTCTTTGGGGAAAGTTGTTGAGTTTCATGAGCACATTCACCTCCTTTAGGGTTGATACCCCCTTCCGTTACACGCTGTATAGATGTAACATAGTTAGTTTTTCTTATTTAATGAATGTCCATTGTTTCTATTTTCTCAACCTGCATCCTAATTTTCAAAGTCAAACCATTTATTTCAAATAGGCGCATAAAAGGCAAATTTACAATAAAATAGAATTGATTCCAGTCGCCTCTTCCAAAAAGTAGTTTTCGTATGGAGAAGAACGGGCAAGAAACTCCACCAATTGCGTAACATACTAGCAACCATAACATGAATGATTTTGAAGGATATTGCTAATCTATTGCTTCATATGTTCGAAAAATTTGTCGGCTCAACCACGTAAATAACGTTATGAATGTTGCTGAACTGTCAAAATAAAAGCCATTGCTACTTTTACTGTGTTTATACAACTGCGCTGATCTAAATCACAAACTATTAATAATACAACATTTCGCATCACTACTTACTATGCAAAGGGTTGTTTGATCAAACATTGGCCTAACATTTACAATGCAACTCTTTGTAATGTTGACAGTTTACATGTTATCGTACGCAACAATGTTGGTCACCATTGTTGAGTCGACTCGACACATGTTTTACGTCAAATTACGGTCCAAATTATAAAACAACGTTTTGTGACATTTGATATTCGAATTTTAAATCACTTGTAACACTAAAATGCGAGCGTGTTTTTTATTATATTTATAGAAATTGATGTCGTTATTGGAAACGTACTTTAGTGAAGCGTTGCTGGATTTAATTAATTGGATTTAAGAAAATGATGAAGGGCATTTTAATAAAAATAAACTTGAACTCCTGAGAATTTATTGTAAGGCCTTAAACTTCATTTTCGCTATCATAGGCACATGTTTAAAGTTAAAAATCTTAAGAGTTAATGTTCATAATATTTTCAAGATGCTCAAAATACTTCGCCACATAGTTATTATTACAGGTACTCGTAAACCCTGATTAGTTGCGCTACTAAAATATCAAAACGTGTTAGTGTCGACTTTACCACAGTAACTATATCAAAGTAAGCACCTATTTTGATACTTAGTCTTACTTAATATAATGTACGTTGCACAATAAAAAAGAAAAGCAAGTTATACAGCTGGAAAACGACCCAACAACTTTGTATGATGAGAAAGACTAGGTAGGTCGGGTATGCCAACCTACCTAGCCTTTTCCCAACAATATTGGGGTCGGCTTCCAGTCTAACCTGATGCAATTGAATACCAGTATTTTACATGGAGCGACTGCCTATCAGATCTCCAAAACCCAATTACTGGGTAACACGATACAACTTGGTAAGACTGGTTGTCAGATTTTTGGGCTTCTGACTACGCGTAATGACTGTCAAAAATCTATGAATGACAGCCGGGACCAACCGCTTAACGTGCTTTCCGAGGCACGGAACGGTCTCAATATGTAAAGGAAGGTCACCTATCCACGAACCAACCGCGGCAAGCGTAGCTTAACCTTCGATCGACCGCTATTATCATTTAGCCACGAGCCCTTCCTTAAAATGATGAACACACTGAGAACTGCGGGGAAATTGCGTAACACACTAACAGTAGCAACGTCTTTCACTTTGACAGTTCAACAACATTCATTGCGTTATTTACGTTGCTGAGTACAGAAGTTTTTCGAACATTAGAAGCAATGGATTAGCAATATCCTTCAAAATCATTCAGATTGTGACTGACAGCGTGTTACGTAATTAGGTTGCTGCTCTTTGTGTATGTTCCGCCACAGATTACTAGTTCCGCTACGCACAAAGTAAGTTTCGCATCTATGTATAATGGAGTGAATTTCTGACTATGTGTTGAGTCACAGTTTCGCGATCTTCGCAACGCAAAAGTTTCTCAGTATTACTTCTTTTAATGATAAATTACTAGTAGAAGAGTTCTTAGTATAAGAGCTTATCTGTGAAGTGCTATCATCAGATACAGTTATTTCCTTTCTCATCTAATACAGAATGAAGCACCATACTTCAAACAGAATCATCAATTCTTCCGTGGTTAAGCAGCAATTACTGCCACCTCCATCAGATGGGAACTAAACTCTTGTGCCAAAAAAACAGTGAAATGAAGTGAAATGATTTATTCTGTTAATAGAATATCGGAATCACTTTTACACCTCATATTATAAAAATAATAAAAAATTAGCTTGATGAGGTCGGCGTTTTTTATCTGACTACTCTGAGAAGACAGGCCGACAGCAACTAAGAGGGCATAGTGTCTTTTAAAGTCCAGACATAATCTTGGTTAGCCCACACGGAGAGAAAATTCTTAGAAAAATGACTGTGCTCGTCACTGTAAAGTGAGCGCAAGTGACATCTACAGAAAATTTTCTGAGTGAGATTGGGAAAATTCACTATTTGTCCAATAAATTTTACTGTACAGCATAAGAATTTTTACTGTGTGCATGGTAATTTTTCCATTACCACTCAAATGCACTCAGATTATGAGACAGCACAGTAATTTTTCTAAGATTTTCCTCTCCGTGCATGTGAAGACCATGTAGGTTGATGGGCTGAAATGAAGAAGGTACCACATGGATTTTGAGTGGATCAATCCAGTAAAAATGAAATTATAGTTTCTTGAAAATACTTGCTAACATCCAAATATCTTCAACCTCACAAATTAAATCCAGAACCTTCTACAATTCCCTTCAAATTAGTCCCAGTACCACCCAACCCTACACGATATTAAGTAAATAATTAGTCATAATACCAGTAGCTGGGTCCCGTCAGTCGCAATAGCGTCACTGTAGGGTTAAGAGGGGCTCTGCGGTTGATACGTCATAATGTAAATGATGGTTACTTTATTTGCTTGGGGGGTTGAAGGAAATGCGTTGTAGCAGTTTGAAATTTAAAATGCATACGTGTTATGATCATTTAATTTGGTTTGACTGCTATCTTCTAACATATTTTCCTTAGGGCTGATTTTACCTTTTATCCTTGGAATAAAACTGACGTCTGACAGTTCTAGTATGGAAAAACTGTCATTTTTTTTTCTTTTTTCTTAGGATAAGACTTGTTCTAGGTAAAAAAATATGGTGAAATTCGCCCTTAGAATCATAATTTTGATTTCAAACCGAGCTAGGATAGCAGTGCTCACCTACACGATTGGAATCCAAACGTATCCTCACTTATGATATTATAAATGCGAAAGTGAATTTATTTGTTTATTTGTTACGCTTTCACGCTAAAACGGCTAAACGGATTTGGATGAAATTTGGCACATGGGTAGACCATGACCAGGGCTAGGACAAAAATTGGTGGAAATCCTTTATCGCAGACCCGGGCAACAGCTAGTAGTTAAACTACATATTATTAATAAGAAATACGATCCTCAGTCTGAGCAAACAACTATTATTCTAATATTATAATTTTGATGAATAGATAGTCTTACTAGCTTCACGGTCACTGACTTTCAACGCTACGCTAGCTTTAATATCTGGTCATCGTTTTAAGTAAACTAAATATTAAGCCAGACGAAATTCATAATAACACTGAATAGCAGTCTTAGAAAATAAACTAAGTGTCAAAAGTATTAAATCGAACCCTGGATGCAAAAGGTTTAAAAAGAAAGATAATGGTTTATCAGCATTGATATTACAACAAGAAATTTGACACGGATAGAAGCAAGATATTATTGTAATAAAGATCAAAAATTGGACCCCTGGACTAGAGATGAAACGGATACCTGTTTGGCCGGATACCGGATATTTGGCCAACGTTGTAGCTGTATAGCCGGATATCTGCCGTTTGGTGCTTCACAAGAAGCAAAGATCTGCCAAAATCTATATTTCAACACCCTGCAGCAGTGTGTACAGCGAAAGACTTCTTTCCGAAGCTGGCCTTGTTTATGAAGACAAGCGAAACTGCTTGTCACCTCTTAATGCAGAGAAATTAGTATTCATTCACCATATTTTGCCCTTAGTGCAGTATGAGTACTAGTTAATTTTCTAAGTTGTAGAATGAACATTTTGTGATCACTGATTGTATTTGTTAAGTGATATAAATAAAGTAATTAATTCAATTTGATTTTCGTATTTTTTTTAATCCGGTATCCACCCGGATATGCGTTTGTATCCGGTATCCGGCCGGATAGTAATTTGGCCGCCGGATGCCAGATAGTTACCAGATATCCGTTTCATCTATACCCTGAACCACATTCTGTTCGCCTAACAAACAGTAATTGTAACCGACTATTAATATCATAACTTTGCTACAACTAAGTCAAAAGTTTCCCATAACCTTTGAAAACCAATATAATAAGGAGCACAATTTAAATAACTAAAATCAAATATCACGCCTATACAAATAGAGAAAGAGCAGGGATGGCCATATCTTGTCAAATAAGATTCTGAAATAATCGCTACTTAAAGTGGTCCTTCCATAAAGTTAGGAGACGAGACCTTTTGCATTGTAACTTCACTATATTAAATTCGTTTAGTTAATAAGTAAACACCCAATGGTTTCGTTGCATACAGAGCTCTGTACTTACTTGAGGTTTCAGCTTATTTGGTCCACATAATTTAAAGGTGAGAATAATTTAAGTTTTGAGAATGAACGTGGATGGCTATGGACGTAGATGGCTATAAGAGTAGGGGAAGACCAAAGCAACGATAGATGGACTAAGAAAATGATGATATGACTAAAAAAGTATGGAAGAAAAATACATGTTCTACCGATCCCAAATAAATTGAAGAAAGGGCAAGAAAATGATGAATCAATACTTGCAAATGATCATTAAATTCAAAGGATCTTCTGTGACAACTGCCTATTTTTAAATATTAAATATGTTATGCATATTGGTCACGTAGGTACAACAACGCATATAATTTATACGAAAGTGATTATTTTCTGTCCACTTGATGCGATTTAATTTTGACATAACTAACTTTTTATTTCGAAAAATCGTACTTATAGGTACACACGCAGGTGGAGTCGCGGACCCATCTAATAAAATATATATATACCCAATGACTTAAATCGCCTAACCCTAAAATGATGTGCCCACAGCACACAAACAAATGTCAACTATTAACAATAAAAAAATAAGCGGATTCTTAGTAAAATGTTAGTTGCGGTCCGTTTGAACTTAACGCCCCGTAACAACATGTGTGTGCGTCTGTCCTCTTGTTTATAGTTAAATATTCCCATTTATACTATTATTAGAGCCGTGCAGGATGTAAGTACTGTGTATTGCCGTCCTGACTATGCTAAATACGGGCACGAAAAACGGGAAAGGTGGGCAATTGTTTTTATTGAAATGGCTCGGTGTTTTAGGGTTGATGTTGATGGGAATATAATAATTATAATGATTTTTATTTGGTAAAATATTACAGACTGTTGTTTTATGTTTTGGTTTCGTAACTTATTAAGAATATTAGGATAAACAATGCGGAGACAACAATACGACAATAAATGAAAACACTGGCAATATTAATGCACAAGAGTATTTTGGATCTGTCAAATAAATCCCAACCTCGAAATAAAAAGTGACTTTTACAAACCAACCAAATAGTAGTAATGCTGTTGTAAGGACATGCCTTTGCTGATCCCCATTAAGACAGTCGTCGGTGCAATAACATTTGTAACGTTTCGCAAGCAAAGCATTAATATTCTAGTAACTAAGTAATTGAAGTTAGCAATAGGATTCGTATGTTATAATTGGTATTAATAAAACGAACTTTGGAATGAGCAGTTGTTTCCATCTTCTACCTATCCTCATGGATACATTACATTTTAGTAAGTAAACTATTAGATATATTTGATTGAATTTTAGAACGTCATTAGATGTACGAAGTTTAATTTACTATCGTATTGTCGTCTCTAACTTGTATAAATATTCAAATAAAAATTTTATTCTCATGTCGGTCGTAGAATAAACATGAAAAGAAGACTTAATTCGGACGATGTATGCAGAAGAGCGTTCGCGAAAGGAATAGAGTAAAAAAACACCAACATTTTATCATATACGTAGTCTACCAATTTTTATCTAAAACTAAACAATACAACAATTTTAAGAAACATCGACAAAACAAGCGAAATCACACCAATCTAAAACATAAACATTACTTTATAAGGAAATCTTTAATTTGGCATTATAGTCCTATTAACCGAATTCGTTGATGAGGACGAACTAAACGAAGCTACTTTAAAATTTGAATACGATTTTGGAAAAAGCGAAGGCGTTCTTAAAAAGATATATGAACAACTTTATGGACTTGTGTTCTTAATTTGAACTTAAACGCTTTGATTGGTGATCAATGTGATAATTCACGTTTATGGTCCAAAGAGGTGGTTTCTTTTTGGTCTAAATAGATCATTGGAGTGATAGTTGGTCCTATATTAATCCTGAGTACCACAAAAGAAATTGGTCTATAAAGTGTTATTGCTCATGTTCCTTGTTCTATTAGACATGGTCAGTACCAATTTTGTCTCGCCTTCCGTTTCGTACCATATTTGGCTAAAATCATCCATCAGTACCTTAGTATATACAGACACTTTTTTCATACCAAGACATTTCTTGACTGTAAGCTACCACTACCGTTTTTTCTTTAGAAATGTATTCACGGCAAGTTTTCTAAATACTCGGGACTTCTTTTTTATTCAACCCCATTCGTTTCTAAAGCTATTTCCTTCATAATTAGATACAGATGCCAGCACATCAAGCTACTATATTCTGTCTAATTTATTTAATAGATTTTCAACTTTATCGCTGTATCATAAGGTTTAAAGTTGATTGGGGAAATTTGACAGTTTGGGGTAGCTTGATGTACTGGCGTCTCGGTACTAAAGTTTGCCTTCATTTAGTAAATATCTGATTTCCATTTGTTTTTAATATACTACTGTTTGTTTTCCCTAACAAAATAAATTTAAAACAATTATTTTCATGAGGTGGGATTTCCGGATTTTCATCTTTTAGGTCTCATCTCTTGCTCTATACATTCAATCAATCAATAGACTCAGCATATCGCAGTCCACTACTGGACATAGGCCTCTCCCAGACTGCGCCACAACATCCTGTCCTCCACCTTCCGCATCCAGTCTACCCAAGGCACCTTCTTTAGGTCGACGGTCCATCTAGCTGGGGGGCGTCCTACACTACGCTTGCCGATATGCGGTCTCCACTCCAGGACTTGTCTGCTCCACCGGCCATCAGCCCTTCGACAGACATGGCCAGCCCACTGCCACTTCAGTTTGCTTACTTTGCAAGCTATGTCGGTAACTCCAGTTCTTTTCCGAATAATTTCATTCCTGATTTTATCCTTCAAAGACACTCCGAGCATAGCTCGCTCCATAGCGCGCTGAGTGACCTTGAATTTGTGGACCAGCCCGACAGTCTTTCAACAACGTATGTCATGACAGGCAGGACGCACTGGTTAAAGACCTTAGTCTTCCAACATTGAGGGATACGGTCTATAGATTATATATTTATAACTGTATAAACTAGGGCAAATGATTCTCTCATCTATTTCTTTTCTTTGTCATTATGAGTCTTAATGCGCATTGACTAAACTCATCGTATTATCTCTCAATAATTTACAACTCACTACAACTTCTTTAGACGCAATTGCATTATCATAAGCGTCCATAACACCATACAGCTGTTTATCTATCGTAATTTGTTTTACTGTTTATGAAATGCGCAGAGAGCTTTAGATTGTAATCTTATCATTGTTTCATTACTACTTTATTAGCTGTTTATTGCTAGTTTCAACAATTATAGGTTTCTATTTAAGTACAAAAGTTGTATTATTAACTACTAGTATCAGTAGTTGCTTGTGGTTTCACACGTTTCCTGGGGAAACTGATTCATAGGATATCTCATTTGGTAATCAAAAGCATGGCATATTTTCGGACCAATTTGGACCCAGACGTTTATGCAAGATTGAGTAACAAATATCTGTCACATTAATCAAGTAGAACTATGCTTAGAAGAAAAATATTCTTCTCTATCACAATATGCGTAGTCTTGGTTCTGTTAAGAGGTTCGGTGACTAATCTATTTTTTTTTTATGAAATTCGACTAAAATATAATTTTATTACATCGCAATGACATAATCGAAGATAAGAAGAATCGTTTTCACTAGCCAGATAGAAGCTTAACTTTAAGCAATGTGCAATCGCCATATTTCAAGTATTAATAACACAAAATAAATGAGATGACCTAATAATCTCTGCCTTGAATCTCCCGATACACGGTTTCCATGTTAATTCTCTGTGCCAATAGTAACTCGTGAATGCAATTATTACATTAAATATTTAAGTTATTATTTGCATTAGAATTAATTTAAATAAATAAAGCAATAAAACTACTTACCGTCTATGTACTTAAAATTATGGTTTTATGTGTTATCACAATATACATATCATTATCAAATACTCAGTTCCCTGCTCTTTTTACCGTAAAGATGTATCCGATGAATTTTGCGTGTATGAATATTAATGTAACAAAGTCCACTCTTTCTTGCATATTCTGGTACTCATGATCATGTGTTACTTCTTCTTAGCGTTTACACGTAGCACTCTTATACTGATATTTTTTTACAGGCTCCAAATTTTAACAGGGTTTTCTAATAATGAATATGAACAACATTCACTATGGGACCAACTCTGAAATCACGAAAACAAAATCAGCTGTTTTATACATTTTGGTCAAGTAGGTATTGAACTTTTGTATAAAAGAAGTAGGTATTGAAATTTTGTACAAAAGTTCAATACCTACTTGGCAACCTTGGAACCTTGGAATGGAATATATCACTGTCAAACATATAAAAACCTTCTCAATAATGTTTATTATATCAAAGTAAAGGCTAATGTTTGCAGTTTATACTTACAACTAGATCACATGTGTAGGCGCAACTTGTTACATGAATGATAAGTAGCAGTAATCTAGTTTTCTTACAAGCAAGTCTCAAAGCATTTAATTTTCTCCATCGTCAGCTGTATTGCTGCCTACTCCCGGAACCAGAATGGTCTATGTTTCAGTTAGTAAATTATAATACCTAATAAATAATAAGACATTTTATTTATTTCCTTTTAAAAGGTTACAGACCAACCACAAACCAAACAGGACATAGTATTTTCTAAAACTGTTTATATCTTCATAGGCGTATCAAACTGTATGTAAAAGTATAATTATTGCGTCATTTATAGAACTTTAATAAATCAAGAAATCACCTTCAAGTGCATATTAGCCATGGAATCTTCGTCGAGAGAGATTACTGGTAGGGAAGCGTGCTCCATCGTCGGGCAAATCATCGCTTACTAGCAGGTGAAATAGCGGTAAACGTGAGTATATCAATGATATTTTTTTTTACATTTTTCATCAAAAGTCAAAAACTATGCTGCCTAAAAAAAAAGAAACATGTTTGAGAATGTGCAAACAGCGCTCTTCCACATGCCATAGTAGCCACAATTCGAATTTTCAGTAACTTAAGAAAAAACAAATCTTTTTTATTTGCAAAATGGTTGGGCAAACGTCATCTAAACCTGTTCCAAATTTCAAGTTGATAGCATTAGTAGTTCTTGAGATTTCCAGCTGTGACAGACGGTCAGACAGACAGACTGAGTCGCACCATACGGGTTCCTTTTTACCATTTTGGTACGGAACCCTAAAAATACAACAGTAGCACCTTCTTTAAAGCCTACTCTAATTTTAAGCGCCCTGTCCCATTATTTCAAACAATCCCTTTCGTCCATTAAACCAAATCATTTCTTGATCAATATATCCAAGCACTATATCTTCCTTAATCTTAACAAAGCCATCAAGACCAATAACGAGCTAATCCAAAAAACAAAAGACGGTAACTTATCGCGCGTGTACCGAGCTATAAATAATTTAACTAAACCCCTTTACTAGGACATGCATCGCGGACATCAAAGCGTGTCTGTTTGTGTGTCGTCTGGTGCTTTAAGTTTATTAGGTCCCGCAAATGGGCCATATTTAGATACACCAGCGGAATTAGCTTGTAATTATGCTTTTGTTTTTCTGAGGGTAAAACTTTTTGGAGTGTGTGCTTAGGTATTCAGCCATTTATGTAGGTAGTTTGTAGGAGGTCTTCATTGTGAGTTTTGTAGTTCTCACAATATTTTTTTAATGAGAAACTACGCACGGACTGCTCGTAATAGTTTAATGTTATGGTATTTTAATGATGGAAAATTAGATAACATATATTTTTTTAAATCTAAGTCCAAATAAATGCTTAATTTTCCTGTTTTGTGTTACTAGTAGATATGGAGGAGACAAACAAGAGAAGAGAAAAAACATTGAAATACCTGAGTCCATGTTGTGGATTAATAATTAGGCTATCGTATGCTAAGACAAAGATACACAAGACACCTTGCCAAAAATCAAACCGTCAGCTTCATTTAGACGATTCCTGTTTAAATGTTAGACAAAGGATTCCGACGTCATGACACAATATATATAAGTTCCTTCAGCCATGTTAAAACCATGTAGTTTTAATGGGAAACTTATGTTTGGTAACGAATTTTACAGAAAGTGAAAACTGGTCAACAAGCTTGCACGGCTTTAACACCTTGAATTATTATTTCTAAAACAACACTTGCTTCGCCATCACTAGTTAATGTATCTTCCCCAGTTACTTCAGCTTATGTGTGAACATTATCGTCTTTCAGAATAATAATCATTTTATCAAATATAGTATTTTAAATCGTAAAGTACAAACGGAGTGTAATTGTTTAATATTATCCGCCTCTTGTCTTCGACTTTAACGACTCGCAAACCTTAATAATATGCAGCTGGATCTATGTTTGTTTTATTTTCCTGCCCTAAAAACTGGAATATGTGTAAACTTACATATGTATTTTCAGGGATTTCTCGGATGCAGATTCGGAATTTGGCAAGTACAGAAGTAAGTAGAAAAATTCTTTATTATGGTATTTCTAAGAAGTTGTTGATCTTAGAAAATATTGACTGACGGTGAATGAAAAAATTTTGAGGAAACTAGAATTATTGTACTGCACAGGTAGCCCCCAAAAGTAGCCACAACGACCTATAGTTGTTTTCTTATCCCCTCTGGATCTATGATAGGATAGTGAGAATTCGCCAATCCATTCTAGGCAAGCGTGGTGCCTAATGGTCGCTTCTTCACTGTAAAAGAAAATCTTTTGCCCCGTATTGGGCCAATATAAGTCAGAAAAGTATAGTTTATATTTGAGTTCATACTAAAATAAATAAAGACGATACCGTTTTAGAAATTGATGCATTTGCAAGATCTTCCAACAGTGATTGATACAAAATTATAGGTCGTCAAACAAATCCGTTGCAATTGTAACAAATCAAAATTATCCCAATAAATTATAATGCATTTGCAATAAATCAAAAACGTGTTTATGCCAAAGTAAACCTTAGTGCGTTACATAAATCTGATTTGTTTTTCGACCAAATGTCAAACATTGTTCAGTGCAATGAGAAACGTAAACAGTTATTATTTATGTTAGGGATGGGCTATTTATAGAGCGTTTTGTATATATTTGGAAATAAAACAAAACGGTTTTACTACTAACACGTTTGCTATTGCGACATAAGTTACTGCTGTTTTACAAATAACTAGCGTTGTAACGGATAAATATTATTTTCCTTTATTACTTTACCGTTGACATCTTTGTGTTTTATTCTTATTTTCTTACCTTTTCTACTTTCCCTGTTTGTGTTTGCGTCTTCATTTTTATTAAAACACCTTTCATCCAAAACATTAGTGCTTGCACTTGTCGTCGGTATAACAGTTTCAATCCTACTCTTCTATACTCATTTGATGGTATCTCTTTTACGTGGGTTTTTATATCTGTCTCTACAATTGGGTTTTCCTTCTTTTTGGTCTACCTCGTTGTCTGTTCGATTCGTTTTCTTTTTTTTATAGTTGACTTAACTAAGATGTCATAATATTTTTGTCATGAAACATTTTTGTCAACTCTTTAGACGGTTGAAGATAGAAATATTATGAACATTCATACTTAAATTTGAACACCACGCTTATTGTCATCTTCACTTTAGACTATGGATTTTTATAAAATAATGTCTTTCTGAGATAGAGATAAGATATTAATAAAAGCATCGCCTGAATCTTTGTCATACAAGATACACTGGGTTGTTCTCCGTGGGAACTCACAAGTAAAATGATGAGATGATAATAGGTATTATTATATTTGATATTTCTGTCCACTAATAAATAACATACTGCGGTTACCGATTCACCCGTGAAGGTGTATTATGGCAATTTTCCCACAGAATCATCTTTGCTAAACTTTAGCGGTGGTATTTATGATTATGAAAACATGAAATGAAGCTGTAACTTTCTTGAGAATAACACTTAGGTATATTGGTGCATTTTTTTCAGTTTGCAGAAGAATACTTATGATTTTATTTTTTTTTTAAGTAAAAAGTTGTTGGTGAAATGTTAGTTTAACGTATAGTGAATATCGAATTGATATGATATAAGTTGGCAGACTTGAAGATCGTCGACAGCAAGTTGCAGTACTGTTCCAGTACAAAATAGGTCATCATTGATTGAAAATATATTCAAAATGTTATGCCACTTCACGTTTATTTTAACTTATTTTCTGTAAGTATTTTTTCCAAAATAGGTAAATAGTTTTTCATAATGAAATAGTTTCATCTTAATTTTGAATAACATAAAAGTTAATTCTATTTGCACCTGGAATACTGAATCTAAAAGCTCAAAATAGTTGAAAATAATTGTGTGAAAATTAATAATAATAGGTGATGTAATATTAATGATTGACTTACCACCAGTTCCCCAGAACAGCTTGCACTAGAAGAAACAAAGAGCACAAAACTTTCCAAATAAGCTTCATAGTGACAAATAACTCTACAAAGTCACTTTACAAACATCCTATTTTAGTAAAACACTCGTACAAAAGTTCAACTCTGAACACTTCACATTAACACCGCAAAATTTTAAACAAACTAAAACTTAAACTTTTAACCGCAAAACTCGAAAATAAACCAAAACAACCACTCGAACAAAAACCACAAAATAACAATGTAATCACCGTAATGCAAACAGAAAAAAAAAATACGAAAAAGAAATAAAAACTTTTTAAACAAACTTTTGCGAAAGTTTACTTTTACCAGGCACTCTTTTAAAAAATAAAACTGTCAACCCAAGATTCCATAGAGCGTTTATTAAAATTCGAACTGTTTGAAAAAATCGAAAAAAGATTTTGTGTGCAGTCGTTTCCGTTTAGACCCGACGCGCTTGCGATCCGCGCGCATTGAAACACAAAACCAGACTGGCTTGCTTTAAGCCGTTTGTAAGTATTCCATAGGATTCTCAGTAAGGGGAAGGGTCGAATCGGAGGGCGTGTAGATGCAGTATAGTGCTGCACGAATTCATCCTTCCAAGCCCTTACTACGATCCACGTAAACTTTAAGAGACCGGAATGCCGGTGTCCCGCGAAATGTCAACGTACGTTTACGCAAAATAATCATCGAGTTATATAGAGTTGCGACAACATGTAGTAACATTGTGTGCTGCAGAAAAATGTCTGCGACCATCAATTGTGGGCTTATCCTCAACTCATGAGTTTAATACCGTGAGTTATTATCATTTTTCAAATTGATTTGCTGATCGAAAGATAGGATTTAAACGCGTAAATGCCAAACAAATTGTATTTATTACGAAAATTATGAGAACCTTTCGAGATTTAAAGCCGTATATATTTTGGTCAAGCCTTTTAGAAGTTTATGTTTAACGCGCTGTTTTTCCTAGATAATCATCTGACTATGTTTCTAACAATATAAAGGTTTAGAGATATAAATTCAGTACTGAATGAAATAAATATTACAATCACTTTACATTTATCTTGATACCCTTGAACTAATTCGCAACAAACATCTTCATAGTGCAAGTGTCAGTGTTTCGCAAGGCAGTATTGCAGGTCCTTTACTCTCACTTTAGAAAAACATTCACGTTCTTGTTCGGATAAACAATAATCATCTATCAAACAAGAGATAATAAATAGAAAATTAGCATTTCAGGCGATTTTAATTAAGCATTGGACCTAATATGGTTATCTTGGTATTTTAATCTAATCATAGATCTGCGAAGCTGGGTAATTAAATTACCCTTATTTGTACAAAAGTAAAAGGTATTTAGAAATATTTTGTTTATAGTCTATTTAAAAATGAAATCTTTATTTGCTACCAATTAAAGATGACTGTATATTAGGGTGACTCACCTAAGATGGTACGTAAAACGCTCTTGCGCACGTTTAAAACGCAGCATTTGGACCAAATCAGCCTACTAGATGTAGGCATACAAAAACTGACAAACAATCATTGATATTAACCTGACTCAGCAACTTTTTTTTTTCAAGCATCAGTGTTTATAAATAATCCAATTTATTACTGTTTTTAAAATAATAAATAGAAAAGAAAAAGAACTTATTTAAACCACCTTTAATCATAATGCTCACCTCTATAAAACACATTACACGTTTTAAAAACTTAACACATCGCTTTATCAGCCAAAGCTTTTAGCAGATAAAAACTATTAGCAGATGTCTTCAGTAACATACCTTCACAACTTCAACCCATAACTAATTTTAGAGAGCCGATCTAAAAAACCCATGGAGTGTAAAAAATGATAACAATAGGGTTTACCTGCAGCCATTTTGTTTCCCGTGTTTACGATCGCAGTAAAACTGTAATTGCAGCAGATCAAATGGACCGACAGGCTGACTTAACTGTATAGAATATCGTAACAACCATTCTGCGGTCTGAATTTCATGAAGACCGCAAAAGTGAACTTAACGGCGAAGATAATAAGGAAAATAAAAATGTTATTGATACGAAAATAAAAGATTGTGTTATAGATGCAACTGGTGCATTTTCAACTTAAAACTATTAGGAATAAGATCAATTGTGCAGTTGATAAAATTTGATGATTTTTGCAACATGATCGCAAAGATGTCAATTCAGATTTAGATTTACGTTTATCACTTTAAAATTCAATTGTATCTGATGGTGTTAAAGTTGATAATTGGATGATGAATTTGGATCAAGCTGAAAGGAATGTAACTCGATTTCCTAAACAATTTTATGTATTTGAAGACCATCATTTAAGTTGGAAGTACGACATGCGATAAGAAATAAATAAACTGAATCGAGCTAAGCGAAGGGTGTCGACACACTATTGAATTTACTTTTTGCATTCAAACTTTTTTTGCTAAACGTCGTTGACAAGTGGGTATAAATAAAGAAGATAAAAACGGTGTTGTCGAAGTTTTTGTTAGCAAGCATCAATTATTTTGACCTTTTAAATCTTTCTATTAGAAAAGAGAATAAAATACACGGGACAAAGATGATGGTAAGTTTTCAAATATTTTCAATTTCTAGACCGTCATTAGCATAGTAGATGACTTATATTTATAAACACTAAGACTATTTACTGCATTGTTCTTCCAAATGTAGACCCGTCTGTCGTAGAAGATGTTAAAACTCATTGATGTTTATATGACCAAATGAATGAACGTGAAAGAGGCAAAAAAAATAAGGAATGAGTATGCAAATGAAATTCTGTAGTGTCTGCCTGTCGTTCGTGAATTGAAGACTTATCCCTATAGGGATAAGTCGTATGAATGTAATTTTACTAAGAAGCTTGATTTTAAAAACAACTTTATTGAAATGCTTGGAAATCACCATCAAATTGTTGCAGTTACAAAACTTTGTTATGACATAGCTTAGAATATTTTTTGGGATATATCCCAGAAAATATTCTAGCCCGTAATGTCCCAGTGCTAGGCAAAGACATCTTTTTCCTTTTCTACACACGTTTGTCTATACCATTGAGAGCAAGCCTTTTTGGTAGGAGTCAACTTCGTCCCTCCATCTTGGTCTGCCTAAAAATACTTAAGGCGCTGCCCAAACGTAGGACATCGTAGAACTTTAATTTTTTTGTCGCACAGTTAGGCGTATTAGTACATATTTCAAGCCAAAAAAATATTGTGTATTGTCAAATTTGCAAAGAAGAATTATTCAAAAATATATCATAAAAACAAAATATATATCATGATAACTAACATCAAACGCATCGCTGTTATGAACCTTTTTGTTGCCGCGATGCACAATTGACAATTATACAAAATGACAATTGACAAAATAAAAGAATTTCTTTTAAGTCACCATAAACATTTTGAAAATGTTCGAGCCGACATATCTGCCATATAAGCCAAATTATTTTATCAATTTATCATTTTTATTAATTTTATCAATAATACCAATTTTATCGATTTTATTATTATTAGCTTTTAAATTTTAATTTCAATGAGTTTAATTTTTTAATTTTTTATTAGTCAATTATTATTGTCCATACTCTAAATGAAAATAAAATCGCATGAAAGTTCGTTTCGTAGTTAAAAGAACAATATAGTCACACGATTTTGTCTTATACGTACTTCCTATTTATTTAATTTCTATGTAGGTAATACGCACATATTGGTTATTTATTTTGGTTTCTCAGTAATCACAATACAACACACACACACACACATGTATGTCACAACATTTTATTTGATATTGTATGAGCTTTTCTATATTATCATATTTAATTTATTCTCTAAATTGATTATAACGGACACACACTTCCCTATGTGTTTGTTATTCCAGCATATGGCACTCGTGGGTTGCAGCTGAAAATCAGCGTCAGGTGATACACACTGTGTTGTCATCTGACATTATGCTGAGCTGAGGCCCTTTTGGCATTATAGTCTTTGTTTACTGTTTTATAGTTTTAATGTGTATTTATTTTGATGTAATGCCAATAAACGCATTTTCTTTCTTTCTTTCAACTATCTAAAATAAAAATATGCTTTTTAGCGCACCTTAAAAAGTATACTTCAGACATCGCTTGCTGTCTGCCCTACCTCTACATTGTCACTAATGTCCTAGTTAGAGCCCGTGGGAACATAATGCCGGCAGATCTTAACACCAATTTCCCTTTTTATTTATAAAACTGATCCAAGGTTCGTCTAAAATAGCTGCAAACGAGCAATATAGTCGCCAATTGTTTTCAATCTACGTTAAAAGTTACAAGAATTGTTTTGCACTATTATTTCATTAGCGCGTGCTAGAAATATTTCTGAGTCGATGTCATTTCATGTTGTGGATGGAGCGAAGATTTTCTTTGTTCCATTATGTGGTATACAGTGCTATATAGACTTTGATGCAGTGGAAATAATTACTGTATTCTTATTGGATTGCTTGAGAATTCACTCTTGTCATTTAATTTGGTTAATATTTTTCTTTTGGTTTTATTAATTTGGTTATTCTTTATTCTGAGAGCAGCCGGTCGATTCTGGAAAAATCTCACCGTGATAACTAAGTTGAAGTGAGCTTAAAGTGAGCTGTGAGTCATGCTGATGCTAGGGATTGACACTATTGACGACTCACTCCACACTCACTTCACCCAAGTTTTCACGGTGAGATGGTTACAGAATCGCACGGCGGTGGTGGCCCAGTGGTAATGGCGCACAATTACGAGTTGTAAGGTCGTGGGTTCGAACCCAGACAGGCGCTTTACTTAGTGGCAAGAATTTCATCACCACTGCTCTCAAAACGGTGAAGGAAAACATAGAGAGGAAACCGGCATATCCTAGACCCAAAAATTCGAAGACATGTGACATCTGCCAACCTGCACTGGGCCTGCGTGGTGGATTACGGCCCACTCTCTTTCGAAGAGAGGAGTCCTGTGTCCAGCATTGGGAACATTATAGGCTGATTATGCCACCTCATCATCATCATCTGCCTAGCCTTTTCCCAACTATGTTGGGGTCGGCTTCCAGTCTAACCGGATGCAGCTGAATACCAGTATTTTACATGGAGCGGCTGCCTATCTGACCTCCACAACCCAGTTACTGGGTAATACGATACCCCTGTGTAAGACTGGTTGTCAGACTTTCGGCCTTCTGACTACCCGTAACGACTGTCAAAGATCTACGAATGACAGCCGGGACCAACGGCTTAACGTACTTTCCGAGGCACGGAGGGGTTTCGGTATGTAAAGATGGTCACCCATCCCCAGACCAACCGCGGCAAGCGTAGCTTAACCTGATCGATCGACCTGTGCGGCTGTTATTATTTAGCCACGGGCCCCTCAATTATGCTGATTATGCCACCTATTCTTTAATAAAGATGTACGCCTATCAAGTCTGCTAATATTTTAGCATAGCAACAAATTAGTTTACTATTCCCGCTAAAGACCTCAAGTTTCACCCCAGCTGAGAATAAGCATTTGGAACTAGAAAACTTGGAACAATACCTACCTACTGATGTTTTAGATCAATGAAAAAACCTAACAAAAAAGAAAGAACGCATAATTAGACACAAAACACATCGACTTCCATGAAAGCGAACAAAATCTAATAGCTACAAACAATACATACAACGTCAATACATTAAACTTGTTAGAAGAAAAGTCACTGAAACATCTGCCAATATCCTTTGCAGCCAATAAAACAAGAATCGTTCAGAAAATATTAAAGATAAGGGTGGATTTGACAGCAAATATAAGTTTGTCATACGGTAACTGCCAATTACGTCTGATATCTGTGTAGTAGACGGAACGACGGCAAAACAATAACATAAAAGAATCGATATTGCGAGATACAAATGAATAATCTATAAATGCGTTTAAGACATTGATTGGAAGACCCTGGAGTGGTGTAGAGAAGGACGAATATGATTTTATCACCAAAATTAGCATAGCTAGGTTTTACCCATGACTCCGCCCGCGTTGAAAATTATCCCACGGGAACGTACTATCTGGATAAAAAGTACCCTCTGTGTTAATCCACATTATAATGTATTTATTTATTTATTTATATATTTTATTATTTATGTACACACAGTAAAAAAAACATATGGATATGACATAGTAATAATTTGAGTACTTATTTCTTAAGAAATTTCTTCCAGCAGACCTGCGAAAGGAGAAGTAAAAAAGAAATGTAGACAATAGTGTGTGAGAACATGAAGAGAAAAATATGAATGTGTGAAGTCTAAAAGTAACATATATTAAATATACCTACACATATAATGCGAAAATTAACATAAGTAGAATGTAGATATGTGCCAAATTTTATCTATATCCGTTCAGCCGTTTTTGCGTGATTGAGTAATAAACATCCAAACATATGTACAAACTTTCACGTTTATAATATTTCTAGGGTGTCGGATCACTACCATACCATTAGCATCGTTAAACACAACCCGTTGATTTTATACGCAGATGGAACAGTTAATAAATAATAACGTATCACCAGCTTAGGACTAAAGTTGCAGTACAGTCATAGATGTGGCCTCTTTCTTGCTTGGGATAGATATTTAATAGAGTTATTGTTGAGACAATATTTCGTAACTAATAAACTTAAGTCGAAAATTATAATAAGTCGCTAACCATCTGAATCAACTACAACAATTTTACCCTTCCCTTCGACGTCTTATTAAATATTAAAATCACTTTCAAATTCATTCATAATTTCATTTGATTCGAATACTTTCTCCTGTTTATTTTCATTTAGTTCTACTGCCACCTCTATTCATCCCTAACTCTGTGCACCAAAGTTAATACGATCCAGTTATTAGCCGAATAATAACTCGACATATTCCATAGTCAGCCAGTTTCTTCGATATCATCTCTTACTATTTTTATTTTATTCATAGGGATATTGTCTCTTTATTCTTTTGTTTACTTCGAACAGGATCTTCTGTCTGCTTTTAGTAATATGTGTATTTTTGTTTTTTTGTGAGAATCTTTCGTCAGCACAGTGAAGGTTAGAAGGTAAATCATTGGATGAATATAGAAAGGGTGTCCTATTTTCGGTTGTGTCTCTTGGAAGAATTGGGTCAAATAAGGAAATTTTAGTTTATGGACAATAAACAATATCTGACACTAGTAATTATGATTAGTGATTGAGCTGATGATTAGTCGTTAAAAACCAGCGCTGTGTTTCTGTTTTGTATAGGGATACAACATTATGCTGAGCGATGGCCGTTTTGCGCATATTTTCCGCCATTTTTTTTGTGTTTGTGTTCTTTCTTTGCGTCATGTTTACCGCAAATATACTTTTTTTTACTGGACATTTACTGCAGCAGCTTCTACGAGTGAGTATGCCTCGGTACCTAACTCCGGTATACCCTTGGCAGTTAGTCTCGTTTCCATCATTGCCGATTTACTCATTATTTCACGACATGAGTTATTTTCGTATAGCCCGAAAGAAGACGGAAATTAGGCTTACAATTACGTATTACCCTTAGAAACATCTACTAAAGCTCTATCCACATGAGAGCCGTGCCCGGGACGTGACGGGGCCGCGGCATACACAGGACAGGCACTGAATCTCCATCGCCGCGGCAGGCCCGGACATGGACTCGTTCACACAGAGTGTCGATTAGGTTATCACATTAAACAAAACAGCGGTTATTAAAATTTGTACCCAGTCTATAAAAAAATTTAAAAAATACAAAATTTTACTAAAAATAGAAACCTGAATTTTTCAAACACAATAAAATTGTATATATTAAAAATACGCAAGATACAATTATTATGTGGTTACAATTAATGTGATAACCTAATCACCACACTGTTAAATGTAGACACCGAAATTTTTTGAGCCCCTGTCGGAGCTCGGTCCGTCCACATCCCAGGCACAGCCTTGATATGTCTGGTAGAACTTTAGAATAGTCTAAAACATTCTAACATTCTGACAATTCATAATGTTTGTCCTGATAGTAAAATAGAACCAGACTTTTATCGCAGAATGCGGATGCATCCAATTGGTTGGCTGGATACTAAGAACCTTGCACTTCTAACTACTTCACACTATGGTATCTAGGTTTAAAGGTTTTCTTAGAACCGTTTTGCGTTTACGCGTTTTGCGTCTGATAATATGATACAAAGGACGGGAAAGGGCTTAAAGGAAAAGCCTTCTACTAGTGACCTAGTTCAAATAAGACTCAAATATTTTGCATTCGCAATTGGGTTAGAGTAATTTATACTATTAGCGACCCGTCCCGCTTCTTGATTATATTATGTAGTTTAATATTAATGCATTATAAACCTTCTGAAATAAATTAGGTAAATAATGGTATATACAATCAAAAAAACGTCAAAATCTTCTAGCAAGTTGATCAAAATTCGTTGTGCAGTTTAGAAGCACAACGCGGCCACAGAGACAGTCACGAAAAGCAATTTTCTTTGATAATATGTATCGAAGCTGATTTTTAAGCAGGTATTCTAAATACGCCGAAGGTCTTCCGAATAGAATGACTACCCGTATATATGTGCCTATAACTCCTGGAGTAGTAGAAGTTTGCGAATACAATTCCAAATTTAAAGGTAATGTCGATATGTCTCCTGTGCCTGCATATCACTAACCTTGTTAAATCGGAACAGAAATAGGAACTTTAAAACCACTTATAACAAAAGAGTTCTTTCATGAAGATAAAATGACCTAATTCAAAGTTTTAGTACTCTCGGCAGATCGTATATTTAGCACCACTATTTTTACTAATTAAAAAATGTACTAGGCTGTAACGCAGTACAAGAAGTTTCATCCGGACAAAGTAGACGTTAAAATTCCTCAAAACAACCATTCTTCATCCCCTGACTCACTAATCTTATTCAAAATAGAATCTCATCACAAACATATGACTCTATCCATCCGAACTACGGATAGTAAATCGTAGGTAATACGAGCGGTTTTACGGCGGCCTGGCGGGTAAGTATGGCCCAAATAATAACATGCTGTTCAGGTGAGCGGGCGTCGTTTACATTGAACTGATTTTTTGATTTAAGGTTGGGATGGTATCGATAACTATTGAGAGAGCTATATCGATAGTTATCGATACCATCCCAACATCACTACTGAATAAGTTTAATGACATTATCATCGCATTGGATACTGTAGGCTATTGGTAATTTACGATCACATTATTTATAACGATATGCAAGCGCCAGGTAGACGTCGTTGCTCCTATTACTCATTCTAGAGCCAGAACTCGTCAGCATTGTCTGTATTATTTATTTTATTATTTATTTATTTATTCCTTTATTTCAGGCAACTAGGGCCCATAGAAAAAAAAAAACAATACATACTAGTCATAATTGGCAGTTAAAAAGACCACCCATTCTTCTAACTCATACTTTTCTGTAGTTATCTTATTATACAGTTTACTTTAACTGAAGTAACTAATTATTGAAATGACTTATACAGTAATAAATAGTACATGAGCCTTTTATATAAAATTTCAATTTCCTTCTTTTACCGGTCATATCAGGTTGCAACATTTCATAATACGAGTTTGTAAGCAGCTAACATTCTGTACACTCAGTACTTATGAGATTATGCAAAACCTAGCCATAATGTTTATAGATATTTTATTACACCTAGTTATTTCATTCTGTTGCGGAATTAACTCATAACGTTTATATTTATGTCTTGTGAAATTATATGAATGGGAAACATTTAAGCATTGATTTTAATTTAAGTGCATATATTTTCTAGACTATAAGCTGTCGTAAATGGTCATAGCAATGTAGCGGTGTCTTCGATGAACTGTAATTGGCGCTTTATTTAACAGAGACTTGATATATTTCAGCCTTAGAATCATTAGATTTTATCGATACAATGTCATTCAATCAATTCTTTAACTTTCACTACCTACTTACAAAGATTGTTTTCTTCAAACCCGAAAAACATCGATAAAATCCCCAGCCATGCCTTTCCCATCCCTACTCCTCTATTTATTTATCAAAATACTGGCTTGTATCAGCGGTCAATCATCGCAGTGTTTTCCTATCAATCACCACCTCAAACCAGACCCATCCGTCTTTATAAAACACGCGGGTAAACTAGAGTGTATATTGTACGTTTTAACTACCAATTAATGTGTTTATCTCTATAAAACTATACTAATTTACTGCCATAATAAAAGTCACAGTGAATTTCGTTTGCAGAATTTGAAGTTCTTCTATTTTTTCTTTGCTGTTAATTGGTCGGACCTTATTACTGGCACTTTTTTTTAGAAATGACGTTAAGTTTTTTGGTTTTGCGCGGGAATTCCATCAAAATCTCTTGTTACTTTAAAGTAAATTTTAAGAAGAGTGAATTATTTATGGGCAAAAAAATATTAGATAGATCGATGGAAGATAGAAATACTCTTTATTATGTATACCATAAAAATACAGATGTAAATGTAGAAATTTTACAAGTGGTGTTTACACAATGGGCGGTGGTCTTGTCGCAAATTGAATAATTGTATTTAATACGAAACCTAAAATCAATAAAGTTATGGATGACACGGGCCATATTTAAATATTTTAAAGGTAACTGAACGCAGAAAGGCCAAGTCTTACTATGATGATTAGTCTTAGTATGATGTGATAATACGAATCGAAAAACAAATGACTTGAAATGCCCTGCGCTGCCCCAATTGCACTTTCTATTACCATCCGAAGGATTTTGAATTATATTCCTAATCCATTACTTCATATGCTTAAAAAATTCGTCATCTCTACAAAGTACATAACACAATGAGTGTTGTTGAATTGTCAAAATGAAAGAAATACCAATTGTTAGTGTATTACGCAATTAGGTACCCCGCTGGTTCTCGTCCCTCCATGACTCAAAATAATGTAAGTTCCTATTAATATTAAATACACAATCAGATCGTGATTTTAACGTCAAGAGTTCATTGTTTACGTTATAATGAAAAGTTTGAGTATAGACTAAACAATATTGATGCCTGAAGGATTGAATGAAGTTTGTTTACTTACTAACTCAAATACATACTCATTATCGAGCTATGATTTTGTAGTGACGACTTCTATGAGTGTGAAGAGAGAAGAATCACGATGTTTTTTAGGGTTCCGTATCCAAAGGATAAAAAGGAACCCTATTACTCCCGCTCCGCTGTCCGTCCGTCCGTCCGTCTATCTGTCACCAGGCTGTATCTCATGAACCGTGATAGTTAGACAGTTGAAATTTTCACTGATGATGTATTTCTGTTGCCGCTATAACAACAAATACTAAAAAAACAGAATCAAATAAATGTTTAAGGAGCTCCCATACAACAGACATGATTTTTTTTTGCCGTTTTTATAGATACTGGTAGGTACGGAACCCTTCGTGCGCGAATCAGACTCGCGCTTGGCCGGTTTTTTTTTATAAGCTTCATCATTCTTCTTTTCGCACCAACCCCAATTTAGTACGACTTTTTCTTTCATTTAACTCTATCAGCCGTGAGGGGCTTAATTGTGGCTAAGTAATAACAGCCGCACAGGTCGATCGATTAGGTTAAGCTACGCTTTCCGCGGTTGGTCCGTGGATGGGTGACCATCTTCAGATGACCAAGACCCCTCCGTGCCTCGGAAAGCACGCTATGCCGTTGGTCCCGGCTGTCATTCGTGGATCTTTGACAGTCGTTACGGGTCGTCAGTAGCCCGAAAGTCTGACCACCAGTCTTACCAAGGGGTATCGTATTACTCAGTAACTGTGTAGTGGAGGTCAGATAGGCAGTCGCTCCATGTAAAATACTGGTATTCAGCTGTATCCGATTAGACTGGAAGCCGATCCCAACATAGTTGGGAAAAGACTAGGCAGATGATGATGATAACTCTATCAGCCGTCTTCGCGATACTCACGCACTTTCTAGCTATATAATCTTTCACATTATCCATCCTTCACTTCTTTCGCTTTCCTTACCTATCTTTAGCCGTCAAAATTCATATCAAATTATTTGACTCATTTCACCGCTTCACACGCCAAAACTATGACAAATGCTGTCGACACAACTTCTCGATCTCACGTGCTACTATCAGAATTCCTGTTATGTAGGTACCAGGCAGTCGATTCTGTAAAAATCTCACCGTGAACTCATAAGTGAAGTGAGCACTTAATAGTGTTAATCCCTCGCGAAGGACAGCTCACTCCACGCTCACTTCACCCAAGCTTTCACGGTGAGATGGTTACAGAATCGCACGGCTGGTTACAGTTTGCGCACTGGTTATAAAATTTTCCTGTATGATTATCTAAGGAAGCTGCGAGTGTCGAAAATGTTCAAAGATACACGACAGGGTAGGGGAAGTCAGCTCAAAGCGGCCACCTTAACTTTGAGTTAAAAAAAAAAACTATTAAACGAATGATTTTTGAAGAGAATTTTATACTAGCAAGTAGAGAATTAATCGAATTTTTGTAATGGTCAATTCAAATTTGCGCAAATTTAAAAATAGGCATATTATTTGCAGATTACGAAAACTTGTCATAAAACCGCTTTGCCCGAGTGGCCGCCCAAAGCGGTCATGGGGGTAAGGGCAACGTGGCCACCCGAAAAGTTTTCAAGAAATGAATTGTTTTTTTTGTTGGAATATATCGTGTTTGACAAAACAAAAATGCAAAATCAAAAATCAACATATATAATTAACATTTTTTTAAAAAAAAACAACATTTTACCTGTTTTAATCACAGTCAGTCATAAGTAATTTAACTTAGGAACTTTAAACACCAGGTTTAGTCTTTATTATCATTTAAAATTGTTATTAATTAACAATTATTTCTCTTACTTAGCCTTTCAACAGTCTTAAAGTTTTCTATCCAAATTAATCCTCTAAATCTTAAAAACTTTCAAAACAATAAAAATTACATTTATATATTTTTTTTAATAAAACTATCAACATTTTTTTACTTTCTCATAACCTATCTTAATCACAATCAGTCTCAAAAGTAATTTAACTTTATTACTGTCATGTAGTTTAAAACTTCAGTCATCAAACTACTACGATATGAATTTTGAATCCTGCTGCGGTGTAAACGCTGTGGTAAATCTGCTAAGTTTTTTTTAAGTCTGGCAGATCCAGTTTTTAAGTGTCTTCTCAGGGTTGTGCGAGGGATACCATATTTTATTGCGATGGATTTAATTGACGCACGCTTTTCTTTTACCTCTTTATTTGCTCGGGTTATCGTATCTTCGTTCCACTTCCCTGTTTTTCTTTTGTTGTTATTGACCATCTAAAAAAAATAATTAAGCATTATCTATACAGCCATAATATGAAAGTAAGGGCAAAGCGGTCAGTTGGCCGCTTTGCCCGAACCGCTTTGCCTTTTTCGGCCATTTTGTTTAAAACATTAATTTCACTCACATTATTTGCTATATTTCGAAGCAAATACCACACAAAAAAGGCCAAATATATAAGTAACATTAAACGTGTAATGAAAGCATTTAAATATGAACAGTTTTGACCAAAACAGGTTGAACTTACCTTGTATTATTTTAACAAAACACACAAAAAAACATTTGTCGTCACTAGAGCCACGCCTTTGCTCTCACCGCTAATGAAAGACTGACTGGCGCGGGGCGGGAGGTTTGGTTATGCGTACAGAACGGCAGCGTTACGCTATCATTTCAAATAACCGAAAAATGAAGCGTGGCCGCTTTGCCTCCTATGGCCGCTTTGAGCTGACTTCCCCTACTCATTCTCGTACCCTGTGCTGTCCCCACCTTCATTCTCCAACGTGCAATGTAATTTTGGGAATTCACTTGTGGAAAACCGTAACTTTTAATATTGACGCCGCATTCTGCACTCCCTGTGCTATCAGTCCAACTACCAATCTTGGCTTCCGCCAATTCTTTGAACTATTGTATGAGCATCAGGTCATCATAAATAAAATAGAAAACTTTTATTTCAAACAGGCGTCCATAGGGTAGCAACATTTTACTTAAGTTCGTGTTAGTAGGTTAAAATTACAAATTAATATAATACAATTAAAACTTAGCGCGGAGCTGCATCCACCTCGCACGAGAAAAAAAAATACAATCAATAAATTCGACCTAATACAAGAACATGGGTATCCAATATAGGCGTAGGTATCCAACCAAATCGACAATCATTTACCAACGTTACCTACCCCTCAATACCCATTATAATTTTCCACGTTCAAACAATAACCGTTCAGTCGGCCATGTTGTTCCGATGACGTTTCGACGGCCGCCATCTTGCATCGGGTTGCATTTGAAATGAGAACAAAGCACTTCGAGTTTCCGCACAATAGAATGAAAGTGATATGGCGAGCGCTAATTCGAGACCACACAAGATGGTTGTTGATCATTTTATAATAGGTAGGTTTATAATAGGAGATTGGTGGGTTTGTGTGAATCGTGTCACGTGATAGAGTACCTATTGGTTTGTTTGGTCTTTTGTAGTGATAGTTGTTTGTTTCAGCAGTTAGGAATAACGATGACTGGGGCGCGTGAAAACGCGGAATCCTCTTGGAACTAAAGCAAGTAACATGCTTCGATCCAAAACTTTGTGAATTAGATAATGAATCATCATCAATTATTACAACTATACTTAAAATCTACTTGCAAATCTAAACTTAATATTATAAAGGGAAATAAAAAAGTTTTTTTTTGTGTTTGTTACGTTTTTACGCTAAAACAGCTGAATGGATTAGCATGAAATTTGGCACATGGGTAGACCATAACCTGGATTAGACATAATATGATACTTTTTATCTCGATATTCCCACGTGATCGAGAGTTATGTGGGTGAAACTGCAGGGCACAGCTAGTTTTATATAAAAGGGTGTATCATTGCGCATAGATAAATCTTCGAAAAATCTGTGACAAAGAGTTTTCTTTCAGACTGATATTGAGAATCAAATAATTTTCTCTAAAAGTGAACTGTAACGCTATCGTGCAGGATTGTTAAAAATGACTTTATTTCAGATTAGAATTTCTAATATTTAATTTTGGTTAAAAGATGCTATTTATAAAAGCATCAATAATATAGTGTCATGTCACGGCCCGCGCTTGTGTCCCAGCAGCGGTGGAAACATAGGCTTATTATCATAGCCCGTGCGGATTGGTACAAAATAAATATGACAAGTGACGTCAAGCTACTACTAAGTATGACTAATGTAGATAATAATAGTGTTGTCAATGTATCGATAGGTTTACGGTAGGATTAACTTGTTTAATTCTGTGAGAAGGGCGCCTGCAGTGCGATTCTGTAACCATCTCACCGTGAAAACTTAGGTGATGTGAGCGTGGAGTGAGCTGTCAGTGTCGTCCCACCTGATACTAGGGATTGACCAAGCAAACGTTTACAATCATAATCGAGAATTTAATAATATTTTTTAACCTTATGCTATTGTTCATTTTATATAACTTAAAAGCTAGTATTTTAATAGGCAAAACATTACTATTTTGCGGGGTTTTAATCTAGGAAAATAAAGACTAATCCTTGTATAAGGACAAAAAAAAGGAAACATAAACAAAATTGATATTCTGACTAAGTTTCTGTTTAACTATTTTATTTTAAACCCCCACAAAATAGTACCGTCGAACGGGGTGACTATGTGCCTGGCAGGTGAAAATGTGCAAGGGGGGTCTTAAGTTATGACTTGATTAATAATCTAACTTAAACGTGTTTAACGCCATATTTTAAATCACTAATAGATTCACGAGATATTAAGAATCTATTAGTGATTTGAAAATATGGCGTTAAACACATTTGAGTTAGATTATTTTTTGCACATTTTCACCTGCCAGGCAATAGTCACCCCGTTCGACTGTAATGTTTTGACAACTAAAATACTACTTTTGAAATTATATAAAATGATCAATAGAATTAGCATTAAAAAAAATATGATTAAAATGTCGATTATGATTGTAAATGTTTGCTTAGTCAACCCCTAGCATCAGTGGGATGACACTGACAGCTCACTCCACGCAAGTTTTCACGGTGAGATTTTTACAGAATCGACATGCTGGTGGGACCACCACCGATGGATGTAATTAATTGCGTAGCATGCGCTTATGATAGAAAGGCCACACGAATTTACTTTGATTTAGACTTGTAGCTTTAAGTCAGTATTATTTTTGATCAAGGCCTACATTTGTAACTGTTGATTTTATGAGAGATGTGAAAAAACAGCCGTGCGATTCTGTAACCATCTCACCGTGAAAATTTGGGTGAAGTGAGCGTGAAGTGAGCTGTCATTTGCGATTAACACTATTGACACTGCTCACTTCAAGCTCACTTCACTTATGATTTCACGGTGAGATTTTTACAGAATCGACAGGCTGCTTAGAAATTGTTTTATGCCTCAAGTTTTAAACTAAAAAAAAAAAACTTACCGAACTTTTCTAAGAATAAATTTTAATGTGCAACTAAGTCGTCAATAATCTCTTGCTATATCAATTTATTTGGTCTTCCCCACTCTTATAGCCATCCACATTCTCAAAACTTTCATCGCGACATTTTCCTCTCATTCAGTTGAAGGTAAGAAAAATCCTAGGATACTTACCTGCCTTATATAACAGACTCATTTCATCTGAAAATTATCTACCATTTTTCGTGTCGTACCCCGAAAGGAACTACGAAAAACATCGTCTAACGAAGTAAAACTTTTTAAACTCCCTAAGTACCGTTCACAAAAAACCATAATCTATGCAAGTAAATTGGCAACTTCCTCTATTCTCTGTCTGAGTCCTAGACAACGGGCAACGCTATCAGGATCTAGCAAAAGTCGGGTCGCGTCACTAAAATCCGCAGGTTATTGTGGCACGTCCCTATCTGCGGTCACCGGCGGACATTATACGCGCACCGGTGCGATATCCGCGCGACCGCCGTAATAAGAAGTCAATATTAGTTGGGCGGGCGGATTTGTAGGGGATGGAAAGAGTGGAGAGGGACTTATTTTGGGTAAGTTTTTAATGTATCATTGTTTTGAAAATAAAGTAGAATTAACTTAAAGAAATTGTTCGTACGTTTCGAAGAAGATTTGGAGACTTTAGTTTCACAACGCAAATGACTGGACGGTTCTTCAGAAAATCTTAATTATGTAGGTACATGAAGACAAAAAAGAAGTAGTTATGTCCAATTCTCGTGTGACATTTTAGTCTTTAATGTTCCCGCTGTTGGGACAAGGCCTTCTCTCTGTGAGAGGGAGGAGAGAGCCGTTATCCATGACGCGGTCCCAGTGCGGGTTGGTGGATGTCACATGTCTTTGAATTTCTTATCTAGGACATCATATAATTTGCTTTTAATTTAAAACTGAGCAGATGCATTTTTATGTACTTACCTAGTAGGTAGGTATTTAAAAATGCGTACCTACTGATCAGCAAAGATCTTTGCAAGGTGGCTGGTAAGTAGTTCAATGATTGCAGCTGGGATAGGGTTAAACGGCGTGCGATATGAGACCAGCACCCTAATTGCGTAACACACTATTACTCTCAATTTGAATCATTTTGAAGCATATTGCTTATCCATTGCTCCATATGTTCGAAAAATGTGTCTGCTCAACAACGTAAATGACGCAATGAATGTTGTTGAACTGTCAAAATGAAACCCATTGCTACTGAGTGTGTTACGCAATAACCCTGCTGCTCCATTTCCGGATTGGGATACTCTTTTGATGGTGCTCAGACTCCAACAAAGATGTATCTCTTTAATTCTACTGGAAAATTAATCCTGTGCAAAAGTCTGTTCCACACAACCTTCACCCCGGTGAAGCTCGAGGCACCCCGATAACAGGGCAAGTTTACACAGCGCCAATTAGACTGGCCCCGCGGCATCCTCCGCTGTTTTCACTGGCTAATTGTATCTACGCTGCCGTGTGCACCGTACCTAGTCTGTTTACAACGCCGTGTGTATATAGCCTTATGATTTTGTGTACGGTTTGTGTAACATACACATTATTAGTCCTTAATTAATAAATCTGCGGGGAGATGGTAAGATTTTGTGCTTTGGTTAGGGTTGCCAAGCTTCTTATAAATCACAATTTAATTTTAGGCAAAATAAAAGTTTTTGATTTAATTTAATCATATTTTTATTATATCCATAGGTCTATTAAATGATTAAATAAATACAAAAACAAAAGGACACTAAAGCGTAAAACGCCCGCCCTTCACCACTTCCTGGTGATTTCGCTGGGAAGAAGACTGACTGATCATCAGGCAGACATTTATAACTGAAGACGTCAAAATGTAAGGAAACGATTTTTATAACCAAAAAAAAAAATCTAATAGAGAAGTTTATTAAACAACACAGACTTCTTAGATGATGTAATAGATTTATATTAAGAAGCAACCAACTAATGCAAGTCTTTGAAAAATATAAGATTATGGCATTTTTAATATGCAAACAAAAAAAAAATACAAGAACCATGAGTCTTTTGAAAAAAAAAAACAATGATTTTTTAGATGGTCGGGCTACCATGGGGCATGTATCTTGTTAGTTTATTAAACAACTGTTGTTATGGGGGTTGATATCCTTGTCATAGATACGTTTTGTTCTGTCAAAATTGTCAGATCATTTTTATCTTTACAGGGTCGATAGAAGGTGCATTTTTGAAAGCTTCTGTATACTTATCTCGATTTTAGCATTTGTGTGTGGATTGGTTCAGAATCATGTACAGAATCCCTGACACCCTATATATTTATACTCTTAACTGTACCTGCCGTGCGATTCTGTAACCATCTCACCGTGAAAGCTTGGGTGAAGTGAGCGTGGAGTGAGCTGTCATTCGCTAAGGATTAACACTATTAAGTGCTCACTTTACCTATGATTTCACAATGAGATTTTTACAGAATCGACCGGCTGTAGGGCTATTCTGTAAAAATCTCACCGTGAGAACTTAGGTGAAGTGAGCGGGAAGTGAGCTGTCATTCACTAATGCTAGGGATTAACACTATTAACTGCTCACTTCAAGCTCACTTCACTTATGATTTCAAGGTGAGAATTTTACAGAACCGACCGGCTGTCTTCTATTCTATAGAAGTGGTCGTTCTACAGCTAGCACCCTAATTGCGTAACACACTATTACTCTCAATTTGAATCAGTTTGAAGCATATTGCTAATCCATTGCTCCATATGTTGGAAAAATTTGTCTGCTCAACAACGTAAATGACGCAATGAATTTTGTCGAACTGTCAAAATGAAACCCATTGCTACTGATAGTGTGTTACACAATTACCCTGCAGATCGGCGGTCAACCATACTATCTTCATGGTTTTAGTCGAGAGCTTATACGAGTATCTGCCATACGTATCTACAATTATGATAGTTCTATACCAAACCATAGTCAAAGTAGGTGGGGGAACAACTCTGGCGTCTACATTATCCACAATACAAATAGACAAGCGAACTCATACGCTAGTTCAAGTAAAGGTGCGTTTTTTCGAAAACATAAAACTTATCTTCACGCTTGTTTTGCCCCGAAGAGGTTGGCAGAGGTGTGGGTATAAGTAGTGTATACATTTTTCGCTAGTTATGGGTCCCAGCCGGTCGATTCTGTAAAAATCTCACCGTGAAATCATAAGTGAAGTGAGCACTTAATAGTGTTAATCCCTAGCGAATGACAGCTTACTGCACGCTCACTTCAACCAAGATTTCACGGTGAGATCGTTACAGAATCGCACGGCAGGTCCCATATTGTTATGAGACTTAGGACTAAATGGTGGAGTGCGGGTACTATGGTACACGGTACTAAGTTTTTACTCTACAAGGTCAAATTTAATTAGCTAGCGAAACCTTGGCAAACGTGATGGTTATCGGAATATAAACACGATGATACAAAAATAAAAATAAGTAACTTGATGATATTTTTTTTTTTGGGGTGGGAGGGCGTTACGATACTCGGTTTGTTTTTTTGTTTTATCTTGTTAAGATATCGAAACCCATCCCGCCCGTGGCGTTTCACTAGCCAATTTTATTTGACCTTGTACATCTCTTCTTACCCTCGTTATAACTACCTACTTTATAACATTTATGAAGGAACGCACAGTGCGGCCGTAGGCCACACTGTGCGGCCAAAAGTAAAAAAAAAAAGTTTCTAGTATGGGGTTTTTCGTCGTTGGGTTGGCTAAAGGGCCCCCCCTAGAGTTGGAAACCGTCTATAGTTATGCCCCTTTTGTCCAATCCCCCTCAAAATCTCAGTCGGAACGCGACCGTCGCGCGAGCGCTACGCTTCTGCACAAACGCGCCTTTGGTAAACGCTTTCTTCATACGCGTGTGAAATTGGTTAAAAGAAAAATATCGCAGTCAGACAAAATGGAATCTACAGGTGAAAGTAAGTAGAACGAATAAAAAAATAGCTCAAGTACTAATTGTTAAGTAAACAATTGTTATAAATAATAATGTAAGGGCTATTTTTCGATCTTTTATTTATAATATTCTCGGGGTTTTCGATCAAAAAGTTAAGGTATCCTGCAGTATCCTGCTTCGAAACTTATAGGAGATATAAATGAAAGTATAAACTATAAAATAAAAAAAATTTTTGGTGCGGACTCCTGCGGTCTGAGTTTTTATGAACTTTTCTTTAAAAATAATGCAAAACAGTCAGTTTACAATATGACAACACCTGGAAAATGAAAGCAAATAAAAGTGTCAACATAAAAAATTTTAACAACCCAAGCGAATACGCGAAACTTAAAATGGAAGCAGTATACTGCATGTGAAAAATAAGGAGGGAGACAGAAGAGTAGAAGAAGAGAGCAGTCAGCAGGGACTATACGTGCCGATGCGATGCCGCGCGTTCGTGCTGCAGGGAGCACACTCAGAGAAAAATATCACAGTTTTGACTAAAGTTGCCAAGCCAAAATAGCTTTGGTCGCTCAAGTCATAACAGCTGTAATTTCGAGCTATTCTAACCTAACACACAAGCAATACCTAGCATTCACGTTATTGCTTGTCTAACACAAAGCTAATATGGCTTGTGTCTACTTAGTTGATACAACTACACCTTACCTTACTATGTGACTGAAGCTAAAACAGGTATGGTTTATCGCCGATACAGCTATATTTTTCTCTGAGTGCAGCAGAAGCGTAGGGATCTATTCAAGCTGTTCTATATGTATATCTATGGGAAAAATCTTTTGTGAGCATCGGGCGAACACTGCTTTAGTGTTGGTCCTTTGCTGAAGCTGGTATGGAGTCATGTGTGTGTGTTTGCACGCGCGAGACGCATGCATGGGATGGGTGCGAGTAATCGTATGAACATTTCATAAGTCTTTTTGACATAATTTTTTTACTTTGCATTAAAAAATAAGCTTCATAAATTTATTTATAAATTATTTTTCAAAGAAAATTCCTGTTTGCAATTTATAGCAAAATTTTTTATGATAAAACTAAAATTATATTAGATTTAATATTTTCAATTTTTACATTTTATTTTATTCATTTTTATTTGTTTGTTTGTTTTTTAGGTTCAAATACTTCAACTGCAAATGACGGCGCAAAAACAATCACTAGACTGGATTTATTCAATGAAATCAAAGATGTATTAACAGATATTCAAAAAGTTTATGCAAAAGTTGAAAATCTTTATAAAGATAAATATGGTTCAAACCATTCACTATCCAATGATCATAAACAAGCAATCTCAAAATTGGTTCATCAGTTTAAAACAAGATGGACTGCTTGTCACAGAAAACAAGATGCGTTTGAGAAAAACAATCACGATTGGCTCAAAACATCTGTTGAACTGAAAAAAGTAGAAGAAAAAAAAGGAGAAGAAAAAACTGAGAAAAAACCGGCTGCATTGGGTCGTCGAAAAGTTGATTTTACAGAGGGTTCTGACCGTACTAAACGTAGAATGACAGAAGCGTTACGAAAAGAAAAATCATCTGAAGAACTTGTTTATGCAGCAAAGATTAAGTTGCGGTCTGAAGGCAACACAGATTTTGCGAAGGTTATTGATAACATTTCGCATGGAAGCCCTACTAAAGCTGCAAAAGTAAGAAAATCTTTAGAGTTCGACGATCAAAATCTTCCTTTCGATGACGACGAAGCTCTTTCATTGTTTGTTGAACTAGATTTATCTCAAAGCAAGTATCAACAGCTACGAAATGCTCTTCTGGAAAAGAAATCAAAGATATATTAATAATACCTTCTTATAAAAAGATACAAAGTGCAAGGAGAAAATGCTACCCACTGGCAGGTACTACTAATTACAC
Organism: Eremobia ochroleuca; assembly: GCA_949629135.1. Taxonomy (NCBI): domain Eukaryota; kingdom Metazoa; phylum Arthropoda; class Insecta; order Lepidoptera; family Noctuidae; genus Eremobia; species Eremobia ochroleuca. Next base: position 8,784,941 of record OX451408.1, read on the forward strand.
AATAAACAAAGCAGAAGCAAAATTGCAACCTTTATTAAACCACACAACCGAACGAATTGTTAAGTTGCAATTGGAAGTTTTGAAAAATTTACCAGAAGAAATGCTGAAAAATTTAATTTTGTACTGTAAATGGGGCTGTGATGGCAGTTCAGGTCACAGTGAATACAAACAAAAACGTGACGAAAACAGTAGTAGTGACGAAAATATTTTTTTTACGTCTTTCGTGCCACTACAGCTCATATATACAGATCCGGTGACACAGAAGAAAACTATTGTCTGGAAAAATCCAAGACCCTCGTCCACTAGATTTTGTCGACCTATTGTAATCGAGTGCGCAAAAGAATCTGTGGATTTAACGAAAGAAACAACGGATGAAATTGAAAAACAAATAAAAAATTTGGTTCCTTTTAAAACGGCGATTAATGCAAAACATGTATCCATTGCATATGATTTTCAATTAACAATGATTGATACTAAAGTGTGCAATTCATTAACCGATACAAAATCTGCACAGTGTTGTTATGTATGCAAATGTAAAATTTCGGAGTTCAATAAAATAGATGAAATGTTGACGAAACAAATTTCTACAGAGCACTTAAAGTTTGGCCTATCAACTTTACATTGCTGGATCCGCTGCTTCGAGTATTTACTGCATGTATCTTACAGATTGGACATAAAAAAATGGCGGGCTAGTAGTCAGGACGAAAAAAAATCCGTTGCGTCTAGAAAAAAGACTATTCAAGAAACTTTCAAAGAAGAATTGGGTTTGAATGTTGACAAACCAAAATCTGGTAGTGGAACTTCAAACGATGGAAACACGGCTCGAGTTTTTTTTGAAAATTATGACAAATCTGCTCAAATACTTGGAATTGATGAAGATATTATACATCGATTTTATATAGTATTGCAAACTATCGCAAGTGGCCATTACATCGACGTAGATAAATTTAGAAAGTATTGCCTGGATTTAGCTAAAGCAGTTGTCGAAAAATACGAATGGTATTATTTACCTACTTTAGTTCACAAACTTTTGATTCATGGCCCTGACATCATCGAACAGTCACTGTTACCTATTGGGCAAATGTCTGAAGATGCCCAAGAGGCTTGTAATAAATATTTCAAAATATATCGGTTGCGTTTCGCAAGAAAAAATCACCGACAAAAAACGATGGAGGACGTTTTTAAAAGATTTCTAATTGCTTCTGATCCATACATTTCCAGTCTCCGAAAATTACCCGCCAAACCTCTCAAACATTTATCGCAAGAAACAATAAATTTGTTAAAATCTCCATCAGACAATGCTGGGATTGTTGGTGAATTGTATTCTGACAGTTCTGCAGACACCGATGCAAGTACTGATGCGGAAGAAGGCGAATCTTATGACATTGGCAATGGAAACTTTTTTTTGTAATATTTAATGTTTTTTCAGCGCACACCATGCTCAAATATGTTTTATTTGTAATTCAAAAAGTTTAATTTTGATAAAAAATTTGATTTATTTTTTAAATCTCAGTTTTATACTCAACAATAATTTATCAAACACAACTCCGATTCTGCATGGTGACTATTGATAAAAAAAATTTTTCTTCTATTTCAGGCTTCTATTGTGAATTTTGTCAAAGTATTGTATTTTTTTGTAATTTTCTGTAAATTGACAATAAAGTATGCAAAATGATATTAAAAAATTGCTTTTAATTATTCGTTATTATTTTCCATTTTAATCGAATTTTTTCGTATAGCATAGCGCCATATTGGATCCGCCATTTTGAATTTGATAATTCTGATAACAGATTCGTAATCAGCGACCCCAAAAACCCCCCTATACCGATTTTGAGAGCATTTCGTTCATTATTCGAGTTTTTTTGGTATGGCCAACCGCCATATTGGATCCGCCATTTTGAATTTGTTAGTTCTGATAACAGATTCGTAATCAGCGACCCCAAAAACCCCCCTATACCAATTTTGAGAGCATTTCGTTCATTATTCGAGTTTTTTTGGTATGGCCAACCGCCATATTGGATCCGCCATTTTGAATTTGTTAGTTCTGATAACAGATTCGTAATCAGCGACCCCAAAAACCTCCCTATACCGATTTTGATAGCATTTCCTTTATTATTCGACTTTTGGCCGAACAGTGCGGCCTACGGCCGCACTGTGGAACGCGGTCACGGGATCGTTGGCGTTCACTCCTTACTAACGTATTGCTCTGCTTCCTCCCTAGTTAATGATAGTAGTCCAAATATTATTTTACGATATAATTTATAACATGGAAAATTTTTTAAATTATGGGGGAGGACTTTGCCAATCAGTGGGACAACATAGATTAATTGAAAAATAATATATATATAGGTATCTACACTGTCATGTCCGTTACTTACTCCAAAAACAAAAAATTCTCAAAGATTCTCAATCACTTTATGCAACGAATACCAGTGTACACTAGCCTTTACCACTCAAAGTGCATTATATTTGTCATAGTTTAGTACCCGCAGGCGGCACTTTTACACTTTATCGGTTCGACAATATTTGCTTGTTCGCCCTTGGGTACTGTACACAAGGCATACCTTGGTATAGTGGTGCTCAACATACAGTGGGGTACGACGAAGATTTTAACCTGTCTAATATACAAGTGAGATTTAGTGGAGGACTGTGATGGGACGATTTAGTTGATGATTAGGCTTTTTGGCGTTACGTACTTTCCATTTTACAAAACTAAAAGGTGATTTACATTTTCCTTTAGTTGAGTAGCGAGTTAAATTCAAGAAGGGAGAGGAGAATCAAAACTCCAGTGCGATTCTGTCACCATCTCACCGTGAAAACTCAGGCGAAGTGAGCGTGGAGTGAGCTGTCAGTGTCATCCCACCTGATACTAGGGATTCACCAAGAATACATTTACAATCATAATCGAGATTTTAATAATATTTTTATGCTAATTCTATTGATCATTTTATGTAATTTCAAAGCTAGTATTTTAATAAAATAAAATTGTCAAAACATTACTATTGTGTGGAAAAAAATACTGGTCCTTATATTAGAGCTAGTCTAGGAAAAAAAAGAAAACAAAATTGATATTCTAAGTTTCTGTTTTGCTAATTTATTTTAAAACCCCACAAAATAGTAATGTTTTGACAACACCAGTTCTGAAATTATATAAAATGATCAATAGAATTAGCATAAAACCTATTATTAAAATCTCGATTATGATTGTAAATGTTTGCTTAGTCAATCCCTAGCATCAGTTGGATGACACTGACATCTTACTCCACGCAAGTTTTCACGGTGAGATTTTTACAGAATCGACATGCAGCAGTCCAAAAGTGACAGTGAAGGTTTTCATTGTGAAGTGACATGCATAGACGTCGAGGAGCTTAACTTGCTACTTATCGAATACCAATGAAGATCGGTCTTTAAGTATCAACCACACATGACGTTGACAGAATAGTCGACATCAGCTCAGTTGCCATAGAAGGAAAAAAAAAGTATCGACGTATTACGGTATCGTATGGCAGGGCTATTGCAACTACGGGGTTATGGCAACTTTTCAACATAGCGTCTGTAATATAGCTTTTATTCAAAAACGCCACCTATTATCTACGAGCTAAACGATTATTAGACCCTACAATCACTACCTCCTGGGTGATGAATGATGTTACCTGTAGCCTATTAGCCTGTACGAGTATAGCTGTATTAATAGATGAGTAAGAAAATTTAATCCTCGTGCACTATCTACAGAAGCAGCTCTATTTAAAAAATGTATTAAATCCTATAAACAACATGAAGACCAACAATAATATTCAGGTTTGATTTTTTAAAATCAAATAGAAAATAGTCTGTGGAAGCTAGTTACATTTACCCCCAACTTGAGGTAAATGTAACTAATTCCACCGGTATGAAGAAATCGTGTCACTACAAGTTATTTTCACAGCTATTTGAATGTTTGATCGGTTTAAAGCAATCTATAATAAATGTGTAATTAGGCAAACGAATCATATAAACTAGTTTTTAAGACAGTAGGTAACTCTAATCAACCAAACTTAGTGCTTTGTATTTTTAGTTGCAATTGCCCCGGGTGACCTTACTTGATTCATGTACACTTTCAAGATAGGTAATGTAGTCGACTGTTCCGCCTAGGTATTAGGAAAGCGATAACCCAATTAGGGTGCGTTTCCACAGAAGCGGAGCTGGGCGGAGCGGTGCGGAGACGTGTAGGAATCGTCCAATCACAGACGAGACGAGTGACGCGATGAGGATTTCAACCATTGTGATTAGTCGATTCCTGCACGTCTCTGCTCCGCTTCGCCCAGCTCCGCTTCTGTGGAAACGCACCCTTAGTTGCAACCTGCACTGCGCAGCTTAGTGACGCATCACGTGTAGCTACTCTTTTTGTGAATTTTACGGACGGACTATTTCACCTTTGCGCGGGGCTAGTGAGCGCTTCTGTTTTTTGAGTGCAAGCAAAAATGAATTTAGTGGTGGTCAGGCGGGAGTGTCCGCAATATTACCTAGCGTAGTAGGTAGTACAAACCAACTCTTATATTCAAAGCTGCGTCCCCACTAGGGCCGCTCGGCTCCGTGAGGCAGAGCCGTGCAGCCGAGCCTTGTGACTTCTTATAATGGGACGCGTTGCAAACAATAGCAAAAGCTTCGCGGGGCCGGGCCTCGCGAAGCTTTGAGGCGGCACGGCCCTAGTGGGTACGCGCCTTTAGAATTTTGTTGTATGTAGGTAATGTAGGCAGCGTATTGAAAGTAGGTAGGAACAAAACATCCTAATAAATGTTGAGAACCTCTGCTCCAATACTTTCTATCATTACCGTCATTATGACTAATAAATTGTTAGCCCTTTATGGTTCCCGGTAAGAATATCTATTGCAGGGGCTTTCCACCTGTCCGTATCGTAAAAGACAACTAAAGGATTATGATTGTGTTAAGTATGCATATTATAAATGTATCCAGTAACATAACATACTTACTACAATCATTGATCTTTATTGCCTTTTATTGTTTTTTGGGAATCCTGTGTTCATGATGATGTTTAAGACATGGAATTAGTAAGTACTACGTTTAGGTATGTCCTCATGATGCACAAATCGAATTATTTGCCTAGGTACTAGCCGTTGGGACTTCGGAGACCATAAGGAAGGCCGGGAAAGCCCCACTTTCCTGAATTCTAGAGTTTATTTAGGTATTCGTTCAAAGGTGCCCTTACACAAGATGAAGAACGGATGTTTCTTCAATACCACTACGAAGTGATCGTGTTTGAAATGTTAGGACGCAACATCAGCTTTGTGACGACACCTATCCGCAACATTGAACACTATAATAGTACCTTATTCGTATAGCTAGATGGCGCTCCATACATTTTCTGAATTTGCGAAAATAATAACTTTGTATTTATAGTAATTATTTTCTAATATATATTATAAAATGTAGTTATATATTATAACGAATTATTTTATTATATTCTGTATTATAGTCATTAATTTTTTTGGTGTATGTTTTAATGAAAAAAAAAAAACAGATAAATACAAAACAGGTAAAAACAGGTAATGCGAGTTGTCTGTCTTCGTTCTACATAAAAGGTTCTACTTTCCAAAATGAAACACAAAAACAGTTCTCACTCACTTTAATTATCACAAAACAACAGCAAATAACAACATTTCTTACTCACTCCACAATGTAGTTAAATACGTACTTAAGTTAGCTAACAACATAACACAATAACTTTTGTACATTTATTTACATTGGCAACCTTCTTGGAGAAACTATTGAGCCAAAAAGAAAAGTAGAAAAAGATAGACATGGATAATGCTAGAGGACGAGATAGGACCAAATTATCGTGTGGCCAGTCATTTTGCGACTTTGACAATTCAGTATCTATCTCTCTCTCTAAAGCGATTTTTGCGTTACTTGCTTCACGTAAAAGCCTTTTCTCTTAAACTTAAGAGAAATGGCTTTGACAACACAACAAGAACTTAACTTGTTCAATGGAACACGTTAAGTTTATTTACATAACAATGAACCAACCCCAAGTTCTAAACTTATTCAAAACCTCTGTGGATCTCCTGTCAAATCTCTGAAAACTGTTAACTTATCACAAGTGCTTTGACAGAAGATTGACCAATGAGTGAGTTGATTGGAAGTCCAGAAGCTAAGGGTCTCCTACCTAATACTGATCACATAAAATTGGCTCATAGTTTATTTTCTCCATTTTAATTATCCTTTCATTTCTTTTTCGCTCTTTCCACGATACTGGCGCCGATTCCCTTGTCCACAAACTAAACTAAATTTAAGTTCAGTGCATCTTTTTCTTTCTATTTCATTAAGAAAAGGACAGAAGATAAATATTAGTAATTTAGTTTCCTCAAATTAAGATACTCCATATACAAGTTTAGACGTGATTAAAAAATTGGCCACTAAAATAGGTCGATTTACGTAAGGTGCTGACTAATTTGACAGGACTAAACTAATATTTATCTTCTGTCCATTTCTTAATGAAACAGAAAAAAGGCGGCGCTAATGTCTTGCTAAGCCGTTGTCGACAATCATACAAGTTCCGCATTTACTCACTAGATGAGCAATGGCGCTAGTGTAGTGTGAGGTAATTTTATATGGCCCATAAATAAAAGGCACTTGTGACATTCTAAGTTTCACAAAACAAATAATTAAATTATGAAAATTCACATAAATTCATAACACTGTAAAAGAAAAAAAAGCAAACCAAAAAAAGCCGACATTTTCAAAGAGAGCACAGTAAAGATGAATTTAACCTTAACGAACTTTGGGAAAGAATTAACAACGACTTTGTCTCCAGTAGCGATACTGGAAAAAAATTTGAAACGGAAAAACGTTATTTATTTTCAAAAATAGGTCATGGTTATTTTCCAGTCTTATTGGTTTAATAGGGTATACTCACACTATAATTAATAGAGTATACCTGACACCACTAGCGCCATCTACCCACTCAATCTAGTACTATAACAGTATCGGTATAGAACGCGTCTGGTCAGCTTGTGTGATACAGGCCAGCTAACGCATCTTGGAGTGCGCGCAGGCATGGTAATGTTGATTTGTAGCCGCCTGCCTTCTCCGTCTCGCTCTCTGCTCTGTGGACGTAAGAAGATAATATTAAATGTAGAAAATTAGCATACAGTCTATTCATAATTATTTTACCTCTGACAGAGCAACCTAAGAGCACCCTTATAGTGACAAGAATAAAGATCACAATGATTTTGGCAGACTTGTCAATTGCAGCAACCCAACGAATGCGAATAAAAATCACAGTGATTTGGACCATAATGCAAAATCAGACAATTTTACCGATTCAGTGCACATTCATCCGCACTGAATCGGTCAACTGTGAAAGGACTTTACATTGAAGTTATTGTTTCAAAAGTACCTCCTGTAGTGCGATTCTGTAACCATCTCATTGTGAAAACTTAGGTGAAGTGAGCGTGGAGTGAGCTGTCAGTGTCATTCCACCTGATACTAGGGATTGACCAAGCACACATATACAATCATAATTGAGATTTTAATAATATTTTTTATGCTAATTCTATTGATCATTTTATACAATTTCAAAGCGAGTATTTTAGTTGCCAAAAGTGTTCATAATAATAATTAAAATCAGTTACGACTGAATTACCAACCAGAGTTTAAAAATTGTATTCAACGATCAGGAAGGGAAGAAGTCGATGATTTGAGTCCCGAAATTAGCAAATGCCAGAAAAAAAAATAAGCTAGAGACCTTTTATCCTTAAATTTTTTTCTCGTTTTCTTTTTAAACTTATGACACTTACCTAACGTGTTGCAGATAACCGCATCTCACAATATTTTCAATAGAAGGTGGGTCTGGTCCACACCGGTCTGGTACAATTGGTGGTTCATACTTGTACAGCGGTCCCTCTTCTATGAGCGGTAGCGTGGGCTGTGTTGAGACTCGCGTGAATTTTACACCGGTTGAGAATTGAGTTACCTGAAAAAGTATGGCAAAAATATTATTTAAAGGAAGTTGTAAAATTCTTTACTTACTAAGCCTAATTTACTTTCTCTTACCATGTACAGACGCCACCACATCAAGCTATCCAAAACTGTCAAATTTTCCCAATCAACTTTAAACCTAATGCTTCATCTATTAAAGAAAGACAGATTGTAGTAGCTTGTGCTGGCGTCTGTACATTTATATAAAACATTATTTTTAGTATATGGCAAACCCGTAACACGTGTCTAGTATTTTTATGTAAAGAACCTATGTACAAAATTTCAAAACTGTATCATGAAAAATCACGAAGTTATAAGCTTGTTATGTTACCTGATTGTCCGTACAAAAAGTTGGTTACCACTTAACACGCGCCGCCGGCCGACCGGCTGTGACCTGTGTTGTGCGCATATGATTGCGGATATACAACTTAATGTCGCTCGGTGTACAACTTGTTACCATTTTTAAATATTTTTGGGACAAAATACAACATGGTGTAAAAATTATTGGAATCGATTCAGTGACTTATTCTGAACAAACTATATTCAGGTTTGCAATATACTAAAAATGATGTTGTATATGTATTCATAGCGTGATGTTAAATAGCCTATAGCCTTCCTCAAGAATCGGCCTATCAAAATCAAAAAGAAGTTTTAAAATCCAACCGTTCCAGAGATTAGCACATTCAAACAAAGGTGAGAAAATAGTCTCTATCAAGATACATCATTAAGTAACATAATATCACGCCTTGTTTGCCGGAAGGGTTGGGAAGAGGTGTACACATTTCGTCAGTTATGTTTTAAACACGCTGTGAATGTGTGTGTAACAACTCGGTACTGTCCGAGTCAATGGCGAAGTCGGACGAGTGTGTTTGTGAGTGCGTGTGAGTATTATAAAGTTTATTTCTCTCATAAAGGTACATAATTTGTTACAGTAGTGCGTAAATACAATTTTGCCTAATGCGAACCTTTGTGAGAGCTGGAGTCTGAACTAGGTTCGGGACCTGTATGACAGATCTCCAGGCTCACACCCATTTAAACATGTATCATATTTTAAGGGCTTCTAGATTCAGTTTAATTCATATTATCACTATTAGGAAACAGTTCAGATAGAGAGGTAAATCTATATTAATATTAAAGGTGGTTATATTTGTGTAGTGTACTGTAAGATGATGTTATTGTAAGATTGTGTGTGTAGAATGTATAGTGTGTGAATGTGTGAGGGTGTTATGTGTATGTGCATGTAAGTCCTGTATGGAAGTTTGGGCTTATTAGTCAATTGATATGAGTGGGAAGTGCTTTCAAAATTATTTAATGGTTTGGATGATACTTTGTGGATGATACTTTATTATGTGCCGACGCTACTCGTCTTCAAGCACCCATTCACAGCGTGTTTGTACACTTGCTTACCACAAGTAAAGTGCATCTTTCTTCTTGAGATAAAAATTACTACACAAACATAGCCTATATATACCTTTGGAGCTACAGGCAACACTTCTTCCTGCTTATTGGCTTTATTCTGTGCAAATGTGTGGAGTATTTCTTTGGCATCACCCTCCGCAAACATGAGCTCATCAATTAGAGCCTCTTTCTCTCTAATCTTCTGCTTCTTTGCTTCTTGTTCTAAACGGTTTATTTCCTGTCTTCGAAGTTCTTCCATTTGCTTCTCTATTTCTAGTATTTCTTCTAACTCTACTTCTTCTCTTCCTGCAATGAGTATTTTTAATATTATATTAGGAACTTTTTCTTTTTATCTACTTTTTCGAGGCTTCAATGTACTCTGGGTGACTATGCCAGCATCATAATTATTATGGTATTTGGTATACAGAGTGGCATGGAGATTGACGCGCAAACTGTAACCATGAATTCAGGGCATGATACTAGTGATTTTTTTATTAATTGCACTCTTCAGACAATGCATAAGCAGAGAGAATGTTATAGGCTGATTGTTTGTATTTTATTTCATTTATTGGGGTAAATAAACAGTTATACAAAGTTACAAATACACAAGAATCACAAATGTATAACATAATATGACATTTTCCACGACATATTAAAATTTATATCTAACAGTGTGCTATTCTAAGCTGTTAAAAAAAAAAGTAGTTAGTAATGAACTTAAACATCGATAGGTATGCAAACAACAGAGAAAGAGAGAGGGAGAGAGAATTAGTTTCAATATTAAAGTAAACTAACCATTAAAATCTAAATAATTTTGTGGAATTATGTGGATTAAAGCCTATAACATTCTCACTGCTGGGACACTTTTCTCTGTGAGAGGGAATGGGCCATAATCCACCGTACAGGCCCCTGCACAGTGTTGGTAAGTTCAGACAAAGGTTGAGTTAATAATTAATTGAAACTTACTATAATAACTAACAAAACCATCTGTGTTCGTTCAAAGAAAGTTTGTTACTACAGTGAACCTTAGCCAACTAAACCAGAAATAATAAATCCGGTTGGTCTATATACTTCAAGAGTTTGTTTATTTTTTGGTAATCATGTTGATTTTATTGATATCAAGATGTTATTCAAGCCATGGAATATTTGAAAGGGTTTCATATCAATTTTATTTTGCACTCAGTTCATACCGATTTATATTATTACAGTGTGCTTTTAAAACAAGTGGCTGCAACCTGAAGCCATCATCATCATCTGCCTAGCCTTTTCCCAACTATGTTGGGGTCGGCTTCCAGTCTAACCGGATGCAGCTGTATACCAATTTACATGAAGCAACTGCCTATCTGACATCCAAAAACCAGTTACTGGGTGATACTGGTAACTGGTTGTCACCAGTGGTGGTGTACCCAGATTAGGTCAGAACTCCTCTGGACATCCATACCACAGATGTTCTCAACAGACCAGGAGACAATCAGCTTCTAGTGGGAGGTGGGCTGGTTGGAATAACCACCGATGGCCGCCATAGCCCACTCACAATGGTCCACTTGAAGGACGTAAGTGTGGAAACCAAACCCGTAACATAGAACATAGACTGGTTGTCAGACTTTCATGCCTCTGACGACCCATAATGACAAAGATGCCAAAGATCTACGAATGACAGCCAGGACATGCTACCTGAAGTACCAATTGTTATGATTGACTTACCTATTTTAACCTTATTCTTCATAATAATTTCTTTATTGTCTTTTTTGTACTGTTCTATCCGTTTATTAGTACCAACTATATCTATATTATTTGTTAAATTGTATACTATGGTTTCTATTTCTTCTAAATAGTCGTTGTATTCCCGTAGTGAAGCAAAATCTTCCTCTTTCTTGTTATAATCTTTGAGTACTCGTTTTCTGATATCTATTTCTTTCTCTACCATAGGGTCTTCAAATAATTGCACCCTGAAGTTACTGCGTCGAAGTGGTACATTGCAGTCCGGGCAGGAACCAGACCCTAGAAAATAGTTAAAAGTTGGTACTTATGTATTAAAAAAACGTTAAGTACCTATACATATTTTCCACACTCAACATTTTAGCATTTTTAGTTCATTTTTATATTTCCTGACAATACTGTCATGGTGAAGATAATTAATGTATCTTACCGCTATTTATTAAAACTTTTACTGGTGCATAGTAGTTTACAGAAACAAAGAAAAAAATGGGATGTCGATATTTGGAGAAACACAATTTCAGAGATTCATTTAACTTTTTTTGATTCTTATATTATGCACTAAATTGTAAGAGAAATTATTTATTTCGAAGTAAAAAGTGTTTACCTTTCAAAAACAGTAAATCAACACAGCTTTCACATAAGGCATGGCCACATACGTTTACCATCAACTTCAGAGAAGGATTTCTGTATTTCGTGGTTTTACAACGAGGACAAGCTTGATCATCCATGTTTGTGATAAATTCGGGTCCTGATTTCTATAAACAATAAATCGTTTGTAATATATACTACAGTATAATAACTTTAAAACATTTTCCGCCGAAACTCTAGAGACAAGCCGATTTTTTTTTCAGTTTGACAGTAATATTGTCGTTCGTAAGTCGTTGTCATTGTCAAATGATTATGTATGGCCAGTTCTGAAACAGAAGTAGGTCTACGGTTTTTGTTTTGTTTATTACATTATATTCACTAATGAGATTATAGGGTGGTAGCCGTACCTATATTGATAACAAATATACCTAATAAGGAAAGTTAATATTTAGGAGTTTTGGTTTATTTTATCATTTTTTTTTGAACATTTCTGTAATGTTTGTCTTTTACTATTTCAAAAGGCACGTACGTAATGTTCGATCTCTATTATTTTGATGGTTGAGCAGCCAATAATAATATACGAATCATATACGGTTATCCAATGAGATAGGTGAAAAGTTAAATTATAACTTACAGCAACAAGAAGTTTGAAATATAAAACAAATAGTTTTTGTGTTCATCGAAAAGTTGTATTTGAATTTAATGTTTTACTTTTCATTTTTACGTAGTAGGTAAAAAGCATAATTTTGTCACCAAAACATATTAGGAAATATGAATTTAGCTATAAGACAATTGACGAGGCATTCTTTTAGACTATGTGACAAATTTGCGTATAAAAGTTTACCCAAACAGATTGCTATAACCTCATCATGTCCTGTTATACAATTCCGACGAAATTATTGCGAGGAAAGGCTGGAGACTCGAAAACTGCCGCAGCTAATGGAATTCCCGCCTATCGTGTGGCCTTCGATCCTCAAATTTATAAAAAATTGGATGTTTGCGAATTTTATCATCAGACCATATTTTGACTCGGAATTCGACTTAAATGAGTTCATCGAAGCATCAAAACATGCCGTTCAGGTATTTATATTTGCGTTTACTTTCAAAACATTGCTTGAATAATCATTTGTGTCTAACAATTACTTCAAAACAGTTGGCTACAATTTCGTTAATAAATATACCGTTTACCATTTATATTTTGAAACAATAGAAGATATTTGCATTTAATATTACCAAGGCGTTAAATGAAATAAAAAAAAGTATCACACGGACCTACAGCAAAACAAAAACAAATAAGAAAGTGATTGTAAAATACTATCTGTGCCAAAAAGAGCTACTTATGTAACTAAAAATAACTATTACAATGCTTTCCACGAAAATATTCAGTACTTACCTACACATTTAAACAAGCAAATTTTATATTGCCATAGATTTTTTGTATGTAAGCCAACCATTCAATAAAAAAAAACCAGTTAATCTTTCTTTTTTTTTCGAAATTGGAAAATTTACAAAAAGCCAGACATTACAAAAAAATCTGAATAGATTAGAATACTTCTTTAAGGTTTTTTTTTTTTTAGAATAAAAGTGTCCTTAATTAAGTCAGAGTCCAGGAAAATGACTAGGCTGGACCGAGGGTAAAAAATCCAGACATATAGTAACCCTAAAAAAGGGGTTGGACCCCTTTTTTATTTCCAAGTACTATTGCCATTAACGTCTACGGTCAGGTTGTTTCAGATTGCTTAGAAAGGAGTGATTTCAAGTCTCTTGACGGTCTGGTTGACAAGGAAGCAGTTACAGTGTTAAAGTCTGCCATCTCGAAGCTATCTGTGACACAGAGGCAACTGCTATCTATTGACAAAGATGATATCTTTTATGCTTTTCCTTACCAGGTATGTTATAATTTTGTACCTAATTCACCCTAAAATTTCAAATACCTTTGCCTGACAGAAATTCACTTTTTTTTACTTGTTATTGATGTCCCACTGCTAGGCAATGGCCTCCCTACTCTCCTTCCACCTCTCTCTGTCCAGAGATACCAAAGACGTAATCTTTATTGAAGGAGTACAGCTCATCCCACTGTCTACATCTGGGCCTGCCGTGATGTTGTTTGCCATTAAATTTTGCCCATTGATTGTCTGACATGCAAAAATGACATGACACTACAAAAAAATAAATGGACATAATTGCATATAATTCACTTAAGGCATCAATCCCACCGCCACCGCTGACGAGAGAGCAAGCTATCAACGATTTGCTCGCTCATGAAATGTATACAAAAGTTTGGAGATATTCTGTAAGTAAAAGAGACATATGAATAAATAATTGATCACTAACTGTTCACACCGCTGATGAGTTGAGTACTCACAGGGGCGTGTTGGTGTGAACAGTCGGTTTATCGCAACAACAAGAGGTTTCAAAGAGAGTACTCGCTCAGCGACGCTCGCTTGGCAGGTAGAACAGTTGCTGAGACTCGCTTAACGCTTAGTACATAGCATACCAGCGAGTAGTCACTCGTCGCCTTCGCGCACTCACTGTTTTACTCTCTTCTCGTTTATCGATGGCGGTGGGATAGGTACCTTAATCTACCTTATTTACCCATTGATAAAACAATTTCAAATTAAATTTGCTAGCAAAACTCCGCAGATGTGATGGGTATCAATATCAATACAAAAAAAAAACATATTAATAATCAAATTTGACCCTGTATAATGCAGACTATCATCATCATCAGCCTAGTAGTAGAGTAGTCCACTGCTGGACATAGGCCTCTCCTCCACAAAAACGGCAACTCACATTCAGCTGCTACCAGCCATCCTGCAAAGATTGTTGCAGACTGTATAATATTTACATAATTTAAAAGCAATATTATTATTATTTTAAGAAAGACTGTTAACTAGTTAAAAAAGTGAGGGGAAAGAATTATGATTCTTTCCCCTCACTTTTGGCAAATTTTGTCCATTGTCTTTTCAAAAATATTTTGTTTAAATGCCAAGTGTTAATGTTTCTACTAACAATATTTTCAGATTGGTGTTATGTTTGATGATGCTGACAAACGTTGGGTGGAGATAACAATGTGCTACCACGTATTCAGAGGACTGAAACATTTAAAAGAAGCCGGCGATCTTCCTGCTCTTACTGTTGGGTAGGTTTACTTATGACTTTACGCCATAGCCATCCATGGCACTATTGCCATGGATGGACTTACTTATATTTTATTTTTATTCATTGTTGTTATAGCGGCCATAGCAGTATCCACTGATAATTCACCCACATATTACGGTTATCTATTACTATGACAGACGGACAAACGGACAGCGAAGCCTTAGTAATAGGGTCCCATTGGCACCCTTTTGGTTTTTTGGTTGGTTACCCTTTAGGTATAGAACTTAAAAAGTAGTTTCCGACCAAAGGCCTAAAAATCAGGTTTTGGTCAAGCAAAAAACATGTTTTTTTTTTTAATTTTGAGATACTTATTTAAAAAAAACATATGTAGTAAGCATTAAATACTGTACAGTGGTACGGAACCCTTCGTGTGCGAGTCTGACTCGCACTTGGCTGCTTTTTTATCCAAGATATTGGTTGGTGGGTTATTGGTGTCACTGAAATAAACTCAAATTGAACTAAGTGAACTAACTCCAACATTTTATTAGTTAACCAAATGCTAATTTTAGATTCAGATGATCTTTTAAACATTCCAGTAGAAAATTACGGTTTAAGACATTTATTTCTCAATAAGAATACAATTCGATTATGACTTATGAGGAACGGTAGGTATTCGTAACTAAACTAGTAAGTTCGCGAAGCTTTTTGGCGGCTCTGAAGTGCGCTCTCCGCAGCGTAGTAGTTATGTTAGAAAAATTTGTCTGCTCAACAACGTAAATAACGCAATGAATGTTGTTGAACTGTCAAAATGAAAGCCATTGCGCAAGTACGCAATTACTCCGTTTGACATAATGATTCTACTCTACTCTTAAAGTTTGTAATGACACAATATAAATTTTATTTGAATGACCCCACTTTACATAAGAATCCATAATCAAATAGTTATTCCAATGACTCTATTTTTTTTTTTACTTACAGTGTACACCCAGAATATCAAGACAAGATATTTATACTAAACTACAGATTTATAAGAGAGTTCACTAAAGGCGTTGAAGACAGTTGGCGGGTTAATATAGTGAACCACTTCCAGCCACACTCGTTAATAAAGAAATAATATTTTTAATGTGTTAGTTATGATATGAAGGGGTCAGGGGAAAAAGGATGAATGTCACCTTTTTTATGAATTTGAGTTTTTAATGCCACCTAGACCATACAGAGCATTAATAATCCATGCCGCGAGATATTTGACTGTAAAGTTATTCCGTCCCTGCCAAAAAGGGGGAATGTCAAGTCGAAACCAATAAAGAAAGGGGAATGTCATCGTGACATTCCTCCTTTTTACTTTGTTTTTGTAATGCCAACACTAGTTGGCCGCATGTCAGTGAACTGTCAAATGTTGCCTGTGCTGCTGTCAGCAGATCTGTTTGTAAATAATCATATTTGCGACTGAAAACATTTAAAATGGATACTGAAGTAGAAATAAGCGAGTTCGAAAAAAGTTAAAATCTTCCACACATATTGTCAGCTTACTGCAAGAACTCATTACACACTTAATGAGTTCTTGCAGTAAGCCGACGATATGTTCTTAAAATATATAATAACTAGCTGCGCCCCGCGGTTTCACCCGCATACGTCTCGATCCCTTAGGAATATCGGGATAAAAAGTTTCTTCTATGTGTTAATCCTGGTTATAAACTGTGTGCCAAATTTCATCAAAATTGGTTCAGCCGTGTGAGCGTGAAGAAATAATAAACATAAACATATACACACACAGACTCACACTCACAAGCTTTCGCCTTTATAATAGTGTGATAATTGGAATAAACATATTAATGTTTCCCCCTTCTTGCCCTGTATTATTAAAAATAATGTATTATTTGTAATGTACGGGGTAAGAAGGGGGAATGTCATATGAGATTCTCCCCTCTAGTCAATTCTATTTCGGGGTTTGTCCAGTTTTTACAAAAATACTCTTTCAAAATATGCAAAACATTAAATGTCACCTTTTTTTATGGATAACTATAAAGTAATGCAACCCTTTGTATCAATTAAACATTTTGAAATGGCTCATTAAACATTTTAAATAGGCAGTGACAGTCTTGTAATCTTAAATTTCGTCTACTGAAAAATTTTGTCGGATTGACATTCATCCTTTTTCGCCTGACCCCTCAATATATGAAGCTTCAGACAGTGTAAAATAAATGCAGTTGAATTGTTTTTAATTATGTTTTATTTATAAAAATACTAATACTTACAGGTATAAAGTTATTTGAATTAGCCATAGGTAACAGATTATTATTGTCACTTTTGGTAAGGTAAGCATATGTATAGAAATGTCTTACTCGCACAGAGGCTGTAGCAACAACTGTGCGAGTGAGATAACCATGCGCGTATGCTAAAAATAATCTTATGAATAAAGGCAAGCCCTTTATGGCAGATATTAGAAGAAACTTTTTTCTTTATAAAAGATCACATGTTAGCACCATATTTTCTTATATTCTACTTCAACTTAAAATACTACGCAATATTCTTTGTAATCTTGCATCGCTTCTCGCAAGTTGTTCAATAGCGTCTCTGTATCGCCTGTAAAAAAATAGATAGCGTAATTATTAGCACCATTCATATGACTGCTAAATGGAATACATTTGGTCTGAATAGATCAATCTGATTTGTGTCTATACCTACAATACAACGTTTGCGATTTACTCTCCATATAATATATAATTATGTGTTATTGGAAAAACCAACCTTAAAATCCACACATAAAGTTCAGTTCGCCTTACAACTTCAAACATTTTTATGCCTTTCAATATAGTAATTCTAAATTCTACTTAATTTACCATAGCACAGTGGATATTCGGTCTTGTTGAAATAACATCACATTAACCCCTTGGTTACATTTCACATGTCAAACAAGGAATATATTTTATGATAGTGATAGCGAAAGTCAGTGGTGTAGCGTGCCTTGGAGGGGCCCTGTATCAAAATTAGTTGGGGGGCCCAAATGAAGGGTAAAGATTTCTCACAAAAGAAACAAAAATGCTTGCATTAAATTAAAATAAATATTTATTGATTATAAGTTATCGCTTCCTCCTAGAAATTGTCATTTAGAATTTTGTCATTTCTGAAGTGAAAACTCTATAGGCACGTATGACAGTTTTTTTTATATGTTTTTTTCCCGGGAAGCACGAGATTAAGTGACTAACATTTTAATAATTTTTGCTTACACGCGTTAGGGGCCCCTGTAGCCCGGGGGCCCCGTATCATTGATACGGCTGATACGGCGGTAGCTACGCCCCTGGCGAAAGTAATAAATCCGTACCCAAGGGTTTAATGGAAACAAGGATATGAATTTTTAGCACTATGCACTAAAATTGGCGCCAGCAATACTATTGTTAAACAATTTATCAACCTGTTGCAGGATCATACAAGGATCTCTTTTCCACGCCACACTGGACTTTTATAGGCCTTTGCTTCTTCAGCGAGTTTTCGACATCTGAAACAAGACATTATTGATGTTCATTAAAAATATTGCAAGTTACTTCTAATAAGTAATTACATCAGCTTTTGCTTAAACAACCAAAATGAATTAGCCTAGCCTTTTTAGTAGAATTAATCTAGCCTTATACTATTAGAATTACGCTAGCGTTATCCTAATAGGTTAAGTCTGGGACATGGGAGTTGAAAAAACTATTGAAAATACTAACATAATCTTGTTAGTCTACGACCTACTTATTTTAACCTTCATCAGGCGCGCGGCGTCGAATCGACCGCACTCGATACATTTTCGTACTTAATATCGTTATTTCTTGTAGCCTGTCATTGTTTCACTGTGCACGAAATAAACTGTTTACCTCCCCTCCCCGCACCCTCCGGAGTGCATACATCGATTTTGCTTTAGACGCGGCGCAGGCGTCGAAAGTTAGAGGTATCTACAACGTGTAACGCTAAATGCGCAAAACCTCAGACACCCCAACTGATTTTTAATCCAATTGACCTATTTCAGAGAGAAAATAAGCCATTAAAAAATTGTAAAGGTTTTATGTGCTGTTTTAGTTTTACTGGCCATTCTGATCGTTTCTTGCGTCTGCGACGACGCTTTATCGAGGGAGGAGTCGTCACCGGGCCGCTGCGCCGCGCTGACATTGGCTTGCTTGACATATTAATAAATAGACACGGCACCGTTTTTAATGAAGATTTTTTGAAAAATGTGACGTATTTTAAAAAAATGGTTCAATTAATTCTGCTCGTTATTCTGATCAAACTATTTTCAGGTTTTGCGCATTTAACGTTACACGTTGTATATGACGCCAAATTGCTTACAGATCCAAAGAAAATTAGAATATTATTTTGATTTGAAAATTTTGCTTTATGAAAAAAAAAAAAAAAAAATTAAATAATTAATGTTTTAAATACCTGAAATATCCTATAGGTCTTTTAGGTTACGCGCGACCGCTGCCTGGCGTATAAAAACAATTCCTCACCTTCATGAACCTTATCCAGCAAACTGCAAACATCCAGATCATCATCCAACCTCGAACACAACGCATTAACATACTGGCTGGCTGCTGGCACAATCTTGTCCGTGTCACCAGTCTTCAACTCATAAGTCTCATCCGTATTGATGGTGGTTGAACATTCTAGTTGTAGGACTTCGTATGCAGCTTGCGATGGCTGAGTTGAGTATATGATGAGTAAGTTTTTGTGGGCTCTATAGTCTTCTACTGTGTGGATTGTGGCATAGATTTGGGGGTTTGTTTGTCTGTAAAGTTGTATTAGCCAAGATTCGCACGAGCGCGTTTTTCCCGCGGCGATATTTTTTCGAGCACTAGGTTTTCAATTCTCGGCACTAAGCAGGCAGTGCATTGAAAATCTAGCGGGCGAAAAAATATCGCCGTAAATTGCGTATTTTTTTGACGCGCTGGTAAGCGCTCTGTAAGATTCTCAATGCTCGGCTCGGTTCAACATCGAGAGTTGAAAATCCAATGCGTGTGAAAATAAAATCTCGTAGCGATATTTTTACGTCCGTGGGATCGTAGGCAGGCCCCTCTTTACTATTGGGCACTCTGGGCAAGTGACCAGGGCCCCGCGATCGACGGGGGCCCCGGCCTGCCCTAATAAAAGTCATTTTCTGCAGCCGGCGTTCCATTTTACGCATTATTAGTACCAAAAGAATTGATTTGCAGTGCGAATTTCAAGTACTAACCTGTGAATGCTAAGAGTTACTGTTCCTAATCAAATTACTATTATGTATTAATTTATTGTGATTGTATAGAAATAAAAATAAATGTTGCATAATTTTAGAATTTCGCTTATGTACAGACGCCAGCACATCAAGCTACTACAATCTGTTAATTTCTTTAATAGATTTTCCTCTTTATCGCTAAAGTATAAGGTTCAAAGTTGATTGGGAAAATCTGACAGTTTCGGGTAGCTTGATGTGCTGGCGTCTGTACAAAGGGCCCCGTGATCCTTATGTGCCCAGGGCCTCCAATAGGTTAAAGACGGCCCTGATCGTAGGCTAAGATGAGTAGATACCTAAGTAGTGCAAATGACGTCATTATTTAGGTACTACTCATCACAAATAAATAAAATGAGAAAATGAATGCACAAGACATGGAAGAATACAATCCTGAGACTCCGGGATTGTATTCTCCAGAAGTCTTGGGAATAGATAAGGTGCCTTAGTGAAGATCTAGTCCATAATTTCTCAACCTTATTTTGCACACCACCAACTTGAGCATTTTTTTTTTCTATAGCCCATTTTTTTTACTTAATTACTGTCGCGAATCTCAAACAGCTATTGCCACGGTTATGTTTAAACATATAATATTATACAGTGTGTTAGGTTAAACGAGGGTCATACTTTAAGGTAGTGTAGTACTCATGATAATGGACCAACTTTTACTAGGAGACCGAAATCGAAATAAAACCGCTACTCCATTCATTTTATGTTCGCATAACACAAAAAAATATTTTATTTTTTCATATTTCGAAGATGATCCCGTCGTAAAAGTTGTACATTTTCATGAGAGGTATTAGTACACTGCCTTAAAGTTTATCCCTCGTTTTGCTAAACATACCGTATAGGTACTTAGTCGAAAGACAGGATACATACAACGTGTAACGTTAAATGCGCAAAACCTCAGACACCCCAACTGATTTTTAATTCAATTGACCTATTTCAGAGAGAAAATAAGTCATTAAAAAAATTGTAAAGGTTTTATGTGCTGTTTTTGTTTTACTGGCCATTCTGATCGTTTCTTGCGTCTGCGACGACGCTTTATCGAGGGAGGAGTCGTCACCGGGCCGCTGCGCCGCGCTGACATTGGCTTGCTTGACCTATTAATAAATAGACACGGCAACGTTTAAAATGAAGATTTTTTGAAAAATATGACCTATATTAAAAAGTGGTTCAATTAATTCTGCTCGTTATTCTGATCAAACTATTTTCAGGTTTTGCGCATTTAACGTTACACGTTGTATATAATTTTCTCTGAATTATCTACTACCCCCTCAAAATCTCAAATGCCCGCGAGGGGGCGTTCTCGTCCGCGTTGAGAACCTATGACTATAAGCTGCCCAGTCTCTAAGGTAAAATTTTAAATGAATTCTGCTTCTGCAATCTGCACCCAATACAATCAGTCATGAAATTATTACCTGTCCAAATAAACCCTGCACATATCCATAATTAGTATTCCCAGTTCGGGTTTGCATCTCGCCATTTCATTTAGCACAAAGTTTTCAGTAATGCAGTGGTCTAAATTGATGTTTTCTTCAGGACAGTTGATTCCTAACATGCATTTTGTGTTGCATAGCTGGCAACCGTGACCAGCATAGAAGAAAAAGCCTGAAAGTAAATAAAATATTTTAAAGGATATATACTGTATGCTTTTTTTACAGGTTCCAAATTTTTACAGGGTGTTCTACTCACGAATATGAACAACTTTCACTATGGGACCAACTCTGAAATTACGAAAACAAAATCAGCTGTTTAATACAAAACTTCAATACCTACTTGACCAAAATGTATGAAACAGTTGATTTTTTTTCATGATCTCAGAGTTGGTTCTATAGTGAAAGTAGTTCATATTCATGAGTAGAACACCCTGTAAAAATTTGGAGCCTGTAAAAAAAGCAGGCCAGTATAATAGATATACAATGTGTAACGTTAAATGCGCAAAACCTGAAAATAGTTTGATCAGAATAACAAGCAGAATTAATTGAACCACTTTTTGATATAGGTCACATTTTTCAAAAAATCTTCATTAAAAACATTGCAGTGTATATTTATTAATAAGTCAAGCAAGCCAATGTCAGCGCGAAGCAGCGGCCCGGTGCCCGGCTCGATAAAGCGTCGCAGAATGGCCAGTAAAACTAAAACAGCACATAAAACCTTTACAATTTTTTTAATGACTTAGTTTCTCTCTGAAATAGGTCAATTGAATTAAAAATCAGTTGGGGTATCTGAGGTTTTGCGCATTTAACGGTACACGTTGTATATAATAGACCGGTATACAAATACATGCAGGCACATTGACATGCAAACTGAAACCATGATTCAGAATCATGTACTGAATCCATGGTAAGTAACAGGTTGCACGTCAATGTCCCTGGCATTCCTGCATAACATAATATAATTAAAAAATATTATGTAGATCATTGCTAAACATGATTTTTAACATAGAAGGTTTTAAAATTATGAAAGCAAAATCAATGTTAATACATATTAAAATATTTTTTTAACACTGACCAACAATGATTATTATCACGCCACTGGGGAAGGCTGACAGTCTGATTATGATGGTTTGCTAAATAATTTTCTATTTTGATTATTGAGTAGTCGACAAGAAAGTAACAAGGTAATACATCATCTATCAGTGAGTGGTGTTCATGCAGCTGAATTTTGGGCTGAGGATGTTAAAATTTTTTACCATATGAAAAGCTAGCATGAAATATATTTTTAATACTTACAATAAGAGTCTTCTTCCAGTAACTCAAAAATCTTTGACAAAATGATTTTCAAAGTTGTGCTTGTGGTATTCTTTATTTTTATCGCAATAAAACCTATATTCTTCAAATGCGAAGCTAATGAATCACAGTCTATTGACGGAGTGGCTAGTTTAGATAAATGTATGTATTTTTCATTTGCCACTAGAATAGCCACTTTGGACTGCGGTTTGTAGAAAGTGGTAATAGTTTTAACATTGTAGGACTCGGTAACAAGTTGCTCATAATCTTTTACAGAGAGTCCAAAGCGGTCTAAGGCTTTTATTAGTGTTTCACCTGGTTTCTTGGAGGCGGTAAATGTTATCCTGAAAGTATTAACGGTTGTTTCTTGAAGTAAAAGTAATGTATACCACATGTTATCTTTTGTAGATACTGAAAACAGGAACTTACAATTCAATTTTGTAATTCATCTTCGCTAGTTTTGCTATTATTTCGCACTGATGCAAACTTAATTCTAATGCCTTTTGGTATTCTCTATACGACAAATTCTGTAGTAAAGACATATTTTTTATTAATTTACAACAAACAAGGAAAAAGATCGAAAAAATAAATAATAACAATGACATCAAAACATCAAAACCAATAAACTGATAAACTGAACAGACAGTGTTGCCGCTTAGGAAAAATTAAAGTCACCAAACTTTTACTAAAATGTCACTAGATTGGGTGAAAAAATAAATTCAAAAAGTCACTAAAAGTCACTAAATTATTTAACCAACAAAATTACTGATTATAGAGGTAATTAAAAACAGATGTGAAAAATCAATGAACATAAAAAAATCTTTCAATTTGAATTAAACAAAAACTGTGCTTAAAAATTAATTAGTTGAATTAAATCCCCATCTACGAGTAATCATCAGCTTCGTTCGGCATGCTGAAAGTGAACGGTTGCTCTGTGGTTGTAGGGGCAGTCGAAGCTTGCGGTTGTTCTAAGGATGTAGATTAGATGGTGCAGTTTTCTTATTTATATTTTTAACGGTTTTCGTCATTTGGGACAAGACTTCACTTGGTTTAACCTAACCTAACTATAATAATACATCACTATACTTTAAACATTATAAGATAAGATAGCAATATATTTTTCTCATGACAGAGTGAGATGCATAATCACGTGGAATGCTGCGTATAAGGAAATACCCGGTTAGTCTAATGAACATTTCGTGTTGCCAGTGCACGTTACTCAATAACTACACAACATTAAAATCTGGCTAGTTAAAAATAGATAAATATTGCGTCAACAAGTTAAATAATATATATATTATAACTTCTGTGTTGATCATGAAAAAGTCGCTAAAAGTCACCAGAGATTTTTTTGTCACTAAATCATAAAAATACGTCACCATAAACAGCAAAAACTCACTAGATCTAGTGACAAAGTCACTAAAGCGGCAACACTGTGAACAGATTATTTTGACATTCATGATTCACTTCACTTGACGTCTTGCACATCAATACTTTTTTCAATCCTTTCAACGCAAACAGTTTTCTATTTCTTTAGAGCTGTTGTCTTTTTTAATGCAATAGGTAAGAATAAAATTCTATATTATATTTTGAATTTATGGTTCAAGTCTATGTTCAATTGTATTTAATAAAAGTAAATAAACCCAGTTTTGTAATTAAAATGATATATTAGTACTTTACGTGTCTTCCGATTAAGTTGTTCATAGCGAACAAGAATAGAAAACAGAAATGGAACGAAAAACTAAAAATGGCGATCGGTGTCGATACGTCAAACTGGAAGCCTAGAAAAATAATAGGAACACCAGCCTCAAAATTCAGGAATATCCTTGGTGTAGGCATAATAAGTGTTGGATTAATAACCGGAGTGTTTTTCCAGTATGTATATTGAGTAATGATCCATTTTTGAGGTTATAAATTGCATTTGAGTGCAGTTCACAACAAACAACAGCTCCATAACACAAAATATTGTGATGATTTAAGTGACTTATTGTCAAACACAAACACAACAGTCTTTGTTGCACATATTATTGAGGAAAATAATATCTCTCCAGTTCCTATTCAAGTTCTACAAATTTCAGCCTAAAAATAACCTGTAAAAATCGAAAGATTAATATTATATTGTCCTACTGCACTAATCTTTCGATTTTTGGTAAATCGACTCTAAAACGACCCTCTGACCCATTTATTATTTAGATCACTCAAATTCACGATTTACAGCAACAAAATAATTGTCTACTTTTATTTTTATACTTGTATTTTTAGTTTTAGCCCAGTGACGAAAAATTTACGAGAGGCAGTGGACGGATTATACGAAGACCCTATAGAGGAGGTAGAAAGAAAACTCATGATCGCCAGCGGGCTGTCAAACCGTACCGGAGACGCTATCAGGAAATACACGGATGAAAGCCAAAGGCCAGATCTACCAGAAAAATAGATAATATGAGCATAAATAGTAATAGGTAATTAAAAAGTAGATAGTTATTTGTTATGCAGTTAATAAAATAGTTCAATTTATAATTTGTTTTATTTCTGTTCCATTTCAGTAAAAGCATTAGAAGCAAATATTTTACTGGCCAGACTGATATGGATGAGAGCCTTTCAGATTTTCAAGAAGCACAGAAAAGCTGTATAGGTCCAAAACCAGCTCAAAAACCTGCAAAACCTAAGACTAGAAAGGTCACTAAACGCATCAAGGGTCAGAAAGATATAAGAAAAGCTTTGGAAGGAAAAAGAAATGAATTAATATCATATAGTAAGGAGTTTGATACTGTCTGTAAAAAGTCTGGCTTAGATGTTGATTCGGAACAACTGCAGTTAGCTATAGCATTGTCGAAATCACTCCAAACTGAATCTAGTATCCCGGAAACCTCACAGGCATTATCATCTCAACAAAGAGTAGCAAAAATAAGGAAAACTTTACAAGAATATGGTTTCAAAGTCCCCGAAGCTAAAATAACTGCAGGTAAGAAAATTAAAAAGTATCGAAAGAACTATAAACTTCTTACTGTTACAGAGGAAGAAAAACATCAGAATATTACTAGCAAGTATACAAAAATATTGTTTGAGAATCTTGATCATGAAAAGGTAGAACAAGATAGCTCAAATGATCAAGAACCTCATGCAAAAGTTTTCTACATAGCTTCAAATATTCCATATGAATGCATGAAAGACAATAACATATTCTATGTAGATAATTTAGTTGAAAAATCAACAACCAATGGTTCTTTACTAAGAGATTGGTCTGAAATTCCCGGTAGGCCTGAAAGTCCAAAGCTTATTGATACTTTTATAATGAATTTCAAAGACATTGATTGCTCACAGGATGAGCTGGATACCATAATAAGTGGGCCCATCAAATCTGTTAAAAATATCTTTGCTTCTAAAGAAATTGAGTATAGGAAGAAATATAAAGAATGTGATGTACCAGAAATTGTAATAGAAGATGATGAAAATACAGTTAGTAAAGAAAAAATATGTAATGTTCATGAAGATGGTGACACTGAAAATCCATTCCAAAAAGGATTTAATATAGAGTCACCAGTCAGAATGCTTGAAATAATGTCACCAGTAAATAGACTTTTTCAAGATAAATCACTAGTAAGTGAAGAAATTGAGATCATATCACCTATCACACAAACATATAGTTCTTCTATAGATGTAGAAACTAGTAACAAACTGACATTTACCCAAAAAAACAGAAGCTGCTCTCCAGATATTTTTGATGATGAATTTTCATCCGTTATGGAAACTACAAAACCTATAGTTTTTCTATCACAAGAACATAAAACAAAAGTCTTTTCACAAGAAATTATGGATTTAACTCAGTGTGCTAATATGATACAATCACAAAATTCTGAGAAAGGTATTCAGCTGTCCCAGAATATGACAAAAAGGAGGTCAAATGATTTTATGGAAATTACTGACTGTATTGTAGGTTCTTCACAACCTATATGCGAGGGGTTGAAAGAGATAGATTTGACGCAAAGTCCTGAATACAAGGGTGCAATAAAAGATCATAGTATTAACATAGATGATAATGTAGTACATGTAAGTAGAAAATTCCCTAATGATGCAGAACAAAGTGCTACAGATAGTATTAGTCAGAATATTACAGATGAACATCAAATAACAGTACTTTCAAACCATCCAAATACAGATTCACATCAAACTGCAAAAGAAAACATTGATTTGACCCAAAGTTCCAATGAAGATGATAAAGAAATACCTATAGAAGGAAATATCCAAACTCCAGTTAAAAAATCAGCAGATAGGATGGATTTGACTCAATCTTCTAATTCCACTGACACCAGTCTACCTCTAGTTGATGTAGCCAACTCGCAATCTAAAGCATCCTTAGATGATACTATTATAGTTGACAAGGACGAATATATTGCCAATGGTAAAGTTAAGAAATCTCTCTTTGGAAATGAAGAGTTAAGTCAAGTTTTTGACTTAACACAAGCTCAAGATACTTCTATAGAATATAATCCAAGTCCTGTAAAGGTAGGAAACACAGAATCATGTAGTATCAGTTTTTATGAAGATTTTGATCATGACCATTCAGCAAACACTGAAAATAGTAAAGAACTTGAGCAGAATTCTGATCTATCTAAAGAGCATTATAGTTCTCATAATGAAAGTAAAGAATCCATTGAAGATATAGATTTAACTCAAGGTTCAAATTCTTCTGGAGAAATACTAATGTCTCAAAGACCAATCACAGTACTGCAAAATATTCCAAACAATAGTTGTCTTGGAAAACAAGACGATATATCAATAGATTATGATGAAATTATAATAGAAGACAATATTAATGACGGTGAAAGTTTCAAAGAAAGTGAAAAAGATAGAAGTCTAACTCAACAATATGAATCGTCCAAATGTGAAATTAATAATGACACAGAAATTGTAGATGAAAATAATGATATTGATATAAATTCAAGTCAGAATTCCGAAGTATTTCAAATCACAGATAGGGAATTTAACTATTCTCTTCACAAATCGCGCCGTGATTTTTCAAGAGACAATATCGATTTCGTCAAAGGAAGTGAGAAAGATAAAAGTTTGGAGTATAAATACGATTCGTCCAAATCTGAGGTTCACAGTGATATAGAAATTGTAGATGAAAATAATGATGTTGATATAAATTCAAGTCAAAACACCGAAGTATTTGAAATCTCAGATAAGGAATTGGACTATCCTCTTCACAAATCGCGGCGTGATTTTTCAAGAGACAATTTTGAATTCGGCAGTATATCAGTTTTGGATAAGATAACTAAACCTGGAAGTTATAGAAAATCTTTGAGTCAAGGATGTCAACCATATTTTACTGAAAATAAAAATGATACTGTGGAGGCCAGTTTTCTTCCCGAAGTTTATGTAAAAAAGACTGGAGCGAACATTACGGAAACAACACAATTAGAAATAGATAAAGCTGGAGAAATTAGTCCAATAAAAGTTCAGGAAGTTCTTAAAAGTAATCATGGTATAATTAA
The DNA here is from genome assembly GCA_949629135.1 of Eremobia ochroleuca. Lineage (NCBI taxonomy): Eukaryota > Metazoa > Arthropoda > Insecta > Lepidoptera > Noctuidae > Eremobia > Eremobia ochroleuca. The sequence goes on from OX451408.1 coordinate 8,813,191, forward strand.
TATTAAAACACCTAAAAATAGTGAGTATATTGTCAAGACTGTTGATGTAACGCCAATGGCGGATTTCACGTCACTGTCTACACCGCAACGGAATAGAGAGTTGGATAGATACGGGTTGAAACCTTTTAAAAGAAAAAGAGGTAAGTTAATTTTGAAAACTTTAACTATACATACAAATAAATTTGTCTGTGAATTGAAGTGTCTGTTTGTGATGTCAAAATAACAGCCTTTTACTAAATGTATATGAAAGTACATATATATGGTTCTTTTATAAGAACCGTATATATGTACTTTGAAGCAAGAAAAAAAAATGTTGGTGTTATCACCAATTTTTTTTTTTTTTTTTTAATTTTTGGTGTCTTTTAATTCCGGCTAATCTCCGAAAAGGCTGAACTGATTTTGACGGGACTTTCACTGGCAGTTGGCTGATGTTATAAGGAGTAACTAAGCCTACTTTTATTTTAGAAAAAGAATTAGGCTTCCGCGCAAAAAAATGAAAACACATAAAATCCAATTTCTTTTCCGACATGAAATTTCGAAGCTTTTCGTCAAAGCTTTCGCTTCAGAGCTTCACCACGGTCTTGTTACAGTAGTTGCTTCGTTGTTAAAGCCCACTGGTCGCTGTCGCAAGACTGCCGTTGAGAATCACGTTATTCCGAATGAAACCGCAGTGTTATGGCTCGCCCGTAGGCCAGCCGTCAGGTAGGCGCTTTAGTACGTTCTCCTCAAAATACTCATTCAGGCATTCAGTTTCGACTGTGTTCAGACCTATTATCGTGTAGACTCAGCAACCCTTTGATGTCTTTAAAATTTCCTTTGTAACTACAGAATGCTGACATTATGATAAAAAATCTTCCTAAAACTCAGAAAATTTATACATTTCCAGCTATACAAATACTCACGCACCTTTACAACCAAACGCATCCGACAATACAACAGCTGGTAGACGAGGATCAACCATCGCCTTCTAAGAAACCAAGAACAAACACAAACACACAAGAATCTTCACCGCAGGAACTTATTACATCTCCTATAATCTCTCCTTCAAATACACCAGTGAAATCTCCACTGAAATTCGTTTATAAGAAGCCAAGTCATGAAACAAGACCACTAGTTTCGCCTAGAAAGACCAATGAGTTAGACAGAAATAGAGATATATTCTCTGCACCATCTCCTATAAAACCTGATGAGTTGGAAATAGATAGAGATATTTTGTCGCCACCATCTCCTAAAAGAAAAGCATCTTCTAAAACACCTGTGAAATTTACAAGAAAATTCGTTTACAAGAAGCCAACGAATGAAGCAAGACTACATGCTTCGCCTAGAAAGACTGTTGAGTTAGAAAGAGATAAGAATAGGTTCTCTGCAACATCTTCTGTAAAGACTAATGTATTAGAAAGAGATGGAGATATTTTGTCTGCACCATTTTCTTCAAAGCCTGATGAAATAAAAGAAGTTACAGATGTGTGTGGATATGAAGTGACTAGTGAAGTTGCTGTTGTAAAATGTGTTGCATGCAGTCCTGATGATTGGGTGTTTCAGAAGAGAGAAAAGGCTAAGGTAAATATTGAAAAATCGATCAATCGAAAGGACGAAGAATACGCGATTTTATAAAGACATTTTATAATTAATTATATTCTCAGTTCTATAAAGCGCAAAAGCCCGCACGCATCATGCGTAGATGTTAGTACAATTTTGCACTTTATTGGCACTAAAAATTGTGTTTATTATGCAATATCATGAGAAAATCACCTGCTGTATGATCTTCTCGATCTTCGCCTTTGCCATAAACAATTTTATAACGTATTATCACGCCTATAGGCCACAAAGGGGTAGGCACATCTGTAATACAGTTCCCCCATATTTTAAGTCCCGTGTAATAGGATGCAAGCCTATTGACATAAACGGGGCACAAATCCGGGACTCCTAAGTTGCTACTGATCAGATCAGAATAAATCACGATCATTTCGTCATCATCATCTGCCTAGCCTTTTCCCAACTATGTTGGGGTTGGCTTCCATTCTAACCGGATGCAGCTGAATACCAGTATTTTACATGGAGCGACTGCCTATCTGACCTCCACAACCCACTTACTGGGTAATACGATACCCCTAGGTAAGACTGGAACTGACTGACTGGACTGGTCTGAATAAATCACGATCATTTAAAATACTAAATAAAAATCGATATATCCATCAACAGATACATTCATGCCGCGTACCTCTGCACATAGCGTTTCACAACTACGTATTAAGTCGGCGATCTTTGAGAGAAGCGATACTGAAATACGAGCCAGTCAACATTGATGTGATACATAAAGAATTGGTTGGGTATGGACACCGGTATGATCCTAAGGTGAGACTAATTTATATTATTGTAAAACTACGTTAAGTCCACCGCACGTCCGGTGACAATTATAATATTGACAGCAGCGTCTTTTTAGTCGTAACTTCGTAACAGTTTGGGCGCTTTTTCTAGTTCAAGTCTTACCAGTAAGGGTGTGACACACTTGTTCAGGTCGGCATTAATCGGCACAGCCGGGCGGCAAATTGAATCTTTGGGTTGGCTGTGCTGTTCAACAACTACTGCCTAATCGAATGTGCCGACCCGAACAAGTGTGTAACACGCCTAACGTGAATTTATATTTTTTGGTTCTTTAAATCTCCTTTGATTTCGTTGCCTGTCTCTCGACCTCGAATTTGTGATTTAAAGTTTTGGTTCCGACATCCCCATGAGTGATTGTCTTTAAAAGATCGCTCTTAGCGATAAGACCGCCACCCTTTGTAAAATTTCTATATTCATGTCTGTAATTTATATGTTGTACATAATAAAGAGTGTGTCTACTGATAAGGATGCCAAATGTGTGTCCGTCTTTTTCTGCCTCAACACCAACGTATAGCATGTATTCCTCTTACTGGAAATCCCATTGCGAATCCGTTAATCTGAATCAAAACAAACTTTTTTTTGACAGATAGAACTAGTGATTGCAGAAACCTTCTATGACATATTTAGATAATTTGGGGTTTACTATATTAAAACTTTTTTTTTTTCATAACATTTTATGAATGTTTTAAAATCGAAATAAAACATTAACATCTTGTTTATGACGGCAAATCCGTATCCTGGCAAATAATTTATAATTTGATTGATATTTGAGTGTATGCAAGGTTTTTCTATACTGATTTGCCTATAATATAAAATTATTATTTTCGATATATTCATTTGAAGCAAATACATTCGATCCCATCACTTAGTACGATAGAATGTAATTTAATACGCATAACAAATTATATGTATATTTTTTGTCAAAACCTATATTATAATATCTCTAAGAAGTCATAAGATAATTCAGTAAGATAAGGCAGTTTATATATTTATTTTATGACGCATTTTAGTCAACTTTTACGTAACTTTAACCTAGTGGACATAGTGTAAACGCCCCCATTATGCTTATGAAGTCAGCGAGGTAATTGTGTAACACGCTTTGGCAATGCCTTTAATTTTGACAATTCAACGACATTCATTGCTTCATTTACGTTTTCGAGCGGAAGACATGAAGCAATTGAATAGCAATTTCCATAAAAATCCATCGAATGGTGATTGAAAGTGTATTACGAATTGTATTAAATAATTAGGGGAATAAATTAAAAGCAGTCACATAAAACAAAATTGTTTAATATCACCTGTCTTATAATATCAATTCATTTGGTTACAGGATCTCCTGAAGTTCTTGGACAAAAAATGCATAACAGTAAAAACAACAGATAACAATGCAAGGAACAATAAAAGATAGCACAAACATAATCATGATAAGTATTTTGTAAATATTTGAAGTACATACAAAGTTTTAAACAAATGGTTTTTTTTAAAACATATTTATCTTCATTACTTTCTTCAAAAATATCCGAGTTCTGAATCGAAACGAGTTGGATTCGATACAATTTTGTTATGAGACGAATAAGTGTATTCGAAGGGTGTTTGAGTTCCGAAAGAATTACCGTGGCCCCTGGCACAGGTGACTGAAGCAACATGGGTGGGTTTTAGTCAGTAAAAGTCGGACACGCACTCCCGCTCCGCCCAGAGCGGGAGAAGTTATTTAATGATTTCCCACCCACAAAAAAAAAACAAAGGGGGCACCGCAAACTGGTTTGAAATGGGCTGGAAAAGTTGTGCACTGATTATAATATTTTCAGAAATTGATTAAAATCCTTTTTTTTACCGTTGTTTTTTTATTTCTATTTATATGGAACCTATTCTACAATTGCCCAATTAGAACAACACTAATTTACATAAACTAAAATTCCCAAAATAGAACAAATCTCTCTTATTTTTCATAAATAGGCTGGTATAATCCAGGTAAAATAAATAACAGTATGTTTACAAATTTTATTGCTCATCAATTTTATGAAATTGCTCCCAACTAAGTGCAAAATATGTGAGGTGTTTTGTCCCATTAAAACACCTCACATATTTTGCACTTAATTCGATCGGAAATATTCCATGATCGATAATCTCTGACATGATGTGGGATTATTACAGTCACGGCCTGGTTAACCTTCAAGCGGGCGCGCGGACATTTGTAACGCCAGCGGTCGCGCGTAACCTAAAAGACCTATAGGATATTTCAGGGATTTAAAACACTAATTATTTAATATTTTTTGTATTTATCACATTATCATTATGTTAGGACATAAACAAAATTATAAAATCAAAATAATATTCTAATTTTCTTTGGATTTGTAAGCAATTTGGCATCATAAATGTATCGAGAATCGATCGCATCGCGGTCGATTCGACGCCGCGCGCCCGCTTGAAGGTTAAAAAATGAAAATGTATGTGGGAGCTAGCTATACTCCCACGGTTTTATTAAGGGTTAACCAGTTTAACATGACGTGTAGAGTGACGAAATTTAAAGTACATTGCATTATTTTTTCACGTCGTGCAATAAAAGACTACTTAACCCTACAGTGCATGATTTTTCTTATCGGCTTAAAAAATATACATTAGCCTGCAAATATGATGCCATTTCTCGAAAAAATATTTAGAAAAATCATAACTCAATAGAAACGTATGTTTTTGTGCATGGCACATCATGCATTGTTATGTTAATATGTGTTACGTAGTTACAATGAAATTTCAAGATTACACGTAAAATGACAAATATGAACATGAACTTACCTCTACTAATTATTTCGACCCTGAAAATTCTATAATTTTAATTTTATCATTTATTTGCGATTATTATACGCCGCTCGTTAATCGTATTCAAAGTACCTACCGATTTGAAGAAAACATAAATAAATGTTTATCTACAGATCTATCCAAAATATATGGTAGGTACTAAATACGAAACTCAAATACATAATAGTTAATCTTGTCAACACTAGATCACGTAGTTGGATCGATTTTTAAAATATAAGACATTTTTCGGTATGTCCCATATGTGGGACACTATGCACTGTAGGGTTAAGTCACAAGTATCGTGTACTATTTTATAACTCGTGTGACCTAAACCCGCACTTAAGTCACGCTCTTCTGTGAAAAATGAACTACATACGTCAGAAAAGCGCGACTTAAATGCGGGTTTAGGTCACACAGTGCTATAAATATTATAACTTTGTAATCCATGGCGGCGCTACACTCTTTTATTTATAAACTTGTGTTAAAGTTAGGAGACGATTAAGCCAAGTGCACATTACAGCCGCATCGGACCGCAAGGCATTTTTATACAAAAAAAAAGTGCGGTGCGGCCTGCCTGTAGTGCGTTGTTTCATAGAAAATGTTCGAATGTGATGAATGAGGATTTTTCTGGAGTGGAGACCGCGTATCGGCAAGCGTAGTGTGGGACGCCCCCCAGCTAGATGGACGGACGACCTAAAGAAGGTGGCTGGGGTAGACTGGATGCGGAAGGCGGAGGGCAGGGTGTTGTGGCGCAGTCTGGGAGAGGCCTATGTCCAGCAGTGGACTGCGATAGGCTGAGTTGATTGATTGAATGAGGATTTTTGCAATGTGTGCAAAACCAATCTCCGCCAGTCTTTAAACGTCAAAAAGTTGTGGACAAGCAGACGTTAATCATTACGTGATTTTAAAGAAAGTTAATGTTATGAAGAAATGTAATGTCAAATTCAGTACTTTACAATTTATTCTCAAACTCACCCACTGCAGAGATAAGCAAGTCATAGTTCTGCAGTGCTATTCTGTAAAAATCTCACCGTGAGAACTTAGGTGAAGTGAGCTCTGTCATTCCCTAATGGTAGGGACTAACACTATTAAGTGCTCACTTCACATATGATTTCAAGGTGAGATTTTTAGAGAATCGACCGGCTGAGCTTGATTTTTGACAGACTTCATCATCATCATCCACAGCCCGACTCCACCCACTGCATATGCCTCTCTTTTCTTGTGCCAATCCCCACGCTCCTGTGCCAGCATCATCCAGGTTTTGCCCGCAATGGCAACAATGTCGTCTGCCCATCTCGCCGACATCATAAATTAGAATAATTCAAAATACGTAACCTAAACATAAGCCTAGAGATCTAATAAAATCACAAAGCCAGATTAGGCCTTTAAAAATATACAACGTGTAACGTTAAATGCGCAAAACCTCAGACACCCCAACTGATTTTTAATTCAATTAACCTATTTCAGAGAGAAAATAAGTCATGAAAGAAATTGTAAAGGTTTTATGAGCTGTTTTAGTTTTACTGGCCATTCTGATTGTTTCTTGCGTCTGCGACGACGCTTTATCGAGGGAGGAGTCGTCACCTAGCCGCTGCGCCACGATGACCTTGGCTTGCTTGACCTATTAATAAATAGACACGGCAACGTTTTTAATGAAGATTTTTTGAAAAATGTGACCTATATTAAAAAGTGGCTCAATTAATTCTGCTCGTTATTCTGATCAAACTATTTTCAGGTTTTGCGCATTTAACGTTACACGTTGTATATAATGTCGACTTCAAACTCAAAACATTTATTTCAATTAAACCAATTATAGGCACTTGTGGGTGGTCAAGGAGTCAGTCAGCTCAGTCAGAAAGTTGATGCTAGTTCATAAACAAGGATATAAGTAATTCTCTTAATAGTATATTTATCCTACGAAGCGACGCGCGCTTGCTTGTGTTAACCAAGTGTACAAACACACTATGAATATGTATGAGGAGGTAACATGCAAACAGGCTTAAGTCACAATAATGTAAATTTTCAGAATACTGAAAAAATCTGTAGAGAATCTTAATCTCTAAAAATTTTTTCAGTATTTTGAAAATTTACATTATTGTGACTTAAGCCTGTTTGCATGTTACCTCCTCGTATATGCAGGAGCTGTCGGTACCTTCCGAGACAATGATGACGTCGGAAGTGTGTTTTATGTGCTGACGCTACTCATATTCACGCACACATTCATATCGTGTTTGTTTCATGCATTCAAGCGCGTGTCGTTTCATGACATAAAAATACTGTACGAAATAATATTCAGTCTGCCCTAAACACAAAGCCGCTCTTGAGAGATGAATCTTAAAAACATTTTTCAAAAACTATGTCAAGCACCCTAATTGCGTAAGAAACTAAATTAATTAATTAACAAACTAACATTACTCTCAGTTTGAATCATTTTGAAGCATATTGCGAACCCATTGATCCATATGTTCGAAAAATGTGTTTGCTCAACAACATCAATAACGTAATGGATTTGGTTGAACTGTCAAAATGAAACCCATTGCTACTGATAGTGTTACGCAATTACACTGAAGATCTGCACTCGAAACAAAAGTGTTTTTTTCTAATTCCAGTTAAACTGCATAATGACATCTTTTCGAGTCAAAAAGAAAATGAATATAGTAAATACTTATTTCCAAGAAACTTATATGGCAGTCAAAACAGTTTCTACAATCTACACCTCAGTGTGCATAAACACGAACGGCACGCGTCAATAGAAAAGGTAACTGCAGCCGTCGACTACGTACTGTCCGTGTTCACATTTGACTACGGTGCTCGAATACACGAGCGGTACGTTATCGACGCGTGTCGACGGCTGCAGGCGTGCGGTGCCGCTCGTGTGTATGAACACTTATATTTAACAAGTCCTTTATACAACGTGTAACGTTAAATGCGCAAAACCTGAAAACCGTTTGATTAGAATAACGAGCAGAATTAATTGAACCACTTTTTGATATAAGTCACATTTTTCAAAAAATCTTCATTAAAAACGTTGCCGTGTCTATTTATTGATAGGTCAAGCAACCCAATGTCAGCGCGGCGCGGCGGCCGGGTGACGACTCCCTCCTCGATAAAGCGTCGTCGCAGACGCAAGAAACGATCAGAATGGCCAGTAAAACTAAAACAGCACATAAAACCTTTACAATTTTTTTAATGACTTATTTTCTCTCTGAAATAGGTCAATTGAATTAAAAATCAGTTGGGGTGTCTGAGGTTTTGCACATTTAACGTTACACGTTGTATATAAATGTCTGAGTGAAAAATAAGTCGTATTACAAAGGCACGCTATGCCATACCTTGGCGCAGATTCCCTTGTTCACAAACTAAAGTAAATTTAAATCCAGTGCATCTTTTTCTTTCTATTACATTAAGAAAAGAACAGAAGATAAATATTAGTTTAGTCCTGTCAAATTAAGATACTCCATAGACAAGTTTAGGAGTGATTAAAAAATTGACTACAATAAATACATCAATTTACGTCAGGCGCTGACTAATTTGACAGGACTAAACTAAAATTTATCTTCTGTCCTTTTCTTAATGAAATGGAAAGAAAAAGATGCACTGAAATTAAATTTAGTTGAGTTTGTGAACAAGGAAAAGTCAGTGAAAACTGTGAAAATTCAGTGGCGCCGATTCGCGCCACTGACTAAGGAATACAGTCTATACAAAATAGACGCACTCGAAGACTAGCTTTGTGGATTGATCAGCGGTTTCAGTTCCTATTGGTTCGGTATCATCATTTTCTTTCTGTAGGGTGTAAAACCACATACAAAGAGAGATCTATAGAGCGAACTTTGACACTACTCAAGCTAAGTACTCTAGAGTTTCATAAGAAAATTAACCTTATTTATATGTGAATAATGTGCACATTCCAATGCGATCGTAATCAATCGTTTCATATGAATATGAACATCGTACGAATAAGGTTAATTTCCCTTAGTCTTCCCGCAACGTATCCTGTTGATGTCAGCACACAATAATACAGTGGCCCATCTAAACAAGAGACAAAACAGTGGCCGGTCATGGAGTGAGATGACATGATATTCAATGTCCTACTCGCACGATTCATGATCGCGACTTAGCGTTTAGAATAATATTGTACTGCCGGTCGATTCTGTAAAAATCTCACCGCGAAATCATAAGTGAAGTGAGCAGTGTCAATAGTGTTAATCCCTAATGACAGCTCACTCCACGCTCACTTCACCCAAGTTTTCACGGTGAGATGGTTACAGAATCGCACGGCTGTATTGTGGAAAAGTTTACAAACGCCCTTTTCCTTACTGGCAACATTCTTATGCCCGTTTTCACTAACACTAGGGAAGTTTCAACACTCAGTTCAGCGCCGAAAGTTGACAAACCGCCAGAGCGCTTTTATGAGGCATTAATTGTTGTGTCGCCTAATGTTAGTAAAAACGGCCATATGACATTTGTAACTTTGATTGTTGCCAAAACTCACACTGTAGTTATCAAAATCCCGAACCCACCCACAAAGCTAGGTATTTCTTCAATGCAATGTTAATATTCGCATCTTACATCTAAGTTCTAAGCTAAATGTCATTTCTTCAACAAGCCTGCTTGTTGTATGACCTGCCTCGTCGCGTTGTTGATGTGTCTGAATCTGTCGGGGCCTAGCTGTATACCTCCGTACCTGGGAAGATAGAAAAGTGAGATAAGTATTGCGAGGGAATGCTAAAATAGATGAACTAGGATGAATGGAAATTAGTGAGCACATAATTTTAGTACTAAATGCTGAAATGCGTCCAATTAGTTCGTAAAAGCAATGAAACAATATGGCTTATAATATTATTGGAGTGACAGTAACAGCTCATATAAGACCATTATACATTTTTATTAATAAAAAATAACTACCTTGATTTCTATGGCTAGCTTTTTTTGTATCATTTTCGATATGTGGAGAGAAGCGAAAACTGATTGCTATAATTTCCTACATCTAATTTTTTCTCAGATTAAATCTAATTCCAAGACTCTTGAATAATTTTCCTGGTAATCACTGAGTGTCATAGTTTCTGACAATTTCTGGTTGTTCACTGCTGCAGTTCCCTGTATTCAAGAGTACCCTTGGTTTGGGAATAGCGAAGACTAAAAAAGCCTGGTTTAGATAAATTGTCTCTCTTACCATCGCGACACAACAACGATGGTATTCTTCTGGTCCAGTATCTGCAGTAGATGCAGCATCCTGCCCCCGGCGTGCGCCTCACCGTCATCGTCACAATCCTGCAGTATGGTCACGCCCTTAGCTGTCTTACGTTCTATGCGGTATGCGTACATGTTGTGTGTAGCGTGCATTATCTTTTTGTTTAGCTTTAGTTTTGTTAGGACGGCACTGGAAAATGTTTAAGATGTATTGTTAATGCAAATGTTGTTTGCAAATTCTGAAAAGTGTCTTGCATGAGATATTGTCATTTATACAGGCTCAAGGCAGTCATGATCATAAAAGGTGCAAGTAGGACAGTGAATATTTACTATTACGGGATTTCTCGTGTCTTCTCGCTCTGTTGTTTTATAGCCGCGATTACCTTGTAAACGTTTAGTATAGTACAATTTTCAATGTCGGTGAAACATACATTTTTGGTTGGCCTTATTTTTGTGTTATAGCATCACATTTTTCATTTCTCAAAATGTTCGTAAGTTCAAGACAAGAGTTTGCTAATCTGCCTATATTGTGTCCCACTGCTGGGCAAAGGAATCCCCTTTTCCCTTTCAAACCTATCTATTTGGCGCGATGTCTAGCCATGATGCGATAATCTGAACAATTATAAATATATTATGTATTATTTTTTACTTACTTGACATCTTCCATGCAGTGTACTTCAGCCGCGTGGCCTTGGAAGGAGCTCTTTCTATCTATGATCACTTCACCGTGAGTTATGTCGGGACAGTTTATATCTAACTGAAAATTGAATAAAAAATTTATGAGATATTTGAGGTCAGTAGTGCTATCTTAGTTCCACGATAAGAGATAATAATTATTGAGAAACAAAAAACAAAATATGGGAGATGTTTCACTTGTAGGTTTTAATTTATTTGAATGGTGCCCTGATATGTTTTGAGAGTTGTCCAGATTGGATCTGACTGTGCTTATCATCTGCCTAGCCTTTTCCCAACTGTGTACCTTACTGTTTTGGGTTCAGTTTCCAGTCTAAATGGTTGCAGCTAAATACCAGTATTTTACATGGAGCAACTGCCTATCTGACCTCCAAAATCCAGTTCCTGGGTTAAACAATGGCGCGTATTCCCTTGTTCACAAACTAAACTAAATTTAAGTTCAGTGCATCTTTTTATTTCTATTTCATTAAGATAAGGACAGAAAATAAATATTAGTTTAGTCCTGCCAAATTAGTCTGCGCCTGACGTAAATTGACGTAATTTTATTAGCCAATTTTTTAATCACGTCTAAACTTGTCTATGGAGTATCTTAATTTGACAGGACTAAACTGATATTTCTCTTCTGCCCTTTTTTTAATGAAATAGAAAGAAAAAGATGCACTGAACTTAAATTTAGTTTAGTTTGTGAAAAAGAGAATCGTCGCCAATACCCCAGACTAGTATCTGATTATTAAGACTAGTATCTAATTAGCAGTGATCGGAGTAGGTAGATTGAAATGGGGTCATTGATTCGAAACGTATATATTAATGTGGACTTTGCTCCGTAATTCCGGAATTGGTTGATTATTAACAAAAAAAAAAACCGGAACTTAGGTAGGAATTGTGTTAAACTGAGCAATATTATATTCTTTATATTATTATTTTTTAACGGCACTGTCACGATTTGACACAACCCAGCGACCAATCAGAACAAAGGATCATGGGTGGTGCACTAACCGGTTATCAAAACAATGTGTACGCCCACCGACGACATGCCAAGTAGCTCACTCATTTACTTTCGTTCGTAGAGTGCGCTTCTTTGTTTGTTACTGTGTTGTTAAAAAGTTACCTTGACCCTCGCTTGTGTACATACTGACTTCTGGAATCTGCTCAAAAATTGTTTTTACTATTCAAATAAATAATAAATGAATTTGGTTTTGATACCTACCTTTAAATTTTGAATTGAGTAGTAATAATATCACTACCAACATTAACAATATTTAATCGGATCCAGAAATACCGGAATTGCTTTCCGAGAAAATAGCTTATCCATGTTATTCTTTCTGTGGGCATTTATGATACAAGTACCAAAAATCAATCTACCTACTCCGATCACTGTTGATTAGTAAGACTAGTACCTGATTGTACAACCTATTTTAATAAATTGTAAAGGATAAGAAGAGACTAGCAGGGCAGGAAGATGATGATGAAAAGACACTTGGTTATGGGTGTCAAATACTATGATAAAGCTAATCACAGTTTTAGTAACTTTGATGTGAAACATGGAGCAGTAGTCCGCAGATGTCCAGAGCCACAGTATTATATTTTTTAACTGGGTTTTGTGGATCTGAGACACTACTAAGCTTGCATTCTGCAAACATTTCAACATTATGTTGTAGTTCTTAAAATACGAACTTTCTTCTTTGCATGTTGTAAGTCACAACACTAATGTAATGAGTACATCTCTACAATTTATATACTCTCTGATTAAGTCTATGATTGTAATCTTGCAAGTCTATGTATTTCTCAAATATTTAAATTAAAATTTGAACACATTAGGAAGCTATGCCATTCCAGATTAACATTGCATATTAAAATTATGAAAATAACTGAGTAAAGCAAGAGTCAAATTTTTTCTGTTACATCACACTAATATTATAAAGGCGAAAGTTAGTGAGTGTGTGTGTTTGTTACTTCTTCACGCTACCAATTTTGATAAAATTTGTTATGGAACCAGCTGACACTCTGGATTAACACATAGGTTACTTTTTATGCCGATATTCCCATGGGATTGAAACTTATGCAGGTGAAACCGCGGGGCGCTGCTAGTAAATCTTAAACCAAAACTCACCAAAGCCAAGTCTAATGATTCAACAGCAAGTGGTTTAACTTCTACTTTCTTCTCAGCAGGTTTAATTGCTTGTAACACTTCCCTAATTTTTTCTACCCATTGGAATACCACATGTTCTCCTATGTTCTCCCTGGAATTTTGTACACAAAATTATATGTATCTTTCCTTGCACTTATTGCTTAGAATAGTACTTGTATGTAGTTAAGTTTTCTGTGCAATATTGTTTTTATTTATTTTCTTTTATATCCTTTTCTTTAATTTTTACAAACTTTATTTTTTAACCACCTACACTCTACAGCAACAATAAACAATATTAGGTTTGATAAAAAAAAAACATGATCATTCTCCATGCCAATAGGATAATTAACTTGACTTGAGTAAAAATATTAGTAAATTTTATATCTTCTAGATGAGCACTACCTATACACCATATAAGAAAAAAAAATAATTGAATAATTTTTTAATTAAAATATCTGCCAAATGACTTTATCCAAAAGCTAGAGAAAACCCCTACTTCATCATAGACACACAGTTGATATCTATTATCAGCATCAAATAACACAATTGCTTGGAACCTCAAACTAAAACAATATCTACACAACTGCTTTCTAGCCCTTATATTTCAAATTGTTAGGAACTTACTTCCTAAGCAAGTCATGTAAAACAACAAAATGTGAGTAAGAATTATAAGATATTAGTAACAAAACAAGTAGAACAGTGGTAGAGAAAATTAAAAAAAAATGTATATATTATGTGTAACCCATTTGTAACCCTGTCTGAATAAATAAGAATACAAAAAGTAAAATAAATAGAATATTACATTATTAGTAACACTGAATCAAAATAACTAACAAACTATGCACAGCCACTGACACTAACAATAAAAAAGTGTAAAATGCATGCTCCTTAGAAGCCCCTACAACTAGAAGTGCAAAGGAGTTTTTAATAATACAACATGATGCGGTCATGGAGTACTTGAAATTTGTTGGCAAATGCAACAGCATGCAGGCAACAAGTAAGGCAAGTTTTGTGATAAATTATCTGAAATACTCACAAATAAACTTCATCCAAGGTATGGTGCAGCTTTGTCTTGGCTTTTCTTTCCATCCATGGAGCAGACAACTCATATTTCGGAGGCGCCTGAGAAGGATAGTCATCAGGCATTGTCACATAAAGCCTAACTTCATTTTTATTCTCTTCTATTTTGATGCTATACGACCTCGTTACTTCGCTCTCAGTGATCCAGTCATCACCATAGATTGAGCTCAATGCTTCTACTTCCTCAGCCTGATAAAAACAAATTATAAAAAAATAATACCACTGTACAAACTGGAAGAATAAACATCGGTAATGTAACGTACCTGTTTTGTCAAATTGTCTGTTTCCATTTTTAGATAGTTTTGCAATTTCTTCTGGGTCAATAAAATTTTAGGCTGTTTATTACTTAATTCAGTAATTTTAATAATATTAATTTCACGTACATACAAAAGTGAAATTGACGAATACGATGACGGTACGGTCGATTGACATTTGATTTGAGTTTGACATTTACTGACATGTCTAGGGGCACGTTCCGAGTTGCACTGTGATCAATTTGTGCGGGCTTATACCCGTTCCGAATTAGCGTGAGTGCGATACCGATATCTCGTGAATCGTCATGGATGATGTCATGCACCATCTTACAATAACGCCGACCATGCCCTAAATAATATCACAGTAAGCGCTGTCAAAAATGGCAGTTGTGCTGTTTTCTTTTGAGTCGCATTATATCTTTGAACTAACGTGCCATTTTCGAAATTGTGCTTCTGGCTACAGAAGCCACCTAATCGAAGAAGAAGAAGAAGAAGAAATTTGATTACTTTGATAATGACATAACTACATCAATAAATAATATTGTTTATATCGCTGTCCAGGTTGCTCAATACAAGTTCTCCCACCAAGAACTTGGGGATGCAAATTTTATATGGGGTAATAAATCGTACATATAAAAAAGCAAAGTTATTAGTAAGTTGTTACTATTTCTTTTTATTTAGTAATTCTATTGGCACTGAGAGTAATCAGCTGCACATCACTAATACTACCTGTCATGAAAATGTGAAATGCGTTTAGTTGTGTCGTTTTGTTTTATTTTGCGTTTAAATGTCACGATTAAAATTACCTACCTTATTAAGAAAAATATTTTTCATTTCTAGTAGAGTAGATTTCTATGTTATATTTTCTATAATAATAATATCTTTATTATAAAGTGTTTTAGTGTATGTAATGTCTTGTTATAAAATAATTGTTTGACTTCACCCTCTGGTGAGCATATGCCTCTCTTTTCTTGTGCCAATCTCCACGCTCCTGTGCCAGCCTTATCCAGGTTCTACCCGCGATGGCAACAATATTTTTCGCCCATCTCGCCGCCGGACGACTGACACTTCGTCTTCCAGTCCTTGGACGCAAGTCGGTCACTGCCTTGCTCCACCTGTCATCACCGCGCCTTGCCAAGTGTCCTGCCCAACTTCATTTGACTTCCATAACTCGTTTTCCAATAATGAAAACCTTCGTTCATCTTCGGATTTCGACGTTTGGAACTTGATCTATAAGTCTTATGCCAAGCTTGCACGCTCCATGCCATGGCTCTTTGTGCAACTCTCACCCTGTTCCTCCTGCGTGAGCATCCACGTCTCAGTACCGTATGCCATGGTGGTCAGGACACACTAGTTAAACAGGCTGGACTTCAGACATTGTGGAATTTTGGCCGATTTCAGAGTGTCGTCCAATTTGCTAAGTGTGGCCCACCCAAACTGTATTCTTCTCGATATCTCTGTTTATTGATGCTCTTTGCTAATTAAAGAATATGGCCAAGATAGACATACTGGTCAACTATCTCCAACGTTTCATTTCCGACTTTAAGAGATGGATTTGAATTGCTGAAGATGTTTCCCATAACTTTCGTCTTGGCCATATTCATCCTAAGTCCTACCTTAAAAGAAGCATCATAAAGGTTTTGAAGCATTTTCTGGACATCATCATAGTTTCCAGCTAAAAGCAGAAGGACATCTGTAAATCTTAAGTGGGACAGGTAGGCACCATTGATGTTAACACCACAATAGTGCCAATCTAAATTTTTCACTATGGCTTCTAGGACTGCTTTTACCATATCTCACTCCCCGCTTGATCGGTACGGGTTTAGATAGAGTATGTATGCGGACCTGCAGAGTGGCCGAGGTGTGAAATTCCCGCAGCACATCCACGTAATGGGAATCGACGGAGAACGTGGAACACGACCCAATGCTCGACACTGTCGAAGGCCTTCTCGTAATCGACGAAAGTCATTTACAGGGGCCGGTTATACTCTTGGCACTTCTCCATCAGTTGCTTCACCGTGTGGATATGGTCGAATATCCGCTGCGGAAGCAGGCCTGCTCGATGGGCTGGGTTTCATTAAGCTCACGGGTAAGTCGATTAGTGAGGATTTTAGCGAATAGCTTGTATATCTGCGAGAGGAGACATATGCATTTAGTAAAAAGCACAGACTACACTATAATATAGGGTACAAACTTATTTTTTTTTAATGTAAAAATAAAAAAATAGATTAGGTACGGACTTTAATTTTGCTTAGGCATTTGTATAGATTTTTGCATTTTACCTATAACGCCAGGTACAATATCTATGAGCTGATCTAAATTACCTATGTATGTATGCTCTAATGCCTACCTACCATGATAATTATTAGTTGCCTTTAGATTATTATTCATATATGACCTCATAATTCCCAACTAAGCTCTAATGCCCGGGTTACACGAGACTAGTTTTCAAGCTAGGGTACAAGAGTGTGCTAGTAAGCTAGTAACTCTGGCCTCTTGTATACAGAACTATCCTCATTTTTAAGCTAGTGAGAAAGATAGTAGGCTAGTGATAGTTTAATAAGACGGGGTTTTTGAGCTAGTACCGCCCCCCATCACTGATTTTACTATCCAGGCAAAGTTAATATCCAATCGGATCATTTTACTCTACGGAATAAGTCACTCCGAGTCACAGCAATTCTACTGGCTTACAATTTCCTAGCATCCTGTAAACATCGGGGTAAATACGTATCACACTATTAGTAGCAATGGTTTTCATTTTTACAGTTCAACAACATTAATAGCGTTATTTACGTTGAGTAGAGATATTTTTGGAAGAAGCAAAATAGTGTGTTAGGCAATTAGTGTGCTGCTTAAGCATGTGCTAAGCCAGGATATTACTTGTTTGCTAACCTAGCTTTAAAAACCAGGCTCGTGTATCCCGAGCATAAGCCTTATACCTATTACATTCAAATCACATTTGAAATTAAACTGAAATCTCACATTCTTAATGACCAAGTAAATTGTAATTCCTAAGAAATGTCGCGTGAAATGACCAATTCAGAATGGAGCAAAACAAAATCTATGAAATTACGAAGTTTCCGGTCGGCGGCGTATTTCCATAATACATCTATTACACACAATTTGCATTTTGTAGGGGTCATTACGCATGGCATAATCTTGAGCCCTGAGATTAACCAAGGCACTTTGGACTTTTTTTTTCGATCCAATTTTTAATGAACGACATTTTTGCTCTTCTAGCTAAGGCAAGTGTTGATCAGTGTAGACCTTAGCTGAACAGGTAGGTAATCAAACCGCGGTAATAATCAGATGCGCAGGAGAACCAAGGTAACCGACATTGACCGAAGAATTGCCAACTTAGTGGCAGTTGGAAAGGCACATTGCTCGCAGAACAGATGGCGGATGGGGTCGGAAGGTTCTGGATTGGCGATCGCGTACCGGAAGACGTAGCCTTGGAAGGCCTCCCACAAGGCGGACACATAAGACAGAGGCCTGTGTAAAGACTGCAGGAATCCGCTGGAAACAGAACGGTACGGACAAACTACGTGCTCCATCCGTGTCCATCAACGACTACTTAAACGATAAGAATAGTTGGTCGCCCTGATTAACTCAAGGCAATGTTTATGTTCTTTCTCCAGAATTAGATTACTGATAGGTTATATGAGCTCATTATACAATTGTTTTTTTATTGGGCTGTATAAGTCAAATCAGTTTAATTTTATTTTTATTTTATTATTGACATAATCAACCCATTGCAATGTTTTCTAATGAGTTGATTGCAATATGTGGTTAGCTAGTGACCTCGACGATTGATCATATTATTCTTACCTGAGCAACCGGCAGCAAGTTCGTCATGCTCCCTTAGATGTCACTGCTTGCGGTAGCGTCGACCTTTGCGTTATGCTTGTGAACGGGTGCTGCTTGTGGTGACTGGTCGTCTTGCTGACCATGGTTTTATCATTGTTATCATTATTAATAACTTGTTTATTTAGTTTCCTTCGATGGTCCTAGTTTATCATTTGTGACTTCAAGCGACAGCTATGTAAACAGAACCCAGCATTGCATAAATATGTTAGCGGTCACGCCCTTTATACCTGGAGGCTTTTATTTAATTTCCATTTATTAATTTTTGCTTGAGTACGTATAGTTTTTTATTGTATTTCTTGGTATATTGGCGTTGCTAGCTGACATAAGGCAAATAATTTAATTTAGTATTCTGTGTCTTGTAATGTTAATTGCTTTGCATACCTTGTATTGTATTCAGTCAAGTATTTTCTAACTGAACAGACAGCTGTGCTGCTGGGGAGTTTGTTGCGCCACTTCTTCTTCCCAGCGAAAGCACTAGGAAGTGGTGAAGGGTGGGCGTTTTGGGGGACTGTCTTTTGTAATTTTGACGTTCGAAAAGTGCTGATTCTCAGCCTAGTTTGAATAAATGACTTTTGATTTGATTTGATTTGTTCGATGTGTCGATGCTTGGGGGAGGCTTATGTCCAGCAGTGCATGTCTTTTGGCTGAAGTGATGATGATAATGAGGTAGGTAGCCCTAGCCTAGGTAAATAGGTGCTGTAGACCGCACGTCAGTGGTAACCCTTTGACCTTGAGTGAGCTAGCCTAGTCTAGCGTAGTAAAGTAGGTACGGAGTTTAAATAGAATGCGAAGCCAGCTTTCCTAAGTCTATTCAAATGTTTCAAATTGATGATATTTCTAGTTAAACAAATATCAACTTTATCTTACTGGAAATTAAGTTGATTTCAGAGGGACTAACACTATTGAAAAGCTATGAAACAGTTTGAAGTTGTAGCGTAAACTAAACTTTTGAATTAAGTAAAGTAATTTTTCCATAAACTCATTTTTGGCAAATTAATCGTGAATGCAGATTATATTCGTTTTGTTACCATCAATGACGTGGGCCTACTGTAAGGTGTGGTACTCTGTGGCCGGACCACAGTTTAGTACTCAGATGCTATAGTTCGAAATAATACCTACCTAAAGTCTACTTTCATCGGAATATATCTATATTTTTAGTACCTCAAGAGATATCTTTTTAATCAACAATTTATGTGGTCCGGCCGCGAGGCAGTGCTCTCTGGCCGCGCCACCTCTAATTAAATAGAGTATAATGAACTATTAATAAATCAATATCCCGAAAAAAAACTACCTAAAGAGTACCTTGCATACGAGAAATATGGTCCAATAAACCCCTTTAGTTAAGGAGTTATTGGTCGTAGAGTGTGGTCCGGCTGGAAAGTATACTCTGCAGCAAGTGTGGTCCTCTGTGGCCGGACCACAGTTTAGTACTCAGATGATATAGTTCGAAATAATACGTACCTAAAGTCTACTTTCATCGGAATATATCTATATTTTTAGTACCTCAAGAGATATCTTTTTAATCAACAATTTATGTGGTCCGGCCGCGAGGCAGTGCTCTCTGGCCGCGCCACCTCTAATTAAATAGAGTATAATGAACTATTAATAAATCAATATCCCGAAAAAAAACTACCTAAAGAGTACCTTGCATACGAGAAATATGGTCCAATAAACCCCTTTAGTTAAGGAGTTATTGGTCGTAGAGTGTGGTCCGGCTGGAAAGTATACTCTGCAGCAAGTGTGGTCCTCTGTGGCCGGACCACAGTTTAGTACTCAGATGATATAGTTCGAAATAATACGTACCTAAAGTCTACTTTCATCGGAATATATCTATATTTTTAGTACCTCAAGAGATATCTTTTTAATCAACAATTTATGTGGTCCGGCCGCGAGGCAGTGCTCTCTGGCCGCGCCACCTCTAATTAAATAGAGTATAATGAACTATTAATAAATCAATATCCCGAAAAAAAACTACCTAAAGAGTACCTTGCATACGAGAAATATGGTCCAATAAACCCCTTTAGTTAAGGAGTTATTGGTCGTAGAGTGTGGTCCGGCTGGAAAGTATACTCTGCAGCAAGTCAATTTTGCAATATTTAATATTAACTAGCGATAAATCAATTTATATAATAGTACCTTTTCTCTACTCTTCGTTGATAGTTTTTTTTTTAAGATACTATTCATTTTGATTAATTAATCTTTAAAGTATGTGGCGCGGCTAGGGAGGATTACTTTCAGCAAATATAACGAAATATGCTTTATTTCTTTATGCCAACGAAAACTGCATAATAAGTACCTTATAAAAAGACCTGGACTTCATCTGTAAACTTTTATTTTTATTACCAACAATGATTTTTAAAAAGGTGCACTTTTTGGTTTTTGTTTACCTATCTACCTAAGAATAGGTAATTTGACGAAGTAAGTGTTTCCCAAGTATCATCCAGACGCTTGCAGTGAGCGACGTAATGATGAATATTTGGTAATTTAATTACTCAATCACTGACAACAGTGTAAATAATTTTCCTTGTAATGTCATAGTGTCTGGAATGTCATTTAAATCAACGCCTAAATCAATTTCAAATATTCATAAATCATTCAATGTGTAGTTAATATTTTTTTTACCGGTACATTTTACACCGTCGTCATTACTTTTAACACATAGCACACCTGAATCAATCTCTAACATTGTTTGAGCCGATATTTCAAGGTCTGAGATGCCTTTATCAGACAAAATTAGTTCATTCAGTGGCATGTACGAACATACTCGTTGAGATTCTGATGTGGAGTTGTTCTGACTGCATTGTGTATTTGTGCATCGTTTTTCCGATATAACTATACAATAATATCGTGTTTGATATTATTGTTGGTCATTTTGAAATAGTGATTACATAAAATGATAATGGACTTATAAAGATTTGGTCATCATTTTTGTTCGATAAATTATACCTACAAAAGTACCGGCTCACGTATTTTACGCATGTTTTCATAAGATGGCGTTAGAGATCTTGTCTTTACAACTTGAGTAATTCCCTAAGGCTGCGCAGCAGCAGGGTACGTAAAACTGCGCGCGCAGACTTACCTTCCAATATATTTTACTTACCAACTTCTAGAAATAAACCACCAGGTACAAATACAACAAATATTACAGATATATCGCCAATACCCAAATCGGACGCTAGACAGGCAGTAAATAAAAGGAAACATAAGGAGTCTGAAATACTTAGCAGTTCACCTTACAAGCTTCAGTTTGAGCAAGCAAAAGGTTGAAAAAGAATGCAAGAAACCAGCAAAACAGCCTCGAAAATAGAATTGGTCATATAGTGTTGTAAAGAAGTGTATAGAGAACCGATCACAGAAGATTGGATAGGTTGTTCTGTGTGTTCTAAATGGTGGCATGAAAAATGTTTGGCGTGCATAGGCTTTGGACATTTTAAATGTGATTTGTGTACCTAAAATAAGTTATCTTTATATGCGCACTCTCAAAGATCCCACTGCGCAGTCTTACCCTTCAGGGGATTTAAGACTGCGCATTTCCCATTTCTCATGTTTTCATTAATTACTCCAAAAATAGTTACGAAATATTTGATTTAGTTTATCGTCGATAAATTACATGAATGTGTCTATATAAATGAATAAAGATTATTTTGCTAACTTATTATTTTCGTGACTTATATTCAATTAATTCTTAAGTGCGCAATCTTAGGGCACTCTACCCTATACTTATTGTTTATTTTAAACCAAAATTTTCACTTACTTCGTCAAATTAACTACCTATTCTTAGGTAGATAGGTAAAAAAAAACCAAAAAGTGCACCTTTTTAAAAATCATTGCTGGTAATAAAAATAAAAGTTTACAGATGAAGTTCAGGTCTTTTTATAAGGTACTTATTATGCAGTTTTCGTTGGCATAAAGAAATAAAGCATATTTCGTTATATTTGCTGAACGTAATCCTCCCTAGCCGCGCCACATACTTTAAAGATTAATTAATCAAAATGAATAGTTTCTTAAAAAAAAAAAACTATCAACGAAGAGTAGAGAAAAGGTATTATTATATAAATTGATTTATCGCTAGTTAATATTAAATATTGCAAAATTGACTTGCTGCAGAGTATACTTTCCAGCCGGACCACACTCTACGACCAATAACTCCTTATCTAAAGGGGTTTATTGGACCATATTTCTCGTATGCAAGGTACTCTTTAGGTAGTTTTTTTTCGGGATATTGATTTATTAATAGTTCATTATACTCTATTTAATTAGAGGTGGCGCGGCCAGAGAGCACTGCCTCGCGGCCGGACCACATAAATTGTTAATTAAAAAGATATCTCTTGAGGTACTAAAAATATAGATATATTCCGATGAAAGTAGACTTTAGGTACGTATTATTTAGAACTATATCATCTGAGTACTAAACTGTGGTCCGGCCACAGAGGACCACACTACTGTAAGTAGGTACCTATTTCAATTTGGAATTGTAGAGACGAGTATCATACTTACAATTAGTACATACTCAATAACCAGGGGGTAATTGCGTAACACACTAACAATTGTAATGCCTTTCATTTTGAAAGTTCAACAATATTTACGTTATTTTTAAATTATCGAGCATACGAATTTTTCAAACATAAGTAGGTAGGTATGAAGCAATGTAATAGGAATTTCTTTCAAAATCCCTCGGATTGTAAAAGTAAGTGTATTACGCAATCAGATTGCAGATTAGGATGCCTAATCAGCCTATAATGTTGCCAGTACCGGGACACAGCCCTCCTGTCGATGAGACAGTGGGCCGTAAGAAACCACGCGGGCCTAGTGCTGCACCATAATTGCGTACCACACTATTACTCTCAATTTGAATAATTTTGAAGCATATTGTTAATCCATTGCTCCATATGTTCGAAAAATGTATCTGCTCACCAACGTGAATAACGCAATGAATGGTTTTGAACTGTCAAAATGAAACCCATTGCTGCTGATAGTGTGTTACGCAACTACCCTGCTGGTTGGTAGTCTTCGAATTTTTGGTTCTAGGACATGCTGCGATGTATTCTTTCACCGTTTTGAGAGCAGTGGTGATGAAATAATTTACACAAAGTGCTTGTCTAGGTTCGAACCTACGGCCTACAGTTAGTTGGTCGCGGCCGTTACCACTGGGCCAGATTGGGAGGATGGTTACCTAATGAAATAAGTGGCATCCATGGATGTTTGTTAATGAAATATGAACAAACTTTTGATTTGTATTTGGTTTATTGTGCCATTTCATAAATAAACAACTACTGTGATTACATTATATACAATACGACTATCTTAACTATAACTAAGTACATACAATAAAATAACTATTAATAACACATAAAAACATAGGGTCTCTAGAGGAATGATTATTTTCAAAGAGGATTATTGAACTAATTTACACATACTTCCTACAATATCACAGAATTATAATTATAAATATGATTAATTACGTATAATTATAGGGCATTAAGGTGATTGTCCATACGAAACTAAAAATGTACAGTCTGTCGTAAAAATAAGTGCCTTTTTTTTAATTATTGGGTAGTCTGAGAATCAGTCTTACCCAGTAACTGGGTTGTGGCGGTCAGATAGGCAGTCGCTCCATGTAAAATACTGGTATTCAGCTGCATCCGGTTAGACTGGAAGCCGACCCCAACATAGTTGGGAAAAGGCTAGGTAAGCAGATGATGATGTGTCGGAATCTTAATTTAGTAATGTAGCGATATTTGAAAGTGTTCCTCTACACGATAAAAATGTACAATCACCTTAATATTATAATTTAATTAAAATATCTATTTACTTTCTAACTTCGAATAGGTACCAACAAAATAATTTATTACAACATTCTTACACTTTTACTTACTTATCTACAATCTATTTTCCGAATACTTTATTTAATTTACTAAATAATATGGACACGTTACTCAAAATAAGTATGTATGATTGAATAATATGGCGTTGATTATGTGTACATACAATATTATCATGCTCTATGTACACAAAATTAAAATTAAGCTACACAAATAGTTTTTCTTCCAATAGATGGCGTTGTAGTACTTGTGGTGTTGTTTGTACAAAATAAATCCAGCATCAATTACTATAGTTATTCAACTATAAATTTATAGTTGTATAGCAAGACAATATCTATTCACAATAATTATTTGTTACAAGTAAGCATGAAGGATTTTTTTTATAAAACTTGGAAGATTCCGACAATTTTATTTGACGATGACAGCACAGACGCCAGCACATCAAGCTACTACAATCTGTCAGATTTCTTTAACCTTTTGAACGCCAATCACTTGTATACAAGTTCGTATTACACAAGTGATTGGCGTTCAAAAGGTTAATAGATTTTCAACTTTATCGCTAAATCAGAAGATTCAAAGTTGATTGGGAAAATCTGACAGTTTCGGGTAGCTTGATGTACTTGGGGTCTGTACAATAGAAATTGTATGGTAAGTACTGCGATTAGTTAGATAGTAAGTGACTAAGTTGCGAACTTGCCATTGAATTTGTGTGAAACAATTTGGTACCTATATTTACAGCTGATATTACCAAGGGGAATCGTGTCACCAAGTGACTGGGTTGTGGAGGTCAGATAGGCAGTGGCTCCATGTAAAATACTGGTATTGACCCCATCATAGTTTGGAAAAGGCTCGGCGGATTGATTGATTTAAGACTGGTATTAAAAAAATCAATTCCCCGCCTTAATTTCCGAGCTGGCTGATTCAGAGAAGCAATCATTTGAAACTCCACTCTGTACCGAACAGAAGCTCGCTGGCGAGCTTCTGTTGCTAACGTCCTGGCTACTTTCTATCATGCTCCCACTTGGTTGCCGTAGAAAATTCTGGAAACCAATCGGATTGACATTCACCATTTTATCCGGTTTTTTCAAAAGTTCCTCTATGGAATAAGGGTTCTTCTTTTTTTCTTTTTCTTGTGATTTCTGATCATCGTCTACATCGGGCCTGTCCGTGCTATCATCACTCGCTTCAACAGAGATGTGTTCCGAATTTTCTGACTTCACTTCATCTGGGTTTATTCGGTTTAGGAGATCGTTCTGCAAACTCAATGCGTATGGAGAAAAGTTTTTGGAGTCGTGGTATGGCAACATTATTCTTTGCCAAGGATTTATTGGGTAGGGTTTTAGGAGGCCTTGTGCTTGCACCTGATTGGCTAGAAGCCAGGATGTTGCTAGTCGCCGGTCGTACAACTGGGTCGGGTCTGTGTGTTGTGGTGGTGGGACCCTGACGGCTGAGTGCGCGAAGTAGGGGGAGCTCTGTTGTGACGGTATCACCGACGGGGGTAGAGAGTTCTTCATTGACATGTATTCCATCATGTTTGGCGGTATGTCCGGTTGGTGGTATGACTCTGTAAAGAAAAGAGGGAAGTTTTTATTATACAAACTATTTTTTCTAGTAGGAATATCTAGCTTTAGGACCCTTATTGATCCGAATTGATAGTAGGTTCTGTTGGGTCAGTAAGTTACGCAACTGTGGGCTATCGTGCTTGCCTTCGCCGCTAGAGGCGCTGGTGTAGAGTAAGGTCTCTAGAAAGGTCAATGACACTGAAAATTCCCTGTTTTTTATCGCGGATTTTGAATATTTATTCATAATTGTTATAATTGAGCAATAGCTTAGAATCTAATTTGGTAACACTTGGAGGAAAGATTTATTTATTTATATATAATTTATTGTACACCACAAAAATACAAAACATAAAAAAAATACGTCAAACACTACAATATATACAATGGGCGGCCTAATCGCTTTCTGCGATTTTTTCTTTTTTTTTGGTTCGGTAATTATCAAATAACTTCTCCTGCTCTGGGCGGAGCGGGAGGGTGTGTCAGACTTTTACTGACTAAAACCCACCCGTGTTCCTTCAGTTGCCTGTGCCAAGGGCCACGGTAACTCTTTCGAACAATCCGTGACCCTGGCAGTCTGCGATCTCTTCCAGGGCTTACACTTAAGGATTATACCACCTTGGACTTAAGGATTATATTTGTCTGCTTCATGCTTGCCAATTTTAGAAACATTATAAAGTAAATATTAATTTGCCTTTAGAAAATGTAATAAATTAAACATTATATGAAGTTATGGGTACTTGAACGTATCCAAAGCATATCCAACAAAAGTACTGACAGGACCTTACTCGCCAGTGGCGCCAACTGGTGAGCATAACACCGATAGCCCCCATCAGACCATCAATGTTAGCCGATAAATAGACGAAAAATACAGCAAGGAGATAAATGGACCAGCAGATGCCTTGTAGTAGTTAATTAATTAAGACCTTTAACATTAATATGATACTATAAAATGTCCGAAAACTAAATTTCCGGTGATTTTAAAGACTATAAACGAACAAAATGCAAACTAGAACAGCCTAACATAACTCTTTCTTTTATTTTTCCTGTAAAACAACTAGAACTTAGTTAAATTACCAAGATAACTCAACAATGTCTCGGATAATACTCCTACGCATAGTCGCACCGGATTTAATGCCTTTTAAATATGTCCACCCAAGATTTAAGTGTAATTAAATAAAAAATAACATTTTATATTGCTAGGGACTTCCTGACACCTGTCTGTAAAACGTCGAGAATTTACGCCTATAATGCTATTAATTAGTTTATTCCGTTTATTTTAATGTTGTCTATTTAACATTCTTTATTTGAATTTGATGTCTGACTCGTTCCATTCAAGTTCTTTATTTGGTTTTGATGTTTGAGTAACGACATTTTTAGGTAAAAAAAGAGGTGTTAATGAAATAAAACTTTTTGATGACGCGCCAAGAGCGTGATGACGATCTTGTTAAGGGTTATAAAACGGTCGAATCATTAGATTTTTATGTTAAGTATTGTGTTAAGTTATGCGTTTTTGATGGTTCTTTGGTAGCCGAAACGAGAGGAACTGAAACACTATAAACTTTATCTTAATAATTGAGATGCAAGGTTTGACTCAAGATTTATTCATAACCTTCCTCTCGTTTTTAGTAGTTAACGTAACCACTATCATAACGGTATATTCAAAGTACCTACGGGAAAATTACACTAAGCGAGAATCAATAAAAAAATCAACTCCTAAATCCTTACCATGTGCACTCCTAGTATCGTCATCGCTCCACGCAAGCCCACTGTTCCTCAGTATTCTGTTCACACTGGACACTGAAGGTATAGAGTGGGGTTCACACACTCTCGCGCTCAGCAATCTCTCCCGAATCTCCCACGCGAACATACCGGGGTTCTCTTGTTTTAGTCGTAGGATCTTCTTGACTACTGTCGGAGTTGCGACTTGCTGTAAAAAGAAGTTGCTGTTAGTAGTTGAAAGAGTAGATTTTTTAATTGGTGCTGGCTGATTTTAAGGAGTTTTAATTCGATGAATCAGTGGATCAAAAGAAGTTCTTTCAAGGAGTAGTTTAAAAATCCATAGAAGAACGTTCTATAGCATCTACTGTAACCTAATGCAGGTGAGATAATGCAGAAATGTATCTACCTACATATACTGTACTTCTTTTTGATGCTTTAGCTACATCGATCCCGTTCCACGTAGAAAGAGTCCTATAAGAAAACAGCTGTCCAACTACGTGGACACTGAACGCCACAAGAACATACTTAGAGATTTCTTGGCAAGTGTCAGTAGTTTCAATTGCTTGTAATAAATAAGCTTGAAGCCTGTTCATGTTTTACCAAAAAAGTTATTTTTTCTAGGTCATTTTTTGAGCAAGTGATTTAGCTATCTCCTTGAAATCGATCTTGCTAGAGTTTTTAGGCTATATAATATTTTTGCAGCGCATTAAACCTGTCCCCACCGTTACAGAAAAACAGTAACAAAATAAAATAAGAAACGAAACGGAACTACAGTACAACAGTTAAACCAGTAGATTGCATTCAGTCAAGGAAGCCTCGATAATGACGATATAATAACTACGCCTCATGATGCGCGACCAGTACTCAGAAAAGTCATCATTTATATGTTTATATGCAGCTTATAGTGTGAAAGTCACTGTTTTTGTCACACGTCGTTTTGTTATGGAAACTCTTTGGAGCTGTCTGTTCGTGTCTTTTGGGTGAATTCGGAAATACACACTTTCGATCACAATCCGAAGGATTTTTTCAAGGAAATTGCTAGTCCAGTTTGGAAAATTTGTCTGCTTGACAACGTAAATGATGCAATGAACGACCAAAGAAAAAATGAAAGACCAAAGAGGTCGATTGAAATCACTAATCTTTTGATAGAGATTCTGGTGTGGGGCGCTCTTCAATGGTTTTGAAAGTAACAAAAGGGTATTTACTATAGGTTTCATTTGGATTGTTACCTTATAATTCTGTCTGTGTAAACTTAATTTATTTATTATTATTATTTATTATTTATTTATTAATTCAACATCACTGTCATTACAGGAATTTTTAATCATTAAAAATCCTGAAATATAAATAAGTATATATAATCACTGCGTTTCCATAGTAGGGCTTGTAATCACAGAATAATAGAGGATGACCCATTTATAGCGGCCCTTTTTTTTGGTTCTAGTACCTCTCAATAACTCATATAAACGCAACATATGCAACGAAAATCGGTAGTTTAGAAGTTGTGCTATTTTAAATGTATGTTTTATAAAGTCTCTACATTGGTAATCCATTGTCCATCACTACATAGTATAAAACAAAGTCGCTCCCTGTCTGTCTGTCCCTATATATGCTTAGATCTTTGAAACTCCGCAACGGATTTTGATGCGTTTTTTTTAATAGATAGAGTAATTCAAGAGGAAGGTTTATATGTATAATACCTGCATAATATAGTAGAGAAACACTGATAATTTTAGAGGTTTCTAATGTGATGTCGTAAATAAACACATTTTTTGCGTTTACATTGCAAACGCTGGCTGAATCCTACGAGATAGATCAAAATAATGTACTACAGTATTCTACACCTTAAAAAGGTCTACAAAAAAGTCCGCGATGGTAGATGTCTATCTCTTAGCGATAACCCACAATAACGATTTTTTATCCTATACTTTTTACGAGAAATAATGGCTCTAAAATACATATAAACCTTCCTCTTGAATCACTCTTATCTATAAAAAAAAAAACCACATCAAAATCCGTAGCGTAGTTTTCAAGATCTAAGCATACATAGAGACAGACAGACAGCGGGAAGCGACTTTGTTTTATACTATGTAGTGATCAGCATTGCACCCGTGCGAAGCCGGGGCGGGTCGCTAGTTTGGAAATAATAACAAAAAAAATCCTCATTGGTTGTTAGCTACATGTCTACAGTACTTACTGACCGAATTTAGTTTTAACTTTCAATCTAAAGAGGTTTCCATGATTAAAGTTAAGATTTTATTTTGCAACATAACGCATCTTCAGAAACAGACTTTATTCACAGTCAGAACCAAACCCAAAGCCGTAGCAATCATGTTCCAGCGACAAAAGCAAAAAAAAAAAACTGACAGATAAGCCATCGTTTAATAATCTCGCTACCTCTCACGCCATTGCGAAGATTAAATCGATAGAGGACCCCCTTTACTCGAATCGAATCTGATATATCGACACTCTAGCCGACTAATGAGCAAAGCCAACGGGCTAAGCTAAGTCATTACTGCCCACACATGGCAGTTCGCACGAACTTTCATTTTAACACTGATATTGTCGATAATTTGAGTAGACTACTTGTTGTGTTGTAATGAAAATTCCTACACTAATAATAAAGTTGTGTGTCGATGATAGGGAGATAAGGTTGGACATGACTTTGGTATTGCTTCTTCAGTTTTGTTTTATACTAGGTTTGCCTCGTGGATTTGTTTGCATAAAACTTTCAAGCTAAGTTTCACCCGATCAGAACTGGTATTTCGAAACGTCTTTTCGTAGTTACAACCTCTAAATATATTTTTTAATATGTCTGAATCTTCAGTGGTTTCTATAGCCTATGTCTTTTAGTAATCTCGTAAGCGCTCAATACATAACTATTATCATTAAGGACGTTACCATCTACAGTATTTGTCTCTCCTGCCTTTTTCAATCCATCCAAAGATTGTCTTTCAAAGTTTGCTCTTAGCGATAATACCGCCCATAGTGTCACACTTTGTAAAATTTCTGTATTTATTTCTGTAATTTATATGGTGTACAAAATAAAGAGTATTCTATTCTATTCTTCTACTCTGTTCCATGAAAATTTTATCTTAACCACCAATCCAGAACACAGCAAGGCTGATCGACGACCGATAGGAAATAGGAAAAGAATGTATGTACATCCCGAAATATTAATTTCACCAGTAGCAATGCTATTAAAATCATCGTCATGCTCTACTGTACAACTGACGGTATCATCACAAGTCTATCGGTACTCTGTTACGGATAAGCATAAGTATAGCAACATGAAGTGTAGATCATTGGAAGTCCATTAAACACTGTGTCCATCACGGTTACGTACGATACGTCCCGGAAGGGAAGGCAGTGAAATGGTTTTTCTTTAGTATGTTGCGTGATCTAACTTATACTGTAAGCTATTTTTCTTCTTTGACGGCACGATGTATACGAGACATCATAATATACTGCATCGTAAAACAGGGAGGTGTTAATTGCAGAGAGTGATCGTCATTTATTTGTCACGTCACGCTTCTATTGAAATCTTTGTTGTGTCAGTTCAAAACTTAGTTAAAGGTATTCCCTTAACGGGAGCATTTGTATATACCGTGAGCCGTGACTTAGCCGTGTTACTTCAACCTATTCATAATAATATACAACGTGTAACGTTAAATGCGCAAAACCTGAAAATAGTTTGATCAGAATAACGAGCAGAATTAATTGAACCACTTTTTAATATAGGTCACATTTTTCAAAAAATCTTCATTAAAAACGTTGCCGTGTCTATTTATTAATAGGTCAAGCAAGCCAATGTCAGCGCGGCGCAGCGGTCCGGTGACGACTCCTCCCTCGGATAAAGCGTCGTCGCAGACGCAAGAAACGATCGGAATGGCCAGTAAAACTAAAACAGCACATAAAACCTTAAAAAAAATTTTAATGACTTATTTTCTCTCTGAAATAGGTCAATTGAATTAAAAATCAGTTGGGGTGTCTGAGGTTTTGCGCATTTAACGTTACATGTTGTATATAAACCTCCTGCTGGTTTCAGTTATCTCTCTACACTACCTAGCCGGAAACCCCCGGAAACAACCCCGAAGCTACCCCGGAAAGGGAGTGCCTTAAGAGTCAGTCAGTCTTATCATCTAAAGCAACTATTTCAGCTTGCAAGTATCACTGATGAGGTTATTTGAATGTGCCGTGCATATATTGTACCGGTTGTATTCAATGGTTACCGACGATAGAGCTGCCTCTTGCTACTTTCCACTTGCCATTCTCATAAGCTTAGCAATTATCAGCCCCACTTTACACTAGAGTAAAAATATTCGTACATTTAATATGACTAACGATTTTTTAACATAATAACACCGACACATCTGTTGAAATCGAATCAATATTCCGACAATTATCTAAATTTGAACCACCGAAAATCCATTATACAAACTTTTTTGAACACAACCTCCACGCATGTGGTTTTAAAAAAATAATTATAGGACTTTTAAGTAGGCTGTCAAAATTAATGGGTAAATAGTAGGGTACGGAAAAGAGGTGTGGCGAAGAATCGGTGAACGCAAGGCGTCAATTTTTGAGGGTAACCGATTATTACGCCATTAGATGCACAATCGATATCCTATTGAGTGGTCGGTGCGTCCGAATCCGAACGCACTAGTAATAGTTGCTTGGGTAAAGCGATTAGAAGGAAGTTTTTTTTTTTTTTAGAAATACATTAGATGTTCAATTTCCTTTTTACAATATAACGGTTTCTATATTATATGTGACTTTAGTCACAGTATAACTACCTTCCTCTTTATCTTTAGTTGACGCATTCACGCATCTGTATACTATGGAATCATGATTAGAAAGGTGCCATAATTGATTTCAAGGAAAGAAAAAACATTGCACTAGTTCGTCGGTTTTTTCGGTTTCGTAGAGACCACCATTAAAAAAAGGTGTTTAAATTGCCGGTTGCACTATGCTATTATATCCTCACACGCGTTTCTTATGCTCCTGTCCAAATATTAAGGAAATCTCTGTCCTTTTAAAAGGCTACTACTAATATTAACCACCGCACTCAAAAGTCTGCTGTCAATGTCTGGTGTTTTGCCAAATTCTTTGTCTATGATAGTAGCAGTCTTGCTATTGTTTATAAGAGTCCTTTCAATTTACTCATCCAACTCTACAGAGGCCAATGTTGCTTATTCAACAATGTCGGCTTTAACTTTTAGCGTTATCATGATTAATACCTATTTCCAACTCAGTTCAGGAGTCAGCTTGCGGTGCAAAAAATATGGCAGAATAAGCATAAGCAATTCAAGAGGGGCTTGTGGCGAAATAATAACAGTCGCACGGGTCGATTGAAGGTTAAGCTACGCTTGCCGCGGTCGGTCCATGGATGAACGACCATCATTACATATCAAGACCCCTCCGTGCCTTGGAAAGCACATTAAGCCGTTGGTCTCCGCTGTCATTCGTAGAGCTTTGGCAGTCGTTACGAGTCATCAGAATCCCGAAAGTCTAAAAACCAGTCTTACCAAGGGGTATCGTATTACCCAGTAACTGGGTTGTGGAGGTCAGATAGGCAAGCGCTTCATGTAAAATAGTAGTATTCAACTAGTATTCCGCTGCATTCGGTGAGACTGAAAGCCAACTCTAACATAGTTGGGAAAAGGCTGGGCAGATGATGAAGCATAAACAATTCAGGAGTGACTGATTCATTGCTCAAATGGGTTTCAATCAATGCGCTGACTAGGGAAATACAAACCACAGATATCACATCTACTAACCAGTCCAATCTAATCTACATACTTCCAAACCCAACTGTACAAAGGGCTTTAATTTACAACGCCATAAAAGTTTCATAAATCCAGCTGGCGCCACTAGATGGCGTTACATTCTCACGAGAGAGTATCAACTGGCAGAACAAGAATATTTGATTGACAAGCGCCCAGCGATGCACGACATCCAATTACACAGCTTCTGGTTTCTTAGAAAAAATCGATGAAACCTAGCTCATTACAAATACTAGGTACTGGTACATTATTAATATTTTGTTTGCCTCTCCAAGTAAGGTTTAGTTACTAAGCCATACAGTGTGGCAACAACAGTACGAAAATAAATGAAAATACTATCAATACTAGTGAGGAGTATTTTGAAACTATCAACATGAAGTTAATTTTTTATTTTTTTTATAAACATACTTATTAATAGTGATGGGTTTGTTCAATCGACCGTCTAGCTAGAATAGAGTGACTACACTATTTGATATATTTGAATGAATTATTGTATGCAGACTAGGAACGTCATTAGAAAAACCAATTTTAAATTATTGTCATATCGTTGTTTCTAAACGTAAGTAAAGCGCATAAGTCCGTTGTTTTTAACGTGTATCTTAAAACAAAAGACAGTTACTTTGCAGCAGGAGTGGGTTCACTTAAAAAATGGAACGTGTGTGTTTAGGTAAAAACTCTCGCTTGCCAGTTTAACATGGCCGTTGGCTATTGCCAGATTTCTATAATTCCTTCAACTTCGCTGAATAAATCAGGATTAACAAACGCGTGACCATTACACAGATCGCGCTAGAGTACTTAACGCTAGGAGTACGTCAAGGCAGTATTCTGAGCCCCTACTTCTGTTACCCCCTAATCATTTTATTTTGTTGACGTTCCAAATATATTGTTAAATAAATTACTGAATATCCAGACCAGTGCATTATGGTCATGGCATCAATACGATATCAACACGTGTTCCCTCTGAAGTTGTAACGGTCTGTTTGACCTGCTGATACCTACTCGTCTATACACATATTGTATAAAAACGCGAATCCAATACTCTAGGTGAAATATATTGGAAATACTACTGATGATAAGTCTGGTCTGACATTGACAAAGCCTTATAAAACAAGTCGAAAAAGAGCAACAAAACAAAATCTCGGTGTCGACAAATTTGGTTAACAAAGACATAATGCCGAACATCGCTACGAAACAGCTAAAGACGAGAGTCTCACATCAAATCTAATCTAAACTGAAAAAGCCCACGACTATCTAAGCTCGATATCAAACTATAAACTGTACCTCACGATCAAACGAACGTACATAACCGCTTCACATTCCCCGCGACGTCACGGCCCGTTCCGTTCAACACAACTTTTTGCCCACTCCCGCGCATCAATCATGCCTGACACATCCAATATATGTTTTTGCACGATGCCGCAACGCGCTAACTGTCTACGCGTGCGATTAGCCTTTCTTATTACGTACTACGGATTTCTATTAGACTTTCCACATTTGATGGGGTGAAAGATAATTCCATGGGGCGTGAGACCCGTTGCTTTAATACCTTAATGGTAGATTGATTCGATATTAATTCCAAGGATGCATTAACTGCAGGTGTCTAGGAGTTGACATGTGACTTTTTTTCTCGTGTAATAAATGGGTCAACGTCGTGCTCATTAAGCTTGAATCCTATCAGGAACTAGGGTGTAATTATATGGTTTACGGAAGCTATCAAGAGATAGTATTAAAGCAATCTATATATCATTAGGCGAGGTTTTTGTAGAGTTTGATTGCGAATAATTAATGCTTGTGTCCATGTTGTGCGTAATGACATGCATCAGCTTTAAATACAGCTTGTAGTCTCGCGAGTTTGAAAGCCTGGGTTTCGATACAAACTAGAAACAAAAGAGATCTATACGATCATACATACAGCCGTGCGATTCTGTAACCATCTCACCGTGAAAGCTTGGGTGAAGTGAGCGTGGAGTGAGCTGTCATTCGCTAGGGATTAACAATATTAAGTGCTCACTTCACTTATGATTTCACGGTCAGATTTTTACAGAATCGACCGGCTGCACTAAACTTACATGATGAGTGAAGCTGAAGGGCGAGTTAGAACAAGAAGATACTCACGTAGCTCAATGAATCTTGAATCGAAAACATGCAAATCTGTTCGCAGATCTAGTTTTGAGTCAGGTCTATCTTTAAAGAATGTAGGTTTCTCACCGAAGTTCAGAATTCTTTAGGCTTTAAATTTTAGTGTGAAGTATTGCTTGAGTCTGCTACGATTTTATATAAGAGCGGAAAATTGCTGAAGAATCTTTGAAGATGATATGGTACCAGAAAAAAAAAATAGATTGACCAACCGCAATTGTAGCGTTTGAAGACCTATCGAAGTGATGTTAAAGCTCCGATCAAGGCTACCTACATGTATTTTTGAAGATTTGCATATTAGACGATTGAATGACTCTCATGCGCTTTTCTCTTTGGAGGGGTTACCCACACAGTACTTTTATATGTAACCTTCGTGGATGACAGGCGTGTCAGCAATGTATGAACACGCTTTAGCACGCCTCAAAATGCTAAATCAACAGAGGGGAATGGATTTTTCCGGTGACCATAGCCGATGAGTCAACATTTATGCAAACACAACATCACGCAAATTATGAAGAACTACATAAAATATTGATAATTGTACCAACAGATATTTAACCAGTTCTTAATTATTTTATTTTTTTTTAGTTAAAATTTTATGCACAAGTAAAAAAAAAAAATTGTACAAAAGCGGACTTAATGCCTAAGGCATTTTCTACCAGTCAACCTTTTAGGGCGATGCAGAGACAAAACATGGCATCTTATTATATGGTTCTCTCTCTCTCTCCCAATATTAAGGGGCTCTTAAGTGATCATATTGATAAAAGTGCATAAAAAAAAGATGAAAATTCATGATGACTTAAAATGAAAAGCCTAATGAGATTTTCTTTTAACATCAAAGCAAAGGTTTCAAGTTTTCTCCGTATAAGGAATCATAATTGATTACTTCGGGGATTTAAGACTTCAAGTTCAATTTTCCTCACGGTGTCGATGATGGCAAATTAAAAAAAAAAAACACTGCGCAATGAAATGGTCATCAGCTCGTAGCCAGACTGTGCACCTGCAACCTGATGCTGAAGAAGCAGCTCCATAAACTTCTAGGCAATTATTAAGGGACCTAATAAAATCTAGTGCGGATTGGTAGATGTCACATGTCTTCGAATTTTTTAGTTCAAGAACATGCCGGTTCCCTCACGATGTTTTCCTTCACCGTTTTGAGAGTTGTGGTGATGAAATAATTTAAAGTAAAGCACCTGTCTGGGTCCGAACCTACGACCTACAACTCGTAATTTGTGGACGTTACCACTGGGCCACCACTACTCTTTACCGAAAAGCATTTTTCTTATAATCCTTTTAACGACTTCCTCATCGTTAAACCCACCAAGCGTGTAAGCGTGTCACCCGCAAAAAGAATCAATAAAAAAAAATTCTGCTTTATGCAATTTCATCATCAATTTCTATAAAAGACGATATCCTTTGCCTGGAGACTGGTTAAAGGTGTGAAGTTATTCTTATAATGAGCTCATCAACATATTTCTATGTAGTGTGTTCCATGCCTCAAATAGTTGAAAAAAGCTCATCCATGACGCGTTCGCAAAGGAATCCAGGCTATTCCTAATGAAGGCTTTCTGTCTTAGTTAATTTCATTGTAAGGTGGAAATAATGGGAGTATGTAGTGATGGAGGTTTTTGTTAAACTTAACATACATTATGAACAGGGTTTATGTGTCTTTGACATATTTTCTGCACTTTTTCGTGTCTTCATTAATTTGTACGCGTGGTAGTTTTTGTGTCTTCGACACATTTTCTGCACTTATGGCTTTTTCGTGTCTTCTTATGTAATTATGATATTTTTTTGAACATTTCACAACATAATGATGTACAGACGCCAGCACATCAAGCTACTACAATCTGTCAAATTTCTTTAATAGATTTCCAACTTTATTGCTAGAGCATAAGGTTCAAAGCTGATTGGGAAAATTTGACAGTTTCGGGTAGCTTGATGTGCTGGCGTCTGTACCTTCTTGTTCTTTTAGCGTCGACGGTAGTTTGATTTCATATGGTTTGTGTCCACGCTGATTTCGGGATCAGTAGCATTCTTTAGGTGTGATACCCTGATATTTCTAAACATTCAAAATAAAAACCCATTCATATACACAGCCTGGGATGACTTTGGGATAGTTTTGATGTCATTCGACTAAGTCATTTCGATAAGTTTTTTACAACCTTCTATAAAGATGCATCCAAAATCTGCAAACCTGATAACACTACTATTGTTTTCACTACACGTTTTCGAAATCCTCAAAAGGCAATGATACCTACATCTTAAAGCCTACAACAGCCTACAGTGCCTGAATCTCAGCGTTAATCTTCGCAAAAAACTGTGAATCGATCTGCCAAGCCCTTTTACTGAGGGTAACGTGCGTTCCAAGGCTCCGGGAGACAAGGCCGGACGAGACAGGGCCATTCCGAACGCACTTGATAATTATCAGTTTAACGTGCCTTACCTCTTTTAACGGAAGAGGTTGGGTAATTAGAGTTTTTATGCCGTTTTAAGTGTTGTGATCTCCTTTGTGAATGAAGGACGGTGGTGTTTGGCGCCAGATGTGAGGTTTTGTTTCGAAAATAGAGTAACGATGGCATTATGACGGCGCTTGTAATGTTGGAGGATGTTAATCGGTGTATATTTTTTTTTGCGATGTGTTGCGATTTCTGTTTTCCTTGCAACTAAAATAAATTGATTTTTATTAAAAACTTACACATAGTACACAAAAATAATATTAGCATGTAGTTTTAACTAAGAGAAAGCTTAGACTGATTTAGCAGCGCGTCCCAAACTAGGCACAGCCTGTATCTTGGTGACCCAATCACTATACAAAATTACTAGTTGAATCAATTCGGCTACCGCAAGATTGGTATTGAAAATGTCATAATAATTCACTATTAATCATTTATAATTTACAATTTTATTATTATAATTTTTACAATTCATAATTAGCTATAAAAAGTAGGTAAGTAAAAAGAATCTAGAATAAAATTAAATAAATGTTATGCCTTTTTTTACATGGAATAAACATGCAAAATAGTTGAGGTGAGTAAATGTGGGGTGTAGTGTGTGTGTAGTTGTGTGTGTTATCAGAGATTGTGGTGGGTGTTAACTTAAGCAGCTGAGTAAACTTTCTGTTTTGTCATAAGTCTTAAAATCCCATATCTAAGTACTACAATGTTCTCTAACCAAATAATCTTTAAGATCTTTGCGTAGTCACATACATCCCAAATGTTTAATACTATGGTGCAGATAAAGGAGTAAGTAATGTCTAATTCTTAGGTACAAACAAGGCAAGAAAAACTCGTCCCATTTTATTTCATATCCACGAGACCACGATATGCAAGTTATGGAACGTAGTAAGTACTTTTTACTTCAGTTTGAACTCTTTTAGCATAATTATTTCGTGACGACACGAAAAAACTCTGTAGAACTCATACCAGCTACATTACTTCCATATTTCCTATTTAAGGAAAAATATTCCACACCTAAACAGGTGGGCTTAAGCACCAACATCCTAAATAAGACGTCCTTTCCACACAAAAGCAGCAATTTCCAATAGCATGATAAAGTGGACGTATCAAGCAATAATTTCCAATATGTTTTATGGAGCGGCTCAACGGTATTAAAAGGCGCGTAATAATATTGACGGCGTAATCCACGGGCCAACATAAACTGAACGATATCGCTGCAAATCCGACTTAAGTTGCGAAAAGCTGGCCGATCAATTGTGATAGTGATGTGTTTTGGCTGGTTTTAGAGAATGCGTGATTTAAAAAATACATTTTTAAAACTTATTCATGATATTATGTGTTTTAGCTTGTTTAACAGAAAGCGTGATAAAAAAAATGTCGGAGTACGCCATTATTCACTAAGGGGATAAAGTAGTATCTTATTGTCGTGGGCGCTATTTTGAATCCTGAACTCAACGAAGGATTCTAGAGCTCAATCCTGAGTGCAGTGAGGAGATAAAGGTGTCTTCGGTGAACAGATTGGAATTTGTAATGTGGATATTGTTAGTAAAAGTTCCAATCACCAAAGTGATCAATCACGAACATTGTATGAACAAGTAACAGGCTGTATGATGAAGTAAAACGTGCGCGAGCCAAATTAAAAAAATAAACGTACTATTCTTCATAAGTTTCACTTACTTATTTTTTCACAGAGGGTGATAAAAAGTAGAGTGTCCACCTCAGGAGCAACACTATTTTAAGCTCGAGTGCCGTACTTTAAGTCCCTCGCTGCGCTCTGGATTCTACTTTAGAAACCCTTGCTGCGTTCGGGAATCAACTCTAGAATCATTCACTCCGCTCTGGATTCATAGAAACTCTCGCCTTCAAAAGTAGTTGTTTGCTCCCTTTGCAAACAATCTACTATTTTTTGGATAACGTTTCCATACGTTTTTCTCAGTTTACGTTCTAAATTCAAATCAGATTAATGAAGTTACCATTATGAAATTGAGACTAGCCTAGGGCTTAAAAACTTGCTTTAATTTAGGTTTGCATGACATATAATTTGACGTTAGCGAGCAGGTGGTGTGAAAAAAATAAAACAAGCTTTTTTATTGCGGATTTATTTTTTATTGTAATTCATGATGGCATTTTTACGCAATTAAAAAAAATCCCTAAAGAGAGAGAACGCGTGATATAAAAAGGGGAGCCCTGATTAAAAAAAAAAATGTTGTTACTGGTTATTCGTTATATTTTAACGCATTTTTAGAACATCATTCCGTCACCTCGGAACAATAATTTTTTAATTGTATCTCATTAGTCAACGCTTGATAGGTTAACGTCATTACAACCGGTTACTTAAATATTTATAAATCTTAATTAATTAATTAAACTAAACGTTCAAAGGAAGATCTCTGTCTGTGGGCGTAAAATTGTAATCGTAATTTCCGGTAAATCGGTGCAAAAATTTACAAAAGATACCTAAAAAGACATCATCTATGTAAAGCTTTTTCTGCACTTTTTTTTAATTAACCAATGTAACTTGCGAAAACTCATGCAGAACAAATATTTGAAAAGCTATATCTAATCTAAATAAAAAATAAACAAAAAGCGCATCCCTTTAAAAACCGAAAACGATCAACAAAATCCATTCATATACAACCAAATTCCCGTATCCTGTCCGTACGTCCACGTGAGGTTATTAAGGCCTAACAGATAACACCCGCGATAGTTTGACACAGTGACAGGTGCCACCCGGTCCCATGACCCGCTTGACCAATCGCACCATTATTGTTACAAATTGCCCTCTGATCCGACCCCTGATTGTGTACGGAAGACGTAATTACGTATTTCGAGTGTGTTTCCGAACGTCTTTTTTATGGAGCTGTCATTTTGATAATCAGGTGTTTTTGACGTTTGTTTGAATTGAACTGATTATTTTTTTGGGGTTCTTGCGTCCTTCACTTTTTGGTTTCAGTTGATAGTGACATTTACTTTGATGGTTTCATAAAAACAAGGTATTTACGCGTTTAGGTTCTTTATTTTTTTGCAGAGCCTAAACAAAAACTCGAAGGAATATAGGTACCGAGGAAAAAAAAATGGAACTGCAATCAGCGGGAAAATACTTTATTGAAAATTACACATCAAATTATGTTTTTGTTTATTATGACTGAGTGTTGATATGTCTTTCTATGAGTATTTATGTTTTGTCTCTAGATCTAGAAGGTCAATTCTGGGTTGTGGAGGTCAGATAGGCAGTCACTCCATGTAAAATACTAGTACTCAGCTGCATCTGAGACTGAAAGCCGCCGGCAGATGATGATCTAGAAGGCCAATTCCCGTTATTGAAAACGTTTAAAATCTAGTTGAAATTTCATCTCAGCGACCATCAACGTCAAAAACTTGTCAAAAATGGAGGAAGTTAGAGGTATCTTTGACAGATTGACACTGAGTCTGATCTCAGTGTCAATCTGTGAACGTTCATAAAATTACGAGAATTGCCCTTTGCATATACAAGGTGTAACTTAAATAACGCACAACCTCTTAAGGGGTCATTGTACTCATCATTATGAACAACTTTTACTATGGGACCAAACCTGAAATCGCGAAAAATAAATCAGCTGTTCCCTACATTTATGTTCGCATAACTCGTCAAAATGTAGGGAACAGCTGATTTATTTTTTGCGGTTTCCGGTTTGGTCCCATAGTAAAGTTGTTCATAATGATGAGTACAATGACACCTTAAGAGGTTGTGCGTTATTTAAGTTACACCTTGCATATATATTTTTTTACAAGTACCTAAATGTTGATAAAAACCTACTGTATGCTTATCGCGGGATGTGGTCATAATACTCATTTTGTTTACGCCGCTCGATTTTCCGTGTGAAAGTTATCTAGTAAATCCCTTAAGCTCTACTTATCGAGTATGAAAGAAGCGAGACAAACATTATTACTCGCATTTTATGGTAGTAGTTTACTTAGATGACATGATAGTTCATAATGTCTTAATATTGTTGGTCCGTGAGTTTATTGGTGTAACGGTATTTATTATGCTTTGCATATTGTGTTTTTAGTACTTAACCATACATGCAAGAGCGATTTGCTATAGAAAAAAAAAAACGACGGGTTGCACTCCGGGAGTGCCGGCAGAAGTGAAAACTTAAATATTAACGTTGTGCATTTTTTATATTTTGGAATGGTTAGGGAATCATTTTGCACGAATTGCTTTAATTATCAGTATAAAAGTACTATCATTTATGTCGTAGAATACAATATTTATTTATTGCGCTATCTTGCACAAACATGACAATTTATATTACATTAAAAAGTTTATCTCTCAGAAAAATCAACTTCCATCCATAATTTCGACGACTTTTTCACCATCATTATTACCAGAACCATTATTTTATTATTTTTTTAATTTTTTCACGTCCACCGGAGGTGTGCCATATGTTCCACCAGTTATCTGTAGTTCCCAAATTTGCAGATTTATTGTCGAGAGATGTACCTTCAAGTCTATCAATACATTCTAACTACAATTCTAATTAATTCATTCATTTAAGTTAAGTTTGTTTCTGTAACATAAACACACACGAACATTCGCGCAAGCACCCTGCCCCACCTAAACTAAACAACAGGCGCAGGCATACATTTTCGCCGCGCCGCCGGCTGTCTACTCACCATCCGTCTTACGAATTTTCGATCAGGGTCACGTGTCCTGACGCGAGTTTTACATTTTTTACCCGTTATAAAAAAAGTGTACAACGCCGCTAAAGAAGTTTTCACTTCAAAAATATAATTGCAAAAATTACAATATCACCTTGCACCCTAGTTCAGCCGGTCGATTCTGTAAAACCTTACCGTGAAATCATAAGTGAAGTGAGCAGTGTCAATAGTACTAATCCCTAATGACAACTCACTTATACTCACTTCACCTAAGTTCTCAGGGTGAGATTTTTACAGAATAGCACTACTGTTCACTTTCTTTCACAATCCGAACGATTTTGAAGAAATTCCTAACCCTGCTTCATATGTTAGAAAAAATCGTTTGCTTGACAACGTAAATAACGCAATGAATGTTGTCGAATTGTCAAAATGAAAGGCACTGTAATTGTAAGTGTGTTACGTAATTACCCCGCAGAAAAGCACGATGTTATGTGATATAAACTTTAGAATGGGTCTATTAATAATTACATACATAACTTTTTTTTGATATAAATATATGATGATAATGACGATAGATACATGTGTAATAAAAGGGCTTCATTTGTTCATATAATAAGGACTGTTATATCTTTTAATGAATTAAGATAAGATGTGACACTTCCCTCTTTATTAAAACCTAAAATTGAAATCTTCATCCAATTCTTTTATCGCTAACATTATTTAAGTTTCTGAGATATCTTGTTGAATTAATCATTTTGTATGGATCAGATATTTTATGCTATCTACCCTATCTCTAGATAATTTGATTCGGTCTCGTTTGGTTTAATTTTAACCGACTTCAAAAAAAGGAGTAGGTTCTCAGTTCGTCGGAATCTTACAGTGAAGAACAAAGAAATAGAAATACCTAATGAATGTAATATTATAGGGAAGAACGGGTAAGAAACTCCAAGGACACTCTTTAAAATCAAGACCTTTTTTATCACTGATCATAGACAAACCTAATTCATAACTTGATAACACGTACCTACTCGCATAGTAATTAAAAGTTTCCACTGAACTAAAAGTCTGTCTAATTACAGACATTGATCAAATCATCAGCGATTAACATTAAAACCGATAATTATCGCAGAAAAACATAAATTAAAATACACACGTAAAATAATGTACGAGTTATACGAAACACCGCGCTTCGGTATTGCCAGATCAATTAAAAACACGTACAGGTAATGTGTTGCCAGCGTTGAATATTTAATATTGCCGCGTTATATTGTTTGACAATGCTGTTAATGTCAGTTTGGCATGTCATGGCGTTCAGGCGATGACTATCAGGTTTTTTCAATAATTTTCGAATATTATTAAGCAATTTAAATTCATAGAAATCGAATGGTGTTCTCGTTAATCAGTCATTGCTTTTATATGGGATGTATTTTTTTAATTTAGAAGTGGAACAAAATAATATTTTATCTAGTTCAAAGAAATATCTTAAGTCCTCTGTAACACTTAGCTCTTTTACCAAGCCAGTATGTAAACTCTGGGAAAAGCAACCAAAACACCAGAAAAAATAAACCTTTTTTTATAAGCGCCTGATTAAAAATAGAACTGAAAACTAAAACCTTCTTGCACGAATCCCACAAAAATTGCCAGCATAAAAAAATCCCTCGTCCGATCAAATGGATACCGCAAATGAGCGAACACAAACCACACTCAGGTAAAAATTAACCCCTCGATCGCGACACTCGATGTTTTAAACATGTTATTAAGATAAACGGGGTCGCCCCTACCCTCAACCACAGAATAGATACATACAGAAGGCCGGATTCGCACGCATACATAAACACGCTACACGTATGCGTGTTTGAGATCGCCGTACGATATTTATAACACAAGACATGTCCGTTATTATTCTAAGAGGTGATACAGGGGATTGAAGTAGATGCAGTATCCTATATTTTGGCGTCGCTTGTCTCGTCAGATAGTTGTGATGTTCCTTCGATGCCATCGTGCTGCCACTTGTTGCCTTCTACAATATGGTAACATATATTTCGCTGCATATATTTGTCCACCTCTGTATATTTATGTGCTTGAAGTAATAAATAAATAAATAACATATATTTGGCGTCATCTTGACGAT
This sequence comes from Eremobia ochroleuca, assembly GCA_949629135.1. Taxonomy (NCBI): domain Eukaryota; kingdom Metazoa; phylum Arthropoda; class Insecta; order Lepidoptera; family Noctuidae; genus Eremobia; species Eremobia ochroleuca. The sequence continues at coordinate 8,857,840 of OX451408.1, forward strand.
AGATATTAAAGGATGAATGATGAAATCAGATATTATTGCAGACCTGTTCATGTATTTATGATCATGACGATACGCGTGTATGTGTTTGTGCGTCTGTTTTACACTCGTTGTATGAAGCCGACCTTCTGCACTTATCTATTTTGCGCCCCAACCCCGGATATTAGGGTTGATCGGATGTATTGTATTTAATTGGTTCGTGTTGTTCGTATTTGTATAATTGTGAACATAGTCCGTTTGTAACACACGACAGTTTTTTAATCGATATGAATTTGTTATGGGGATTTATGTGTGGGAATTTTGGCGTTGATGTCTTTTGTTGAAAAGGAGGTTATTTTAGTGCCTACTAGTGCTTTGTTAAGGTTTTTTCTTCTACGACTTATTTTTGGAATGAATTTTAGCTCAATTTAATCTCTGTTTTATCTTAAAATTCACATCGCTCCAATAGGATTAAAAAAAAAAATTCAAAGACGCCAACTCAAACTCACTAAGGGATTTTGTGGATATTAATTCAGATTTGTTACAGCTGTAATTGCAATCATGTCATTTGGTTAATTTTTTTTTTTTAATTTTATTTAAGTATCTTTTACATGTCAACGGGGCTACCTATTAACACTGTAATTTGTAAACATTGTAAAAACCAATTATTCTTAAAGGGGTACTGTGGAATTTCTTGCCGGCCCTTCTCCATAGGAAACGATCAGCTGGAACCGTGCATCTAGCTTCTGACGTTTCATAAATGCCCATGTAGGTTTATGTGAAATAAAATAGTTTTATTTTGTCTTAATAACATTTAGGATGGTTTTATCGCGTCCACAAAATGATCAAATACCTCAATTCAAACTAATTTTCAGTTACATTTCCTTTCCTAAACTTCCAACTGCCATAGGCTAAAAAATTCGCTTTCACCAGTTCTAAAATAAGCGTAAACAAAAGACTGCCTCCGCATCATACCTTTCATATATTAGAGCAACGGTAATGCAGTAAACGTCAAACGTTAACGAAGTTCGCAGAAGTGTGCAAAGTTCCTAATTGGTCATAAACAATGAATGGGGCTCACACCTCGGGCTTGCGCTGAGATTGACACTGGAGGCGTATCTGGAGCTTGTGAAGTTTCAGTAATGAAGTATGGAAGGGAAAGCATGGCCAGAGGCTTTTCAGCATTTGTCCTTACTTCTTCAAAGATATTCTTTCATACCTTTTCGCGGAAAGTAAAAGAGACAAGTCATTTCACTGTAAGTTGCATAGGTATCTGTTTCAAAGCATAATATCTGATATATTATGATACATATATACAAGGTGTAACTTAAATAACGCACTACCTAATCATAAGGGGTCATTCTACTCATCATTATGAACAACTTTTACTGTGGGACCAAACATGCATAACTCGTCAAAATGTAGGTGATTTTTTTTTCATCTTTGCTTCTTCCAATTTAACATCATCTATTTCGGAAAGGCTTTCGTCCATATGAAATCTAAGAAAATATGTCATATATTCATATAGCAAACAAAAAATCTTACTGTATTGAGTATTGATTTGATACAATTTAACAATATAATTATGTAGTGTCATGTATGATGTGCCTTTGAATGGTCAAAGAGTTGCACTCAACCCTGGGCAAGAATAATATTAATCTACTTATAATTTTTTTTTCAGTAGTATTCCGGAGTCTGGATTTGTGCCCGATTGATGGTAAAGTTATGGCGTGATGTTATGTTTTTATGAGTTATTTTTCTTTATCGAGGGTAAAACAGTGCAACTCTTCAAAGACGCGCATGTTTTTCATACATGACACAACACATATTGTTAAACTGTATCAACTTAATACTCTGTGACGAAACCGTTATATTCGCGCGTCTAACACCGACACGTTAGCAATAGTGACGGTAACAAATACTTCTGTCTATGAGCTTGCGCAAACACCATTCATTTCATTACGAGCGGACGGATTTCCATACGCTGTGTGGCAATCGTTTTAGTTACACTAGGTTAGCCGTATGTTTGCGATTTGTGGGATATGTGAACGAATATCTTGCGATGTGTGATATTTCGTGGTGAATGTCAATCTATATGCATACTAAGAATAAAGTTTAAGAGTTTGTTTGTTTACGCGAAATTGAAATAAAATCATTTTAAGCATTAAATTTATGAAGCATTGTTTATAATAATGATTTTAGCTTTTCTAATGTAATTTTAATCTTTTTTGGATATTATTTTGAGACTGAGTCAATAACTTTCATTGATATAGTGTTAATAGTCTAAAAGTAAAATGGCTGTATGATATCTGAACGCACGCACATGACGAAATTATGGGTTCCGTATTTTTTACGGATTTTGGGTATTCGGTATCAGCACTATCCCCCGAAAACCATGAAAATGACAACCATGACGATAAATGGTTAAATTATAATGGCCTCCAACAAAAAACAAAAATTCTGTGGAAAAAATTATAGTAGCAATCTTCGATTTGTAAACCAACCTCTGCCGTTTATAAGAAACTATGTATTTATTTTCAGATCATTTACAGACGAAATCAGAAAATGACAGCTCTTAAAATTATATCCCGAGCTGCAGAACGATAGCTTGGGCGTAAGCTGTCGTTCTGCAGCTCGGGTACCTACTTCGCCCCGCAACCCCTGCACAAATGCCCTGCGAAAACGCTCGCGTTGACCCACTGTAAGAAAGGCTGGATTGTGCAAATTGGTTAAAATCTAAATTTTACGAGGTTGTGATAGACGGACAGAGAGACAGACCGACAGACACATAGACAGACGGCCAGGACGAAATTATAAGGAATCCTTTACGACTAACGGGGACCCTAAAAAAATAAATTCGGTTCATATTGGCAGATGCACGTGCATTAGATGAACCGTCTCATTTTTGAATTAGGTTGAAAATATCGAAATGATTCCACTTTGAACTTTTAAAAAACCGGAAAAGTGCGAGTTGAACTTGTGTGGAGAGGGTTCCGTGCGAGAAATGTTATATACCATGTTTTTTTACTAATTATTTAGAACAGGAACCAACTTAATATTGGAGTTGAAAAACATGTTCTCCCATACATTCCAACTGCAAATGTAAGTATGTAAGCACTATATTGAGAGATTTGCTACGGTATTTTAAGACCATAGACTTCAGATAGCATCTTCTGAAATCTATAATCTCAGTTTTTTTTTCTTCTAAATTTTAGGCTCAGTGGTTTCAGAGATATTAGGTCTATTTTCTTAATTAAATAATAAATAACTTGTTTTTAGTTGTTATAAAAATATATTGGTGACGCTCACGACAAGCCCTTTCATTTGATATCACACGGTACCTACAGTAAGCAAAGCTATTTTAAATTTTCTAATGTGACCCCATATTCAAAATTAACTTATTTATATTACACGTCGAATTCAATGTTGTAGCAGCGTAACATTTTAAAACTTGAGGGGTACGCTCATACTGATGCTGTGTGTACTTGATGTATTCTTCAAGAAACAGAATACGAGTATTCTTCATCTATGGGTGCAGTGAAAGGCCACAAAGGGATACGACACGTAAAGAATATATACAGTAGCGTGTGGCAAAGAAGCACTGTTAGGTCATTACAAAATACCCAGGCTCATTTTCTTTAATACCCAACACAGTAAGCTACAAAACATAAACGAACAAACCACAATAAATGTAAAACGCCTCTAAAACTACAATTAAACTGTACCGCTAATAAATATACAGATATATCCGGGCAGAACAAATACAAATTCGAAACTTAACACTAAAATGCTGTGTGAAAGCTATGTTGAATCGCGGGCCGCCCAGCTATAAAGTCCAGTGGTACTCGGCCCCACTAATTACGGTCATTTGGCCATAAATACTGGCCATCGATCATAAAGGCTATAACTCGCGGTCATAAAGCGGAGATAGGGATATATGTGAATGTTTTCATGCAAATATCTTGGTTAGTTGGTTAGTCTATCGCATTCAAAGGGCTGACCTTTTGTGAGTTTTTATGACGTTTCCGTAGTCCGACTACGGTCGCGATATAGGGCCCCTTCCCACGGCAAGATCCCGTTTTTTGCAGTTACGGTTTTTTGCAGGATCGCGTTTATTTATTTATTTATTTATTTATTCATTTGGGAGAACAAACAGCTACACAAAAGTTTCTTAGTTAATAAACCTTAATATATAAAGTGTATAATGTAAGTGTAACTCACGACGTTATCCACATGTCACCTTAAATATATTTATATACACGAACTAACTAGGCATGCGAGTGAAATTACATTTAGTTGAACGTTTAAACGTAATCAGTTATAATTTAGATTTAGTTTGTTAATTTTCGGATTACAGTATTTCGAAATACATTAGACGAAAGTTTAGTGGTGTACGTTTATAAATCTACTTATACACACAAGCATCCCGTTTGCAGTATCCGGCAAACAGGATGATTGTGTGAATATGTATATTTAAACACGTAAAACGGTATCCTGCAAAAAACCGTAACTGCAAAAAACGGGATCTCGCCGTGGGAAAGGGCCCTTAGATGAAAAATGCTGGAAGTTATTAATGGCGACCGTCATATAAATGGTTTGATGTCTCTATTTGCTGGTTTAAAGCCAGGGTGGTTTATGGAATGTATTAAATCTTTAGGTACCAATACAATATTTGTAAGTGAGGATATAAATAAATAAATAAATATACCAATTGATAGTTTACTGTGTCCAGCCGGTAGATTCTGTAAAAATCTCACGGTGAAATCATAAGTGAAGTGAGCTTGAAGTGAGCAGTGTCAATAGTGTTAATCCCTAATGACAGCTCACTCCACTTCACCCAAGTTTTCACGCTGAGATGGTTACAGAATCGCACGGCAGAAGGCCAATTCTTGTAAATAAAAACGTTCCAATCTAGTCTCAATCTCATATCGGCGACAATCAATGTCAAAAACCTGTCAAAAATGTAGGGAAATTATTGGTATTTTTAACAGTTTGAGACTGAGATGAGACGACGAACGTTCGTAAAAATACGAGAATTACCTCTATCAGAGAGACAATTCTCGTATTTTTAAGAACGTTCGTTTTCATGTATCCATCACTTTTCCAGGATTTATTTTACCTATGAGTAAATACCCATGGTTCCAGTTTACTAAGAACAATTTGATTTAGAACGGTTTGCTTTATCTTGTGCATCATAAACTATCACAAAATCCAAGCGATATTCTTTCAGCGGAAAAGTTTTTTCACATAAGGCATTATCGCTTAAAAAGAACTCATCCCGGAAAGCAATTAGTACTAAACATTTTAGCGATGCGATGAAGCGATGTTAAAGCGATATTATTTTGTCAAAATAAATTTTATATTCCGTGGTTTTATGACGGATTATCATAATCCGACGATTAGTGGCGCGATCAGCCACAATTAGTATTGATCCCATCAGAAACAGTCACATCCCAATAAATCAATAAATATCTACATCGGACAACAATAACGTAGAAACCATTTTGTTTTTTAAACTCATTCGCGTTATAAATCATTGTGATTTTATTCATATCCTCAAAGATACGTCTCTTAGGACCAATTTGTACAGTCCGTCCACAGTCATTCTACCTCTGACAACAGCAACCTAACAACAACCCTATTGTGACGAAAATAAAGATCACAATCATTTTGGCAGAATTTTCAATGGCAGCAACCCAAAAGCAGCCTTATTATAATAACAATAAAGATTACTGTGGTTTGGACATTGATGCAAAATCTGAGGTAAAATCACTGGCTGTAGTAGAACGGTTCTCCTAGATTAGAGCAAACTGCCTCGAGACGACTAATTAATCTAGCTACGTCCGGACGGCAGGGTAATTGCGTAACACACTATCCGTAGCAATGGGTTTCATTTTGACAGTTCAATAACTTTCATTGCGTTATTTACGTAGCTAAGCAAACACATTTTTCGAACATGTGCAGCAATGGATATATGAATATGAGAAATATACAAACTCACTTATTAACATACCTAATTTATATGCCATTGTATAGATGATTTAATTCTGTACTTTTCAAAAATTTATTTAATGCAGTAGGAACGAAAGAAACATCGAATATTTCCAAAAAATATCCTGTCAATCAAGTGTGAAAACATTGTAGCTTGCGAAAACATTTGTTAATGCATTTGTTTCACCCATAGGAGAAGTCCTTATATAACCTTAAATACACCTTATATATACCTTATATATATTAACTTGCGGACTTCCTAGTTCTATAGAACTAGGAAGTCCGCTTTTTTCTTACACTTTTTTCTTAAAAATAATTGTAGTCTATGGACTATAATTATTTTTAAGAAAAAAGTTTATTTCGTTGAGTTCGGGAGATGACTTTAAGTGTAAAGAAATTAATACTAAATTGAGAGCACCTGTAGCAGTCCGGAGTCTGGATTTGTGTTCGGTCGATGGAAATAGGCTTGATCCCTATCTTCTTCTTCTTCTTCATCTTTAAAAATATACAACATGTAACGTTAAATGCGCAAAACCTCAGAGACCCCAACTGATTTTTAATTCAATTGACCTATTTCAGAGAGAAAATAAGTCATTAAAAAAATTGTAAAGGTTTTATGTGCTGTTTTAGTTTTACTGGCCATTCTGATCGTTTCTTGCGTCTGCGACGACGCTTTACCGACGGAGGAGTCGTCACCGGGCCGCTGCGCCGCGCTGACATTGGCTTGCTTGACCTATTAATAAATAGACACGGCAACGTTTTTAATGAAGATTTTTTTTAAAATGTGGCCTATATTAAAAAGTAGTTCAATTAGTTCTGTTCGTTATTCTGATCAAACTATTGTCAAGTTTTGCGCATTTAACGTTACACGTTGTATAGTTTTTAGTTTGGCTCAACATTCAGCAACGCGAATACCGTTCGCTGTCGAAACCATTATGTCCTCACGTATATGACAGAACATGCGGTGTAAGATCAGAGATGAGCCATTGTCTTTGGAGAGACGTCGCATACGAGTACACACCGGAGGTCTAAGCCGTCCATGAATCCCCAATTGTGCCCTTTATTACTTGGGACTTAAACATAAGTTAATAAGGCAAAATGTGTGTGAAATAAAGGTAAACCTCTATCAAAACCTTCCCGGATTACCTACAGACGTGATGTTAAGTTTTAAATTCAGAGACTCTCAAAACCAGAAGCATAGCGTAAGTATAATCAACCTATAATTTTGCAACTACTGGGGCATAGGTCTCCTCTCTATAAGAAGGAATGAGCCATAATCCACAATGCGAGCACAGTGCGGTGATGGAAAAACATCGTGAGGAAACCGGCATGTTTTAGAAAAAAACCAGAAAAAGAAGAATAATTATTCGATAACTAACAACCAATCCTACCAGCTAGGGCTTGCAAATATCCGGAATTTTTATATTCGAATATTCGATATTTTTCTGTTATTATTCGAATAATAAACATTTTCGAATTATTGGAACGATAAAGTTTTTCGAACATTCGAATACAAAAATTGCGATATTCGAATATTCGATCAATTTCCATTTCATCAGACTGATGCAAGCCCTACTACCAGCTTTAAGTGTTAACAATAAAACCTCTAAGCTCAAAAGCGCTTCATTTGTTTACCATTTAGTACCCGACCAGCCATTACAGATGATAAAACTTTCGTGTATCTCCACAGTTAAAATTAACGAATAGCTAGACGGCTCGTAACAACTTAAACTTTAATTAAAAGTAGAAGCTCAACCAGCCGGTAAAACTACAGAAATATGCTTCTGAAGTGATCAGCAATTAACTTAGAAAAAGCGTATCGTAATTTTATAATAGCTACACGGTGTAATCGACCGTTTATCCCGAGTTTTCGCTATTCGTAAACTGAAATAATAACGGTAAATATTTGTAAGAAAAAAGATTGTAAAAGATAGCGTGGTTTCCCACACTAGTGATTTGAATTGGTCAAATTATTTAAAATGTGTACGATTTTTACGGGTATGTGTTTCACGTTTAGCTTTTTTTTACGTTCTTGCGTTTGGAGCAATTTAGAGATTTGTAGCGAGCGGTTTTGGTATTTAGTTAGGGTATTTTAGAAATATGGACCGTTAAAGGTATTTTGGAAATGAAGGCTTTTGGAAAAGGGGCCCGTGGCTAATTAATAACAACTACACAAGTCGATCTTCAAGGTTAAGCAACGCTTGTCAAGATCAGTCCATGTACGTGTGACCATCCATTACATACCAAGATCTCTTCGTACTTCGGAAAGCACGTCAAGCCGTTGGTTCCGGCTGTCATTTTTAGACCTTTGACAGTGGTGACAGGTAGTCAGAAGCCCTATAGATGAAAAAACGCTAGGCAGATTGAGTATGTTCATCATTTAAAGTTGTTCCTTCCTGTGTTCAATATAAGGCAAGTCCCATTTTTTAACCGACTTCAAAAAAAGGAGGAGGTTATCAATTCGACTGTATTTTTTTTTTTTTTATTTTTTTATTTATGTTTGTTACCTCATAATAACCGACTGGGTGAACCGATTTTCATGATCCTTTTTTTATTTGAAAGCTGGTGCTTCCCGTGTGGTCCCATTGTCACCATTTCAATATCTGATGATGGGATCTTGTAGAAATCGGGGGAACTCTTCAATAAATAACAGCAGATTAACCGCGATTATTGCTATAGCATATCTAAGCATTGTTTACACCATCACACAACATAATATCACGCCTGTACTCACTACAAAGGTTATAATTTTTTTTTATGATAATAATAATTACGCAATCGCACAACATAACATCACGTCTGTACCCTATAAACGCAGATGCAGCTTCCTGTCACTGATATTTACATAGCAAGTAGTGTTTATATGAATTTGATTGGGGTAGATATAACTAAAAAGTGAAAAATAAAAAATTTTATATAAAAAAAAACAACCGACTTCCAAAAAAACACTACAAAGTGAAAAATAATTTTAATTTCGGAAGTCGGTGTCAAAAAACCAAAATGCGGAACCAACGACACCGACTTCCAAAATTAAAATTATTTTTCACTTTGTAGTGTTTTTTTGGAAGTCGGTTGTTTTTTTTTATATAAAATTTTTTTTGGCGTTACTTTTTACATTTTCCGGAAAAAAAAATGAAATGCAGTTTTACCAAAATTAAGCGCCATTGCAGTCAAACTTATTTCACAAGGAAAATGCAATTACGAGTAGTATTGCCAATCAACCTAAACAGGGTCATAAGACTCCAAGGTGCCTCAAACGATATTGTTTTAACCTTTTAAAACCCAAGGCTGGGCAAATTGTCCAATTAAACGATTTTTCACAGAGAAATCGTTACTGTTCATTTATTTATTTATACCTTTGATTTGGATGTAGTGTTTAATTCATTGAGGTTATCGCACTGGCGTAATGGTGCCTGCATAATTTTGAAGTTTAACCATTTGTTTTTTTTTATTTTATAAAAAAAGATTTTTCCCTTATTTTATTTATTAGGAAAATACAATAGGAAAATGTGTCTTTTTCTTGTAGAATCTTAAAATTTGTTAGCATGTTTTATGATATTTAGTAACTCACGTTTTATTAAGTTAAAGAATCTCTTTTTTTATTTAGCATTTCACTAATTTAATGTAATAAAATTCAATTGCGTGACAAATTAAATTAAATGCTTAGTTTCAAATTATTAAATTGATTTTGGAACGATAAAACATCTGAATATATCCTCCCACGCGAATTTTATTCGGTGGCGACAGACCGGTAATTCATTACTCGGTAATTTATTAGAAGTTTAAAACGCATCTATCTTAACACCGTTCAAAATAAGAACGAACCGTAAAGAAAAAAAAAATGTGCATAATTTTTGCTAACAGACGTTACAAAAATAAAATAAAAATATTTGGAATGTTTTCCCATGCCTAATTACCACCTTCTATCTATCTATGATTTTAAAAAGATCTCTCCAGCGAGAAAGCGATATTCTTTTTTTCACAAACAAATCAGTTAAAGTCAGGACAATCAATTTTATATACGAAATGATGAGAATTTATAACTTTAGAGCATTGTAATAAAAATATTAGCTGCATTTAGAAAGTATCTAACAAAAAATGGCCATTTTTTTATCCCACGGATACTATGTCGAAAATATTGATGTAAATGCCACGCTATTATTTATTCAATCAGCATACAAAATAGCAATATATAACCATAAAATGATTTAAAGAAACGCGAAAATATAATTATTAAACGAAACGTTTTACATAATTCACAATTGGTTCCGTTTTTAGTGATGAGCTCACTGCTCACTGTCATATCGATATAATTCTATGTATACCGATTATAATCGAAATGTACGATGGATCGGGTTGTACGTGACGTTTGATCACCTTGATTAGTAGTCAATTAAGTGTTCCCATAACACCGTCAATAAAAGTATTCGGTGATTTCGGAGTATTTTGTTGTAATCAATTTTTTGATGTCGGCGTCCGTTTGAGGAAGAACAAATGGTTCTTTTATTGGCGTACCGAATTTAGAGAGGTCGATGTCGAATACGCTTACCGGACTTTGTTGTGGGGTTCTAGCAGTTTGATATTAAAACGTTTAGACGATTTCAACGGTATTTAGTTAATTTTTGAACGTTTAAGGAAAGGCTGTCTAAAAATGGTTTCTATTTTTCTCTTTACGGAAATAATAATTTATTGTTAGTTAATTTAATGGCAGCAAATGATTTTATTTTTTAATTAGCTTTCAATTCTCAGGTTTTGCAAGCAAGCATTGGTATCTATTTTTTGAACAGAAGCAAAGCAAGCAAGCACAAAAAAAGACTAACGTTCTAATAAATAAAACTAATAATAATCTACTTTTATATATAAAATATCCGATAGTCATAATGAATGGTTAAAATATGTAAAGCTGAAAGGAAAGTTGAATGAAACGATTTGTGATACGGACTTCTATAAAAAATCACATACAGAACCACACTTAACTCTACCAATCGCGCGCCTTACGGGCGTGTCGAAAGGCCATCTCAAGAAGCCGAAAGTCGGTGCCGGTTAAAAATTTTATAGTTTATAATTACTAGTGATTGGCTGCGTGACCCGCTCGATTCGCCGGCTATCGACGGAAGATGAGCCGACAACACTGTTGATTTACATTTTTTTCCGTCCATCTTCCGACATTTGGTATCATAAAGATTTTGAAGAAAGGTGCAATTTTTCTTGGTTTTATCATTTTTTTTTAAATTCGAATGCTGAGATAACGATTTTTGGGAAATTTTGAAGTAAATTGGCTTTTGTTTTTCGTGGTCGTGTACACTTTGTCACCACCATTCATAATTTTAGATTCTATAATTTTGTTCAAATATGTAAGGTGCTTATAAAACTATTTGTTTTTTCAGTTTTATTTTACACAATTGCGGAGTGAATTCTCGGCCCGATTTTAAAAGCTTTCTGTGGGCAACAAACTTTAACAGCCACTAAGGAAGAAAAAGGTTCTTATTGTATAATTATTGTGTTAAATAGTTTATAATTACTAGTCATTGACGGCGTCACCCGCTCGATTCGCCAATATCGATGCGCAGACTGACAACACTTTTCATTTTATTTAACTTTCCTTCCATCTTTCAACATTTAATTTTTTTTTAATTATTTTTGATCGTAGAATGTCCAGGAAAAACAATTTTTCATTCGGAAAAATATGAAAAGTATCGCTATTCTGGCCAAAAGGCCAAAAAGTCAAGATATTTAATCGATTTTAAATGATTTATCAAAACGTTACTAAGTTTATTTCCTGATTTATTAAGGATTCCTGATTTATTGTCTCTCATATTATTTTGGCATGTCTGGTTTGATTGGCGGCGCCAAAACAAAAAAAAGTTAAAGATACCATTTTAATTATGCAGAAGAGGAAAAGGATCAGTCATTACTTATTTATGATTGCAACTGATTGGCATCACCTTGTCACGGTGACTCCAAGGAATAAAGCAGTTCCAGTCATGTTTGACAACACTGCTGTCATCTACATTTTTTTTTTTTTTACTTACGGGCTTTTGCTAAAGGGACGGCGGATTTTTGCAAAGATTCCTAAGATTTTGGAAACGTTTTACGTTCCTGCTTCGATCGCAAGCCTTGAATGCCTCGACATCAAGTTGACATACCGATGTTTTCGATGCTGTAGAATTTTATAGCATAAAGTTGTATGTTTGGCAATGAATTCTTAACGTGTGTCAATGCGACAATTTATCTAAGTAAGATAAAATTTACAAAAAGAGTTTTAAATTAACTTTTCAAGGTAAATTTTGAAAATTATACATGCGCTGTAAAAATCGAAACAAAACACAAATGCTTCAAAACACAAATGCTTCAGATCTTGTCTGAAATACATCAACATGTATAGTCGACCTCGTAGTTGGTTTATTACTTATATAACAACTTATATAAATCATAAATAAATAAATAAATAATAAAACCCCCTTCTCAAATTCACACAAAAAGGCCACTTATTTCAAATACTTAAAACACAATACTAACACTCACCTTAGTTTTGCTGCCTCCTATAGACCCTGGCCTTATCGACCCCGTCTCGTAGAACCTCGTCAGGATCTTGGACACGCACCCATGTGACACTAGTAGCTGCCTGCTGATATCACAGGGTCTTACTCCCATAATGGCCAGCTCCACTATTCTCTTTCGAACGACATCGGGAAGGGGGCGGCCATTGACGAACACGCCTCCCAATTGGTTGACGCCGGCCTGACCTGTGGATGTAATCTCTTTGTGAATATGTTTGCCTGGTACTTTTGCAATGCGTAGTTAGGATATATGGGGAGAGCGGAATTGTTAATTTGGTTTGAAATATTTTAAACTATGAGCAATATGCCGTCTCAAGTTTTGGAAAAAATTGTCTATTGTATAAGTCATAATCGACAGAATTATAATATAGAAATGTATCCATACAGCTTTGTGTGTTATGCAGTGCCTGAGTCGCCAGTCTGAGGTCCGATAAACAGTCGCTCCATGTAAAATACAAGTAGTCAGCTGCATCCGGTTAGACTGGAAGCCGACCCCAAAATAGTTTGGAAAAGGCTAGACATCTGCCTAGCCTTTAGAAACTGTTAGGATGATCATCTGATCATCCTAACGGTTTCTTAATAATATTGCATACTAAGACGTTGGGTTCTATAATACAGTAGAACAGAAACAAGCTATGAGTCTTGTTTGGCCGGCAAAACAGCCCGATGCCCAGATGTGGTTTTGTCCACTCATGTGATCAAATCCATAATGGATCCGTTATCCGTGGTAACCCATGAAAGATTCACTACTATGACTCATACTCCAAAACGTGTAACTTTTCTCATCAAAAGACACCGCCCACACAATTTCAGTAGTTGTTTAAATCTTAACGGTAATAATAAGTCGTGAAGCGCGCATAATTGTCCATCGACAGCCGCCACGGTAATATTGCACGCACGACATGCGGGTAATATTGCACGCAACTGATTAAGACTTCACACTTGTGAATATGACAGTGAGAATTTTTGTGTAAACTAAAATAATAAAATTATAATTATAGTATTTACTGCTTTTGTAGTTTTAGCGAACCTGAAGTGCAGCAAAATAATAATATTCTCCTTCTAGAACAATACTGGTCCTTCGATGGAGCAATCCAAATTCAAAATATCTTATTTCAAATAAAGTTACACAGGCACTTATGAAACGTCACAAGCTAGGGGCACTATCCAATTGGTCGTTTCCTAAGTAAGAGCCGGCAAGTAGCTCCACGGTTATTCTTTTAAAATTAAGGCCTTCACAATGTTTTTAAATTGCAGTGTTAATAGATATGGTAGGTCATTGTAGGCCACAACAATGAGAACGAGCACAGCATGGGCCAAAATAAATTTGTATATAACCCAAAAGGAAACATTCCGTAGCAAAAGCCTTTTCCGCTTTGCATCAAGTCTTCCCACACTGTACTCAAAACAAATTACTCAATTCTTTAACCGAAACAAAAACCAATTTTAGTAGATAAATTCATATTCACAAAACAGCCCAACACATTAAAGCCATCCCCTCGCAGTTAATCAAGAAACAACGTTTATATCTCAATTACAACCACATACCCTAATTTCGGCACTCCACCTGTCCCAATTCCGGGCTAATATTTATTTGATTGCCAAATTCATATCATCTTGACGGCTCAATTATGATAAAAAGGAAAACGAAGTCATTCCTTTGTAAAAAGTTTTAGATCTTTCGATATGTCGTCGGAATTTATCGCTAATATCGTTAATGAAAGTATAATGAGTTCTATATTACTTGTCTATTCTCTATTAATTATGAGTAGTATAAAATGGATTAATAGCCGTTTTGTAATTTGATATTGTTTGTTTTACGAGTATTAGTTTTGTGTTTGATAAGCATCGTAGAGCTGTTTCTTTGGCAAAGAAGCCGACAGAAGTTGAAATTATGGAGAACCGCGTTTGAATACATAAAAATCATCAGAAGATGTCAAATAAAAGGTTATTCCCATCGTTCGTCTGTGTTGCCTCGTTGGTCTAGTGGTGAGCATGAGGTCCTAGGTTCGATTCCCAGGCCGGGTAAGTAAAGTTTTATTGGGATTTTCTATCTTGAGCGTTTTAGTAACAGCCCGGACTCTGAATTTGTACCCGATTGATGGGAATAACCCGCCCGGGACTTAGACATAACTGGCTAAATGTGGGAGTATACTGTAGGTACACATCTGCCTAACCTTTCAGATTTTACAGGCGTGATGTTATATTACTTAGCAGAATAGTTTTAAAATGTTGTCAACAAAAGATGGATGGATATCGTAAAATTGATTTTCAATCAAATCATGAGGCTCTAATCTAAAGGCACACCTGCTTCACAGTAATTCAAATAAAACAGTTTCCCAGTAACATTAATGACATAACCAAGGTGTGAATGGTTCAACAGCGGTGTGTTTAGATATGACGTTATTACCAATCAATGCACATGATAAAGGGGGCGAGGCTTTATTGTTACTTAGATACGCTGATCAGGAAAATCTCATGCTTATAACCCAAAAGTACCAAAAAATCACACCTGGAAAGATTGATTATAGCTACACGGAGAGAAAATTCTTAGAAAAATTACTCTGCTCGTCACTGTAAAGTGAGTGCAAGTGACATCTACAGAAAATTTTCTGAGTGAGATTGGGAAAAAATCACTATTTGTCTAATAAATTTTACTGTACCGCATAAAAATTTTTACTGTGCTAGCATGGAAATTTTTCCATTACCACTCAAATGCACTCAGATTATGAGACAGCACGGTAATTTTTCTAAGATTTTTCTCTCCGTGTATAAGACATGCTTATCATCATCTGGCTAGACTTTTCCCAACTATGTTGGGGTCGACTTTCATTCTAACCAGAATACCAGTGTTTTATATTAAAGCGACTGCCTGTTTGACCTCCACAACCCAGTTACTGAGTAATACGATACCCCTTGGTAAGTAAGTGGTCAGACTTTCGGGCTTCTGACGACCCGTAACGACTGCCAAAGATTCACGAACGACAGCCGGGACCAAAGGCTTTGCGAGGCACGGAAGGGTCTTTATATGTAAAGATGGTCACCCACCCAGGGACCAACTACGGCATGCAGAGCTTAACCCGTGGGGCTGTTACTACTTAGCCACAAGCCCCTCCAAAAAAAAAGCTAAAGGACCAAATACCATTAATATTGATGAACTTAGAGATTCATTAGACACGGAAACATAAATAACAAATGCAGGGTTTGCCAAAATATTCACACATCCTTAAAAGGTATAATCCGATTATAATAATGAAATCACAGATTAATTTAGTAATAAACCAACCCACAATGCTCATACGTCATCAAAAAGAAAAATCAATCACTATTAATGCTTTGAAATCACATTCTAGGCAACCTGATTTAAAATCCGTGCACCTACGTTAACCGCTACTGCTAAGCCAGCCCATTATAAAGTAATAAAGCAATCGCTCGCTGCCAAGCGGTTTACAACCTTAATGCCAATAAAATTAACGTTCTAATTTGTCTGCAGTAATTTGGGTTTATGACTTTTTTCTTTGAAGTAGAACCGTTCCCGCCTATAGGCCATTTCACGGGTGTTGTCGCGTCTACCGCTCCGGGGAACGGATGCAAATTACTTCCCTTGCTTTACGATTCCTCTTTCAGACCGCTTGCTGTAGTGTTGTATCGTTTTTCAAGCTAATTTAGTATTTAAAGCTAACTTTTAAAATTCAATTTAGTTTGACAGCTGCAATCGCGATGGTGTCCGCTTCATAGATAGGTATTGGTCTGTTACGTGAAGTTCTGTGAAAGTCATGTACATTGATTACTTGTCGATGTTTATGCTCTAAAATACATCTATTGTTTAATTTGATACGATCTCCCTGAGTGTCAATACTCAATTAAACATCAATCGCATTTACCAGGGACACTAAATGCGATGGATGTTCCTCGTCGCCATCCTTGCAGACTGCCTCAATTCTTTTCCATTTAACCATTTCATATTAGTTTAAACCATAACTATCAATTAGACATAGGATTTGGTCTT
Source organism: Eremobia ochroleuca (assembly GCA_949629135.1). Lineage (NCBI taxonomy): Eukaryota > Metazoa > Arthropoda > Insecta > Lepidoptera > Noctuidae > Eremobia > Eremobia ochroleuca. The sequence continues at coordinate 8,874,376 of OX451408.1, forward strand.
TAGATCCCTTTCATAAATTTCAGCACAAATCTCCAATCAAAGAAAATCCCAAAAACATTTCAACTTCTTCACTATAAAAAATAAGTAAGGGCTCCGAGACGAAAGATGGGAAAAATGTCCAATAAAAAAACGTGTACTGATAAAATCTCATTTAGCAAAGCGATCGTAAATGTTTAAAGCGAGACTCGTATTGAACGAAATAGCTGCCAGTGTTACATCACGGAGGTATAAAAGTATTTATTGATCGGAGAAAAAAAAAATGAGAATTAAAAATGCAATTATCCGTAGCCGTGACTTGTAGCTAAGGACATTAAAGAGAAAGATATAGGTCACTAGATAGATCCTAGCAAAAAATACAAACACAGTGTTTTTGATAATGGAATTGTGGCCAAGGATAAAGGCACCCAGAGTAAAGAAGGACCAACATTTGAAACAAATAAAAAAGCAAATAAAAAAAATTACAAGGTAATTAATCTGAAAAATGTGTTCTCCGATTTATACTTCAAGTGCTTACAAGAGGAAAGATGTCAAAAGGAGGTTCATTTTAAAAATGATGTGACGGAATGGTGGTCTGCATCACACGATGATTCTATTTGAGTCATATTATTTAGAATTGGTCCTCTATGCTCTTGAGTCTTCAGGACAATCAACAAGGAGTACAGTTAGCCTCAAAGAGATGTAAATGGGTTGTACCAACTTTTGGAGTTCAAGAAGGGTTGCGCTAACCCCTTTTTTTGGGTGGGAAATTATCAAATTACTTCTCCCGCTCTGGGCGGAGCGGGAGGGCGTGTCAGACCTTTACTGACTAAAACCCACCCGTGTTCCTTCAGTTGCCTGTGCCAAGGGCCACGGTAACTCTTTCGAACAACCCGCGACCCTGGCAAGTTGCGCTAACCCCTAAAGTCGGTACATCACCAGGATGAAAAAATTAAAAAAAAAAACTAAAAACACTTCGCGAAAACTACTTCTCTGTCTTGGCAAAAGAAGCAAAAACTTCAGCATCATTCTGGATCGCCCGCGCAGCCGATGTCTCGCTCGCATGTTTTATAGCCAACAAGCGGTTCGTAGTCACCGTGCGCATACGCATTCAACCTCACAATACCGGTAGCTTTAATTTTGCGCCAATTCAGACCATGATATTGAGCCCTTCAATGGCTGCCTGTCCGCGTTAGCACTCATCTTTGCAGCCCGTACATGTAATATTAGTTAGTTATACCATACTTTACTGGTTATGATTATGATTATAAAAATCAATGTTCTTCGAATAAGCGTTTTCTTCATTTTAATTTCTTTGGTTAAGTTTAGCTATAGCTCCTAGCGTTTTAACTTAATTTTCTCAAGGTCTTCTTTAGCAGATTTCTTCGTTTGCCCTTGAACTGTCCGCAGCAGCAGCAGCTATTCAACGTCTTCAGATTCGACATTACCAGTGTTATTTCAAAAGAAAAAGGCAGCTTAGTTTGCTGCCTTTTTCCTTTGAAATAACACTGGTAATGTCGAATCTGAAGACCCTTTCTTCTTTCATCAATACGTGCGTTCGAGAGTTTAGTATACTAATATATTTAGCCCGTAATGTTCCTCTCGGTGAGAGGGAGTGGGCCGTACTACACCACGCGGGCCCAGAGCGGGTTGGTAGATGTCACATCTACTACCAACCCGCTTCGAATTTTTGGTTCTATACGGAGAGAAAAATCTTAGAAAAATGACTGTGCTGTCTCATAATCTGAGTGCATTTGAGTGGTAACGGAAAAATTACCATGCTAGCACAGAAAAAATTCTTATGCTGTACAGTAAAATTTATTGGACAAATAGTGAATTTTTCCCAATCTCACTCAGAAAATTTTCTGTAGATGGCACTTGCACTCACTTTACAGTGACGAGCACAGTAATTTTTCTAAGAATTTTCTCTCCGTGTAGGCTATGCTGGTTTCCTCACGATGTTTTCTTTCACCGTTTTGAGAGCATCGGTGATTAAATAATTTACAAAAAAAGCGCCTGTCTGGTTCCGAACCTACGACCTACAACTCGTGAGTCACGGCCGTTATCACTAGGCAACCACTGCTCGAGAGTTTAGTACTTATTGTTAGTCAAAATGTTACAAACAGGCAGACCAATTCTGTTTGTATCAATGTTGAAGATCACCAGGAAGTACCAGACTTGCTTGCTCACTCAATAAACACATCCCAACGAAAGTAATGATACAAATAAACTATGCATATTATGTATCGCCATATATTGTAGTAAGTACTTGTTCAGACACCTCACCTTAAGGTACCTATCCCACCGCACCACGAGGAAGCGAGAAGCTATCAACGAATTTTTCTCTCATGGAACGTACTATAGCTTGTAGGTCCCGTGTTGGTAAAAGAGATACATATACTAATAGATGATCACCGACTGTTCACCGTTGCCGTCGTCGGCGACTACCTGTTTGTTACAGGGTCAAGAGCTATCAAAGAAAGTACACGCTCAGCGACGCTCACTTGACAGGTAGAAGACTTGCTGAGAGACTTACGCTTGATGCATTCGCATCAATGTAGATTGATACGGATGCATCAAGCGTGTCAATCGCAATCCACTGCAAGACATAGGCCTCTCCCAGGCTGCGCCACGATACCCTGTCCTCCGCCTTCCGCATCCAGTCCGTCCCAGCTACCTTCTGAAGGTCGTCGGTGAATCTAGATAGGGGTCGTCACACACTACGCTTGCCGCTACGCGGTCCACTCTAGTACTCATCTGCTCCACCGGCATCGGTCCTTAGACAAACATCCGCATACCAGCGAGTAATCGCTCGTCACCGTCACGCACGTTTTTCGTGGCTCGCAGCTCGTTTTTAGTTGCTTTCTCTGGTTGCTTCTCGTTAATCGCCGGTGGTGGGACAGGTGCCTTACACGCTCATCTCATGTTACACATAACACGCACGGTGTTGGAATTAGCCATCAATATTTTCCTGTTTATGGCCCAGCGCCCTAATCGCGATGCTGCTGAATTGTCCAATGGTAATTAAGGTTCCTTCTGCATTACGCTACGGTCTTCCTAATCAGGCATGTCCTATTGAAATATCATATGCACTTTCTTAGGCCTTCACTAGCGAGCAGTGCCTTATATTAAGGCACTACCCCAATTTATGTTCAGACGGTGCAGCACGTCTATTCTTCCAAACATACGTATAAAGTGTCCAATTCTGCCCTGCACCCTAATTGCGTAACACACTGTCAAACATAATCTGAATAACTTTGAAGGATATTTCTAATCCATTACTTTATATGTATGAAAAAATTGTCTGCTCAACAGCGTTGATAACGCAATGAATGTTGTTAAACTACCAAAATAAAATCCATTGCTACTGATAGCGTGTTACGCAATTACCCCGCAGGCGTGTTCTATTGAAATGTCATATGCACTTTCTTAGTCCTTCACTATCGAGCAGTTAAGACATTATCGCAATTTATTTTCAGTCGGTGCAGCACGTCTATTCTGTCAAACTTTATATCAACTGTCCAGTTCTGCTCTGTTTCAGTACTAGCATCTGGGGTTAAAACCCCCTCCCACCTTTCTAACCAGTTTTATTGTAAAGGAAACATCCCATCCGGAAGGAACTTGGACTCATTGGTCCAAAATTGGCAGAACTGAGAAAGTTTAGTGATCAATATTAACATTTACCGACCAACAAATATTTTAAGAAACGTAATATAATAATATTAAGCGTATAAACGACGAGCCATAAAAGCTGGTACTAGCGAAGAAATGACTATATTTATACAGAGGAAAAGAGACTTATAATAATAATATTTTTACTGAATATCCTAAGATTAGCCTGCATTAGTGTCAGTAAAGAAATCCTCGTAAAACTGAATACAGTTATTATTAGATCAAAAGAATATTTATAGAAAATTTACTTTTTTTACAACTTTATTGATGCTCTTATCTTTGGTCCTTCATGGTTGTATCTATAACCGCTTAGGACTATCTGTTTATTAAGCTAGGTTCAGAAGGACAGCAGAGCATCTTGATCACGCTTTGCGGGTATTTCATTCCGAAAGAGTAGGACTTGTATTTGACCTTCCAGGTCTCCATACGACATAACAATTATATATGGCCGAAGACAAAATCATTTATTTGCCAGAAACACGCTACATAGGATGTTCATCCTGAATGGAACTAAAAAACTACTGTGGCACGGTGTGACTCTGTGTGGATGCGGGGATACGAATAATCTGGCACAATTTGGGACTGGCCCAAATCCAGTAGTGTCGGTTGATGATTCTTTCAATCCGAATTTCTTAGAAGAATTGTCAATTGGCACTGTGAGCCACGTGGCCATCACGGTAGTCAGTTTTTGGAAATGTAGCCTGTCTCAAGAACCAAATTCAAAGTTATTAGCATTCATATTACTGCCATCTTTTCTGTTGTAAAGAGAATCAGTAGACTCTTTCGATTAATCACACGTAGGTATTGAAAAAATAAATTTACACTGCGAAACGCAACAAAAATTCATCGCCACACACAAACCTAGCATAATATAAATTCGTGGAACACATTTAAAGATACGAATTGCACGCGTCTCGATGCCCATAACGTTAATATGCTTCCAACTTTACAATCGGTCGGTTGTTAAAGTTTTGCTTCTTTTCTTTTCCCTTCCTTCGCCTCCAGCGTATATCGACAGTATATCGCACAGGTTATTACGCGTTTTACTACTTGTGACTGATTTTACAACACCGCCGATTACTCCGACATTAGGGATACGGGAGCAACGATTTTTCGTGTCGTGCTTTAAATGTTGATGGGTATTTAGATGTCAGGGCGGACCTTAAATATCAGCTTTTACTACAGTTACTTTGTAAGGGGGTTTTGAATTGGGTGTAGGATAGCTTAGATAGTGTTTTCTGTAAATATTTTGACATATATTTTCATGATTTGTGGTGTGTGAAATAGCGTTTTAACATAAAAAAAATTACTATTTAAATGTAAATAAATATATAAGGTCTATTTATTCATACACGAAATCTCTCAAGGGGTCATTGTATTCATCATTACGAACAACTTTTACTGTGGGACCAAACCTGAAATCGCGAATGAAAAAAAAAACAGCTGTTCCCTACATATATGTTAGCATAACTCGTTATATGGAACAGAAATTTTTTTTTTTGCAATTTCACTTTTTTTCCTACAATAAAAGTTGTTCGTAATGATGAGTACAATGAGAGATTCAAATATTTCGTGTATGAATATATAGACCTTATATGCAAAACATAGGGAAGATATAGATCAATATAAACGATGGTTGGACTGTGTGAAATTTTAACGACCAAGATGATGACTAATAGAGAAGTATGGAAGAAAAAGACATGTTGCACCAACCCCAAATAAATTGGGATAAAGACAGAAGAATGATGATGTGTAAATAGATATATGCAGGTAGAACATCCGATTTATGGCAATCATAGGTCAAATCTGCGAATGATTCAGTAAAAAAAAATATGATGTAACCAATATTAGTATTATTGCTTATTCCACCTTATTCGCTATATTCATATGGAGAGAACTTTTAATGATAAGCAACTTTCAACTTAAACTGAATGATCTAACTGACGTTTACTGTTACCTTAACTCATCGAATACCGTAATTAGAGACACAATAGAAAGACAATTGCTTATGTCGAACTGTGTAACTTAAGACATTCAAAAGGTTAAATTAATCAATGAATAATCCCGTATACTGGAAGACCAACCATTTTATACAAGAGGCAGAAATTCAGGCACAAGACAGGAAAGCAATAATTGATAACATACTCTTTGGAGACATTAAAGCGACTAATAAAACCTCACAAACAGCCAAATTAAAAACAAAACGATCATAAATTTTTGACAATGACAGTAAATAAACCAAAATGATTTGTCAATTTAGTTTCGTAAAGTGGAGTTTGTGTAACAAATATTCTGGCTCATGGACCGGTGTCGTTGCGCAGATTACGAAGCAGCTGTGAAGAAAATAAGGTTCTTCACTGTTGGCACGCACAGGCCGGAATTAATTGAAAATTATGATAGTAAGTCTTGACTATATATTTATACGTCTTCAGGACACAGTTGCTTGTGATGATGTTATTGCTGATAGAGAAGAAAGAGGACTGAAATTGTTAAGTGTAAGAAAGGTATTCATGAATAAATATCCAAAGAAGTGACTACAGTACTTTAGCATTCGATTAACGAGAAGCGAGTACAGCTAAATAACTAAAAACAAGTTGTCGAGCAACGAGTGCGCGACCACGAAGACCGATTACTCACTGGTATACGTCTAGCATAGGTCTCTCAGCGGGAGTTCTGATAGCTAGACGCGAAGGGACAGGTGCCTGAAAGTGTGTTAGATGACGATCGGTTCAAGAGGTCTGTGCCTGGCAGTGGATTTATAAAGACTGTTTTTTAGAGTAGCCTGTTATTATCTAAGAGAGAGAAACACTATTGCAACCTCTGAAATATACTTTAATAGTGATTCGCAAGAGCAAACGTGCTGCGGGGAAGGAAGTATTCCAGTAAGTGCCCGTAGGGATTTTGACCATCTTTCGGGCTCTGAGGTTGTTCTGAAAGCCGTGGAATGCCTCTCCTCTCCTCAAGCAACTCAGGACATGTAGCTTCCTTGTCGCTAATTCACTTTGTGCTAGCACACCTGACCGTTTTCCGGGGCCCATTATTGAGTGTGCAAGTCACCCCTGCGATTTTATCCGTCTATTATTATATGTATAAGATTGGTCAGGCAGGGGACATAGTTCCTCCGTAGTTCAACGTAACCACCCAAAAACATAGCCCAACATGTTTTGTTTCCATGTTCTGCAATAGTCCTGCACCAACCGGGGGTTGTCCTTGGGTGCACTTGCATAGTGCATATAGGGATAATCATCGGTTGGTGCCCGTGCCTCCTAATCACTTAAAATTGTCTAAGGGGCCCCTGCGAGTTGGCTTTGGCTCTTCGTACGCCTTCCAAAGGTCCGGGACCTGAGGATCCCGAGATGTGTCAAAGACATTTTTTAAATGATAATAATAAGCTCTCGTTAGGCGGTTGGATCAAGGGCCTGATTCAGAAGGCAGTACTCCTCGATACGGCTCGCATTGTGAGGAGGTTCCTGTCTCTGGAGCCCTAACCACCGGTATCTTGGACCCTGCTCCCGTCACCGGCGGATCACTATTTTTTATATTTTTAATTTTTTTTTCTGTACTTATATTTTAATAAATATTTAAAATATAATAAAATAAGATAAATAAATAAATAAGCGACATAATAATAAATGTATTTATTTCTAATAAGTTACAGACGAGAATACATATACAGTTGTTATGGTTAACATTAGTTATAACATTCATTTACTCGTATTAACGTTAATTATATTATATTATATAGGATGGACTTGGACAGGTAAGGGTTGGTGGGTCCAGAATCGTGTACTGATATCACGATAACAGTTTGCACGTCGTTGTCCCGTAGACCTTGTATAGTCACAAATATGTTACCTAAATCAGAAAAACACACACACCATCTTCCAATTCTTTCTTTTTTTCTTATCTCACATTCTGATGAAAAACAAAAATATGATCATGATTCGTTCAATAGTTTCATTCAAAAATTTCTCTTTCTAGGGGGCGAATACTACACAACATGGGTACGTAACACAGTCGATCTTACTGACTTACGATTCAGTAGGCCTAAAGCCTACAGACGGTACAAACCAGAAGATTTACCAGAGAACAAGCTGTCGCAACGCATTCGGCTTATAGAGAAGATGTGGTGTCCGTACATGTCTCCGGTCTGCAATTCTAAGTGTTAGGGAGACTGGGGAATAAGAAATGTAAGAAAAAAAAGGAGGAAAGGTAGCGACGAAGCCCTAAAGAAAGATAGTGTTTTGTATAATACAGCTTCAAAATCTCAGTGTTTTTAAACGCTTACGAAAAATACACTGCTACTTCAATCTTATGAATTATTGAGATTTATGAAAGGAAATCACTTATTCTGCATATTCATATATTTTTTTGGCGGCCATCAATAATAATTACATATTTTCAAAGTATATAATATTTAACTCCTTATTTTTTACTAGGCGTCAAAGTCGAGAACAATTTGGATTCGGAGATATATTAAATATATTTGGAGGTGAATCGAAAGATTAGATCGTTGTATATCTTTGTTCTCAAATTAATTACAGCGCTATGGCCATATAATTAAATGTTTCTACTACTGAGACCATTCAAATAAAATGTAATTTATTTCTGGCCGCCGACTTTTTATTTTTTATCCTAAGTCACCGAACAAACTGGGTGATCTCCTTGGGATCTTTTGAGTAAGTTTTATTTATAATAGAATTTATTTTGCCGTTGCATATCTATGTTTTAATAAATGTCTCTAACTGAATTTGACTGAATTTCATTAAAATGTACATAGATTTTTTTTATGAGCAATAAATTGTCCATTATTTTGCCTCTTGAAGGATAAAATCAGAAACGAAGTTATCCAGAAAAGAACCGGAGTTATCGATATAGCTTGCAGATTATGCAAACTCAAGTAGCAGTGGGCTGGCCATGTTTATCAAAGGATCGATGGCCGGTGGAGCAGACTCCTGGAGTGGAGACCGCGTATCTGCCAGCGTAGTGTGGGACGTCCCCCAGCAAGATATTATATAGACGACCTCAAAAATGTGGCTTGGACAAACTGGTTGCGAAAGGCGGAGAACAGGCTGTTGTGGCACAGCATGAGAGGTCTATCTCCACCAGTGGACTGCGATAAGCTGAGTTGATTAATTGATGATTATGCTGCTCGACTAGCTAGATAGAAAATAACGTTTGTTGCCCGTGGTACTACCAGTAGTAACACGTGAAAAAAAATCCCGTAGAACTACCAAGCGATCCAGTAGTACCGCGGGAAGATTTTTTACCCATGTTAAACTTATAAGACTGAATCAAAAACTTCATCATTTCTTACCATATTTGTTTATCAAATCCGACATTTATTCCGCCATGAAATATAAAATCAACACTTCCAAACTAAAACTCAGAACGTGATTTGTTCCTAATTACAGATTCTTTAACATTTAGTGCGCATATACACATGGACACCGTTAATTCGTCGATAAACATCTTTATGGGCAACCCGATACAAGTTTTTTCCATAATTAATGAACAATAATAAAAGGAAATAAAGTTTATGATATAAAATTGTAACATAGTTGTAAACATCGAAGTAGAAAATCGAATCTGATGTTAGATTCATTTGAAATAGACCGGAGTTATTATCGAAATTGTGGACTGACTTAACGTGGATGGTACTTGTCATGAAGCGTTACTAGCTGGTGATTTGGGTTTGAAAGAAACTGGATCAAAATTGCCAAATTAAATTTATGTAACTTCTATGGAATCGCATTTGTTCTGTTGTAAGTAAAGTTTTTAACAATTTAAACAAGAAATTGAAGCCTATTCGTTCCAGTAACGTCCATGGTTCTTAAAGTTAGGAGGCAGGGTTCTTTAAAATACAAAAACAATAATGTAGTTACAGCATTCGTTTTCGGGCCAGAAAATAAACTTAATTTGCACTGACACTGCATAATCGGCCTAAAACGTTCCCACTGCTGGAGTAAAGGCCTCCTCTCTGTGAGAGGGAACTCTCACTGACACGGAATTAATCATAAAACCAATCTTTGTGTACAGAAGCCAGCACATCAAGCTACTACAATCTGTCAGATTTATTTAATACATTTTCAACTTTATCGCCAATGCATAAGGTTCAAAGTTGATTGAGAAAATCTGACAGTTTCGGGTAGCTTGATGTGCTGGCGTCTGTACAAAATAAGAGTCAAAAACCTACCAGCCGGTCGACTCTGTAAAAATCTCACCGTGAAATCATAAGTGAAGTGAGCACTTAATAGTGTTAATCCCTAGCGAATGACAGCTCACTCCACCCAAGCCTTCACGATGAGATGGTTACAGAATCGCACGACAGTAACGCTAGATTGCATTAAGATCGCAATATGGACTATTTCAAAGAAAGTTTTTAACGAAGCACGGGTCTACTGTGCCTACTAATCAGCTTAATTTAATTAAAAGCTTCTAAAACTGTAAAATCACACACAAACGTTCAGCTCGACTGATTGAACTCGCCGAAATAATATTATAGTTAATTTAAATGTAAATATAATAGTGTCTTTAAATCGCAACATTTTAATAGTATTTGAGTTTTATTCGGTTTCGTAAACTGTCGGTGTTCGTCTTGGGTGGCAAGAACTAGCAACATTTTAGTCAACTTGTTGGTAAAGTTTCTTGGTCGCATATATTTTACTTATGGGATAGCTATTAAACTATCATAACCTATAACCTAGGTAACATCTTTAAATTGTATTTCTTATTAAAGGTAATTTTATGTCAATTCTGCAGCATGATTATAGTTTTACTGCGATTGTGGGTCTTAAAATTTTAATAATTTTATTAAAATTATTATTATTTATTATTATATTTCCTGAATCATTTATGTAAACTAAGAATGACCGGAGCATTCATATTTTATTAACAATTCATATTCTGTTATCAAACATATTGTTGGATTTAGTTCAGCTATAGCTTGTAAGGTTTGGGCAGAATCCTTCCTTCGCGTTCTATTATATCAATGTAATACTATGAACCTAAATTATTAGGTTTCCCTGGCAGGGCAACATACATTAGTATGTTGCCCTGCCAGGGAAACCGACGCGCAACCTGTTACCAAAGATTCAGCAGTGCGATTCTGTAAACGCCTCACCATGAAAACTTAGGTGAAGTGAGCGTGGAGTGAGCTGTCAGTGTCATCCCGTCTGATACTAGGGATTGACCAAGCAAATATTTACAATCATAATCGAGATTTTAATAATATTATTTATGCTAATTCTATTGATAATTTTATATAATTTCAAAGCTAGAAGAATAAATAGAATAGAATGTTCATTTATTTGCTCAGAATGTAGGTATTACAATAAAGTGGTTACAACAATATTAAAGAATCCTTGTACAGACGCCAGCACATCAAGCTACCCGAAACTGTCAGATTTTCCCAATCAACTTTGAACCTTATGTTTTAGCAATAAAGTTGAAAATCTATTAAAGAAATGCAAATATTAATGAAAATGTGAATCGGGCCTTTAGTCTACGAAAAAAAAAGAATTTGAAATTCTACGTTTCTGTTTTGCTATTTTATTTTTAAACGCCACAAAATATCAACTAAAATACTAAGTTTGAAATTATGTAAAATACTCAATAGAATTGACATAAAAAATATTATTAAAATCTCTATTATGATTGTAAATGTATGCTTGGTCAATCCCTAGCATCAGTGGGATGACACTGACAGCTCACTTCACGCAAGTTTTCACGGTGAGATTTTTGTAGATGATTCTAAACTGATAATTTCTACACCGTTTTAAAAAAAAATATACCGCTGTTCCATACATTTTGACGGCGTATGTATTGATTGCACTTTTATATGAAACAGCAGATTTTTTTTCTACGACGTTAATTATGTGTTTGTATATCATGTGCTGAATTCATGGTTACCTACAGATTGCGCGTCGATGTCCATGTCACCCTGTTTACTTATTCCCTTTAAAAAAAACAATACATATCTGTACATACATATATGTATATCAGCCTCGAGCTACATTCACCTCTAACACAGAACATATAATAGTACAAGCCTCTAATCAACGACTAATTAAAAGGTGTATCCACACTACACCGTCCGATGACGGCCCGTCGCTTTCCATCGCCCGCCCGTACGCGCTCAATAAGTTAATTTGGCGTCAAACTGACGCTCGACTTGTCACGTTTAAATACCGTTTACAAAGCCTCTCGTCTGATCTGTTCGTCCGATAGTGTAGGTGTTGCCTAATGTTCGATTTAGAAATTATAATCAGTTTTTTATTAGGTGTAGATGATATTAGCGTGGCGGTGCGTTATTGATTAGAGTTTTTGATACTAGGTCCATAGATTTATAGAGGATGGCATCACATCGTTACGCAAACGGTAACCAAATAAATAAAATAAAAATAAAAAAATTGTTTCATAGAAAACTGCAATACGTACGCGGTCAAAACGTATGGAATAGCTAATTTTTTGCCACCCTGTATTTATTGTTAGAGAATCCGAAAATAATTTAAATTTAAAAATTCCTTCCAGTGCATTACAGAAGATATGGCAATTACTGCAAGGATCTCAAGATTTACCTCAACAAATAATGCATGCAAATGGCGGATTAATTCCAACTCAGGTTTCCTTAGCTCTTTGTGAAATAAGTTTGATCTTAGTAGCACAATCTCAAGTAATTAACTCAAACTTATAACGCATGTAAATGAACCTATTAAACCGTTACAAATTAAAATGTATTTCCGTCAAATCTCCATGTTTTCGACACAACTTCAATAACTCTTCAACAATATACCAAACGATTCTTAATTAGACGTCCACCATATTATTATTCTTGGTACCAAAATTTACCAAATAAGCTTATATTTAAATTAGAAAAAAAAAATAACCCGGAAACGTCGTGTGTGATCTCGAAAACGTACGAAATCATTCAAAAATATTTGTAAATATGCTCTGATATCATCACGTTTACCGAAAATTATTACTGTAGAAGAGATATGTATCATGAAAATGATATTTTATTGGTAATAATCAACTCACCCATTTCTATAACCCTTATTACTTTTAATACAAGGTTGAGAGTATCACAGAAAGTTTTGTGTGACATTCTGAGCGGTCAATTCAGTGTGAGCAGATGTTAATAAGAAACTAATGTGGCCGGGGCTTGTATAATGTATTAGAATTGAGTGAGTGTTGATGCGGGTGGGCCCGCTCGATACGGATCCGATTTTATCTCGATACGAGATTTGGACTCGATTGGTTTAATTACCGTTAATGGTTGTGGACGGTAGTAAGATACCAGGGTTCATATGTTTTATGGTAAAGAGAGACTTTCGGGTTATGTTCGGAGTGTAATGTGTTGTGTTTTGTATATGGTGTCTGTAAGACTATATTTAAAGTTCAATTAAAGCTTAGCACGAAATTGACGCTTCTGGTTTCCAAAAGTTTTAGTTGTTTTATACAGGATTCAATTTTGTCTGAAGTTAGGTAATGCGGGCTGGATGTCTGCAACTTTGCGTCAAAGCGCGTATTTTGTCTAAACTAAAAGGGTATACAGTATCAAGAGAATATGCAACGATACTTGAGCTTGACAAATGTCAATAACTATGTCATATAAAATAATTACTTATTGTACTCTTAACTTTCCAATTAGAGTAATAACTGCCATGTTTTAGTATTCATTCATTCGCGTCATGCTGACGTCACGCAAAATCCTGCATCTCGCAAGCAGAGTTTACCGCGCAACTAGCATATACTCGTATATAACGGCCAGACATAAATCTTGGGGCAGTTGCCCGCCAGACACAACACCCGTCTGGTCGGAGGATCGTCCCTTTTCTATGGAGGATGAGTGAACTTTACACCCTTTTCCTCATACAAATGTATAACTGTCATTCAACTAAACATTGAACATAGGCACTTTGTTCGATGACGCCACTTTCCAACTCGCTGCTTCCCTGCGATTAGGAACTCCTTGTTGTTCTCCTCATCGCTGTCACTTTGGCGAAGATGTCAACAGCCTCGGACACCACGGCCTGTCTTGTAGCCGAAGTTCGGGTCGCTTAGCGCGGCACGCGAACATTAATGACATCATCCTACGAGCTCTTGTCACCGACGGCGTTCCAGCTGTATTAGAACCCAATGACTTGGCACGCGAAAATGGCAAGAGACCGGACGGTATGTCTTTATTTCCATGGAAGGTGGGTAGGCTTTCAGTGTGGGACGCAACGTGTATCGATACGATACTCTTGCGCCATCCCATCTTCCTAGCTCGACATGCTGTGCTGGCCCTGCTGCTGTGACACAACTGTCTGTCACAAACGATTTTCTCCAAAACTATTTTGACGTTAATTTTTCTTTTCTATTTTTATTACTGGATTATCCAGCACCACCAAAAGAGTTATTCTTATTCTACTACCTAACACAACGCTTTGTCACGGACGATTTTTTCCAATACATTTTAACGTTTTTTTTTTTTTAAATTTACCGGCAACACCTCGTAACACAACTGGCTGTCACAGAGGATTTTCTCCAAAGCTATCTGGTATTAATAAAAAAAAATATCCTACACCATTCAAATTCATGGCAACCCTCTACAAAGGGTTCTTTGAAACGCTTATGATTTCAATGCGTGAGGTAAATTCCTGTTCAGCCGATAAGACAAGCTTCTTTTCGGTTTCTTTAATGTTAAATGCTCAAGTTAATTAAGATCTGAGCATTTTCGTATCCGTACCGTCATTAGCTACCAGATTTTGGTCATTGATATATGATTCTACTTAGCGGTCAGTGTATTTGAGTTTCGTTGATAAGAAAGTTAAGATTGTTGAGGCGAATTTGCTTTTTGCTACGTGTGAGTTCTTGGTTTTGGGGGCAGTGTTTTTGTTTCATAAAGACTGTGTGGATTTTGGCAAGATTTTCACGTTTATAAATAAACTTTTTCATTAACCCTTTACCGCCTCCCATTTCGAGCGGTAAAAGAAGACAAGCATTAATTTATTATTAGATATTTTAAAGAAGCGAAAGCGATGGGAGGCTATAATGCCATTACAAAAATGAATTCCTCCATTTTCGTCACGGTTTTTTTTTTCTTGTTTTGCTTGTCACATTTTCTAATACTTTGTTACTACTGTTTTGTTTGCTTCTCTAACCACCTAAGGGCGAGTTTCACCAAACTTTTATTCCTAGAATAAGTCTTATCCTGAGAATACATTTTGAAATTTTGACTGACTTTTACAAAAACTGTCAGACGTCAATTTAATTCGGCAACACGGATAAAAGATAACTGACTTTGGTAAAATCAGCTGTTAATTGCGATTGTGAATTTGTGAGTGTTTTATACACTCACAAATTCACAATCGCAAAAGTTTACACTCACAGACTCGTTACCAACAATATTTTTTTAAACTGATATTGTCGTTGCGGGTCCGACTGTAGGTATTACTTTCTCAATTATTTTACAGACATGGTAATTTGTCTAAAACTATAATTAACAGTTTATCCACCCATTAAGACAGTTGAATTCCCATTTACGACAAACACCAAAAGAAGAGGTAATGACATCCGAAAATAGACGCAGCGTATAAAGAAATGAAATACAATTATTTACCTGTGTGTGGCATTCCGGCGCGAAAATATTCTGAAAGAAAAAGACGACACGATTAATATATACATGATATAATTAATTAGGGAAGGAGAGAAAAAATTGCAGAATGTGTCAGCTGCCTGCTAGGACCCCACAGGAACTTAATGTCGTGGGCGGGATAAGAGTCAAATGTAAAAAGTACCGATGTTTTGCGATTTTTGGATAGTTTTAGCGTGGTGGCATAGAGAGGCTGAGGTAGGACGAGACAGTGAACCCAGGTGGAAGCCCCCAGGTGGAAGCCACCAGGCGACGGGTGCGGGGGTTTCACCCTCGCCTGCATTGCACAGGCTTCCACCAGTGCTGGACGGGAATGACCAGGTGTTCCCGGCCCATCCCGTAGCCCCCCACCCGGGGGGACTTGCAGGGCCCGCCAGCTAGGCGGGCATGCGCCGGGTGGATTGTGGACGCAAAGGCTGAGCCGGATTCCCATGACCCCTCCATCAAGGCGATGAAGGAACACCGCTGAGTTTTAGTGGGTATACTGCTACTCTGGCAGGGAGTCCCACATACTCCGTTCCGTCCCCCGACGAGCGGAGATGCGTAATGTCATTTCTCAGCGAAAAAAAAAAAGGATGAGACAATGAAAATATGGCCGTGTCCTAACCAAAGTGATCGTCGCGCGAATACCGACCGTCACGTTCATTTGGTTCAGCGATGACGAACGCGTTCCGGTTTTCCGAACAAATTAAAGAAAGAAAGAAATTACGTTTATTTGCAGCAAACATGACACATAAAAAAAACGAAATAACAGTTTGGGAGAATACATACGCCACATCCACGCAAAAGGGCCATCGCTCAGCATAATGCTAAGACACTATACGAGACAGAGCCCCAGCGCTGGTTTTCAACGACAGCTGGCGTTGATGCGATGACGCAACGTGTGACGTGTGCGAATGAGTGACTGACGAACGCGACGATGGCGTATTCGAGCGACCGTTCGCTTTGGTTAGAACACGGGGTATGTCTCCATCTCCGCAGATTTGGGTAGATTGTGAAAACTAGTTTTAGTTTTATTTTTCAATTGTATTTTTGTAGTTCAAAACATAATTTGTTACACTAAATTCATAGTTTCTTCCATGATGCAAAACATTAACCCTGAATGAATCATCGCACTTTATAAACCCATGTTCCCATTAAATTCCATTAAAAACACCAACTTCTACAACCCAAAAACATTTAAAATACAACGCAAAAGTCGTAAAAAAATACTACAAAAAGTATATAAAATCAGGATTTTATTACTGAAAAACGTCACTCGAAATTTATACGCAAGAAATGTAACAGTAATATAGCTTTTGTCCCCTAAACAAGGTAATCTCACTGTTTAATCGCTCGCGAGTCGAAATTATAAGCCCCTGTGACATCTTTATCGGCTTTCTCGCGATAACTGTGCCAGAATAATGACGTGACCACAGTAAGGATTAATAACTATTGACTTGAAACTATTTTCTTTTGAATTTTTATACGAAAGACAAAAATGGTTTAAAATTTTTCAAACATATCTGGCGATCGATTCTGTAAAAATGTCACCGTGAAATCGTAAGTGAAGTAAGCATTTAATAGTGTTAATCGCTAGCGAATCGCTCACTCCACGCTCACTTCACCCAAGCTTTCACGGTGAGATGGGTACAGAATCGCACGGCTGGGCCCGATTTTTGCAATCTTTTTATAGTTATTGAAAAAGCTCCCGCAGACAGGCGCGACGCGATTCTGGTAGAACAATTTCATCTTCAATTTTCTTTGACAACTTTTTGGAAATTGTTCTACTGGAGTCACTTCCAGCCTATTAGAGGAATGACACCATTTACAACTGTTGCTCAAAAATACCATTAACCAATCAAATCACGTGACAAGAGATAGACTTTATTTTTTAAATGTTATTTCTTAATTTTTTTAAATTAAGAAGTATCTATATAACTATTAGGTATTCATTAGTCACGCTATCAGTAGCAATGGTTTTTATTTTGACAGTTCAACCATATTCATTGCGTTATTTACGTTGTTAAGCAGACAAATTTTTCGAACATATGAAGCAATGGATAAGCAATATCCAAATGATTCATTGTGATTGATTGATTGTTACGCTTAAAAAAGAAAAACCCCACGCTGCCTAGAAACATTAAAAACAAAAGAAATTCAAATTCCTCACAAAAGCCGAGTCATACTCACGGAAAACAAAACACAACCTGACCACAACACTAGCAGGCCGTGACGTAACGAACTGAACCACGGTTATGATTACAACCGCCCATTCCGTACGATAACACCCTTAAATCATAATTTATTCAAATTAAAAATACTTATCAAAATGTGATGCGGTCCTAAATCAAGAATTAAGTGAGTGGGTGCGTGTTACGCGAAAAATCGATACTATCAAGATGGCCGATCACCGTGAACATTCAAAAAGAATTACTTACAATGAGACGGTGGAAGCACGCGAATATCAGTTTACAATGTTATTGAGAATGAGGACTTTTTCTTGGCATTGCTTCTAAATTAGCCCATTTATTTCAGCTGGGTTGGGTCAAGGGGAAGTAACAAGGAACATCTGAGGATGCAAATGGATTTCCTGGACGTCTACTGACTATAAAAACAAGGTGGGATGACCCGAGAATAAATGACTCCTAGGATGACGTAGAATTTCATCACCTTCTTCTTCTTCTTCTTCATTCCCTTGTCCCATGTTACTTGGGTCAGCACCACACATTTTTTTAGTGTTCCATACCCAAAGTGTGCCAACGGGCCCCTATTACTAAGGCTCTGCTGTCCGTCTGTCTGTCACAGGGCTGTATCTTTTGAACCGTAATAGGTCGACATTTGAAATTTTCATACGAGTATGTACTACTATGATCCCTGTAACAAGGAATAATAAAAATAAAATTAGATAAAAATTAACCCATTAATGCCCAACGTTGCGATAGCGCAATGTTTCAATTTAGTTTTTTTTTAGTATTAAAAATAAGAAAATAAACCCATAACATGTATGCCACTCTCGAAAAAAAGAGCTAATATTTGGATTAGATTTCTTTTAATGCTTATTTTCATGATTTATTTTGAATTTTCAAAAACTGTAAATTGAGTGATTTCTAGATCAACAGATTCATACATTCATATAAATTATTAATTGAAATAAATCGTAACTATTTACATTATGCAAACGTTTAGTAATACTCTATTTTATGATATAGATACTAGTAAGTGATGGGACAGTTTACAGTTTACAGGTTCCCTCTTTTGAACAAAACTACTTACACATGTTTTTTATCTTACAATTAGACCAGGAAAAGTTGCGTATTCGAGTACGCAACGTTGGGAGTTATGAAGAGTGGATGTTACTGTTACACAGCTTGTTTAGAAGCCTACTTAAAATATTTCACTCACGCTAATAATGTCGCGTGCATGCCTATAATAAGATGCTAGTAATTTTGATGCTCAGTAATCCCAACGTTGACGCTATAATTTTGTGTTAATGAATGTATTTATAATTGTTATAAACAATAAAATCAATATTAATATGCCGTTATTTTCACTCTTGGGACTTAATGGGGGTGAGTACAAGAAAGGTGTTTAAAAAAATGTAGTGTTAAATATTGTATAGGGGTACGGAACCCTTCGCGTTAAACCCTAACCGGTTTCTTTTATATCATCTCTCACACAATCCATCCATCTTTTCTTTGGTCTGTGTACAACACTCACTTTTGATATCATATCGAGTGTTGTCAAAAGTGTCTTAGGAGTTTCTCTAAGGGGATGGGAACAAATTGGGATCCATGATTCTTCAGGCTGCTCTACATGCTTACTATAGCCCGCGATTCAGACTAATTTCCATTCTTTTCTTCAGCTCTCTATTAACTTGCAAAACCAAATTTGCTCTTGAAAACTTGGTCACATAGTGTGCAAAAGAGTTGATCAACACCATTGTATGTATAAGTCTGTATAATAATAATAATAAAACTTTATTTCGGACTACAGTATCCATAGTTTTGTTAGTATTTTAGTGTTAGTAACAATGATGATGCTTAGGTATTAGATTAGTATGTTTAGGTATGTGCTGATATGAGAGTAGAGGAATCATAAACTGCAATCAGCAATACATACGCAAAAATGGTTTCTCTTATAGGAGGTCCATTTCAGCAGGTTTCACGGGCTGATAAGTTTTCCCAATAATTGGTCACTTATTTCCCGACCTGTCCTACTAGTAGGGTGGCCTGTATAAGCCCGGAGCTCAACACAAATAACTTAGGAACTGATAAGCCTTTTCGCTAACTGAGATACAATGCAACACCATAAAGTATTTGACTTATCTATCATGATTTATGGTCTAGATTTATTTAAATATTTCTGCAAGCTGAAGTAACTATGGGCTGGCCATACTGAGGTAGAGTAGAACTGAATATGGACGTTGGGTAAGTGTCCTCGAGTGATGACGCAGAAGTCTTCGTCATGACTGAAAGTGACAACTAAAATACTAGCTTAGAAATTACATAAAACAATCAATAGAATTAGCATAAAAAAATATTATTAAAATCTCGATTATGATTGTAAATGTTTGCTTGGTCAATCCCTAGCATCAGTGGGATGACACTGACAGCTCACTCCACGCAAGTTTTCACGGTGAGATTTTTACAGAATCGACCGGCAGTTTGCGCGTCGATGTCACTGCTAACCTGTGTACCGAAACGTTGTGTACCAAAAACTGTGTACGAAACGCAAGACCAAATAGTTGGTCCGTATTACTCATTAGACAGACTCTTTCACAAAGAGCTTTATTATCAAAATTAATTACAGACAACATGAAACGCTAATTACAGTTCAAGTGAGAACTGCAATCGGTATCGCAGATATAGTAATTTATAATTATTTAGGGGCTAAATAAGTGTGGCCGCGGCTAATGCGGTCACCGATCTGATAGTGTCCACTGTACGTACTGTTTTGCATAACAGCATTGTTTAGTGATGTGTTTTTGGGTGTCGACATCGATACTAAGCGTTTTTACGAGTTTTGGGAACGTTTCGTGTTAATGAGCTGTTTTACGTGCAAATAAATAATATTATTCTTAGTTTGCGTAATATAAGTATATTATTTCCTTGAAAATACTAGAATTTAAGTATAGGTGGTTAAAGTGTCTCTTAAAAATGTAGAAAAAATCCAGAACGGATGGTGAAAAGATTTGATTAGTGTCAACTGTAAAGTACTTAAATTCTTGGTTATTAATATTGTTTCTTATTTAAACAAAACAAAATGTGTGTGCATCTTCCATGAAATACATTCTCATTATAAGCTTACTTATAAATGCAACACTGTCGATGATAATAATCGATACTGTCCCATCACTAAACGCAGAGGTGTCACGCCAACCTACGAAAATGCGCGTTCACACATCTAGGGCCGGATTTTGAAATTTTAGTTGAATTTTAAGTTTGATTTGTCAATTTATTATATTTGTTAATATACACATAGGTAACATAACGTTTAATTTACTATTAATAATTTTATACTGAAAGTAGACTAATCTTGGCACCAGCCATAATATTGTAGACACTCGTGACAAAATGATAGAAATAGACACCGATTTTCTGCAGCCGATAAACTGACTGACATAGGTAAGCAAGAGTTTTTAATAGTAACTAAAAGTGCCCGCGACTTTTTTCGCGTGAGTGTCGGAAAACAATAATGAGTCTCTTTAGTAATTATTTTTATGTTTCTTAAATAAAAGTAAGTCAGCTATCTGCCTGTGAAAGTCCCGGCAAAATCAAGCCAGCCGTTTCGGAGATTAGCTGGAACAAACAGACATGCAACAGACAAAAAAAAATTAAAACAGTTTTTTTTGTTGTAAGTAGCGCATATATACTTTCATTTCAATTTAGTAAAAATCTGTTATTTTGTCATTACAAACAAAAATTTCAATTTTATATTTATTTATAGATTTATCTAGATGTGTAGATTGAATATAGCACTCAAATCTTTGTGTCTCTTTCCTCAAAAGACCATCCGATGAGCGGCCTGGTCCTCACATGATTTGGCCAACACAATATCAGCCGGTCGATTCTGGAAAAATCTCACCGTGAAATCATAAGTGAAGTGAGCACTTAATAGTGTTAATCCCTAACGAATGACAGCTCACTCCACGCTCACTTCACCTAAGCTTTCATGGTGAGATGGTTACACAATCGCACGGCTGGACTTTAAAAGAGACTGTGGCTTCTGAGTTTATTCGGTGTTTCTTCTCAGAGTAGCCAACTATAGAAAACCAACATCAGCCAGTTTAAAATAATATTTTTGATGTGTAAAAGTGTTTGTATAATAATATTTTAAGAACCGGAGTAACCGATATAGCTTGCAGAGTAAGCAAACTGAAGTGGCAGTGGGCTGGCCATGTCTGTCGAAGGGCCGATGGCCGGTGGAGCAGACGAGTCCTGGAGTGGAGACCGCGTATCGGCAAGCGTAGTGTGGGACGCCCCCCAGCTAGATGGACGGACGACCTAAAGAAGGTGGCTGGGGTAGACTGGATGCGGAAGGCGGAGGGCAGGGTTTTGTGGCGCAGTCTGGGAGAGGCCTATGTCCAGCAGTGGACTGCGATAGGCTGAGGTGATTGTTGATTGAATAATATTTTTACAGAGATAAAAATAATTAATTACCATTATTAGCTGATAAACAATATGGCTACAATTGACATAAACATATAGGTACCTTCCGTACCTAATATCTATGTTAGAGATAATTCTGAGGAATAGTCATAGATTTAGGTATTTATTGATACGTAAAGTATAAATTATTTTTCTTAAACCCAAGTATAGCAACTGCCAGGTGTATAATAGAAGGAGTGCCTATCAATAGTGAATGTTTCATAGAAAACAGCCTTGGCTACTACTTGATTGCATGTTTTTATCGTGTATTTAAATCTTATGGACAACTTTAAAGGCTTATTGCAGGTTTTTATTAAGATCTTTAATAGCTTAGCATTCTACACATTTTAACAGTGAATCGTCCTACGATATAGTTGCGTAACACTTCATTTTGACAGTTCAACATCATTCATTGCGTTATTTACGTTGTTGAGCGGACAAATTTGTCGAATAAATGAAGCAATGGATCAGCAATATCCTTCAAAATGATTCAGATTGTTGCATTCGTTAAGTAATAATAGTAAGTAATACATGCAATGTTTTACTTTTGTTTTAGTATTCGGTTCATACCTTAATTAAGAGATTACCTTACGTAACTTTGAAATCTTTCACCACAAACCAGCCCAAAGTACCATCTAAAACACTAAGGACGAATATCACCAAAGAAACTGCCAATGTATTCTGTAAAATACTCATCGTGAAAACTTAGGTGAAGTGAGCTTGATGTGTGGTGTCAATAGTGTTAATCTCTAGCATCAGGTGGAATGACAGCTCCAGCTCACTTCAAGCTCAATTCACCTAAGCCTTCATGGTGAGGTTGTTACAGAAGAGACTGGCAGAACGCGTTAATCTCACCTAAGCCGCGTTCTTGAGTGTCAACATTGCTATGGAATACTGACATTGACAGCTCTTAAACGCTAAGAAGCGCACTTAAAGTAGCAGTACAGTCATTAACAAAAATAATAATATTAACAAGAACATACAAATTCTAAATCCGTGCCTAAACTGTCCATAGGGAGGGCCGAGCGTATCAAAAAATATTATGAAATTATTAGCATAATGCCGTACGACAAAATGGTTAAATTACAAGGCACTGTTTGGTTCGACACGCTAAAGCAGGCCATAAACGAATGAAACCGGACCGATTAATAAAAGGACACTTTAAATATTATGTCACGTTTACTATTGTATGCAATGGTTGGAGAAGTGAGATGAAAGGAATCTGCTTACCGTAATGAATTATGTTGAAATTAAGGTGGTCAGAGATGTTTCATTTTGAGAGAATAATAATAGTACGGAAGTGACAAAAATAATTTGGAAAATTATGGTATTGATGGAAATGACGTATCATAATGTTTAAGTCCTTGATGGACTTAAACATTATGTTGTGTATTTTAAATTATATTTTACAGTATTTTACATGGAACATTTTAGATAGGCAGTCCTATCTGGCCTCCACAACCCAGTTACTGGGTAAGACTGATTGTCAAACTTTCGGACTACTGACGACCCGTGACGACTGTCAAAGATCCACGAATGCCAGCCGGGACCAACGGCTTAACGTGCTTTCCGAGCCACGGAGGGGTCTTGGTATGTGAAGATGGCCACCCATCCACGGACCAACCGTGGCAAGCATAGCTTAACCTGATCGATCGACCCGCGCCGCTGTTATTACTTAAAATTGCTGGTTTAAAAAAAAATCAAATTACCAAAACACACGAGCCCAATAAGCATTCATATTTACCACTTCATTGCCCCAAGACACTTTAACCCTTAAAACGCGTGACCACTGATTACATAAAGTATCCGTATCAACAAAAGTTTTGCGTGAAAACCAGCGCGTGCGTGTTATTAATAATTTGTGCATATTTTACACTTAAAACATTTTTTACCGCGACTGCCCCCCGTAGCTAACGGGGGGCATAGCTTAAGGAAATCGTATAGAAGCGACACTTTTCTGTGTATGAGTTGATGCCACTGAAATAATATCCTACTAAGGTTAGCCACCACTCCACTACAACACAGACTGAACTTCATCAAGCCTTTAGCAGTCCAGTGCTGGGGTCCTACTCTCTAACGGCTGAACCCAATAACCTATTGACAGATAGCTACTGATGGTAGCCAGCGGTGCCGATTCCCTCGTTAACAAACTAAACTAAATTTCAGGTCAGTGCATCTTTTTCGTTCTATTTCATTAAGAAAAGGATAAAAGATAAATTTTAGTTTAGTCTTGTCAAATTAAACAGCGCCTGACACTATTCCATACAAGATTAGACGTGATTCAAAACTAGCCTATTAAAATTACGTCAATTTACGTCAGGCGCAGACTAATTTGACAGGACTAAACTAATATTTATCTTGTATCCTTTTTTTTAATGAAATAGATGCACTGAACTTAAATTCAGTTTAGTTTGTGAACAACAGAATCGACACCTGCCGGTCGATTCTGGCAAAATCTCACCGTGATAACTAAGGTGAAGTGAGCTTAGAGTGAGCTGTGAGTCATGCTGATGCTAGGGATTGACAGTATTGACGACTCACTCCACGCTCACTTCACCCAAGTTTTCACGGTGAGATCATTACCTACAGAATCGCACGGCAGTATTATTATAACTGTCAGTATAATATAATCATTCAGATCGCTACTAATATAGATTAGGTATTGGGACGTTAAAACCAGAGATAGATAGGTTTTTCTACCTCCAGTATGCGAAAACTGGTGATAGATAGGTAGTTGGATTCGGTCGTAAGCCGTCGACTAAGATACGGCCTGACCAAAAGTAATACGCCCATACCTTCGGAGTGAACAAAAACTTCGGCAAAAACACATTGGGAGTATTGACAACTGTGAAAACGTGGTATCAATCGTTCTTAGGTCCGGCCCCAAACTAATCTTATGTCCATAGGTAATACAGTGTAGGAATCGCCCGTAACTTCGACCGAAGCTACGGCTTACTTGCTTAGGGATAGACCTCCGGGACATATACAACTCCAATTGCATGCTATTTTACTACATCCTCGGCTACTCTTATCCAGCTACTTCCACCAGCTACCCTGCAAAAATCGTTGCAATACAACCTGTCTAAAACAGGGTTATCCATTTTGTCTACGATCAAGCGCGAAGAATGTGACGTAAGAAGCGATAGAAACCTACGTTGAACGTTTCATACCGAGTCCTAACCACAGACTTACGATTTTTTTCGTAAACGATATCGTTTTGAATATCATTTAGATCTAATCGCATTTTCGAAAAAAATACGATTATGATAAGTGAAGGCTCGCCGTTGGAGTTTTGATTATATTCTAATACATTCTTGTTCTATGTCGGGGGTACGTTAGACCATATGGTTTAACGATAATTGTTCTTTAGTCAGTCAAGGTTTAGATTCGGGGTTAGTTGTGAAATATTATAGGATGCAATGATGATTCTAATTGGGTGATTATTTTTTATGTTTTTGAAGATGTTCAATGAGGTCTTGTAGCTTTGCGACCTTCGTTGGTGAGCTAGATATGTTGGTAATATTTTTTGTGTGATTTTTATTTACTTTATACTAGTTCGCCGTATCAGAATCAATAAGAACGAATGAATGAGAAAATCAATTATGTTAATTTTTTTTTTCGTGAATTTTTCCCATATATTACCTAATACTTATTCTGCCGTGCGATTCTGTAACCATCTCACCGTGAAAGCTTGGGTGAAGTGAGCGTGGAGTGAGCTGTCATTTGCCAGGGATTAACACTATTAAGTGCTCACTTCACTTATGATTTCGCGGTGAGATTTTTACAGAATCGACCGGCTGCTATTCGGGACGGAAACAGTTCCAACAAATCAAAGATCATTAAAATCAGTCCAGCCGTTCTTGAATTATAAATTATGATGTAACTAACCAGACTTTGTTTTGTTTATACACGTATAGATTTTAGATCACTATTACTCTTATTCCTAGAAGTTTTTCAGCTTGCTAAACTACCGGTCGATTCTGTAAAAATCTCACCGTGAAATCATAAGTGAAGTGAGCACTTAATAGTGTTAATCTCTAGCGAATGACAGCTCACTCCACGCTCACTTCACCCAAGCTTTCACGGTGAGATGGTTACAGAATCGCACGGCTGATCCCGATTCCTCTAAATTTACAAAATAAGGTAACGATGATAATATAGACTACCAAACAACATTTGTTGAAATAAAAATACTGCAAAAGAGTCCTATATTTCTACTGAACATAAAAGAACACCAAACAAAGTCACCCATTACGATAGACATCTTGAAAAAAGGTGACATAATTAACCGCAAAATATACACGTAAAGGATACTCCACCGCTTATCTGTTCACGAAAGATCTATAGCGTTTAGTGACAAACGTGGAGCATAGAAACTTAATAGACATACACATTTATTCAATGACATGAACCTGTCACAGGCCTCTTTTGTAGATGGACTTTTCCTAAATTGCACCACAACTTCTGGTTTTCTGTTTCCTGCATCCAGTCTTCATCAGCCACTCTCTAGCATCGTCGGTCCATCTAGTTCGGAGCCTCTCACGATAATGTTTTGCTATTATGGTTACTAAAATGCGAATCCCCTGTCAACAGCATAGATTCTGTACCAACAAATGCTAGTACTAACTCCCGCTTTTAGGATTCCGTAGTCAACAATAGTTTGTTACAAACCAAATCAAACCCTTATAGTTTCGCCATGTCCGTCTGTCCGTCCGCAGCTTAGTTCAGACTCTTAGTAGGTACAGTCTGTTGTCAACATTACCTGACCCACCCTAAAAACAAACGAATTTGGACCCTCTACTTGTAACATTAAGGTTTATTCAATTTATATGAGCTTATCAGACAAGTGCTCGAAGACTCGATTCTAGAAAGCCATCATTTGGCTTATATAAATCACGCCAACAAAATGGTAAACTAAAATCTTGAAAAAGAAAAAAAGTCCCCAGTTTAGACAGGACTAAACTAATATTTATCTTCTGTCCTTTTCTTATTAAAATAGAAAGAAAAAGATGCACTGAACTTAAATTTTGTTTAGTTTGTGAAGACGGGAATCGGCGCCACTATAAAAATAATTAAATACAAATCGTATTCCCTTAGCATATCTATTTAATTTAGTCACTCCACGGCAACCGTCAGTAGCTAAAGACCACACGGCGATATCTTCACCCGTCCACGAAGCTAAATTATACGCTCCCACAAAACATTGTGCGTTCTGACCATGGGTTCCGTTTAGTTTTTCATTAAAAGAGTTTCAATATATTTTATTTAAAACAAGAGAAGGATTAAGCTTTAAACAAATGAATGATGGAATTTCACAAGCAATATTCAAATGAAGGAATAGTTAGCACCTACCAAAATCTTTTTACCTATGGAAGGTTAGATATTTTTGGTCAGAAAGCTGGTCTTTGGATACGGATATAGAATAGAAACTTCAGTCTTTATCGGTCTGCACCCTAAATGCGTGACACACTATCAGTCATATTCTGAATTATTTTGAAGTATATTGGTAATCCATTGCTTTATTTGTTTAAAAAAATTGTCTGCTCCTCAACGTAAATAACGCAATGAATGTTGTTGAACTGTCAAATGAAAGCTATTTGTAGTCCTTTTCCTTCTCACACTACTTTATTTCTCATCAAAACAAGAAGCCCTGTAATATAAAAAATAAAAAATAAACTTTTGCCGAAAAACTTAAATAAATACTAAAATAAAGCTGAACACACACTTCACCATCCCCAACAAAATCCCAACACTTTAAAACCTTAAATCAATCAACACAACCTTACTCAAACAAAAATAATACAGCCAACGAAATAAGGCTAAAACACACTACCGATTGTGCCTTTAAAAAACAAACTGGTGAATTGATTAGCATAACCCAACGCCTTTTGGACCCCCCACAGGTCAGCTCTCAATTAAGCCACTTGTCTTTTCACTCGCACGGTGTGCCAACAGCCTTATCGTGATTGTGTAGCTGACTTTATTTTCTGCTGAATTTTATACTAGACGCCTCGGGTAGTGGTTCTTTTTCCATTTGCTTTTGTTCCTACTAATGGGTTGCGTTTTTGGTGTGACGTAGGTTTTGTTTAGTAGAATTTTGTAGTCAAATGTGTGTGCAAAAGTTGTCTTTTATTATTTGATTAAAATTCGGTTTGGAAAAGTTATGTTTAAGGTTTCCTTTGAAAGCGGTTCCGTTCTATTATAACAGACGTCATGAAAATGTGACATTTACGCCATTATGTAACATTAAGGTTTAAAAAAGCGCTCTGTATTTGGTCAGCCTTTACTGTGTGACCGTTCATCGCTTTCCTTGGAAACCAAAGCTTTAACTAAGATACAACTAAGTTTCGTGTGTTGTGATAATAATAAAAAAGTAAATTAAAAACTAAAACCCATCACGACAAAATCACCAACTAAAAGGTATGAACAAGATATCGTAACAAAATTACATTTAATTTCGTATAGCCCGAGTCTAACATAACCCTTTCTTTACGACGAAAGCTGCTTGCGAAGCCGCAAGAATGTCAGACATGTATTTGACAATGCCAGTTTTCTGGAAACAAACGAAATCCCGCTATTGGAATCCCTTAAACACAACCGTTTGTTAAGGGACTATACACACTTGCTACGAGATTTTACAGACTCACGATAGAAAGGAAACTGATTGATACAGAGTTATATTTTATGGTGCTCCTTCACTTGAAGCATTTGCCTGTAATGTAATGTTACATATTCGAGCATTACATTCGTGAGGGAAGAGAATCGAGCATCAGTAGGTAATGTAAAGTACTTAATGCTCAAAATTTTACATCTGAAATTTTACATTACAGGCGAACGCTCGTCAGTCAGGGAGGCACTATTGTAAAGTAATGCTCAAAATCGAATCTGAAATGTCACATTACAGGTGAACGCTTCAGGTGAGCGAGCACCTTTAGGGAACGGATTTTGCGTAGAAGTTTTTCTTAATACGGGAGCAAAATTTCTTATTGTTTTTTTTTTTTAATATCGTCATAGACAAACGAGTAAGAAGAGAGAGGAGATTAGGAAGTAAAATAGTGCAGGAAATAATGCTTTTGGAAAGGAAAAAATACACCCTTTGGCAACTAAAAATGTTTCAACTCAGCCTATCGCAGTCCACTGCTGGACATAGGCCTCTCCCAGACTGCGCCACAACACCCTGTCCTCCGCCTTCCGCATCCAGTCCACCCCAGCCACCTTCTTTAGGTCGTCCGACTAAAAATGTTTAATAAAGTTTTATTTTTATTGAAAAGAACCGTTACATTATAAGATCTTCCAACTAATTTAACAAAAAAAAAATTGAATAATAATATAATCCAGAACGCTGTCCACAGGTAGACATAAAAGTTTAGAAAAAAAATAGGTGTAATCGCTAGGAGTTTTAGTAGCAGTACGAGGAGTAATTAGTTGTATACTCGTAATAAGCATTAATAAACTTAAAATATAGATAAAGATTATACGGCAATACATAATATAAAATATGGCTTTAGTAAGTTCGATGATTTTCAGAAAGGGTACGCAATTACGCACATGGGTTTTATTTAATAAAGAGGAAGTTACTGGTACTAAGTGAACTGAGCGACATGTTAGCCGTCGGGAGAAGCCAATAATATTGAATAGTGTTACGAAGAAATGAGAAATAAGAAAAAATAAGAACATTTACTGTGTGAAAAATTAAATTTCAAGGAGTAAAGTGAACACAGATATTACTGCTGACAAAGATGCTGAGAAACAAATGACTGCATCGACCTCTAGTTTTCGTAGAATCAGCAGTAAAGGTCCAAATAAGAAAAGCATCTTAGAGAATCAAACTAAGAATTTGTACAAAAAGAATCCGCTTGTATCGCCGAACAAATGAATTTACGAAAACCTGATTGGGAATCAAGATTCGTGTTTTGTACGAAAAACACTTTTTAATTGTGGGCCGGGTTTCGGTCTGCATAATTTATGGAAACTCCCACATCAACAGCCATATTTGACGGTATGTCTTTTTGCTCTGATATTGTTTTGGTAGCTCCGCCTTTAATTAGGATAATAAGGGTCAACTCACACCGAAAGAGCGGCGAAGGGCAGCGAAACGCAGCGACCCGCTTGGCAGAGAAGGCGCGCGGATTCCCGCTATTGCTCGAGAAGTCGCTGGAATGCTCGAGCGAATGTTTCTCATGCGATAATAAGTATTATAGTAATGAAATTAAAGTTAAAATTCATATGACACTGAAACTGCGCTCCGCTTCGCTGCGCTTCGACGCTCTTTTGGTGTGAGTTGAGCCTAAGTGTCATAAAATGTATGTTTTGCAGTGTGAAAGTGAAGACATTGGCACGCTGTGCTGTGTGTGTTGTCCATCATAGTATTTTTTCAAGGAGACAGTTGCAACCTTTCTTGTTTTCACCAATAATATTCAGGAAGGGTGGAAGGGCCCCTGGCTAAATAATAACAGCCGCACAGGTCGATCGATTAGGTTAAGCTACGCTTGCCACGGTTGGTCTGCGGACGGGTGACCATCTTTACATACCGAGACCCCTCCGCGCCTCGGTAAGCACGTTAAGCCGTTGGTCCCGGCTGTCATTCGTAGATCTTTGACAGTCGTTACGGGTAGTCAGAAGTCAGAAAGTCTGACAAGCAGTCTTACCAAGGGGTATCGTATTACCCAGTAACTGGGTTGTGGAGGTCAGATAGGCAGTCGCTCCATGTAAAATACTGGTATTCAGCTGCATCCGGTTAGACTGGAAGCTGACCCCAACATAGTTGGGAAAGGGCTAGGCAGATGATAATGATGATTTTTGACTTTTTAAGTTGTGACAGCAGTGATGACCCAGTGGTTTCGGCACTGACTTACGAGTAGTACCAAGTTACAGCTTACGAGTAGTTACGAGTGGTCGTGAGTTCGAACCCAGGCAGGCACTTTACTTTGTGTATTTAATTTCATAACCACTGCTCTCAAAACGGTGAAGGAAAAACAGTCTGAGGAAACCGGCATGTCTTAGGACCAAAAATTCGAAGACATCAGGCATCCAGCAACCTACACTGGTCCTGCGTGGTGAATTATGGCCCACTACCTCTCATGCACCCCTTTGTTATAAATACAACGTGTAACGTTAAATGCGCAAAACCTGTAATAGTTTGATCAGAATAACGAGCAGAATTAATTGAACCACTTTTTAATATAGGCCACATTATTCAAAAAATCTTCATTAAAAACGTTGCCATGTCTATTTATTAATATGTCATGCAAGCCAATGTCAGCGTGGCGCAGCGGCCCGGTGACGACTCCTCCCTCGATAAAGCGTCGTCGCAGACGCAAGAAACGATCAGAATGGCCAGTAAAACTAAAACAGCACACAAAACCTTCACAATTTTTTTTAATGACTTATTTTCTCTCTGAAATAGGCCAATTAAATTAAAAATCAATTGGGGTGTCTGAGGTTTTGCGCATTTAACGTTACCCGTTGTATAGTGACGATGTCTTTGGTTTTGAAACAGGCCAACAGGCGTTCACATCTACATAAAATACCGCAGACAGACATTGAACATTCTTTAATTTTACTTTTAAAGGGAATCGAGTCTGCTCATAAGTTTGCTCACTTCTATATTAATGTTTTAATTTGTTTACTAACCATTCTCCCCACACCTCGTTCTACATTTTCTCAAACATTAATAACCAACAGTATCAACCGATTAAAACTCCACATGGTCCGTTTCAAAGGACCAGAAAAAAGGACCAAAACAGGAATATCAACCACCGAACTATTTTATCACCTACTCGTTTAGACATTTTTCATCATTAACTTTTTGTTGGCTCGCAGCTTAGTGAAACATGTGCTAATAGGCATGTGCAGAGTTTAGCACAATGATCATTTACTAGTAATGGTTGAATATATCTTCATTATGGGCACTGGTAGCGCGGAGGGCCTGCAGGAACTTGGCTGACTGATACACCGAAGTGGAATGTTTTGTTGTAACGTGATTGCGCTCGCGATTACGCTTGTGATCTATATCGTAAGTAGTGTTACGACGGCTCAGTTTATCGATGGTGTTACAGATCCTTTCTTTAAATAAAAATTTCTTAAAACCAACGGCGACTTTGTCACGCATTTTGTCACACCGAAACAGGGAGTTCATTTATAAAGATTTGATAGCAAAGCAATCATGGAAAAAAAAACAAAATTTCTTTATAATGTTTATAGGCGTTCTTCAGTGCTGTATATTTATTATAACTAAAGTTTTTTTACTGTCAGTTAATTTTAACTAGATATTACTTAGATGTACTTATATTTTTTTTCGTTATATTTTGTATTATAATATTATTAAATAGTTCAAAACTCCCAACCATTGTTGTCCTTACACCCACAAAATTATCAAACGTCTTACACCTTTTCCGTTCTACACATTACAATACGGTGTGACACGACCCGTGCTTATGCTGGCCAAGATAAAGATAGCGCGACACCGCCGCCGCCTGCGCATTTGCATATATATACCACACAGCGAGACCACCCTTAGCTTAGCTATCGGGCAATTTTCACCTCTTTTAGCACTTAGCTTAGCCCGGCTGATCGGAATTTTTTTTCACACTCGGCTTACTGTAAGTATTTAATCAAGGTTGTGTTTATTGCATCAAGGAGGATTTGTGAATGAGATGGTATATTTTAATGACTTATATTTCTGATGAAGAAGGATCTGGGGAAGGCTTTTGCTTTGTTTTTACCAGAGATATAACAATAGTACACCCACATTTGCGATTGCTATGGAAATGCAGGAATTTTTTCCACTTAAAATTTTCTTTTATATAATCTATTTGGACACAGCCAATACTAGAAGTGTTTTTGGAATGCACGTATAAAAACAGTCTCCTGGAAATGATCGAGTATTTATTCCTAGTATAAAGAAATTCCAACAGTAAATGACTTATTGATTATTAATACAAATAATCGTTCGTAAGAAAACGACATGCAACTCCTAGAAGTACATGAACGTTGCATCGATGCGACGGTCGGACAAATTATGCAGAAGGAGCAACGGTGTTTGCGAATTACAATCTAAAATATCATAATGCACTATGTGGTCCTTTGATACGGAAACCTAACCTTCCGTACAATGAAGACACAGAACAACCATTTAAGTGTACTTACCTCCCAAATGTGCAACTATTTCCATTCATCTTTGTTCTAGTATAGAAACATACGACAATTGTATTCTGTCACAAGTTTTTTTGAGAGAAGATTTAATGTATGTAAAGATCCACACTAGCTCAAGCCAGATAGGGAGTGAAGAGGAGAAAGGAAGGCTTTTTCCCTACCGTGGGACAACATAGGCTAAAATAAAATAATAATAATATATTTAACGTATCGTATCTTTTTGGCAAGCTACTTCAAGATACATCAACATCTGCCTGCCTTTTCCCAACTACGTTGGGGTCGGCTTCCAGTCTAACCGGATGCAGCTGAATACCAGTATTTTACATGGAACATCTGCCTATCTGCCGTGCAGTGGTGGCCCAGTGGTAACAGACACGACTTACGAGTTGTAGGTCATAGGTTCGAACCCAGACAGGCGCTTTACTTTAAGTAAATTATTTCATCACCATTGCTCTCAAAAAACGGTGAAGGAAAACATCTTGAAGAAACCGGCATGTCCTAGAATCTAAAATTCGAAGACATGTGACATCTACCAACCCGCACTGGGTCCGCGTGGTGGATTACGGCCCACTCCCTCTCATTGAGAGGAGGCCTGTGTCCCAGCAGAGGGAATATTTTAGGCTGATTATGATGATGATGAACTGCCTATCTGATCTCCACAACCCA
The DNA here is from genome assembly GCA_949629135.1 of Eremobia ochroleuca. Classification (NCBI taxonomy): domain Eukaryota; kingdom Metazoa; phylum Arthropoda; class Insecta; order Lepidoptera; family Noctuidae; genus Eremobia; species Eremobia ochroleuca. The sequence continues at coordinate 8,908,111 of OX451408.1, forward strand.
GTTACTGGGTAATACGATACCCCTAGGTAAGACTGGTTATCAAACTTTCGGGCTACTGACGACCCGTAACGACTGTCAACGATCCACGAATGACAGCCGGGACCAACGGCTTAACGTGCTTTCCGAGGCACGGAGGGGTCTTGGTATGTGAAGACGGTCACCTATCCACGGACCAACCGCGGCAAGCGTAGCTTAACCTGATCGATCGACCCGTGCGGCTGGTATTACGTAGCCACAAGCCCCTCATACATATTCACCAATAATTGACGTCAAAACGTGAGATATGTCACGTACAACACAACATGTCACGTCGAACAATACAAATAAAATTTTAGCAACAAATTTTATTAGAGCTTCCATAAAACCCAAAGTTCTAATTAAGCGACTAACAGCGCCTTTAAAAAAGGCTCTCATTATTTAGTTTGACATAGGGAAAACTAAGGAAAATTTGCATTTTCGTGCGGCATGAAACAGGCTTGATACGGGTAGAGGTTTTAAAACACTAAAATTTTTTAATGAATTCGCACTAAGATTTACATGCGCGCGCTTTAAGTAAGGCGCTCCAATTTCGTAATTAATACAGTACTGGTGGTGAAAAAAGTGTTTGACGTTAGATTTTTGTTTGGTAACACTGTTTGTTGGTTGTATTTTATTTTTGACGGAGTGTAGTGTTTCTAGTTCGTTTCGTTTGGAATTTTGCTAACGCCACATTGCTGCTTTTTAAGATAATCTATGTTTGTGTCACTCATGTTTTTAGCGTTACGTGCAAAATTTTGCAAAAAGGACCTCTTGTATATTTTAATGTTTATGTGGTACGGTAAGCATAACTTTAATGCTTGAAACAGATCAAAAACACTTCCATGTTAATACCGTTTAATAAAACCAGGACCATTAATTTTTTTTTTCAAACGTTCTTTAATTTTTAGTAACTTTATTTTCTATAAAATAAAAGTCCTCCTTTATAAAAACCGCCAAGCACCCTACACCATCCCAAATCAAACACATTCTTATCAAATCATCTTTAAAATCATGACCATCCTTCATTGGACCAAAAAAAGCGAACTTTTGCGTCGTGTGTTAGTCGCCAATGATCACTCTGCGCCCCGTGGCGGTACATTATTACCTTCCAATTATTTAAACAAGACCAGGGAATGACCAACAATTTCGATTTGCCAGTAGCTAAAGTTAAACTCATTACATTTTGGGCTTCTTTTTAAATGGGGATTTGAACTACTGCATAAGAACGTTTGTAGATATTCTGAAGTATTAGTTCACAGATTTCATAATTATTGCTGTCTTTCACTAAAAAGTAAAGACAAAAAGAGATAGAGAAGGTTTACATATTATAGATGTTAACCCTTAGCTGGTATCGCCTTTTTTGGCAACATAACCGGTATCGTGAGTCATATTTTACCCATACCAAAAAATCTGTTGTAGAACGTAGATTTTTTTATTATTTCTATAAAATAGGGTTAGTTATGAAATAAAAAAACATTTTTTTTACAAAATTATCTTGATTTAATTTTAGAATATAAAAAAAATATCATGTTTTACACGCATTTGTAACTAACCTAATTTTTTGGCACTTTTTGGTTAGTGTGAACTTAAAACATTAAAAAAAATAGAAATGTAAGAAAAAATTTAATGTTCGCTATGTTCGCTTCTGAGTCAAATTTGACCCACGATACCTACTAAGGGTTAATTCAAGTGTAGATGTAGATACTTTAGCTTGTAATTTAGGAGCATTTTCCCAAGAGTTCTAACGGCCGCTTTCTCTATAAAAAGCCTGAAAAAGAACACACACAGCAAGATTTTCAACTCTCGGTGCGTTGGAAATCCAACATCATCATCTGCCTAGCCTTTTCCGCGTTGTGCGTTGTTGCGTTTTGTGCGTTGGAAATCCAACAGTTTAGTAAAGGTATTATATGTTGGCTACTGTGGAGGGGCCCGTGGCTAAATAATAACAGCCGCACAGGTCGATCGATCATGTTAAGCTACGCTTGTCGCGGTTGGTCTGTGGATGGGTGACCATATTTACATACCGACCATATTTACCCCTCCGTGCCTCGGAAAGCACGTTAAGCCGTTGATCCCGGCTGTCATTCGTAGATCTTTGACAGTCGTTACGGGTAGTCAGAAGCCCGAAAGTCTGACAACCAGTCTTACCTAGGGGTATCGTATTACCCAGTAACTGGGTTGTGGAGGTCAGATAGGCAGTCGCTCCATGTAAAATACTAGTATTCAGCTGCATCCGGTTAGACTGGAAGCCGACCCCAACATAGTTGGGAAAAGGCAGGCATATGATGATATGTTGGCTACTGTTAGTGAAAGCGGGCATAAAACTGTTTAAGAATAGAATAGAATAGAATACTCTTTATTATGTACACCATATAGATTACAGACATAAATATAGAAATTTTACAAAGGGTGACACAATGGGCGGTCTTATCGCTAAGAGCGATCTTTTAAAGACAACCTTTGGATGGATTGAAAAGGGAAGGAGAGACAAGTATTGTAGGTAGTCTGTGGTGTACTATTTACACGATAAAATAAATACATACATAAAGTATATTATACCAATCTAAATAAATATATACATATAACAATAGACATGAAACAGGAGTAAAGAAAATATAATGGTGCTGTTTAAAGAAGAGGAAAGGATTATTAGTACTGTAAATCTTTGAATCTTTAACATTCCCACACTTTAGCTATGAGGTTATGTCCTAATTAATTTTTAAATCATTTTGGGTGCGGTCTATGCAATATAAGCAAATTAAAATTGGTAACTTGCAGAAGCTCGAAAATCATTGATTGGAATTTTAGTATCCCTATTACGAAACAGTAGTTCGTTAAGAGAGTTGCGTAATGAACGGATAGTTTCCTATGATATCAATTTGATGAGTATATTGCATGATGAATATGAAACGGTAGCCTTTTTCCGGAATCTTTCCTTCTATCTTTCGTTAGTATTTATTCAATAAACTACCTTTCGAAAAGAAACTACTCGGGTTTTGCGTCAGATTCATGGAGGTGTGTCTCGCATAGGGTCGTAGCATTATGCTGAGCGATGGCCGTTGTGCGTGGATGTGACGCATACTTTCCCCCAATTTATTTTTTGTTTTCTTTTTTTGCGTTTTACGCAAAAATACGCATTTTCTTTCTTCTTTCTTTTTTTTTAGGAAGGACGGGAAAAAACCAAGTTCCTGCTAACAATAAGTAAAACTCCTCTATATTGTGTTTTAATTTTTCCACACTAAAGTTTCCTTTACGAAAACTTTTAGTCACACTAGGTTTATGCTGTTTCCAAAAACTACGATTTTCTACAATCTGCACAACGACATAACAATCGGTCAGAAATTAATATATTGACAGCCACGAATTCAATTCTAATTGACAGAACAATAATTCCAGATACAATCACACACAAAAGTCGAAACAAAAGAAGACATCAATTAATGTAATGAGCGTGTGTGAACAAACGTCCGCTTTCGGCATACCGGGTGCATCTCCTAAATAATGCTATAATTTGGTCCTTTTATCTTTTATAATGACAGTGCAATTTTATCAGCAGCACTTAGGCCTTTTGGGAGACAATACAAAGGAATGCCTCTCATTGGTCAGTAATGACAGCTCTGAGGGCTGTGTCGTATCTGTAATTGATGCGAAGTAAACTAATTGGATTGATGCCTAATTTTTGGGTGTATTAAAGGAATTCTTTTTGTAATTTGTAATAGTACGTGTATTGTTTGTTGGTGTTGTGTTCGGGTTAGTATCCATGGACGTGTCAGGTCTGACCGCAAGATTGTGAAACACGAAGAAGGTTTTGGGAAGCAAAAATGGGTAACTGGTTCGGATACAACTAAGGAAATGTAATGTGACCGTAATTGTTTATGGAAGCAAGATCAATCTTATTTATTACTTTCGATCGATGGTGATCTTTTTTTAAATAAAATATAAATATCAACTCTACTGAGACATTTTATTAGATCAACTTGCTTCGCTTGCTTTGCCCGCAACCGCAGTGGACTGACGTGTGTGGAAAATGGAGTCTCTTTGTCCAACAGTGGTATATTATGGGCTAAATAGATAGAACCAGAAGGCCAATTCCCGTAATTAAAAACGTTCAAAATCTAGTCGCAATCTCATCTCAGCCACAATCAATGTCAAAATCTTCGCTAATCTACAAATTTCATTCACTAAAATACATCAGTTGCATAACCGTAGCAGTCGTAGAAAAGATCACATCGTACTTCCTCGAGTGCGCACAACTCAAGGTAAAAGATCACTTGTTTATGAGGGAGTGCAACTTTATAATAAATTAAAAGATGAGATAAAGGGTGCGAATTCGATCAATATTTTTAAAAACAAACTAAAAAAATATATTCTTCAAAACATCAGAATTAATTAGCCATCAAATATTAATGCTCACCAAAAATAAATAAAATATATAAAAAACACAAAAAATAAAATATATCAACTGTCAACAAAAGTTGTACGTGATATTGGACCGCACTCTTTATCTCAAAATCTAATATTGTGTCACGCGTAGTGACACAGTATTAGATTTTTAGGAGTACCCACGGACTTAAATAATGTGTAATACTAATGAATAATATATAACCTAATTCGTCACATTAATTGTAAGTCCGAGTGTCGAAGGACAATGATTAGCGTTTATATTTTGTTTAAATTTGTTCTCATGTAAGTGAAATGTAAATTTCTTTATGAGAATTAAATGTCTTTGACCAGAAATCTTGTCAAAAATTTAGGGTAATTGGAGGTATTTTTGACAGATTGAGACTGAGAGCAGACTGTGAACGTACAGACGCCAGCACATCAAGCTACCCGAAACTGTCTGATTTTCCCAATAAACTTTGAACCTTATGCTTTAGCGCCAAAGTTGAAAATCTATTAAAGAAATCTGAGAGATTGCAGTAGCTTGATGTGCTGGCGTCTGTACATACTCGTAAAATTACGAGAAGTGCCAAACATGCCTACTTTTTATCCCAGCAACGTGTGTAAAGCCACTAGTTATAAATTTAACAAGCACTACTTAATGCAACATTACACCTTTAACATCCATAAATCAGGTGTGTATGTATGTTTGTGTTAATTAAATCAACCCCTGGACACCGTCCCCCATACAACGACCCAGCGAACGATTGTTACAAGGATAATGTCCTAATCAAATGTACTTAAACGACATTTATATTTCACTCGTAAACGTTTTGTGCTCAATTGTACCTTACTCCTTTAAGTTATTGCCCGACGAATAACATTTTTGATATAAATTTTAAAGTAGTGACGTCATATTTGGCTGAAAAGGTAAAAAAAACTGCTTTTGAGGAAATAATTTTGTTTGGGTTAGTTATTTCACTTTGTCACACTATACATTTTTTATAGATACTAAAATAAAAGGGGTAGCTTTTGAACACCCGTTTGTTAATATTTTGGGCTGAGATAGATACCCACTAGGTATTTGTCAGGCATGTACCTGAGTCCAGCGTGCGTGTATGACCAGACGTATTTACGTAAACTTATTTACGTAAAAAACGTATTTACGTAAAATTGTTGTTTTGTTGACAATTGTTTTTTTTACTCGGACTTCATGGTCTGTACCTACAGATATCAGCTGTACGAACAAAAGTGTGTATCTTGTTTACCCACCATAAGGATCTTGGTAGGTAGCTTTCTGTAGTTTCTGCCTACCCCTAGCTACCCTACCTTTTTCTTAGGGGTACCCTAGGAAAAATCATGAGTTTATGTATGTATGGTATGTACCCGATTTCACTGCTGGACATCATTATCATCATCTGCCTAGCCTTTTCCCAACTACGTTGGGGTCGGCTTCCAGTCTAACCGCATGCAGCTGATTACCAGTACTTTACATTTCACTGCTGGACATAATATGCCCATTGTAAATTAAGGGCAAGCTATTTGGAAATAGACAGTCAAAATGTTGAAAAGTAAGTCAGTATCTAAGGTTGTGTCAGGGAACCCAATAAACAAATTAATTTGCTTAAAGTAATTTCACTCAATGAAGCTCTTTCTATGACCTGCCCACCCAGTATTCTAGAATTAACTTTATGATTAAAATTGTGTGTTTCGTCTTATATTGTTCCGCCGTTGGTCCCGGCTGACATTCATAGAACTTTCACAGTCGTTACTTGTAGCCTGAAGCCGAAAATTCTGACAACCAGTCTTACAAAAGCATATCGTGTTACCAAGTAACTGGGTTGTGGAAGACAGATAGGCAGTCGCTCCATGTAAACAGGTGCATCCGGTTAGACTGGAAGCCAACCCTAACGTAGTTGGGAAAAGCCATACCTAAATCTACTTACATGGGCACTTATGAAACGTCAGAAGCTGGGTGCATGGCTCCAATTGGTCGTTTCCTATGGAGAGGAGCCGGCAAGAAACTCCACGGTTACTCTTTTAAAAATAATTGACTTTCCAATGTTAATAGATATGGGAGCACAGTGTAGGCCTGTCAACAAGTACTAGATACATAACAAAATAGAAAATGACCTACAGATCTACAGACTACAATACCTACAATATACATAGACCAAATAGTTTTTCGTATAACAGTAATTCTCCTTTTATTAATACTGCATCAAATAAAAAAGTTCTAATTCTCATTTCCGTCACGGTTTTCCATTGTAACGCGAGTAGATCACCAAACACTAACGTTACGCTATTACGAGTCCAAGTCACGAATGGCTATAACTCGCTGGAATTACAATCATACATTATGTTTAGTTATTATACTTTTATTGCAACATAATTCCTTTACTTTGATAAGTAAGACTGAACAGTTTAAAACGCAAGGATGTCGGCATTTGATCAGATTTATGTGGTAGGATTAATCGATAGGTTGCCTACGCTATTATTCGTGTACACGGAGAGAAAATTATTAGAAAAATTACTGTGCTCGTTACTGTAAAGTGAGTGCAAGTGACATCTACTGGAAAATTTCTGAGTGAGATTGGGAAAAATTCACTATTTGTCCAATAAGATTTACTGTACAGTATAAGAGTTTTTACTGTGCTAGCATGGTAAATTTTCCATTACCACTCAAATGCACTCAGATTATGAGACAGCACAGTAATTTTTCTAAGATTTTTCTCTCCGTGTACCAAAGAACCAAATGTCTTTGGTAACTAGCAATGAATTTGGAGACCCAATGTTGTGTGTGAGAGAATCAAACGTTTTTTGCATGCAACATTAAATGAATGATAACTTCCAGAAACATCATAAAAAAATCTTACACCATGATTTATACATTGGAAGTGTACCGTAAGCAATCAACACGTTGGTAATCGCAATTCGTACTCGTGGACCAAAAAACATAATGTACCAGTATCGCCAAGCAAGAGGTCATGTTTTTGATAACAATGAGTAAAAGAAGTGAACCGGAATTAAAAAATAAGAAAATAAACAATGGCGCTGATTCCCTTATTTACAAACTAAACTAAATTTAAGTTCAGTACATCTTTTTCTTTCTATTTCATTAAGAAAAGGACAGAAGATAAATATTAGTTTAGTCCTGTCAAATTAAGATACGCCATAGACAAGTTTAGACGTGATTAAAAAATTGCCTAGTAAAAATATTATGTGAATTTACGTCAGGCGCTGACTAATTCATTTATTTATTTTATTATTTATACACAGTAAAATACGATATGATATGACACAATCATAATTTGAGTACGAAGGTACTAATTTGACAGGACTAAACTAATATTTATCATCTGTTCTTTTTTTAATGAAATAGAAAGTAAAAGATGCACTGAACTTTAATTTAGTTTAGTTTGTGAATAAGGGAATTGCCGCCATTAGGTTAGTAGCGAAAATAAGGTAGGAGTATTAGACTGCGATCGTGAGATACTTAGTGCAACTTATCTATGGACTTATCTCATTATCTGAATGTCCGGGCTTTTTCTCAACTGTGTCTAATTAGCCCGTTTAACAAGGAATCTGACCTACACAAACACATGACTTCTTTGAAAATATGATTAGACGCGACAGCAAGCATGAATAATGTACCAAAAGACATTTTCTATAAATATCATCATTATTTTCTTTATCGAACAGCTGCAGAGTTAAAACGCCAATAGCGGCCCTTTGTGCAACACTGCTCTCTACGATAACCAAATTTTCTTATACACTATAGGTAGATAAGTACAAATGTTTTTGACCAGCTCTGACAAATTAGCGTCAAATTAGGGTAGCCCCACTAATAATACACCTCTAAGTGCGACGGCTACCGCACAGCTGTCTTAATAACTGTAAGAAATGTAATTTTCTACCAATGGCGTCGAAGCCTTCAGGCGTCAATAATTTGGCCCTAACACCTCACACTTGCAACACCTTAACACTGTGTTTTGGACGTTATTCGCAAATTTGACAATCACCCGTCTTAGTTGACACCATACGCAATGCCGACGGCTTTAGCCGCAGGCGAACTTTCCGCAAAATTACTTTCACACCTCATAAACTAAACGCCACGTTAAAATCGAAAGGAAAATTCATTTGAGGGACTGCAAAAATAACTTTGCAAGACACACTGCATCCTCTTACTTTCGTCAAATTTCGTACAATCTCCTCCTTAATGCTAAAGAACGAAGAATCATTTAAGGTATTTTACCTCATATTTGGCGCTAATTGCGCCGAATTACAGGGCGAGTGCGTAAGAAAGTGCGAAAATTGGGTGCTAAAAGTGCGAGCCGGCGATTATAGGCTCGTTATGTTCGAACGAAGTGTGAAGAACACGCGACCGATGAAACCGACACCATCTTTGATTACAGTAGCTTACAGAAGCACGATTTAGTGCAACTAGAAGTTGTTAAGTAAGGAGAATGTAATTTGATCAAAATAATAATAATAATAATATTCCACAACTTTCACACAACGCCATCTAGTCTCAAACTAAGCAGAGCTTGTGCTATGAGTAGGTACTAGACAACTGATAAACATACATATATATTTCTAAATACATACATATTATAAATAAGTTACATCCAGACAAAGAACAAATGATCGTGCTCATCACACAAACATTTGTCCTGGGTGGGAATCGAACCCACAACCTTGCGCATAGTAATCAGAGCCACTGACCACTACACCAACAGGTCTGCCATAGAAAGTATAAAAAGATACAGGCATTCCTATATAATATTATAATTTTTTATTATATAAAATTCTCCCTACGTAGCGAATGCTCCATAACTATAGGGTGTTTGGTTTATAGAACCATTAGGTTTATAAAACGGCTGGAGCATAACACTTAGTTATTACTAATTTGGAATAAGAAGCATAAATACAACGTGTAACGTTAAATGCGCAAAACCTCAAACATCCCAACTGATTTTTAATTCAATTGACCTATTTCAGAGAGAAAATAAGTCATTAAAAAAATTGTAAAGGTTTTATGTGCAGTTTTACTTTTACTGGCCATTCTGATCGTTTCTTGCGTCTGCGACGACGCTTTATCGAGGGATGAGTCATCACCGGGCCGCTGCGCCGCGCTGACATTGGCTTGCTTGACCTATTAATAAATAGACACGGCAACGTTTTTAATGAAGGTTTTTTTGAAAAATGTGACGTATATTAAAAAGTGGTTCAATTAATTCTGCTCGTTATTCTGATCAAATTATTTTCAGGTTTTGCGCATTTAACGTTACACGTTGTATAGAAAGACCTTGATTACTTTACAAAAAAAAAAAAAATCGTAACTGACCATATGATGGACAATTTAAAGCACCAAAAACGTCAAGTTCATTGGACTCTGAAGAACTTGAGGTCTATCAAATTGTTCCTACCCTCTTCGTACCCTCTAAGGCTTAGAGGGTATAGATATGAAAGGAGAATAGTAGATTGTTATACAAGGGTCGATAAGAATCAGTTCCCATACGAGGTATTTAGACAAGTAGGAATTGATGACTTTCACCCGTGTTCCACACTTTACTTTTCATTTCGAATATAAGGATAATAAAAAATAGTAGTTTCACTAAAATATTTATTGATAACAATAACATGAATAGTACCTATTTCAAAGTCTTTTTTAATTTTTAAATATGGAACACACCGCGTCCCCGCCGCGGGCAGTCCCGCTTAATAGGTATTTTTTTAATTCACACTGGCTGTTTATACGCTCACAAGACCGCAGCATTTTTCTGAATTATATAAAAAATTTCGTAGCTGACTATCTAACCAAATTTAATTCTATTTTAAAATTTATTCCCACCATAGAGAGGGAAGCAATTACTATGAGTCTTTACCGCACAAAGGTGGGAAGTAGCGTCTTCCACCCGCTATTCGGATTAAACACGCTTTCCGAGTATGAGAAATGAAAAATCCTTTTCATTTCACTAAGTTTGGTTAGCTACGAGCCAGACTATGTATAGTATAGGTAATATGTAGTATTCATGTTATTATTATCAATAAATATTTTAGAAAAACTACTATTTTTTACTTTCCGTATATTCGAAATGAAAAGTAGAGTGTTTAACACGCGTGAGTCATCAATTCCTACTCGAACTACAGCCGTGCTCGCTGCACTCGAGCGTCTAAATACCTCGTATGGGAATTGATTCCTTTCGACCCTTGTATAACAATCTATTATTTCGAAACTCAAACCCTCCAAATCGGAGAGTTAGTTCGTTAAGTTATTGGTAACAGTATCATGCTAATAAAGTAATATTTTTACATTTCCACAATCCACACCACAAATAATCCGCAAACGTACAGTTTATGTTAAACGCCATATTTACTACAAGTCTAGCCGGTTAAACGGTTGCACCCAACCCCCGTTGATTTTTACGACGGCAACACACATAAAATTCAGTAAATGCTTAATAAAAGTAACTTGCTCAATTATAAAACTAGCTTTCGTCCCCGACTTCACACGGCGTTTGCTTTATGATAGTTCGTTTATTTTTTTCAACTGAGTGAAATGGTTATTGATTTGAGGCACGAAAGAACATAAAATAAAAAAATGGTCCTTATTTCTACAAAAATTGGACCCGAAAATAATCTCCGGAAGATAACAATTCAAACTTTATTAATGCATAATATGGAAAATCTTAAATAACTCAAAAGTATTCATTAATTAAGCTGAACGAACGCAATTTTCACGTTTCGCGTTTTTGCAATTTTTACGTATTGATATTTACTACGGACTGCAAAACCCTGAGGCTAAAACTTGCTAAAGAACTTTGATCAGCAGGAAAGTGTGTACTAACAGCTATTAAAAAAAATTGCTAAGTATTACTATTGACTAAGGACTGAAACCCTAAAACTAAAATAAAAGCTGCTTAAACTTACACTAAGCGTTACGGAAAAATAAATAAGCAACCTACTATGTTTTGTGAACATTTTAGGACAACCAGATCAAAATTCGATCATAACTGTTCAGTTCCGCTTATCGTGTTACCCAGTAACTGGGCTGTGGAGGTCAGATAAGCAGTCGCTTCATATAAAATACTGGTATTCAGCTGCAGTCGGTTACACTAAAAGCCGGCCCCAACATAGTTAAGAAAAGCCTAGGCAGATTGACTGTTCAGTACCGCTTATGCTCAGCAGTGCTATTCTGTAAAAATTTCACCGTTAGGTGAAGTGAGCGGGAAGTGAGCGCTGTCATTCAGTAATGGTAGGTATTGACACTATTAAGTGCTCACTTCACTTATGATTTCACGGTGAGATTTTTACAGAATCGACCGGCTGTTCTTATTAACAAAAAGGAATCGTTTTGGTTACTAATGGTAGCCATTTTTTATTGCCAAACTGGGCATATAAATAGATTCGTAAGCTAATTTTATCTGTGATGGCTACTTCCATACGGGAGGGTCTACTTTACTATGCAAAGCTATGTATGTGGTCTTTGCTTTATTATTGGTAAAGATAAAAGTGTCTTAATTTTAACCAATAACGGTCCGTAAATTATAGGGATCGCCCATAAGGCATGTAGACAGACAGACACACTCAGTATTTATTTATCACTACATAGTATAAAACAAAGTCGCTTCCGTCTGTCTGTCCCTATATATGCTTAGATCTTTAAAACTCCGAAACGGATTTTGATGCGGTTTTTTTTAATAGATAGAGTGATTCAAGAGGCAGGTTCATATGTATAATACATGCATAATATAGTAGAGAAACACTGATAATTTTAGAGGTTTCTAATGTAATGTCGTAAATAAACACTTTTTTGCGTTTACATTGTAAACGCTGGCTGAATCCTACGAGATAGATCAAAATAATGTACTACAGTATTGTACACCTTAAAAAGGTCTACACAAAATCCACAATGGTATATGTCTATCTCTTAGGGATAACCCACAATAACGATTTTTTATCCTATACTTTTTACGAGAAATAATGGCTCTAAAATTATCAGTGTTTCTCTACTATATTATGCATGTATTATACATATAAACCTTCCTCTTGAATCACTCTTATCTATAAAAAAAAACCGCATCAAAATCCGTAGCGTAGTTTTCAAGACCTAAGCATACATAGAGACAGAAAGACAGCGGGAAGCGACTTTGTTTAATACTATGTAGTGATCAGCATTGCACCCGTGCGAAGCCGGGGCGGGTCGCTAGTTTATCATAAACAATTAATATTGTGTTTGACATTTGACATACATTATTATTAATAATTAATATAAATTCAAAAATAAACATGCAACAATAATAATTATAAAAAAAAAAACAACAACACGATTGCTTAAAACAATAATAATAAATATTTTTTATTAATAGGAATTGGAACATTAATATTATATTACACCCGGTCGATTCTGAAAATATCTCACCGTGATAACTAAGGTGAAGTGAGCTTAGAATGAGCTGTGAGTCATGCTGATTCTAGGGATTTACACTATTGACGACTCACTCCACGCTGACTTCACCCAAGTTTTCACGGTGAGATGGTTACAGAATCGCACGGCAGTTCGTCTATTGAGTACAAGTTTTTATCTAATAGAAATGCTTTGAGCTTAGCCTTAAAAGAGCTGGTGTATAATATTTTTTTTAAATCCGCTGGCAGTCTATTAAAGTAACTAAATTCTATACATAATAATAAAGTGATAGTGAAGTCATTCACATTGGGCCAATTATCAACGTTTTCTTTGTCGGTGGGAACACACTGTGGAGTATCAAAGCATGCAAAGCTGTATGATTCGCGTATATCCACTGCAAATTAAGCACCGGTTAGATCAAAGAGGACGCGATGCTTTGACGTGTGGTGTAAGTTAGAGAGATTAGAGGTGTCGGTGGGAGTGGGGTGTGGTCTAAAATGATTTGTTGTAGCGATTTTGTTACCGAGTTGTTTTTTTTTTTTTTGTAGTGCTAAACTAGCGCTACATCATCATCTGCCTAGCCTATTCCCAACTATGCTGGGGTCGGCTTCCAGTCTAACCGGATGCAGCTGAATACCAGTATTTTACATGGAGTGACTGCCTATATGACCTCCACAACCCAGTTACTGGGTAATACGATACTTCTTGGTAAGACTGGTTGTAAGACTTTCGGACTACTGACAACCCGTAACGACTGTCAAAGATCCACGAATGTCAGCCGGGACCAACGGCTTAACGTGCTTTCCAAGGCACGGAGGGGTCTTGGTATGTGAAGATTATATTATCACCCATCCACGGACCAACCGTGGAAAGTGTAGCTTAACCTGATTGATCGACCTGTGCGGCTGTTATTACTTAGCCACAAGCCCCTCTGGTAGATTTCAACCAGTTGCAAAAAAAAATATGTTTAGAAACATAATTTAACATAAACAGGCTCAAGGGATACATTTTTTACAGCGTTTTTCACCAGAATGTGTTATGTAGATGATTTTAAATTAAGATATTTAATTTCTTCCTATATTTACACTTAATTTTTACAACTACCCATGTTAAAAAAATCGTTTACTTCTAAATGACCCGCAGTCACTTCTAACTTAGACTACAAAATAAGTAAACCTCAGATTAAAAAGCGCATCTTACATAAGAGTGTAACAATACTTAGTAATAGACAACAGAGCTCCAGTCACACGATGTGAGACACCGTGACGGTAAATAGGTATACATAGTTATTATAATTGTCTATGTAACATAAAAAATGTATGTTTTGTCTACGGTTCGTGACTTAAGTACATGATAAAGAGTTTTTATAGTTTGTGTGGCAGTGTATGGAAATTTTAATTAATTGTAACTTTAATAATAATGATCCCATGCATAGTTATTTTAAATGTTTTCCTCATTTTTCGGTCGTTGGGAAGCTTATGTTGAGCACTAGTAGATTATTGGCTCATACAGTGGCATATAAAAAAATAAATAATAAGGTTCTACGGTTAGAGTTTCGGTTCAGTTCGGTACCAATACAATACATATAAAAATTATTTATTGACATAACATAACACTACTACCGTCAAATGGAGTGAATAGGAACCGAGGGGTGAATTGGGATGAAACTTTTAAATGGATTTTAACGTTGATGTAATATAGTTTGTTGCCAACAAGGACATTTAATCGATAATTATAATATAGTAAACACTTTAAGTGACCTTTTGGCAAAAAACGATATTATTTGATTGTTAAAATCCATTTTAATGTTTCGTCCCGATTCACCCCTGCATTCCTGTTCACCCCGTTTTACCTGGTACTAGGGGTACATCTCTGCCCAGCCCTTTGGGGAATAAAAGCGTAATGTTTTACATATTTATATTTTCTTATTTTTAGCGTGCCGATCAGACTAAATTATGTTAGTATAGATAGGGTAGGTACTAGTGGGGAGGGGCCCGTGGCTAAATAATAACAGCCGCACAAGTCGATTGATCAGGTTAAGCTACGCTTGCCGCGGTTGGTCTGTGGATGGGTGACCATCGTTACATACCGAGACTCCTCCGTGCCTCGGAAAGCACGTTAAGCCGTTGTTGGTCCCGGCTGTCATTCGTAGATCTTTGATAGTTGTTACGAGTAGCCAGAAGCCCGAAAGTCTGACAACCAGTCTCACCTAGGGCATCGTATTACCCAGTAACTGGGTTGTGGATGTCAGATAGGCAGTCGCTCCATGTAAAATTCTGGTATTCAGGTGCATCTGGGTAGACTGGAAGCCGACCCCAACATAGTTGGGAAAGGGCTAGGCTATAGGGTAGGTACTAGTATCTTTAGCTTTAGCAGAAGCTTCCATTTGCTCCCATAACGTGGGAGAATTAGGATACACAGACATCGTGATGATAAGTTCCCAAACAATTGACGAACAGCACCACGTTTGCAGTCTACGTTGAAATCAGTCTATGAATTTTCCTATTAATTTGATAGGTTGTTCCTGCTTTAGATAACCTGAACCTTCAGCCAATCTTTTAACAAACCTCGGAGGTTTGTTGCAATCCCAGGCCAAAGTCTTGTCTCACTAAGTTGTGGAGGTCAGAACGCAGTTGTTCCTTGCAAAATGATGAATCTACTTAAACTGGTAACCGACCCAACGTGTATGGGAACAGGCTAGGCGTATAGTGAGAAGTGATACTTATTGACAGTGAAAAGGTGGTCATTTTAAACTACCTACTGCTAAAACAACGAAAGTTAGTTCAAACAGTACATTTCGAGGCCTCCCACGTAAGTTGTTGTAGCCCATAAGCTGCAATTTTACAGGAGAGCGTTTCAAATATACTATTGGCAATAAAAACTGCACTTTTCAATTATTTTTTATAAAATTCAATATGTGAATATAGTTAGTAATAAAGTATTATTATTGTATTGTGTAGTTTTTTATTGTATTTCTTGGTATATTGGCGTAGCTAGCTGACATATGGCAAATAATTTAATTTAGTGTTCTGTGTCTTGTACCTAATGTTAATTACTTTGCATACCTTGTATTGTATTCAGTCAAGTATTTTCTAACTGAACAGACAGCTGTGCTGCTGGGGAGTTTGTTGCGCCACTTCTTCTTCCCAGCGAAAGCACTAGGAAGTGGTGAAGGGCGGGCGTTTTGGGGGACTGTCTTTTGTAATTTTGACGTTCGAAAAGTGCTGATTCTCAGCATAGTTTGAATAAATGACTTTTGATTTTGATTTTGATTACTAAATAGCAGAATTATTAGCGTACCGTTATAAAGTACCTAACTAACTATATTCACATACTGAATTTTGTGGCTTACAACAACTTACGTGGGAGACATCGATTTGTACATTTTTAACGTCCCAGCAATACTTTCCTCCTGATTGTTTAGAAATTAATGTTAAGAAATTACTTTTAATCTATTTTCCCATCTACCTATTTCAATTAAAATTGACTTGATAACGGAAATGACCAGAGTGATCTAATCTGAGTAGGCAGGCGCTTTTAACGTCCATTTATTGGATACTGAAATCTTATTTGGATGTGGCAAAACACTCCTTTCAATCAACTCAGCCTATCGCAGTCCACTGCTGGACATAGGCCTCTCCCAGACTGCGCCACAACACCCTGTCCTCCGCCTTCCGCATCCAGTCCACCCCAGCCACCTTCTCACAAAACAACTAAACACTCCTTTAACATTTAATAATATATGAGGAAAACTGAGAAAAGCGTTGTTATTTCAATGTTTTTTCAACATAGGTATGTCCATCACCATGTAGATATCTTTAAAGGATGGCGAGATCATCTTCTTTTAAAAACAAGTGCTGCTCAATAAAAATAGTCATTTTCGATAAACTGTTTGTTTAGTCTACTTACAGAATCGTATTTTTCCCTGTCCTAATTACTTGGCGAAAATAATAAAAAATCGCATCTTGGGCTTAAGGTATCAGATACTTTCGAAAGATGAACTGGAACCATCAGTAGACTAAGAAAATATTGACGTGTAGAATTGTTTTAAAATATCTACTTACAAATAAACGTTTTATTTTATTTCGTAGTTCTACCAATGATTTTGATATAAAACAAACGCATATAAAAATGTAAAAAAACTGCAGGAAAATTCAATAGATACCAACAGTATAAACAGAAACCCATTAAAAAGGACGTGTAAAAAACCATGGTACCTAACAACTTTTGTTATAAAGATAAATGAAAAAGTAAAATAATTTTCGTTATCTTATCATTGGGAACATCAAGCGCGCGCGTTGATGTCTTTTCTTGACAATAACTGAGATGCTTAAAAGATAACGAATAAAAAATTCGATTGGTTCCAAATTATTTTTTTGTTCAGTTATTTTGAATAGTTCTCGTTCATGTTTATTTATAGGTATTAAGATGTGAGTTAGTTTCTAGAAGTGTTCTTTGAATAATTTATTGAATTTCAACATAAATAAAAATTAGGGGTGCGGGACAAGCTGACAAATTTTCACTTGATTTAAAAGTTATATTATTGTTTTCTTGTTAGAATGCTCTTCAAGTAAACATAGGTATTATAAAATCATCGTATTCAATATAAAACATAGCATTAAAAATAGGTAAAAATCACAAAACTCACCTTCTCACTTAAAAAGAAACAGTTTTAATTCTTGAAATTAAAACAACAGTAAGTCCATTATTCAGGCTAAAAATTACACTCCTAAAAAGTCCTTATTAAAAAGTTCCTACTCAAACTGAACTTCACAGAAAAAAAAAACAAATTATTCAAAATTCAAATCACTCGAAAAAAACACTTGAAAAGCGGCAGTTCCGAATTCAAAAAGCGTGCTTTTGGTTGTGCTTCACGCGTAAGCTCGACGCGATGCGTGGAGCGGTTGTAACGGACGGACCGTGTCCGTAGCCCCGCCTACCGCGACCGAACCGGAGGGGATACACCTCTTAGCTTCTTCACACTTCCCTCATACCTACTAGAAGGACCAGTTTTTCTTGATCCACCTCACCCCGAAGGACCAAAATGGAGACAGACTTTTGAGACGGAATTGTAAGCTTTTCACAGCTCTTTGTATATCGGACGACGTTTGTAACGGATTAATAAGATGGTACAAGCGATTTTAAGCCCTAACTATATTAAAATAAAAGCTATTTGGTTGGTTTTTTGGACGGTTACTGAATGTGTCTGGTATTCTCGGGGCGGAGAGCTAAAGACTGTTAAATAGATAACGTCACATATAGATACGTAGCTGTATAGTTAGAGAGCGAGGAAAATGTTAAGCTCAGTGAGAAGTTCTTGTTATAATCCCGCTGCGAAATTTTAGTATTTTTCTTTTCTCACCAATAATATTAAAATACATATTTGGCTGTGCTTAGAAAAACGCAAGATAATTATTCGTTGTAGCTCTTAGAAAACAGATGATGCATATAAAACAGATGAGAGATAAGAATATAAGCATCTGTTTGATCATCCATTTCTTAAGTAATGTTTAGGTATTGTGGTGAAGATCTGATATAGATGATAGCTTAATAGCAAAGCCACATAGGTATTGTAAAAACGTTAGAAATATTTTCATACTTATTTTAGGTAAGTCAAACATTAATATAATACAGAAGACGCACCAGCCAGTGTGTAATGAATTATATTTAGTTGGAAAATAGAAACTAGCAGGCTTTATTCCAGTAGAGGGGTCGAAAGGTTCTGTTGTCAGATGTAATGCTAGAAGTTGAATTACGTGTAAACAAAGGACTAAGTCAATAATTGGCTAACGAGTCAAGCATTCTGAGCAGATAGAAATATTTTTTAGAAGCTAACAGCGTCGAAAAGGAAAGTACCCAAACCCAAAATCTAATAAATGTGGTTTTCTTAAGTACTTCCTTTTTCCTTAAGCAGCATCATTATATTTTCTTTACTCGTTTCATGTCTATTATTATATGTACCTATATATTTATTTAGATCATGACAATATACTTTATGTATGTATTCATTGTATCGTGTAAATGGTACACCACAGACTACTTACAGTATTTGTCTCTTCTTCCCTTTTCAATCCATCCAAAGGTTGTCTTTAAAAGATCGCTCTTAGCAATAAGACCGCCCATTGTGTCACCCTTTGTAAAATTTTTATATTTATGTCTATAATCTATATGGTGTACATAATACAGAGCATTCTATTCTATTCTTTTGTAATATTTAAGACCGCTAGTTTTTTGATAAGTATAGGTAATGTTTTACTTTTTTTTTGTGCATGAAGAAAAGCTTTTTGTGACAGAGCTCGTCTAGGGAAGTGCCTAGGAACTGTAACTATAACACCGCTATCGTGTAGAGGATATGAGCGCCTTTGTTATTTTATTTATGTTTCTTCAATTCAATGATTACGTCCCTGTAAAGTGTCTGTTATTGCAGATGTTTGGAGATAGCGGAGACCACGGACCATCAGGCGAACTACTTGCTAGCTGGCCACCAAATAACATGAAAAAGAAAAAAACAGGCAACGCCATTATAACACATTTCTTTCTATATAACAATATCTCCATATCAGTGTGGTAGGTATATAAGCACATTACATCGTACAATGTCACATAATTATTATTTATCGAGCGCAGAGGTTTAACCGCCGTCATGCGACACGTCCGTCTGTCTGGCTTGTTATTTTGGTCTAAGATAGATGTAATAAGCGATTATCCATCTTTAGATAGATGACTACTGTTCAGTCATTGTTTGTACGTCCATTATTAAAATCTGTAGAAAGCAAGTTAGCTTAGCTTATCCTATTAATCGGGTGGAAATGGAAATCAAACAGCAGTCAGTACAGTTAAAATCATGTGAAATCAGTTAAAAGTCTCTTTAGAATATTTAGGTCAGGCCAATCATAAAACCATAACATGCATTAGGTAGGTACCTACCATGTCATAAAGGATGATGTCATTTCTAGTGGATACAGTTTTAGAACCTCAACAAAACTTCTTTCGCCCTGAAACCGCTGTCGCTCATCGCTCAGGCACGTCGCACAGGACATAGCGACATACGATACGGTATTTAAACACGCTCCGATACGCGTCTGTGTCGGTCTGTCCGTCTCGCTTACCCGACGCTTATTGCTCAGTAAATAGAACTGTAATAAGCGTTGTAATATATTAACTAGAACATTTAGTTTGAAAGCTATGAATAGGAAAAGTGGCGTATAGAGACATGACATATGACAAGGTTTTGTCGAATTTTTTAGTATAAAAAATTCTTGAATTGTACGCGTTTCTTGTCAATTTTCAGTTAAGGTTTTCTTTTTATGATGCTCTTTTTTCCAAAATATTTTGTCTGATAACCAGGTTTCAGACTTCACGTGTTCTTAAAAGCCCAGAATTGCTGTTTCTGTGTTAATATAGTCATTCAATCACGGTCTGACCGCTGACCGCAGAGTTTCTTAGTCCCGTATTCCATATTGAGGTTCTTTAAACTTTACTCAAGACTCAAGCATTACTTAAAACTAGTTTCAACCAATCAAATGGCTCTAAGCTAGTTTTAAGTAAAGCTTGAGACCTGAGTGGGGTTCTGTAATATCACAGATCGATTTATACGAGTACCTACCCTGATTGTCATTAAGGCCCCTTAAATTAAGAATTAATTGGGTACCTACCTCAATATTGTATTTTATTTTGGCAATTTGGTCAAATTGATTCACGAAGTGTCATAAAACGAAAACCTGTGGTTTCAGGCCTTTAATAAGACATATGCAACGGACAGATACGCGACTGATTACGACATATGCATGTAAGAAAACCACCAAAAAATGTAACCTATAATAAAAATAAAATATTTTAAAGACGCTTTTCCAGGTGTAAGTAATTAGTGCACCAAAGTGTTTGTCGGAGTGCGTCGCTCTATCTCGAAAACAATCTGCGTTGTTGTGGCCACCCTCAAATTATAGGGGAATTACTGGACATTGCGCTTGGGTGCTACCAAACGTTTGGACTTAAGAATTTAATATGAACAAAAAAGAATAAATGGAACTTAACTCATTAAAGTATTTTAGTGTTAAAGAAATTATAGGTAGGTAGGTACTCTTTGATTATAAAGATGAACTGAAAAGAGCGATTCACGTTGTTAACTCAATAAAATCAAAATCAATATCAAAAGTCAATTATTCAAACTAGGCTGAGAATCAGCACTTTTCGAACGTCAAAATTACAAAAGACAGTCCCCCAAAACGCCCACCCTTCACCACTTCCTAGTGCTTTCGCTTATAGACGAACGGTTTGTGTTATTGGGTTTTTCCATCCATGAATATCTTAGTAGCGACCCGGAATCTACATTTGTGCCCGGTTATTACATGAGACTAAAATATAGCTGGTGGAATGTGGGTGTACTATGTACAGACGCCAGCACATCAAGCTATCACAATCTGTGAAATTTCTTTAACAGATTTTCAACTTTATCGCTACAGCATAAGGTTTAAGGTTGATTCGGAAAAAAAATTACAGTTTCGGGTAGCTGGCGCCTATAGGTAGACCTATGCAGGACCCTTCGGTTATTATAAGAGTGATGTGTGAATAAAATAATCTGTGAATCAAAATACATCAATATTCATAAACAATTTGAAATAATTCATTTATTAGGTAATTATATATCGTTATACACCCACACACTTAGCTGCCTCGGCTTATTTTTAATTATTTTATTTTTGGATTGTTGTTTTGTTACTATTTTCTGTACTCTGGACGCCTTTAACGCGTACTTCTTTTTTTACTTCGTTCTCACATATAATTATAAATTCAACATTAATGATGTAACTAATATTTTTGTAAAAATTTAATTTAAAAGTGTCCATGGAGTTTCTTGTCCGTTCTTCTCCATAGGTACCTACCTCTACGCTTTAGAATGAGTAACTAGCTTCATATTTTCTGATTGAGTGACTTCTTGCCAGTTCAAAAGTGCCTGTAAATTGTTAAATTGATTGTAAATGCTTTGAGTTTGAGTTTAATTGGCATAAAATAACAGATAGCGGTAGCTTTTGTGTTAACTAAATCCTTCAAATTTTTCTCCAACTCCCTATCCACCGTGCTCGAACCAACAAAAAACGTAAAATTTGAAACGTAGTCACACGCATCTGCCTTCCGTCTTCAAGTAGCAATTATGCTGAAATAACAAGAAAACTGCCATTTTAACAACTTTCTTTTTGCATTGACGTATTAATGTTTAAAGTTACAGATTATTACACTAAATGAGTTATTTCTTTACGTCTCTGTTTTAAATGCAGATGTCTTTTTATATGTTCTAGTAAATAGTATGATTTACGGGCTTAAATGGTGTTATATTTGTAGCAAATGGATCCCGTGTCGGAGTTGCAGCCTGGGGTCTTGATTTCACCCAGTTAGTAGCAATATGTTCGGCTCCACAAATATACCTACATCACTTCCACATCACAACCAACCCCTTTTAGAAATACAGGCGTAATTTGGTTTCGTGGATTTATTTAATTTTAAAACACGAATTTCCTAAAAGCTCTAAAGCGGCTACTAACAATTGGAACAGTCTTTATTAATGGTTACACCAATTCAATTCACCTACTTGTCAAATAAAAATACATATACATTACTTCGCAAACAAAATTCATATTACCATAATGTATACAATCACAAAACAAACTATCCAGTTACGACCTTATACATTTCCATTCCAACTAGGTCGCGAGAAAGAGACCGAGCTCAGGACTCCAAACGTTAAAAAGAGATAGACATATTTCTCGCATTGCGTAGTGTAAAAAGGCGTGTCTAAATAGATAAGTTGTGACGTAGGGATGGCATCCGAACTTGTTTTTATTTACATACGTTACGGTCGAATAGAAAAAGTTGGTTAATTAACTTTGTACTTCTATTGTAGTGAGTCTTTTGATTGATTACTGTTTACTTTTTTATTGATAGTTTGCTTGTATTTGTTTCATTGGTTGTTGTTTGTGTATGTAATGTAGATAATGGAACGTGTTTGCATTGTGTCTAGTAATATCCAGAAAAAAATAGTTCTTTGAGTATTTGTTTCCCCAAAATTTAACGTAAAATTCATGTATTTAATTCTTAAACGAATCGTAATTTTATAGCTATTATGTGTTACCAATAAACAAACAAGAGGATGAAACCCAAACATTTCCATCATGAATATTTTAAATCTAGTTTGTCATAGGTACCTACATAGAATCTATAACGATTGAAAACCAATAAGGCAATAAATAAATTAAACACTCCCACTACGTAAACCATTTCCTTAATAAATTTCCGATAATCAGACAAAAAAAAAACATTTAATTACGAGCAGAACCTTTACAATTTACCAGAACACGTCCATTACGCCGCCATTACTCCTCTAACGTTATTTTTTCTAGCCTACATCATAGTTTTTTCCACTGTCCACGTGCTACGACAAAAAGATCGCTCAACCGCACAGTGTGCACCTTGATACCAGTCCTACTAATTGATTATAAATTACGGACTTTTGATAGTGTTACACTGTTTTTTGGTATGTCTTCAGGCTTAAATACGTTTTTTTTTGTAATTTGGAAATGCCTGGGGGCGAAAGGACCACATTCTGTTTTTTTTTTTTTGGAGTGACAGTTATTTTGCTATTGACTGTTTTTGGGCATTGTCTGTAGGTGGGTTTGCAGCGGTATTTGTATGTGACGATGTTTTCGTAGGTAATTAATTTGTATAATAATAATAATTTAATAAGTAAACGAATGCTGTGAATGCCTAACAAAGCAGACGTTACTTTACTTTATTATGAAGGGACAAATTTTTTAAAGGAACCTTTTGCTTTTCCTGTGTAAAGGGAGAGACTGAGTAGCTTGATTTTTGCGTAGTTTACAGCAGCCAGCAAACAGCAGTCCCATTAACGAATGAAAAATGATGCTAAATCCAATCCATCTGACTAACAAGGCTCCCTAAATCCAATCCATCTGACTAACAAGGCTCCCTAAATCCAGAACCATCTTCCTAAACCCTTTAATCATAACTATAACAAGAAAATGTCCAATTTAACAGATTTTTTACATCCTAAATCATGCGCCCTTATTAAGAATCCACGATCAATTCCGCAGCCTCTAAGCAAAAACCTCTCACGATCATCTGTCAACGGTCACCTGTCAAATTAGCCTTCAAGACATTTTAATTCGAAGTTTTTAGCGTTTGCAAGCTTATAACTTCGGCATTTGGTATCTGTTGGGAATTTAGCATATTTGTTTTATTGGTATATGATTGGTTAGATTTAAAAAGCCAATTAAAATTGTGTGGAGCAGATGTTTTAGGTTAGGTTGGTCAA
This sequence comes from Eremobia ochroleuca, assembly GCA_949629135.1. Taxonomy (NCBI): domain Eukaryota; kingdom Metazoa; phylum Arthropoda; class Insecta; order Lepidoptera; family Noctuidae; genus Eremobia; species Eremobia ochroleuca. The sequence goes on from OX451408.1 coordinate 8,932,245, forward strand.
GGTGCGTTTGTGACGATTGGTTACTTTGTTGAACCAAGATTAATGTTCTGTCAAGTGTGAACGAATAAGAAGTATGGACTGTTGGTCTTAACGTGAAAGTAATGTTAAAGCCCACGCAAGAAAATAATTAATGTTAATTGAAGAGAAAGGATATAATGTATTTATCTAGTGCAAGTAAACATCATAATTAATTCGGCTACCTAGATTTGCATAACCTACGTTTAAACTCTCGAAAGAATGAAATGCATATCTACCAATCAGAATTGTCTATACCAATACGTAATAATACGTAATAATTTGTGACAATCCGCGGCTAAAGGTACCTTGTGGTCGATATGGAGTTATGCATACGCTAGTAATCTGCGATTAATACGCTGTAGATATCAAAAAAGATCAACCTCCTACGATGTTTTGTTACGGAGATATAATTTTTTTTTAATTATATTCGAAATTGTGCAATTTCGAGAAACAGACATTTTAAGTTCAGTCACCTCGAACACTATGTTGCCGTTGTAAGTTAAATAAAAAATAATAACAGGGAAATAAATTTCAGATCTTATGCTTTGCGAAAAAGCAATAAAAAAAAAATCTATATTTCTTGCAAAATTTACAAAACATTCAATATCTTCGAAACTATAAACGTCCATAAGGTACCTTTAGCCGCGGATTGTCACATTTGTCTTTCCAATTACCACATTGTTCAATTCAATAAATGTTTGTATAGAGTTCTCTTTTGAATTTTTCAAACTTATTTTCATCGTTCTGACAAGAGCTTACGATTATCTCTGATGTTGATGAGCAGTGGTGGTCTAGTTTAAACGCCCCTGAGTTATGTGTTGTGGGTTTGGACCCAGACAGGCTTATTTCATCAGCACTGCTCTCGAAACGGTGAAGGAAAACATCGTGAGGAAACGGCATGTCCTAGAACCAAAACTCGAAGACATGTGACATCCACCACCAAGCACTGGGCCCGCGTGGTGGATTACAGCCCACTCCCTCTCATAGAGACGAGGCCTGTGTCCCAGCAGTGAGAAAGAACGTAATGGGCTGACTATGCTACACGATGATCTCACTAAGCAGACTACCCAAGTTGCACCAGATCTTCATTCCTGGAAGCTTTAACAATGTAATATTACATAACCCACTCGCCTCGTCCCTTATTACCTAAATGATCGAATATTTCAACTTAAAAACGTTAATGTAAAAATCGTGGCTAAATTACAGTAAAGTATAAGCCAGCCCCCATATGCAAATACGTGCACTCAACAGGACAGTCGTGTACAAAATAACAGAGTGTGTAATAACACTGGGTGCGCGGCGCATGCGACTGCCACGCGCCTGTATTGCTTTTAGGGTTGGCAGGTTGTTAGCTGAAGAGACTTACTTCAATTACACGTGGATGATCAGGCGGACTCATCATCATCTACCTAGCCTCTTCCCAACTATGTTGGGGTCGGCTTCCAGTCTAACCAGATGCAGCTGAATACCAGTATTTCACATGGAGCGACTGCCTATCTGACCTCCACAACCCAGTTACTGGGTAATACGATACCCCTAGGTAAGACTGGTTGTCAGATTTTCGGGCTACTGACTTACCCGTAACGACTGTCAAAGATCTACGAATGATCAGGCGGACTATTCAGTCAAAAACTCATCGTTAAAGCTTGGGTGAAGTGAGTTGCGATTACACAATTGACAGCTCACTTTATCAATTGTGTCAATCCCTAGGACCAGTTAGAATGACACCACACTTCAAGCTTATTTCACCTAAGTTTTCACAGGTGACATTTTTACAGAATAGATCGACGATATTATTACGTACTTATATGTTAGTCATCATCGCTAGCCTTTGGGAGACCAGGTGCTCATACAAAATTCCATTGCACGCCGCTGACCCTAATCCCTAGCCATTCTCATTACGATGGTTGCTCTAAGAAGCGAGGCGTTCTGCATTGCGGTAACCCATTCGAGATTTCGTATAATTTCAATTAAACGACCACAATAATGAGTATTGTGGTATTTTATATAAGCTATCTTCCATATTTCAACGTCTGAACTTTTCGTCTTGTCATGTATTTCACGTCTTTAACCCAAAGCTTCATCTACAACAGCGAGCCTTGCAAAACACACATACAAAATGAAATCTTTACCTAAAATGTCAAAATATCCAGCGCGTATTTGTTCATCAGTCTCTTCATAATTAAGATGAGGTAACCCTGCCCTCATTTAATTAAGATTAATGCTACCTGCGGGATAATAAATTACCTCAATGTACTTTCTGCTTCACACATCCCTGTCGTATCTAATTATGTTGATAGATATTGCAAATTTTATTACATTGAGGTATAAGTTTTTTCTATACCTACCTGCACAGTTAAGTATCTGATTACCGCGTGTAGTTGAAGGAAATTGTTTTCTTAATTCATGGAAGAAATAATATTATTTGCTGCGTAAAATTTTCGATATAGAACTTCTCTCATGAATGACTTGTAAAGGGGAAACGCCAGAGCAGTCCGCGAAATTCAAATTTTCTTACGTTTCTTGCAATTTGCAGGTCAATTTAAGCTATTGACTGCAGCGCGGCATGTCGCGGGTTCGATTCCCGCACTGAACAAATATTTGTATGACCTACAAGTAGTTGTTCCGGGTCTGGCTGTTTGTGTATGTGAGTTTAAATGTTTGTAAACGCACCCATAATACAGGACAAATTCCTAGTGTGGGGCTAGGTTTAAAAAAAAAAATTCAGGTTGTACTCGTATGTAGAACAAAATGTTATTCGCGACCGCAAGAAGTATTTAGGTATGTATTTATAAAATTATAATCATTAAAATCATCGGTGTATAATATCGGAATTCCATCAGCGACTGACTGAGCTTACACCATTTTTTCATGCAAAACACCATTTTAATAAGTATGGTAAAAAAAATTCGTCCTTTGGTCATATGAAGTATTTTTTTTTTTACGAATCTCGGGACCATAGGGACCTGGTCCTTTGGAAGGCGTACCAGGGGCCGAAGCCAACTCGCAGAGGCTCCTTAGGAAATTTTAATGTAATGCGGTACCAACCGACGAGTATCCTTGTATGCTGCTGTGTGTTCTACTGTGGAATTTGTTGCGCCAGCACCACTTCTTCTCCCCAGCGAAAGCACTAGGAAGTGGTGAAGGGCGGGCGTTTTGGGGGACGGTCTTTTGTAATTTTGACGTTCGAAAAGTGCTGATTCTCAGCCTAGTTTGAATAAATGACTTTTGATTTTGTATGCAGTATACAACACCCAAGGATAACCGCCGGTTGGTGTAGGACTATTGCAGGATATGGAAAAATAAAAATTTGGATTATGGGTTTGGGTGGCTAAAGTGAGTAGTAGGTACCAATAACTATGGAAGAGTTATGGCTAAAGAACTATGAAGTCTTTTTTATCATTACGGGATGGGCATTTAATTTTCTTCTTCGGGGGTATGAAAGATTTTACAGTGTGATGTCTTCAGTATAAACACCTACTACGAAATGTTTTGGCCTCAAACTACGGTAACATATTTTTTATTTTTTTTATTTTGTACTTAACCTTCCTTAACCTTTCTAGACAAGTAATTAAATATAATTAAAAGTTAGTCGAAGTACCGAGTAATTGGGAGCAGGTGCCGATAGGATTAGTAGAAAATGATTTGAATGTTTAATTCAATTAATATTAAGTGCAATATTATGCGTCGATGAAAGGTGAATGGTAATTTGAGGAATTCAATACTATTGGCGTGTGGTCTTGGTTGGATATGATTTGATCGCTTCAAAGTAAGATTGGACTACCATCTACAATCAAAGAACTCTTTGTCAATTTTGAGCGACATGGAAATTAAGTGAACATTTTTATATAAAAGAGTGGATTGGAGCAACCATGTAGGTAGGTATCGATATTATGGTACTGTAATTTGATAACAAAGAAGAAGTCCGATTGACAATCTGCAGAATTTTTTTTTAAAGTTTGCGAAACAGTTAAAAATTTCTAACAGAGAATCTTCATGATCGTCTATACCTAGACTGATCTTACACGACCATCTGTTTGTGGCCTTGGACAGGAATTTGTATTTAAATGAAGTTAACACTTCCCAAACAATTATTTACTAAGATTCAATGAGCATCTAACTATCTCAATAGCATTTCATTGTTTCCCAAGACAAATGAAAAAATTCCCTATAAATGCTTTTTTTTCTATATTTGAATTACGGACTACCTCGATCGTCTCTTGTCCCCACACCTACTAGTAAGTATCTACGACAACTTAAGACAAGATGCTGCATTGTACCACCAGCATGTCGATTCGAAGCATAGAAAATATAATTAAAAACTCGACTATGATCGCAAATGTTTGCTTAGTCAATCTCCAGCATCAGTGGTATGACACTGACAGCTCACTCCACGCAAGTTTTCACCGTGAGATTTTTACAGAATCGACATGCAGTACTATACAGAGCACAAAACGAGTTTACCACCAACCTGGCAAGAATTTACGAGTCTGTATTAAGTCAAATTATTATTGAGGACCGGGTGAAGGCACAATTACTCGGCGACTTGGCTAAATTGCTGGAGATATTTGTTGTTTTATTGCCACGCGCGCACACTCATTTGTTAATGAACGGAAGTTTGAAACTGATTTGGTTTATGTGGAAGATTTTTTGTATGGAATTTTGTTATCACCTTAAATATATAATTACGCGGTACACGATGGTTTTCTTGGGTACAGGTAAATTATAAGTAACCTAGTAGGTAGGTAGATATTGCGATCTCAATGTTGAGGATCGCGACCATATACTTACGATGCATCTCCAATCTCTATGCTACTGTCAATTTAGTATATTCATGTATTTACTGGCTTTTGTAACACAGGTCTATCACCTAGCACAGGAGTCAGGGACTTCACACTATTTTTTAACCACTTTATTCTGTAATAAAGATTACTATTATTATTATCATTTATTTGTGCTTATATTTACTTATATGTAATTAGTTATATATTATATGTATAGTAAGAATTATGTATAGGTATAGTATTAATTAATAGGTTTATGCGTATCTTTATATTTAAAATATTTATTCCTCAATTTTCGTGATTGCACCTACTACTGTTTGTCTCTGCATCACCCAAAGGTTGATTGGTAGAAAATGCCTATGGCATTAACTCCACCTCTGTACATTTATGTGCTTGAAGTATTAAATAAATAATACACCCTGACAAGTCTTTATTCAATTCGTCATTCAATATCCAACTTATCAGCCTGTTGCAAAGCTTTGGCCTCTTACCGAAAACGAATAGTTGGCTGATAAATCAATTTCCTCGCATCAGGAACGCTATTCTGATGCTCACCACCAGTCGAGGGTTTGCAGGATGTCATCATATACAGCTATCCCTTAAAATAAATTATTCGCACCTACAATAATTTAACATTTTTGATGGGAAACCAAATAGGTACTACTTACTTATGCACAATCTCTTCCATCGTCCATAAGTTATTTAATTTCTAGTTGTACGTAAAAATAATACCATCATGACCACAGGACACCCTCTGTCTTCTTTCTTCCTCTTCATACATATGCAGCTATAATTTTGCGCTAATTTTATCTTGCTTGACACAAAGACAAACAATTACCGGGTTCTGTATACATTTGAGGTTTAGTTTGATTAATGAACAGAGTGTTTCATGGGTTCTTGGATAGAATAGAACACCTATTTAATCAGCAAGTGCACAACTCTGAAACTAGTAATCACACAAATACTGTTATCGTTATCCTGCATCTCCAAGTTTAAGAGATAGGGTTCATTATTTTTTTGTATGCTTATTGTATTCCCTTCGCTTAGTTTTGAACTGTGTCTGTGTGTATTATTTGGATAAATAAATAATTTTATAATTATTTATTATTATTATCATCCCACAGCTGGGCAAAGTCTTCTCCCCGTGACTTCCAGCTCTTTTGATCTAGGGCAAAAAGTCACAACTGGTCGTTTGTTTTCTCCAGCTCGCCTGCCACCTTCTACGGGGTCTGCCGCGACGCCTTCTAGCTGTGTTAGGGATCCACGTAGTGTAATTTGGCCCCAGCTCATCACTCAAATAGTGTTTCTTAATTTGAATTGTTTCTTTCTATACACGTCAAAAAAATGCAATCCACAGTAATAACTTAAAAACAAGTACCTACTTATTTAAAATAATAAGTTCGTATTATCTTTACCTATATTTAAAATCAAACTAATTTAATATTCATTTTTAATAGGACTGTAATACCCAATTGAAGCCGAAAGCGCCCAAAGCTCGCGCGCCTGCTCCCGCTGAGCGCACGCGTCGCACCTGCGCGGGCGACACATGGCGACTATTTACGTTAATTGTGACACTATTAACATGAATATCAGTGATGTTGGTGACATACGAGCGGCTTATAATGACAGCGTTGGCGTGTGTGGTCTTTTTATTTTATTACCTATCTTTTAAGCTTTGTTAAATATGTATTTTCCGAGGAGCTGGAGGTTGTTTACGGATCGACAGATCTTAATATTGTTAATAAGCATCTGTATTGCTGTCAAATTAGTTATGATTAGTTAATTTTCTATATAGTTTATGTTTCATGCCTTGAACAGTATCTTAAAGGCCCACGTTCGCACGAACGTGAAAATATCGCGGCGGGATTTTATCGCGCACTAGATTTTCAACTTTCGGCGCTAAGCAATACCTTGAAAATGCGCGAAAAAAACCGCCGTGGAAAAAACGCGCCCGTGCATACCTGGAGTGATAGAATTCTATATGACCTTAAAGTACTATGTAGGTATAGCATCCTAGATTGTCAACTTAAGGCTTTTGATTTTTTTAATTTTTATTTTTATTTAGTCAGCCGACTCTGTGCCGCTGCTGGACAAAGATCTCCCCGAAATAAAACTAAAATATTTACCTCCTTAAAATATTAATTGATTAGCAATAATAACACCTATGTGTAACAGCTTAGAATGCACATTCTTAAATCGTCAAAGACTGGTTAGTTTTAAAGTTTCTGGTAATAACAGCCGGTCGATTCTGTAAAAATCTCACCGTGAAATCATAAGTGAAGTGAGCACTTGATAGTGTTAATCCCTAGCGAATGACAGCTCACTCCACGCTCACTTCACCCAAGCTATCACGGTGAGATAGTTACAGAATCGCACGGCTGGTGTCCATTCAAATCCAATATTCAGTCTATTTTCTCTCTTCTTTTCGGTTTATTTTTCATTATGAATGCCAGTCTCGTCCTTTATACCTGGCAAGAAGATTATAAGGTCCAGGAATATTGACAACGTAACCACTTACTATAATAACACTGCTTAACACACATTCAGTGACAGTAGAATTAGTGACAACTCAATCAATCTTGAAATTCCCTCCTACATTATTATTATCCTGTGATATTGACCACCTTCGTACGAATTTGTTTTACACCACCCGTCTCCGAAGAATAATTTAGTCTACTGAAGTTAACAGCGTAATAAGAACTCATTTTAAAGTTCAACATAAATGATTAATTTAACAGAAAAAAATCTGAACATTCATCGGTTTTCTGAATTAGTTGTATACTTATATGATTTTATACTGTAGAGGGGCCCGTTGCTAAATAATAAGAGCCGCACAGGTCGATCGATCAGGTTAAGCTACGCTTGCCGCGGTTGGTCTGTGGATGGGTGACCATCTTTACATACCGAGACCCCTCCGTGCCTCGGAAAGCACGTTAAGCCGTTGGTTCCGGCTGTCATTCGTAGAACTTTGACAGTCGTTACGGGTAGTCAGAAGCCCGAAAGTCTGACAACCAGTCTTACCAAGGAGTATGGTATTATCCAGTAACTGGGTTGTGGAGGTTAGATAGGTAGTCGCTCCATGTAAAATACTGGTATTCAGCTACGTCCGGTTAGACTGGAAGCCGACTCCAACATAGTTGCGAAAAGGCTAGGCAGATGATGATGATGATGATAATAATTTTATACAGTAAATACATAGACCTTACTTCATAGGATCATTTCTATAGTAAGCTCTTCTCGAGACTTTCACACTATGTGAGTCCTCACATATTGATTACAGTCGCGAATCATTTTGTGATCAACGTACAACCTGGTACTGACTTGGCAATTTCAAAAAAACGTAGGAAATGACTTTGAAGTTCCGTGGCATACTTACTGTCTCGCCATTATTATTAATTTTTTTTTCGCAACGACGGCCACGCACGACACCTATATAAATCGATAGCTGACATCAATGCAAACAGAAAACATCAAAAGACCAAAACCCCCCCGACCAAACCCCGTAGTGTCACGTTTCTGAGGTATTAACGTTCAAAGTTGATCACGTGACATCCATACTTTTTGAACGTTTGATTAATAATAATAATAAATAATAAAATATTTTATTTCGGACAACTATGAGATCCATAAATTGTTAGTAAACAGTGTAAACAGTAAACAGTGATTAAACTTTCAACTCCCATTTTTCCACTCGACTAAATTCTTCGCTTCTAAATTCAATAAGCTGCCTTCTGTCCTCTCCTCCCGCATCTCCTTATTCTTAAAAAATAACTATCACTTAGATTAACAATTACTTAGACAGGATGGCGATTTAGTCACTTCCCATGTGTTTTTTAAGAATTGTATATGAGTTTCATAGCGAAAATTGTTTAGTATGGAGGGAGGAATCAATGTAGTATTAATTAGTTTCATCACCACACTACCAACTAATCTCTTAACTTGTGTAATCCTTATTGTGAAGAGCTCGTAAGGGTGGGTGTCAGCTATACCGATACAATTCACTGGGGAGTTTAGTGAAGGGACGGTGATTGTGATCGGTGCAGTGGGAAGGAGTGTTAGGACTGGAACGTTAGATATGTTATTTTTGTATACGATTTATAATTAGATGATATTTTTTTTTCAAGGCTCATGTTTTTGGGTGACCCCTGATTAGAAGGATAATATGAGTCAGGGATTGTTCATTGGCTAAAAATGATTAGTCTCTCTGAATTAATGTGACATTGAAGTTCACACATAACACCTAAAGCAGGCTGCAAGATACACGTGCAACTGAATGAGTAAGCGCTCTCTACAAATTAATATTATGTATTCAACAACCTTTTTGGGTCAAAGTTTCTCAATTTTTGCAATAGATACTCCTATTTCAAACTACAGTCACTCCCTATCGAAACAAAAACTACGTGTCATACATATTGCACAACTGAGTACCAGATAATGCCAAATGCTATGAACCAGAAAATCCGTCAAGTTTCACACGTGCTGGGCCGTCTGTGTTTGTGATGCGTGAGACAGGGGGGCGGTTGACAATGTCAGGGGGTGTTAGCAAAACATGCATAAATAGTGCGGATAAATAGTCTGCGATCACTTGAAAGCTGTAGATTTTTTAAGCCGATTGTTTAAGGGACGGATTATTTGGAATAATAATAAGTTTGAATACATTTTTAAGTAAAAAAATACGCCATCATACTTTGTGAAAAATTCAACAGCTCCATACTTTGTAAAAACCCTTTTCAAAGGATATTTATGAGTTAAAACTTAAGTTTACCTTGTTAGAAATATTCGAACCCACTGGTTGCTGAACTTTTAAGCCCAACACTGAAAATAAACTGACTGAAAACCTTCTACGCAGCACTGGCTGCTCTTTCTATTAAATAAATGTTAATACCCCGTATCGGATTTTCTAGCTGAAAAATTTTAGTTGTGTTTAATGATGAACAATGTTTGTATGTGTGATGATGAACTGCATCAATGTTTGCATGCCAAAATGGTAGAATGTACAGACGCCAGCACGTTTAAGTTACTACAATCTGACAAATTTCTTTAATACATTTTCAACTTTATTGCTAATAAAATATAAGGTTCAATATCGATTGGGAAAATTTGACACTTTCGGGTAGCTTGATGTGCTGGCGCCTGTACCAGGATTCTTTACTAAAATTATAACCATCTTATTCTAAATACCTACATTCTGAGCAAATAAATGTACAACGTGTAACGTTAAATGCGCAAAACCAGAAAATAGTTTAATCAGAATAACGAGCAGAATTAATTGAACCACTTTTTAATATAGGTCACATTTTTCAAAAAATCTTCATTAAAAACGTTGCCGTGTCTATTTATTAATAGGTCAAGCAAGCCAATGTCAGCGCGGCGCAGTGGCCCGGACGACTCCTCCCTCGATACAGCGTCGTCGCAGACGCAAGAAACGATCAGAATGGCCAGTAAAACTAAAACAGCACATAAAACCTTTACAATTTTTTTAATGACTTACTTTCTCTCTGAAATAGGTCAATTGAATTAAAAATCTGTTGGGGTGTCTGAGGTTTTGCGCATTTAACGTTACACGTTGTATATTCTATTCTATTGTATTCTATTCATCACAATGTCATTTAATTCTTGAACAAGTTCGCTTATGTTCTGACGACTGATTGCAAGTAGAAAAAAAATTGGCAAAAGGCCTAATTGCATAAAAATCTTCAAAAATACAAAGAAAACGGAGTGAGAGAAAATTAGGTATAAAGAAGAGAAAACCGGACTCCAAAACACAGAATCTGAGAGGAAAGAGATAGAGAGTTAAACAACCTATAAGGGCATAGAGTACTTCGTAATTATTTTACTTTCTAGAGTAAAAATGTTACCCAATTTAGTAAATTAACAGTTACTGATATACAACACCTAATCATACATCCTCAAACGCCAATAACCAAAGGAAAGTGAAACAGCCGAACACGAAACGAAATCAATCAATCATCGTGATCGTGACCACAAAATGCTCGCGATATTTACGTTCAGATCTAAGCAAAAACCTGCGAGCAACCGGTTACGTCACACAGGCGAATATTTATGAGAAGAACGTACGACATCAAATTTACAGATAAGTCATGTTTGGAGCGTGGTACTGTGGAGGCTGGGAAAGAGTCCGCGTTTGGAAAAGGATACTGGGTCTTGTAATTTGATTTGACTCTCTCAACTGCGGATACTAGATTTATTAAGGCGATACCAAAACAAATTGGGATTTTTTTCCAATTCCCCATTTGGTAATTGGTGTTAATAAATTGGGATTTTGACAATTCATTTCACTATTACAATACTCGTAAGTATGGATTTAATTTTTGGTTATACGTTTATTGACTATTTGATTAATACTCTGACTGAAGGAAAACGCAATTGGGTTAAATTTCCTGGACAGATTTTAATTTCGGAAAGACCTCTACTTTTCTTTAAAAAAATCTAAAATCATGCATTCAAAATGTGCTTAAAAGGTAATTGAAAATTGGGTGAAAATATTTTTGATACACTTATTTTTAAACAATTTTGATTAAGTTGTTTTATTTTGTTCCAGCGCATTGTTGCGCTCTCTTTTTTCGCGTGTGGAAGTAATTGACTCTGTCACTTTCTTATGCCCGCCCAGTTCACCTGCAGCCTTTGTCAGTAACGTTTTACGTATCACCTTAAGTACGAGTATTTTTGGAGTTTTGAAGATGGAGTGGGCTTGTGGATACTTCATTTAGCATAACATAACATCATACCGGGTTTTCCCGTAGGGTTAAACAGAGGTGTACCTATTGTACAGACGCCAGCACGTCAAGCTACCTGAAACTGTCAAATTTTCCCAGTCAACTTTGAACCTTATGCTTTAGCGATAAAGTAGAAAATCTATTAAAGAAATTTGACAGGTTTTAGTAGCTTGATGTGCTGGCGTCTGTACATTCACAAATTGCTAGTTATGTTGTAAGGGGCGAGCCTACTGCCATCAACTGGGTCCAAGCCAAGACTCCAGACTCATCATCTGCCTGCCTTTTCCCAACTATGTTGTTGGGGTCGGCTTCCAGTCTAACCGGATGCAGCTGAATACCAGTATTTTACATGAATCGACTGCCTATCTGACCTCCATAACCCAGTTACTGGGTAATACGATAGCCCTTGGTAAGACTGGTTGTCAGACTTTCGGGCTACTGACGACCCGTAAGAGACCCAAGACTCCAGACTGTTACTGAGAAATTCCTCAGAAGGTTTATTTATTTATTTATTAAGCTAGGCACACCAATGACATATTTACAAGGTACACAATAGTCACAATAAGTACCTAATCACGAGTCTTCAATACTGTGTAAATACATCACTTATAGGCATGCACAACATTCTTATTAATAAATGTGAACAACTATTCTTTTAAATTTTTAAATAATTAAAATATTAGCAATAACATTAAATAGATACACAATAAAATGAGATAAGATTATAAAATAGAATAAAAAAGAATTAATTTCGGCAAAGTTCATCTAAATGCAATTGAAATCCGATTTGACTTTTATTTCAGAAACATATCGTATTACCTAATGTCCAAAATAAAAAGTCAAGAAATAATGTACCTACATACTTCATCCATTTATAGGTTTCATTCGGACAGTAGGTAAGCAAGCTTTGAGATCCAAAAAGAGTTCACTGTCTGACTGAAGGACCGAAGACTTTCTCCGTACTTCTAGTTAAACAAAATAAAGTAATAATCCACTTGAAACAAACTAAAACAAACAGTCAATTTCCCACTAACGTAGCAATAATCGACCATCAGCCACATTGATATTACATCGATATTATACACTGCGTGCCATCGATAACCCGCAGGCATCATAATTTTAAACAAAATCGTATTAAAATTTGACATAATCGATTATTCGAGACATCGGCATCGCATCATTATTCGATTCAACGAGAGGTGATTTGTTTAACGCGCATACACGCTCTCTGTTTACTTATGTCATTAAATCGATTTTTATTCTGTAAAGTTATTGTAAAAGATTATTAGATGTTTACTTTATGATTATGTTGATGCAGATTTTTACGTTTGAATGAAGTGTTTTGTGCTATCTCTGATCAATTAACACTGGGCATGCGGGCAACGTATTTTTACGTTTTTTGCGGTCTGTCACTAGAGCGCGGGTCACGTAAAAATACGTATTTAGTAGATTTGTGGCCCGCTGCACGCGTAAGGCCCGGCGCCCATTATCGGCATCGGTACGACTGAGGATTTTAGGTGGCAAATAGCAATATACTATAACATAATGGCAATAAAGTAGAAATTGCCGTGATATGTGGTCGTAATAACAAAAATACCGCTTCGGTATGCTTGAGGCTGGTGTATCGGCAGCCTTGAGAATGCTTCGGGATGCTTCGGCATCCTTCGGCAACCTTCGGTACGCCGCCGGCGCCGAGGCAACACTCGGGTGATAGTTTGAGAAATACGATATTGAGACGCTTCGGCAAGCTACAGGACGGTGCGGCATCCTTAAGGACGCCTCGTCATCCCTAAGAACGTTGCAGCATGCCAAAGCATAATTGCCGATAGTGTGCGCTTGCATGTAGGATGCCGAAGGATCCTTTTCCTTGCCGATGCCGATAATGGGCGCCGGGCCTAATTCGGCGGCGATGTATGCCCGCATGCCAAGTGTTAACACTTTGCCGTCCGCACGTCTCGTAAAAATGTATTCGCTTGGCGCCGGCAGTGCTAATTCTGATAACTTGGCTTGTCGCCGGCCGCCGGCCGTTCTTGACATTATCGTGAAAATATAAGTTTTACTAATCTCATCGTTAGTTCTCATAAGTTCTCAACCCTGTTACCCTACTTTCATGAAATTTTGAAGATATACCATACGTAAATAAATACAAAATTTGTTTGTTTTATATATTTGTTTATTTACATTTTCTTGGTACTTAGTATTTCTGTTTCATGTGGTATGCAGCAAAACAGTCTCCAAGATGTACCGCGACTCCACAAGACTTGCAGATTAAAGAGATCTGAACAACCTATACCTAAATATGGGCAAAGATTCTCTATTCAGCCATTACAAGGATTTTAATGGTGGTAACGTTACCATCATCATACGATATAATTAAAAAAAACCAATTGTACGTACAATTGCGTTTTTTAATTGCCTCTGTTCCGTTTATCAACTCATGTGACTGTCGTGTCGCCAGTTGGCCGCTACTTTGCGGACGACACCACTGTGGTGTCGCCGGACGGCAAAAAAAAACAATTAAGGTTTATAATTCATTAACGCTATAATGAATTATAAACCTTAATTGTTTGTTTAAGCTTATTATAGCCGCCAAATATATTTTGGATTAAATAGGAAGAAGTTCACTGAATTTCCTAATAAAATTATTATGGTGTGTAGTAATATTACCCATATGTGGTTGCCTGTCCCTATCCCAATACATTATTGAAACCAGCACATTGGTCACTTCGTGACGGATGTTAGTGGCACCTGCATTTGTTAAAGAAACAGCACCCAAAAAATTTTAACGAAATTACCATTCACATTATTAGAACTCAGGAAATAATTTCGAAATATCTCGGAGGGAGCTGAAACAAGCGTTTAAGGCTAAATTATTCTAAAGAAGCAATTAAATTTCGGAAAAAAAAAAACATCGGTCTGGTTGACCACCCTGTATGATTAGTTGATAATTTTTAAGTTGGCAACACTTGACGCCTGCGGCTGAGGCGAGCGCACGCGACTGGCGCGCGCCCATTACGCACATGCGATTGGTCGACTTCTGTCTTCGAATTTCGAACATCGGTGTTCGAAAATTAAAATAATAGATGCTATTATTTAGCTGTTCACACTTTGGGATTAGATTTGGTTAGAGCAGATGGTACTTTTTAGGTAAATAATTTTATCAAATTGCGAAGATAATTTCCAAAAAATTTTCTTTACTGGATCTTTGATCGATTGAAAAAAAAAACTTCTATGTAGGCGGCAAATCAAACTGCAATGTGAAAAACGGGCTTAAAAATGTACTTTGATTTTAATTTCAGGGACTTAAAACGATTATTTATTGTATGTAGAGATAACTATTTACACTAGGTACTAAATTATATGACTAACTCTAGCTAACTATACAAATAAATACAAAAACGAAAGGACACTTAGTCGAAGTACTCGTCCGCATCGCTGTCATCCGGAAACGTGCCCAGAAGACTGGCAGTATTGCCACGTTGAATGGCAATGCTGGATCTCAGGGGAAAACAAAAGATTAAAGATACTCGTATAAGGGAACAACTTGAACAAGCACTGATCCGAATTTCAAAACGTCAGGTATAGAATTTAAACTAATCAAGATTGTCCTTTTAAGAACGCTCTTTAGAAAGGTTTTTGAAAATATAACTCAAAATTACCCTGTTCCCAGTTGCCAATCTTTAGACACAAACAAAAAAGAGGAGTCTTCACAATCTACTCTACATGCATACATAATCAGCATTTGCTACCGTGTGGCAGACGCGTTCCGCGTCACGGGACCAAACCGCAACTTTGCACCGTCCCAAATTAGAACCGGACTTCATATTCTTGTAGCCATATTTGTAGCGGGACTGTAATTAAAAATTAAAGTGTTGTGTTATACTTAAGTATTTAAAACGGATCCATATTTAGCAGAGGAATATGTGCCTCTCCAACTAGTAGGTGGGTTGTGAGCTACGCATTATTTCTTCCGATCTTCCATAAACAGAAACTGTTGAATTAGTTGCAGCATCAATCTTCTTACCAATTACTCTCTTACTTCTATCAGGGTACGCTCGTAGTCTCTCGTAGTCACACCAGATTGTCATACACTGCTACGATTTCCACACTATTTTTTTTTTTCATTTTCTGCTTGTTCATCAATGTTTTAAGCAGGTGTTGGTCTCCCAGGGTATGGGCATTCAATATTATACCGTATTCTATTATTGTTTCCAAATAAATCTAAAACGGAAACCTAGTCTGGTCATTGAGATAATCTTCAAGAACAAAATCTCCAAGAAGAAGATCTTCTTTAAGATCGCTATTAGCGATAAGACCGCCCATTGTGTCACTCTTTGTAAAATTTCTATATCTATGTCTATAATTTATATGGTGTACATAATAAACAGTAGGTATTCTATTCTATTCTTGTATTGAATCCAAGAACATGTTTCTAAAACCTCGAAGTTGTGGTCATTCTTCTCTCATCTAGATAATCGGTCCAACCGAGAAGTTTAGAGACAGCACCATGTGTGATAATATTGAACGTCTGACACGCGACCACACCTGACTCTCTGGTGTTTGCTAACACAGATACACAAGTTTTAAGTACCTATATATGCAAATGTTTTGTTTTTTAAAACCACAAACTATTGTACCTTTTCTTTAAACACAGATCAATTCAAACTTTTAGCAGTGTGGAGTTAATAGTTATCCGTAGCTACACCCTTTTGAAGCCGATTCAGCATTCTATATTTTAGCGTCCCTTGTCTCGTCAGATAGTTTTTTCGATGTTTCTTCGATGTCACATAGATATGTGACATCGAAGATGTACAGATGTACAGATGTACTGCCACTTGTATATGCCTTCCCCAAATGATCAGATATATTTGCCGTCATCTTGACGACACATATTAATAATAATAAAAAAAATGTCTTTATTTGGAACAACATAGGCACCATTTTGTTAGTACAAATACACCTTAGAAACTAAACTTATACACTAGGGCTAGTAAACAATTTTTAATTAATGAGTCATGTACTTGCGAGGCATTTCTTGTAGACAATGATTCCGCATGAGATGTGTCAGTACAGGAGCTCTCGGGTCCTCAGCCACAACTTTCAATGAATGGATGGATGGATGGATGGAGGAACTAATGGATGAATCATGAAATCAGATATTATTGCCTAGCTGTTCATAATTATTTACGCTCGTGAATGTGCAACAGTGTCCTCCTGTTTGCTAGTAAAAATGTAGGTTAGTACCTACATGAACATGGATGGATAACGGATCATAGTAAGTTGTACAATAACTATGACAAAACTGCAGCAACTGTTCTTTATTGCCACCTATTAGAAGCAGAACATTTACTGTTTGAATAAGACGCCTGCATAATTCCTGTTGCAATAAGTACGATTTCCTTCTAACCGTAGCAACTTTGTATCACTGTCTGTCACTATTAATTCTGCCTTATAAAGGTCTCTGTATAAATGAATGTACCGCTTATTAAAACACTTTAAATTTCATAAGTTACCATTCGATAAGTACGTTTAAATAGTGAGGATTTGTCATGGGAATTAAAATCTTATATGGCTTATTTCTCAATCGACAGATAATTTTTATTCTTGGAATAAAATTGACGTCTGACAGATTTTGTATGGAAGAACTGTCAAAAATTCAAAATTATTCCGCGGATAAAATTATCTGGAAAAATCAACCCTAAGAAGATTATAATTATTGTGGTGAAATTGTAGGAGTAACTAGCGTGTTTACGGCGTTGTTTAGTTAAGTGCGTTACGTAATGTTTTGGTAGTATTCAAATGAAAATATTGACACGTTACATAGCATCCGAGATCGGAATTTTAAAGCAGCTCAATAAATCTCGTTGGTCTAGTGTTGGCTAGTGCAACTGCTGAGCAAGAGGTCCTGGGTTCGATTCGCAGGTCGAGCAGTGTTATTGGATTTTTCCATTAGGAATTTCTCAGTAGCAGTTCGGAGTCTGGATTTGTGCCCGGTTGATGACAATAGGCTCGCCCCCTATTACATGGGACTAAAATATAACTTGCGAAATGTGGGTGTAACTAAACTTCTGCCTAACCCTTCGGAAAATACAGGCGTCATGTTGTGTCACGTTACAATACATGTTACAATTACGTTATAATACTCGCTACAATACACTGTTCGACAGCCGCACGGGTCGATCGATCAGGTTAAGCTACGCTTGCTGCGGTTTGTCCGTGGATGGGTGACCATCTTCACATAGCAAGACCCCTCCGTGCCTCCGAAAGCACGTAAAGCCGTTGGTCCCGGCTGTCATTCGTGGATCTTTGACAGTCGTTACGGGTCGTCAGTAGCCCGAAAGTCTGACAACCAATCTTACCAAGGGGTATCGTAATACCTAGTAACTGGGTTGTGGAGGTCAGATAGGCAGTCGTCCAAGTAAAATACTGGTATTCAGCTGCATCCGGTTAGACTGGAAGCCGACCCCAACTTAGTTGAGAAAAGGCAGGCAGATGATGACTCGTTACAATACACGTTACAATACCCATATTCAACTTGATTGTATTTGAAACTGATAATTTCTCACTTTTAATATTACATAGCATAAACGTTCCCACTATTGAGACGCAGTTAAGTTGTCGACATTGCTCACAAAATAAGCAAGCTGAAGTAGCAATGGGCTGACCATAACAGCCGTAGAACCGATGACCGTTGGGGTAGACGTCTTCTTGAGTGGAGAACGCGAATGGGTAAACGTGAGGTGGGACGTCCTCAGGCTAGGTGGAGCGACGATCTTCGCAGGATGGCTGGTAGCAGCTGGATGAGGGTTGCCGAGAATCAGGTTGAATGGCATGCAATAGGGGAGGCCTATGTACAGCAGTGGACTGCTGTAAGCTGGTGATTATAATTGAGACGCAGGCCTCCTGTATCCCAATAGTGGGAGGGAGCGGGTTGGTAGATGTCACAAGACTTCGAATTTTTCGTTCAAGGACATGTCTTCTCGCGATATTCTCCTTGACCGTTTTGACAGCACAGGTGATGAAATTGTTTACCCAAAGTAATGCACCTGCCTGGGTTCAAACCAACGACCCACACCTCGTAAGTCAGGGCCAGTACCACTGGACCACCACTTCTCTCAAATTCACATAGTTGACACCCAATCGTGTAAGTCAGAAAAGAGGATAAACACGGATAAGGTTGTGTACAGAACGCACAAACCCGCATTGCAGACATAGAATCTGATATGACTTAGTTTGTCATATCAGATTCATCTCAAAATCGTGACGTGTGAACCTCGATCCCGCGGCCTGTAAACCGACTTATATAAATCTGTCTCCACACTTAACACTACGTTCCATTCTCAATCGAACACGGCTCACTTTTTACCGTTTAGCTCCACAATCGGTATCTACCAAACAAAAAGCACCGAATCAAAATTCTTCGGCCGCATCTTTTATTTATACCCTACGTTTCGACTAACAGGCGTAATTTTTTCCGGTAAACAATCAGTTTTGCCAGAAAAATGCGAGACGGGAAGAAGCTGTAAAAAGATCGGTTGTATTGTCGTCGAGATTTTTTCGCTTCTTGCGAATTCGGTCTCATAAATATCGAGATATGATTGGCGATGGGCTCGGTGGAATGACCGACGCGCGGGAAGAGAGGTACTAAGGTCACTAGATATTGTTGTATGTTTATTTTGTCTTCTTTTCTCGTCACCATGAGTGAAAACGAGAATGGATAGCTTATGTCGCTGAGAAAAGATTAGGCAGTCAACAAAGATGGTAAAGGGAAGAGACTGATTCAGGTGCGGTGGATCTACATACATATCGCACTTCATTCATAAATAGTGGCTATAGTGGGTTAGTAGACAAAAATAATTACCTACTCTGGTGAATAGGTAACTATTTGGGTTTTCACCATCTGGTGATGGTGAAGTTACTTCTGCTGAATGATCAGCACTGTCTCCAAGCCACAAACTTTCAACGTAACCTTTCAACTAACCTACGGATCTATCTAAAATGATTTTGGAGCGATTTAGACATGACATCAAAATATAAGTTTTGACATTTTGAAGACTCATAACTTCTCGCAACTCACATTTAACTCGAATCACTTCAATCCCTCACACGCATAGTACCTCTCCCACCTCAACTTCTCAAGGTATTTTACTTACTTGGGTGTGTTAGAAAAAGTCACCGTTGATTGTCTTCAGTTTAGCCTCAAAGGCTCAAACATGGCGAGGAGAGTGTGGGAATGACCTGGGGTCTAGGCAAAAACAACACCAACAGTACTCGGAAAATGAAGGATATTTTGGAAATGTGCGTATTTTTGACGACAACGTTTATTCACTGCTCCAAAAGGAAGTAAAGAGGAAAGAAGAAGTTGAAATACGGAACGAGGAAAGTCCGTGAATGTCCACTGGTTTAAAGGAGCCATACTTTTGCTCTATAAATGATACCTATGCAAAAACAACGCCACGTGTATGCTTAAAGAGATTTTTATCGTCGACATGAACGTAGCTATTCAAAAGAAAATTCTCAAGCTGAAAATGAATCATTCGTAATAGAAGGACAGCTCAATTCAAATTGCCATCGACACGCTAAAGAAGAAGACCACAATGAACAAACGGATAGTCATCCAAGTCAAAACAAGATGCTCGCCTTCCGCATTCAGTGATATCAAAACCTGTGAAGCATCTGGAACTACTTTACTATTCATAGTCTCTAGTCAAGAGTCAGCTGCTGCAATACCCACAGATTCTCATGACGAATGAAACCCTAAAACAAAAACAAAATATGAACAAGGATATTCCAATTCCAATAAAAATTCGAACAGTTCGATATTGGATACAAGACATTATAAAACGTCAATGTCATAAACACTATGCATCTCGAAAGAAACCCTCAATACTCCCGCCATTTAATAAATGCCAAATGAAGAAGAATATAAAGAAGTCATAACACAATAAAACACTGCAAGTCTCATCAAAATACCAATCAAAATATCGCATACTGACGGACACGGGTATACGTTGGTAAAGATCGGCACCAGTCCGTACAAGAACCGGCGTGGAATATTACCGTGCGCACTAATGATGAACGTTTCTGCGCTTTAATTGTGATCGAACAGACGAAAGCACATACATTCACAGAGGCATTAATCCTTATAACAATTATATAAGGTTTGAAATCGATTGAGAGGAGGGAGAGCTGATCGAACAGGCAAACAAACTTACATTGACAGATGTCGAAGACTTTATGACAATTACGTACGGTTTAGAATCCATTGAGGTGATGGGAGAGTTATGTTGGCAGCCTATGTTTTGTGACCAACACGATATGAAAAATGTATGGAACTCTCAACTCGGGATATCAAGTAAAAAGTCCCTTATTGAAGGCGATTTTGATCAGCGTAGCTTTCTGTGAAGGTGGATCATAACTGGGTAACCAGTCTTCAACAATGACACATAGATTGTTTTGGCGATACGTGTGGAAAGAAATTACTTGTTTATGTATACTATTAACGATTTCTGTTGAGCTTTTTGTAGTTTTGAATATATCAAGAGTATCTTTGTAGTAAAACATTTGGATAGTCACCGTAAGAGGACATACTTACTCCACTGTACCTTCCGCCGGTTTATTCCGTAATAATCTCACCGTGAGATTTTAGGTGATAAGGTGAAGTGAGCTGTCATTCCACGATGTTAGTGGTTGACACTATTGACAGCTCACTAAAAGCTCACTTCACCTAAGTTCTCACGGGGAGATTTTTACAGAATAGATGCGCTGGTATCCATAAGCTTTAATTGGTAGCATCTAAAGCTCGTCATCAAAACGTCCGTCCATAAAAATGATGGCGCCAACTTTGGTTTTGGTTCAAATATGATGTCATTGAAATTGAAGACTGTTCGTAAAGCTTTCAAAGGACTGTATTATTTGTGATAGCTTCATTGCAAAGATAGTGT
Organism: Eremobia ochroleuca; assembly: GCA_949629135.1. Lineage (NCBI taxonomy): Eukaryota > Metazoa > Arthropoda > Insecta > Lepidoptera > Noctuidae > Eremobia > Eremobia ochroleuca. The sequence continues at coordinate 8,953,728 of OX451408.1, forward strand.
AGCACTTATGCTGGGGAGAAATTATTATGAGCTGTTATTTTTTTTTTTAGACAGAGGATTAGATGAGGGCATAAACAGCGAATAATGTTCCCACTGCTGAGACACAGGCCTCCTCTCGGTGAGAGGGAGTGGGCCGTAATCCACCACGCGGGCCCAGCGCGCGTACTAACCCGCGCTGGGCCCGCGTGACCCAACCGTTCCGCGTGATCTGACTTCTAAAAAGAAGTCAGATGCCTTCGAAATTTTGGTTCTAGAACATGCCGGTTTTCTCACGATGTTTTCCTTCACCGTTTTGAGAGCAGTGGTGATGAAATAATTTACACAAAATAAAGTGCAAATAAAGTGTAAATAAAGTGTAAGTACGTGTAGGCCGTGAGTTCGAATCCAAACAGGCACTTTATTTTACTACTCATAAGTTGCGGCCATTGTCACCACTGCTCTAGATATTTTGAAGTATTATGATAAGGGAATTAGATGGATTATCTACAAATCACTTACAATCATAAGTCCTCAACTGCTAATAAAGCACTTTATATTATAACAATTTCATTAGAGAATCATAGTAACTTTCCAAAGCCAAAAACAGGCTAACTTGGTGTCATTTAGCTCTTTCCTTACGTACTCATATGTATCGTAGCCATAGATATCTAGAATCCTAACCTAGGTCGATGTCTGCGTTGGTACTTTACGAATAAGTAGAAATAAACTGAGTCGGCGACTTTCAAAGGTTACTTTACACAGCTTCAGTTAAAGAATCAGGTTCAATCTCCGAACATAGAACCCAATGATCGAATCGCGCAGTACTAAAGCTATTAAGAAATTCAAAATTAATCATTATTGCAAAACACTCAATTTTCAACTTTAATTATGATGTAACTAAGTTAATTTTAGAATGGTAAAAGCTCAAAACTTTTCAAGTTACAATTGAAACTTTACCTTATTTAATGTAGTTAAGGTTTCTTTTCACGTAGCATGATAATTTGACATTTGAAGTGGCTGATGCAAACCAGTAATTCCTTAATTTATTGGCTCCAGGAAGTGGGAATTCTCATGAGTATTGAGACATTCGATTATCGCCTGTGTGGTCCTCAGAATTTGATGTCGGATACAACTAGGAAACACGGCAGCGTTGATTATACCTACGTACGAGTATAAACAACGTTGCCGTGTGTTCCTCAAATCGTTACTAATAATAATAATAATTAATTTTGCTCTCAATATACAAACGCCAGCACATCAAGCTACTACAAACTGTCAAATTTATTTAATAGATTTTCAACTTTATCGCTAAAGCATAAGGTTCAAAGTTGATTGGGAAAATTTGACAGTTTCGGGTAGCTTGATGTGCTGGCGTCTGTACAACAAAAACAATGTTAGTACAGTACAATTTATTAAGGTTAGGTTTATTAGGATTAATCTACATCTACATAGACTATTTTATGTATCTCATATCAAATCTTTCGAAGAAAAGTGACACGCAGCTACTATCGAGAAGCGCCCAATACGCAAAGATACAAACCCTCCTACACGTATACATACAATACTGCAGGCCAACCCTATTGTTCTAGTTGTGACTGGATGTTCAAAACTGCGTGCCGCGGTATTATTATTTTTTTAAATATCGTAGTACTATGCTAAAGTCCGATCACAATGTATTGCAAGCCGATCCCTTGGGGGAAGCAAGCTAAATACTTAGGTGTTATCCTCGACCACCATCTTACTTTCAGTGAGCACATAAAGACGGCTCATTCGCGCGCCTCTTTCGCTCTCTCAGTAGGCTCCACTTCATACTAACCGCCCGCAGCAAATTGTCGCTCAAGTGCCAATTGCGCCTCTACACCGGGGGCATCCGACCCATCATGACCTATGCTTGCGTCGTCTTCGCACACGCTAAGCCTCACTATCTGCACAGAATGCAGACCCTCCAGAACCGTTTCCTCAGAAAAGTCACGGGAGCAACCTTCTATGTCCGCAACGAGAGTCTGCACTTAGATCTCAGTATACCCACCGTCCAGCAGTTCATGAAACGCCTCTCGAAGCGTTTCTTCGATACTGCAATAAAACAATCCAATCCACAGATTTCAGCGGCCATCTGATACACTCCCTCCCGCATAAGTATTCCTCTTATAATATCATACTAGCATCCGCCCGCAACTTCGTTTGCGTAGAATTCGGAATTCCCGCCGTTTAAATCCTATTACCCGTTTTCCCTTAGGAATGAAGCATTTTCTCGCGGTAAAAAGTGGCCTATGTTCATCAGGGATAATGTCGGCTTCTAATGGTAAAACAATTTTTCAAATCGGTCCAGTAGTTTCGGAGCCTATTCTATACAAAAAAAAAAAACAATCAAATCTTTCCTCTTTATAATATTAGTGTAGATGTCTTACCATCCCCGATGACACCACGACCCTCCTACAAGAGAGTAGTAAAGTCACCAGTACTCTCTGAAAGTACAAGTCCCGACAGTCGTGCTTCCGTCCTCGCCGCCGAGGCCCGTCGCGACGCCCCATACCATGTCCGCCCCGACCCTTGCTCGAGCCAGCCCGCGCTTCTGAGCCTGAATTTTAAAACTTTAAATTACAATAAGGCTTTGTATTTATTTAGACCGACTCATGGTTCACCGGTTTCGTTCGGAATTCAGATTATTCGTCCAGAAATACTCTCAACAGTTTAGCAAGAATAAAGTAAATACGAATTCCATGCAATTTAGGAAAAGAAATCAGAATTATATTCTATACAATTCTACATAATCCGACACCTGCGTTTCTAAATTAATCATTACATTTTGGTATCGTCTTGTTTTCGTTTGTCATTCATTATGGATTGGTTCCATCCACGTGCGGACGTAGCGCTGCTAGCGGCTTGTGCTCTGTTTTATCGGCTATAGTATGGAGAGCATTTTCGAGGAGTGCGTAACGGTTGATATAGTAACAAAAAATCCAACGTTCACTTGACCTAATTTCAGTTAATATACTTTTGTTTAATATAACGATCAGTAGAGATAATGAATTGTTGATATAATTTAATTTTACCTAATTTCTTATGATATAGTGAACATTTCCTATAGTGCACATTTGACATAATATTCATTTAGTATATTATTCATTTACTATAATATTCATAATCTCTAAGTAACTTTTAATATAATTTAGAAAAACTGAGTTTTTTTTTTCTTCGCTTTATACCCTATACACCTGCCACCCTCAACTATTGTTACGAGGAGAAACTGGATGCAATCTGGACTTTAGGGCACCCCGACTCGACTATTTTCTTATAAACCACCCAGAAGTAGGAGCCCGTCGACCAAGCCCATCCTCGACCATGAATATTTGAAGGTTTGGTTAGGTACCATTTGAGTTAGGTTAGAACTGTGACCATTAAACATGAAAATTAGGTCAAAAGAACGTTATATAAAAAGAATATTATACATATTGAAAATTATATAAAATGAACCTTATACTAAATTTTATTATATAAAAGGAAAATTATATGATATAAAAGGTCATATGAATTTAGGTTATTTGATATTATAGCCTATGAAAATTATATTATATGAACGTTATTTCAAGTGAAATTATAGCATTTGTTATTATACCAAACATTACACACCCATTTTCGAAAGAGCCTGAAAAGGTTTTTCTATAACGCCATAGTTTGAAAAGCGGACGGACGGCCTTTCTGATAGATAACGATACTTCTTTTCGCAGGAACTTCCTGTCCCAGTCTAACCGTCTATTTATTCCATGCCTTCATCATAATTCCTATGAATTAGCTCGACCAAACAAAACTAAAACAAAGCACTTCCTCTCTCCTTAAACAACATCATTAAGTATATTTTCTTTACTCCTGTTTCATGTCTATCATTATTTGTATGTATATATTTATTTAGATTAGTATAATATACTTTATGTATGTATTCATAGTATTGTGTAAATAGTACACCACAGACTACCTACAGTATTTATCTCTCCTTCCCTTCTCAATCCATCCAAAGGTTGTCTTTAAAAGAACACTTAGCGATAAGACCGCACATTGTGTCACCCTTTGTAAAATTTCTATATTTATGTCTGTAATTTATATGGTGTACATAATAAAGAGTATTCTATTCTATTCTAACAAAGCAAGTAAACTAGTATCCTCGATAAATGTCTAATGCATCAAATGCATCCCTACATGGATGGCATCTACTCCCGTACACAATTCGTACCAGAGGTACGAACTAATAAACGAACCACAATAAGGCAAATTACCCTTATTAAAAACTTCGATATCTAGTCACAATCCCAGCATAAGTAATGTCAAAAATGTAGGTGTTTTAGACAGATTGCGAGAGTTTAACCCTTAAATGCATAATGTTGCCATATGGCAACAAAGTAGGTACGTCATTTAATTTTTTTAAGAATGTGATAGCTGTGAGTTTCTGAACGCACCTCTTTTTGTCAAAACAATATATATACTCTATGAATATTAATATTATTGTATAATTATTATATATTTATTATCTAAATTCTATAGATAAATACCTATACAATAGAATTTTTTGCAATACGATAAAATAAATCATGCATTTAAGGGTTAGAATGCGAACGCTCCTAAACAAACGGGAATTGCCACTCTGTTTTGGCTAACCAGAACGACTTTTGAAATGACAAAGCCCTTTCCACGATCCACAGCCCACCACCAAAAACCACCCAAACCTCATCGTTGTCTCCTTACACCCATAGTTTCCTCATTAATCAACACACTAACCCTGCGGCTGCCACATTACGGTCCCTTTGTGACCGTTTACCGACACTGCCATTTTGTGCTAATTGTGTGGAAGTAGTGTCCTGCCCTGTTCTTATTCAGGCACCGCGGTAAATAGAGGGTTGGGTTACTTGGTAAATTACAAGGCTTTAACGCGGGAGGTTTTGAATTTAGGTTGAATGGAATTGAAAGCAAAAGTGGGGACCAACAAGTAGAGCCTTATTACTGGTAAATTAACTAGATATAATTTATTTTATTAAGGGCTGATTTTTCAATCGACAGATTTTGTATAGAAGAACTGTCAAAAATTCAAAATTATTCCTCGGATAAAATTATTTGACGTTGGAAAAATCAGACCTTATTTAACCCTTAGCTGGTATCGCCTTTTTTGGCAACACTACCGGTATCGTGGGTCATATTTTACCCATACCAAAAAATCTGTTGTAGAACGTAGATTTTTTTATTATTTGTATAAAATATGGTTAGTTATGAAATAAAAAAACATTTTTTTACAAAATTATCTTGATTTAATTTTAGAATATAAAAAAATATCATGTTTTACACGCATTTGTAACCAGTCTTACCTAGGGGTATCGTATTACCCAGTAACTGGGTTGTAGAGGTCAGATAGGCAGTCGCCACATGTAAAATACTGGTATTCAGCTACATCCGGTTAGACTGGAAGCCGACCCCAACATAGTTGGGAAAAGGCTAGATGATGATGATACAGACAAGAAGAAAGGAACAGATAAATACGTACAAAGGTATTTCTTATTTCTAAAGAAATCTCTTCCAGCATGCCTGCGATAGGAAAGTACATAAAAAGAGATGTAGACAACGTGTGCAAGAGTAGAAGGGAAAACAAAATACAGATTACTTACAAACATTACCTACTAATATAAGATGCTTGTACTCGTAACTAATGCTAACAGAAAACAATGATAGATCCACTTCACAAAAATAAGTGTTTCATTTTGCCAATGTTATGTTATTTTGAGTTCTTTCTAGGCTAATCAGATGGGTAGGTATGTAAACTTTTGAAAGTGAAGTATACCGAAAGCTACGCCAGCAGTGCGATTCTGCATGTCAATTCTGCAAAAATATCACCGTGAAAACTTGCGTGGAGTGAGCTGTCAGTGTCATCCCCTTGATTCTGGGGATTTTGAATAAGCAAACATTTACAATCATAATCGAGATTTTAATAATATTTTTTATGCCAGTTCTATTGATAATTTTATATCATTTAAAAACTGCTATTTTAGTTGTCAAACATTACTATTTTGTGGGGTTTTAAAATAAAACAGCAAAACAGAAACTTAGTTTTTTTTTTTTCTTTTTCTTTTTTTCCCTAGACTATAAGTCCTTACATAAGGACTAGTCTTTTTTACCTAGATTACAACCCCACAAAATAGTAATGTTTTGACAATTAAAATACTAGTTCTGAAATTATATAAAATGATCAACAGAATTAACATAAAAATATTATTAAAATCTCCATTATTATTGTAAATGTATGCTTGGTCAATCCCTAGTATCAGGTGGGATGACACTGACAGCTCACTCCACGCTCACTTCACGTAAGTTTTCATGGTGAGATGGTTACAGAATCGCACTGCTGTAACCATCTCACTGTGAAAACTTAGGTGAAGTGAGCGCGGAGTTATACTAGTCGTCACGGTTCTACGTTTATTAATAAGGGGGCAAGATTTTTTAAAACTAGCGCCTGTTTCAAAGACAACATGACGACAACATAACAACATGATGTCCAGCCAATAAATATACAAAAAACAAACGAAGACCAGCCATAATCACACATATCAGACACTTTGAACAAATCTGAACACACGAAATGTCCAAAACCTTCGAAGACAGTAAAATAATGACAGAGCGGCGTAGTAATAACATAATCGTTCATTACCAGTTCCCAAGATGGACAGAAATGAGTACAGGAGCCAGCATATCAACCCAAAGATAAATTTCGATCAAGCAACTGATAAAAATCGAGCGAATTCGATACAAAAAATCGAGTTGCAATCATTTTAATGATGTGCAATATTGTGGCTCGCGATATGGAATGCTTTTGAAATGATATTTTGATTTGACGATAGTAGAATGATATGTGGGGTGGAAAAAATATCATTCGTTATACTGTTGTGGTTTTGATGGGTGATTAGGTGGAAAAGAGTTTTTGGGATGACACTGGGCATTCACAAAGTTAATTTCGGTGTTGGAATGCACCAAAGATTCAAACGTTCAAATGGAGTGGCTACACAATCTTACCGATTTCGATGAAAGTAAAGTGTGGGTACCTATTAACTTACACTTTTTTTATTATGAGGTAAGATTATGACCTATTTTATGTATTACCTACTCCAATTTTTCATAACTTCGAGAGGGGTATTATAAATAATCCACTGTGTATTTCTACAGCAAGTATTGTAGCGATTAGAATCAATTTTCCTCACCTTCAATTCGATCTTGCGGGAAAAGCGCGGATTCATTGTTCTTCAGTAACACCATATAACACTTTTCTTTCTGTAAAATAAAAAAAACTAGCCGCTGAAATACGAATGAGAATACAACACTTGCAATAGGAGTTATCTATTGTTTATTTAAGATCCAGACTCCCGTATTTTTTCCGTTATACTGAAGTAAAAACCACAATTATTCAATAAAACATTTCGGTAATTTTACACAATATAATAAACTTGATGTTTATTGCCACCAATAGTACTATTAACTTAAACACTCGTCCTAAATATTACTTACAATGTTGTCAAAACTTCGTTACATTTTGTAAAGGTAATGACTGTCATTGCAAATGTTCCCCAGGCTTTGAATTATTATGAAATCGCAGTATAAATAGGTGTTATTATGATTTTAAAATGCAATGATTATGTCCGCGTTTCAAACAGGCAGATGTTTGGACCCCTGAAACTTGGACGATGGTGGAAATAAGGTATTTTTAGGTGTTTCGCTGCTGCTCGGCCTCTGCAGTTGCACGTTATTTAGCTCGTTTCTCGGCAACTCTCATCCAACTGCTACCAACCACCCTGCTCCTACCAAGCAGCTACCCTGAGGGCGTCCGTGTACTTTACGTTAGCCAATTAGCAGTCTCCAATCAAGAATACGTCTACCCCAACTGTCACCAGTTCTACAGCTAATATGTCCGGCCGCCGGCTACGGCTATTATTACCATTTTATAGATATTAGGTATGTTTATACATATAAACATTTAGAACTGGGTATTGTATATTTATTTTATTTTTATTTCTTATTGTGTTATTTATATCTCTTCGTATACTGTGCCGGTTGACGTCTACGTCAACGCCGTCATAGTAATATGCTGAGCGATGGCCGTATGTGACGTATATTTTCCCCCCAACTTATTTTTGTGTTCTTTCTCTGTGCCACGTTTACTGCAAATATACGTTTTTTTTTTCTTTCTTTGCTTTCTTTCTATGACTAATATGTTAAAACATAAACATTTACATTAATTTTATTTATGTTCGAGGATTATGTCTGTATTTAGATTTGTATGAAAATAGGTATATCGGTCTTTTTTACCTCGTTGCCAAATTAATGAAAATTAGCTCCATACAATTTACGCGTGAAAACAGACCAATCCACTTTTATAATATGATTGGAAGCGTTGAAAAACCTAATTGAATGGCGCTAAATTAACTATCTCTCGACTCTTACCATCGAAAATAGCCGTGAGAACCAGCAAAATAATCCATACTCCTAAACATAAATCCTTAAAATCAATCTACCACTCATAAAAGAATTATACAAATATTATCATTGCGCCAACATTAAAACTAAACTCGATAGCGATGACCCTAACTAAAACATCCCTTCAACCTGTCATCGGCGCAATGGGGTGCAACCCTCCGCCACCGCGCGGGTCGTTTCGACCACCCAAGGGACCCGGACTGGGACATTATCTAATCCGAATTAAACTATTATAAAAACGTTGATTCGTTAGCGAATGCGTCCGTAGATAACGGTAACTATCCATGATAGGGATTACACTGAGTTAATTTGGTCGCGTGGCGGATTTCAACCCTAATCTGCTGCGTTTCTGTGTATGAACGACGTTGTCAATCAGGGTTTGGTTGAGCGGAAGAATTTTTGTGTAGGCAGATGGGTAATGCAGTTTTTTGGGAACAGTTCTTAATTCTTTTGTTTGATTGGTCGATTTTATCTTTTATTGTTATTCTACTGCTCGATGGTTCAGTGCTAATCTGGGAAAGTGCGATTTATGAAAAGTACCTTGACATTTTGGCATGTTTTCACGGAAACTCCTGATTTTAATAGCTTAATTAAGACTACGGTTCGTCAAAATGTAGTAGCAAAAATCTTTAAGATGGTGTGTTCCCATTTTAAAGATTTTTGTTACTTTTGTTCATCAGTTTATTTTTAATCGACTTCGAAAAGGAGGAGGTTATCAATTCGGATGTATATATATATATTCTTTTATGTATGTTCGGGCATAACTTCGTCATATATGGACGGATTTGCAAAATTCTTTTTAGTTCGATAGAATGGTAAATGTTCCATTTAAATTTTGTAAAGATCTGGTGATGATTTTGGAGACAGACATCGGAACTCTTCAATAAACACCAGTAAAACAACCGCGATTGCTGCTATCGCATATGTATGCATTGTTTACGCAATCGCACAACATAACATCACGTCTGTACCCTATAAACGCAGATGTGTTCAGTATACCACCGTACACCCTACCACATAGCAAGTAGTGTCATATGAATGTGTTTTATAAAAAAAAACAACCGACTTCCAAAAAAACACTACGAAGTGAAAAATAACTTTAATTTCGGAATTCGGTGTCAAAAAACGAAAATGCGGAACCAACGACACTGACTTACAAAATTAAAGTTATTTTTCACTTTGTAGTGTTTTTTTTGGAAGGCGGTTGTTTTTTTTTATAAAAAGTTTTTTAGCATAACATATCATACTCGCTTATCATTATGTATAAGTGACTACCCATGATGATACGACCGCCAGCCAAAAAGAAAACATAACAGGAGTTAATTTTGACAGACGACAATCGATTTTTACAAAAAAAAAATGTATCTACACCACATGGTGTACCAAAACTGTAACAAAATAAATCACGGTCATCTAACACACCGTCAGCTCATTATTCGCACATTTGTGAAACTCGTAAACAGATAAACACATTAACAACAATAGAAAACAATGCATCTACTTGTCACCACATCTGTTAACACAGAATAACAACAGCAAGTGAATGATGACCCCTATCTCCCTTTCAAATGTTCCCAAAAAAAATCGCAACTGGGACCTGGGCATCAAAGTTGAGGGGTCATAAAGACCGGTCGCATTTCAAGTGTTGAAAGTGAACAGGGTTGTCACACATAAATAATCACGTAATTGGGAGTTCAATGATAATGTGGTTTGTGGACACCCTTATTGTAAATATTTGGGGTCACGGTAACAATAGTGATGTTCGAGCATATGTAGCTGCAACTTTTGTTCGTGTAAACTAGCTGATTATTTTGTAGAATGAGTATTATGAATTAAAATAATAGAAGTAATAAAGACAACCTTTTATTTTGTATTTAATACTTTACGCACACAAATGTATGTATACAAGTAGAAAGGTAGACTTAATGCCGTAGATATTTTCTACCAGTCAACCTTTGGGTGACGCAGAGACAAAAAGCCACAAACAACCTTTTCTTCTTCTGCTTTCTAAAGTGCCCATCCCTAAGGTATACAACCTGTCTATGAATTATCCATTTGCTATCTTTCAGGCCGTGAAACTATTTAGCAATTTGTAGGTACTATGGGACCAACTGTAAAAAGCGTCTTTGTCATACATTTTCATTGGGTTTTGTATGGATAGAACAGCAAATATTTATTACAATATTTCAGGTTTATCAGACTTGTCCCAGACTCTAGGAAGACTGCCATCCGCCGTATTCCTAGTTAAACTTAGCCAAACCATAGAACAGAGCGGTAATTCTCGTAAATTATAAATGATTTTATTTCTGTAAGTAGGTTTGTACCAACGCTTTTACACGTCAATCATATTTTAAAAAACTAGATGAGTTTGGCGTTTCCTATCTGACTTCTCTGAGAAGAAAGGCCGAAACAAACCAAGAATTTTAAAAACGTTCACAGTCCGGTCTCAGTCTCAATTTGTCAAACATACCTCTAAATTCCTTATATTTTTGACAAGTTTTTGACATTTGTTTGTCGCCGAGATGAAACTGCGACTAGATTTTGAACCTTTTAAATCACGAGATTGGCCTTCAGATTCCCATTAACCTTCGATGATTTTATGACACATGTCCTACTGTGTTCGCAGTTCAAAAACCAAAAAACCGGCCAAGAGCGAGTCGCGCACGAAGGGTTCCGTACCATTACCTATAAAAAATCACGTTTGTTGTATGGGAGCCCCCTTAAATATGTATTTTATTCTGTTTTTTAGTATTTGTTGTTATCGCGGCAACAGGAATACATCATCTGTGGAAGATTCAACCGTCTAACTATCACGGTTCATGAGATACAGCCTGGTGACAGACGGACGGATGGGCGGACGGACGTACGGATGGACGGACGGACAGCGGAGTCTTAGTAATAAGTTCCCTTTTTACCCTTTGGGTACGGAACCCTAAAAAAAAGGAACACATTGATTTTTTTCTCATTCCCGTTCATTGTTTTACCATTCGACATAATATAGAAGTGTCATAAATCTAAGAAAAACAAAAGCCTTACTAAACTGAGACGTTTAGATGAGCATGTAACTAAATTATTTGGTCGTTATCTTAGCAGTAGCGCCCCCTGGTGAGAGGGTGAGCTCTGTTTTTATTAGCTTTTCAAACAGTTGACTATCTGTATTTAATTTGACGTTTTATTTTCTACTTGGTTTAAGTTAGTAGTATGGTTTTAAATTAAGTTTTAAAACGTATTTTCAAGTGGGCAAAGTTTTGATTGTTAAATAGGTACTCATATAGATAGATAATAACATAAAGATCACGTTAGCCTCAAAGCCGATTGAATTTCCATGAAAATATTTTTTTCTTTCTTTCCCACCGTCACTCTCAAACCTCAAATTTTTACCAAATTGCTTAGTTTGCCAATCTTGTCAACGATTTATGCGTGGCGCACAAACGAAACGCAAGGAATGCTTTTCAGTTTCCAATTTCCTTTACACATTTAACGGTAGGTATATTTCTACATATTTTTAAAATGATCTAATCTCTTTGGATTTCCCTTTTCGATTTTCACCTGCTGCAATTCTGTGCCGACCAACATTGCTATTCTCTTTTCAAACGGTGACCAATCGCCACCTACCTCGTTGGTCCTATCTAGATAACATATCTAAATAACTTTCGGCACTAAAACACCAAAGCAATCAGCAACATCACCGATGATCACCTTACTAATATATTTTTATATCGTTTAACCCAAACTATAAAACGGCAAGTATCTGCCATAAAATAAAAAAAGAATACATCTTGACATGTGGCGAATTTTGGAACTAATTTAAAAAACGTACTGCATTTTGACGTTTAGTTGACGTTTGCCTTGACGTGCAGCGCCACCGCGAAATGTCAAATTATACTGGTCGACCCCAGCTACTAGGGTGGTTAATAACTAGAGGTGCACAGCGGGGTACAGTCGGTAACAGTAGGGACAATCATCGATCTTTTGTTATGTTAATTTTGATGACTCTATTGGCTACTTAGTGTGTTCTTTATAGAGTTGTTATGTTTGAATGTTTTATTGTGTGTCTGCAGTGAATTCAAAGTGAATAAGATAATTAACTTTGAATTCACTGCAGACGCCATTTTTATGGCGCTTTCGTTATAGATTCCATATTTAAATACTGATTTTTTTTAACTCATCTTCATGTTTTTTGTGAACAGATAATAGAAAATACCATGGGACTGCAAGGAAAACTTTGAAAGAACAACCGGTGAGAATAATACCAAATACTTGCGCTACCTCTGTCGTGTACCATTTGTTTCCTAATTTATAAATATTCCTAATTTATGAATAGAATAGAATAGAATACTCTATATTATGTACACCATATAAATTACAGACACAAATATAGAAATTTTACAAAGGGTAGGAGGTTAGGGTATGGTAGGGGGTAAGTTATACATGGGTAAGTATTTTGTACCCTTTTTGTTGTTGTCTTTTTTAGAGTATATCAGTGCAAACTTATAAATGGCTTCGATTGCATATTGTCTAAGAACACTGTGGGTATAAATTAGCTGTAACTTTCCCAAATAGAATATAATAAAATAAATAACAAATAACGCCTTGCAAAACATTATCTGCAATAAGTTTCACGTGCAAACATTGCATCACAAAAAGTTAGAAACTATTTTGAAGACTTTTTCTTTTTCAATAACGTTTAATAGATGAAAGCTATTATTTTATTCATGATCGATAACAAAAGATAGAAAATAAGGACGACAATAAAATTGTATCTCTACAAAAAATGAATTTATCGGCCAAAGATAAAGGACAATTGATCCAATTTAATAGAAATACTGTTAAACCAAAGAATTCTCTCATAATCTAAGAGATTACTAACATCTAACATTTCCGACACTGAAAAAATGTGTCGTCCAGAGAAGCAAAGGGTCGGGCGGCACAACGGCAGTGTCCCAGAAAAAAAAAATGTCGCCAAGCGTTATCTATTCCATATCAACACGTTTAAATTTAAAGGTACCGACGACAGGTTATATGACCATAAAGATTTACGCACCATTTAATTTGCAAAAAATACAAAATTGATAAAGAAAACAAAAGGTTGCGTCGCGAATGTTTTTTTTTATGTGGCATCTTGGGAGGAAGTGCTGATGGATTTATTGATACTGCCCTGCCGTGCGATTCTGTAACAATCTCACCGTGAATGCTTGGGTGAAGTGAGCGTGGAGTGAGCTGTCATTCGCTAGGGATTAACACTATTAAGTGCTCACGTCACTTATGATTTCACGATGAGATTTTTACAGAATCGATCGGCAGTACTTACTTATTTCGACATTCCTGTCGTAGCTCAGTATAGTCAATCTAACTTACCAGATATTTCAGAAGGCTTGTTGCTGTAGGTTGTACAATGGTATATGTTGATTAAAATCACCCTTCTGGAAAATCAGGTTTTGGCCACTTTTAACTTTTTATCACTTAGGATCGGAAGGCCTGTGTGTGATGTTACAAACATCAAAAAAGTTAAAAGTACCCAGAACCAGATTGTCCAGAAGGGTGGTTTTAATCGACACATCCCATTGTGCAACCATAGAGTAACTAATCTCATCATTTCATAATCAGGGATGGGATCAGAAGGTAAATAAAGTACTTTTAGTTAATTTATTGACAGATTAGAAGATAGACAGATTAGAAGTTAATTTATTGACAGATGTATATGTACCTACTAACACTAGTTTGTAAGTTGTTTATGTCCTTACTAACAATAGTGGATTGTACTGATCCGATAAATACATGATTATTATTATTATTATTATTTAGTCCCCTATAACTTTATCTGGCAATGAGATTGGCCAGAAGATCAAGGAAGACGATTATTAATTTAATTCAAGCATCTGCTAAGTTCTCATATTTTAGTTTGTGGCTCGTACAAAGCTAAAAAACAAATGAACATTTTGCGCAAATATTGAAATGTAGGTACCATCCATTTAAACACCATAAACTTTAAAAACCCAAAACGCGGTCCACAACATTTACACCAGACCTCAAGTTATTCCCACTCACAAAATCAGGTGATAATAATCAAAACAGTAGCTAAAAAAATACTAAATCGACCATCACAAAGTTATGGGACCGAGACATTCCTAAAATACCTACTGACGAAGAACCAAACAGATTTTATCGACGTCTTTAACTGGACAGTTCAAGCGTGAATGAAGTAAAAATGTGGCCAGTTAGGACGTTTATTGATCGCTAATTAGAAGTAAAAGGGTGACATTTTTATACTTTTTATATGACCTCGGCTGCCTTGTTATGGTGTGAGAGTGAGCAGGTATTTTGTGAGGTTCAGCTATAAACGTGTATGGTAATGGTAATTGTAGTAAACACCTTATTTCGACACGGAACATGAAAGTTTCATTTTTAACTCATGTAGTAGAATGTAAACAAGGCATAAGAAGTATGTAAGGATCGTAGCAGGTGGCGTTCTGTAGCTTTTGCCTAAGCCGATGGGAAGAAAGCCTGAGCTTATGTATGTATGTATGTAGTAGCACCCGAAATTTTAATAATTGTTTGTTCATAGGCAAAGCCCTGAAATTAGTCACCTATTACCACTGTAAATAATTGTAATACACGCTAATAGGCACAATAAAATCTGCCTGAAAAACCAAATAACCGCCTATAAAATGAATAAAAGCAACAAGACGCAACAAAATTATTGCAGCAATAATTGCACCAGGCGCTTGTTGCCAGTTTCTCTCTTACCAAATTACGAATACCTCAAAAACAACACGCCAAAAACACATTGAAACTAATTTACAAATGATTTACAGCATAATTGAAAGTTTTAATGCACTGTTTATGAGTAATATAAACTAATAGGGACAGAGCAATGAAATAATATGAGTCGGGAATTCTTTGAGCTCTGGGTTTTGATAAGATCTCGATACAATTCCATCTAATTCTGTTGGATATACAGAAATGTGGTCATGTGAAACATTCATGATTGTTGTAGAGTTAGGAAAGGAATAGAAGGAACTGATTTTTCTTGAAATACTATTTTAAAAGCTGCTGATAATTTAATTCATAGTGTACTTAAAAAATATAAGCAAACTTTTGCGCGCAAGTTTTTATTGGTATTCCATTTAATAATCCGTATTTACGTATTTTCAAGAAATCCTTCAGGGCTTATGTGCGTACCAATTTAGTTTATTTTATAATTAAAATAATCTTTTTTGGGCAAAAATGTGTCTATTTTAAATAAAAATCTTTTTAAACCAAAGCATACTTCATATAAAATAAGAATAGTTCTATATAAAAAAAAAAACTTTCTTTTTGAACTGAAATATAATGTAATGACATTAATAACTCAATGTTATTATACCTATAACTTATTAGTACGTATTAGAATTACATGAAGTTATCTTAAAATATTGAAATTATTAAAATATTATCAAGCATTTCTGCTGGTGCATTGAAATCAACGTGACGCTCTAACACTATATACCACACAACGGATATTATGTGTGCACAACTTCCCACAGTGCGATTTCATATGCAATAGCATGTCTGTCAACTAAAGCCCGGTCTATTAAAATATAACTATACTCGTAATATATGCGTGATCGGACATGACGCGACTGCTCTCACCAGCCAAACATTACTTTGCAGGATATTGCATCTTTATAAATCGTTTAACTCTCTATCTCCATATAATTCGATATTATAAAGGCCAGTGCGAAGATGCTCGGCGCAATAAGACTTGGCAAGCTTAATGTGATAGCTCAGTAAATAAATATGTATAAAAAAAAATATTTATTGTCATAAAAACAGATTGTACACCAGAATATGGAATTCTCTGACTCCTGCACTAGTTAAAACTGTGTTGCAGGAGCCAGTGTCCTCCCGTAATAAAAAGAACACACTTAAAGTTTTATGTACCATAGAAAGAAAAAAAAAGACACTATGTTTTAAATCAAAATGAATTTTTTTAAAAATGTAATGTACAAAAATAATTGAAGCAAAAAAAAGAAAGTAAAAGTAAGAAATTAAAATAAAATAGGAATTACAAAATTAGTATTAACGATTCTAATTTCTAATTTTGCGCGGGGGTATATTTGTGTGTGTGTGCGCGAGTGTATTTGAGTGTGTGTGTTGTGTATGTGTGTGTGTGTGCGAGCTGTGTTTGTGAATATGTGAGTTGGCTTGCCTGAATTCCGTGACACTATAAGTCGGATAAATATGTATTCCCATATATTTGAAGTAGGTAAGTCGCAATAATAAGAAATTATCTATCCTACAAGATGCTTCCGATGAAACTTGTTTCAAGTCTGTTGGAGGGTGGGGACGTTCCTTTCTTCCAATGTCCTTTTATACGAAAACATACATAGGTTTCTTACTAAAGTTCAACTATATCCGACGACCCTGCACCCTTATTTCGTGACACACTATTACTTTCAATTTGATACATTTTGAAGCATATTGCTAATCCATTGCTCCATATGTTGGAAAAATGTATCTGCTCAGCAACGTAAATAACGCAATGAATGTCGTTGAACTGTCAAAATGAAACCCATTGCTACTGATAGTGTGTTACGCAATTACCCTGCTGGTTACTAATCACTTTTGGTGACGCACATAATTTAGTACCTACTTAACCTTCAAGCGGGCGCGCGGTCATTTGTAACGCCAGCGGTCGCGCGTAACCTAAAAGACCTATAGGATATTTCAGGGATTTAAAACACGAATTATTTAATATTTTTTGTATTTATCACATTATCATTATGTTAGGACATAAACAAAATTATAAAATCAAAATAATATTCTAATTTTCTTTGGATTTGTAAGCAATTTGGCATCATAAATGTATCGAGAATCGATCGAATCGCGGTCGATTCGACGCCGCGCGACTGCTTGAAGGTTAAGTTAGATATGTTTAAATATAAACTACTCAAAACATCTCATTTACAAGAAAGCAACTTCGCCTGTCCTACCGATTCCGAACCCCAAGTGAACCACAACAGGTGTTGTTTATCAACAACATCAACATTAGTTCTTTATGCGGCCGTAGGTGGCACTGCACGTCAGAACGCGGTCGTTACATAACTTTTAATCGCGATGATTCGGCGATAATCGTGCAATTATCGCGGGCAAGTATTTGGGTGATGAGGCGCAATTAGATGTTTAGTAAACATTCTTGTATGTTATTGGCAAATATCTATAGCCGGCCCATGGGGAAAGTAGTCTACATAGCTACATAAATATATACACAATTAATCTATAACTAGCGACCCGCCCCGGCTTCGCACGGGTGCAATGCTGATCACTACATAGTATAAAACAAAGTCGCTTCCCGCTGTCGATCTGTCTCTATGTACCTATGCTTAGATCTTGAAAACTACGCTACGGATTTTGATGCGGTTTTTTTTTATAGATAAAGAGTGATTCAAGGGGAAGGTTTATATGTATAATACATGCATAATATAGTAGAGAAACACTGATAATTTTAGAGCCATTATTTCTCGTAAAAAGTATAGGATAAAAAATCGTTATTGTGGGTTATCCCTAAGAGATACACATACCATTATACATATACCATTGTGGATTTTTTTGTAGACCTTTTTAAGGTGTACAATACTGTAGTACAGACGCCAGCACATCAAGCTACCCGAAACTGTCAAAATTTCCCAATAAACTTTTTAAGGTGTACAATACTGTAGTACATTATTTTGATCTATCTTGAATGGTTCAGCCAGCGTTTACAATGTAAGCGCAAAAAAATGTGTTTATTTACGACATCACATTAGAAACCTCTAAAATTATCAGTGTTTCTCTACTATATTATGCATGTATTATACATATAAACCTTTCTCTTGAATCACTCTATCTATTAAAAAAAACCGCATCAAAATCCGTTGCGGAGTTTTAAAGATCTAAGCATATATAGGGACAGACAGACAGGGAAGCGACTTTGTTTTATACTATGTAGTGATGTTCCTGCTGCTGGATATCGGCTTCTCCCAAGTTGCACCTGAGAATCCAGTTCCCGCCTTCTGCATCCGGTCCGGTCCAGTCGTATTTTGAAGTACGGCAGTCCATTTATCTAAAGACGTCCTAGAATTCGCTTGCTTCACCTAAACAAAGACTTTGCTCCAACGACCAGCGGTCGCTCGACATATACGTGACTGGTTCAAAATCACTTTAGAAAACTCAGGACTCGAACTTTATTCAAGCACAATCTACTATAGAATAGAATAGAATAGAACAGAATACTCTTTATTATGTAATTACACCATAATAATATAAATTACAGACATAAATAGGTATAGAAATTTACAGAGGGCGGTCATATCGCTAAGAGCGATCTTTTAAAGTTAACCTTTGGATGGATTGAAAAGGGGAAGGAGAAACAAATACTGTAGGTAGTCAGTGGTGTACCATTTACATAATACAATGAATACATACATAAAATATATTATACTAAACTAAATAAAAATATATATGTATACAGCGTGTAACGGAAGGGGGGTATCAACCCTGAAGGAGGTGAATGTGCTCATGAAACTCAACAACTTTCCCCAAAGAACATAGGTCGAAATATGAAAAAAAAATTTGGCCCTCCCTTACAAAACTGACTACCAGCTGATTGATTTACTATGGGAGGGCCAAATTTTTTTTTCATATTTCGACCTATGTTCTTTGGGGAAAGTTGTTGAGTTTCATGAGCACATTCACCTCCTTCAGGGTTGATACCCCCCTTCCGTTACACGCTGTATAATAATAGATATGAAACAGGAGCAAAGAAAATATATTTAATGATGCTGTTTAAGGAGAGAGGAAGTGCCTTATTATCATAATTTTAAAAGTACCTGTTCCTCTCACCGTATCTTAAAGACCTCAGTTTCATAATAAACCTAATCACTTAACACTAAACTACTTCCCTCATTTAACCCTTACAAACTATCAGAGTCTAAGCAGCTGACACCCTTCAATTGATCTTCCCGCTAAAAAGGGTTGAAAATTACAAATTAACCAATCATTCACCAAATTACTAATCCAAATAATCGTTCAGAAATAACTCAATCTTGTTTTCGACCAGGTGAAGCTAAAGAGGTCGTAAACCTTTTATTTTTACATCCCCTTTCCGCTTTTAAATACCTCGTTTTACGTTTCAACCCCTGGATAATCTGTCTGATTAAATATGGTAGATAAGGGTTGAAATATTTATTGTATTGTTGATTTTCTTTAGATTGTGTAAATAAATGTTTGATAGAGTTTAAGGATGATAGATTTCGCTTTTATATTGTTAAAATAGGTCGTGCTGTTAATTAAAATGATTATGGTCATAAATAGTCATAATTGCCCTTCAAAACTGTATTGGATTGCTCATCCTTGATAATTTTGTAAATAGAGATACACACAGTAACCTTCGTAATTCTAAATTTATTATACAAAATATAGAATAAGTATGGATTGAAGTTATTTATGTGCAGGGGAAATCCACATTTTCATTTTCTGTCGAGCTTGAGCAATTTCCGCATTGCTCAAGCTCCCCAGACGTAGAGAAATTATGCTAGTCAGCAAAGTTGTGGTAGTGGGGCTGTCTATCAAGAGTGGTACCAAGTATCACCACAGATCTTCTTCTACCTTATATACAGCGTGTAACGGAAGGGGGGTATTAACCCTGAAGGAGGTGAATGTGCTCATGAAACTCAACAACTTTCCCCAAAGAACATAGGTCGAAATATGAAAAAAAAATTTGGCCCTCCCATAGTAAATCAATCAGCTGGTAGTCAGTTTTGTAAGGGAGGGCCAAATTTTTTTTTCATATTTCGACCTATGTTCTTTGGGGAAAGTTGTTGAGTTTCATGAGCACATTCACCTCCTTCAGGGTTGATACCCCCCTTCCGTTACACGCTGTATAAGGTAACATTAGAATATGGACATCATAATAAGGACAATGGTAAAAAAAATATAAGAAAAACGCATTAGGTACCTACTTACAAGAAAAATAATCAGCTAACGAAAATACACTAACGTGCCGGCAATTTATTATTTTACTCAAAATAAAATCACTTTAATCAGTTTTTTTTTTTTACTTAGATATCTTTGTTTAGACGTACTGCGCGCTGTTTTAAAATGTATGCATCTATTTTAATGGGATCCTGTATACAACGTGTAACGTTAAATGCGCAAAACCTCAGACACCACAAAAACAAATCAGCACAAATCTAGTAACAAAAAGTTGCAATAACATATCATAACGAAAGTAAACACTAAGGAGGATTTTTCTTGAAAATTATTCCCTTAAGAGCCCTCTTACATTTCGGTACTGAGCACGCGTCTTTTTTTATTATTATTTTGTTTATAAATGGCTTCTCGCAGTTCAACTTATGAGGTTGACTTCTGCTTAACCAGGCTTGCCTGTGGATGGCTCAATAAAATAAGGCCTCCAGCCAGGGTGAGCGCGCATCGCCGGCGCAGTGAAAATAGTCTTAACTGATTATAATGAACGAAGAGAAGGCCTGTGTCCCAGCAGTGGGAATAGTTAATTTAATTTAATAAAAACGTTTACAAAAAGTATACATGTAGCCAACAGTTTGTAAATTTCCTCTACAATTATGGTGCCTAATAATAAACTAGGCTAAAATATTTTTATAATTTTTTTATTGCAGGTGCAAGTAAGGGCGCTTTCAATTTAGACGGTTGGTGCCGGACTGCAGCAGTCCGGCACCAACCGTCTAAATTGAAAGCGCCCTAATGATGGATCGGACATTAAAATTTTAAGTGCAACTGATATAAATATGATCTTTTAACAACTATGAGAAAAAGCATATTGTTACATTAATACCTAAAACTAGCTTATGTAAGTATATAGTATATTAATACCTAATACACAACACAGTACATTATACCATTATAGGCTGTTTAGGCAATGAACCCCAAAGGAATCCTATTACATAATAGTTTACCAAATGATATTAAAATGTCAAAATCTATAAACGTCTTTAAAGTTAAACTAAAAAAAATATTTAGCAGAAACACTTTTGTAAAACCTGTAACCTTATATGTAATTGTTGTAAGTCATAATATTGTCATTCTTCCTGATGTTGTACAGACGCCAGCACATCAAGCTACTACAATCTGTCAGATTTCTTTAATAGATTTTCAACTTTAGCGCTAAAGCATAAGGTTCATAGTTGATTGGGGAAATCTGACAGTTTCGGGTAGCTTGATGTGCTGGCGTCTGTACTTTTGTTAACTATTAAGAGTTTTTGTTTTGTTTCTCTTCTAAGTGAAAATTGTAAAATTCTTATACAGAAATAAAATTTCTTCAAACCGAACCCTACGTGCCAGTAGAAATTTAGAATAGGCACACATTTTTATTATTCTACCAAAAGTTTACCTCGTTTCTAGAGCAAATCATTAGAAGTTCTGTCACGCAAGACCAGTGCGAAGATCTTAGAATAACTAAGTAGATATTATTAGCAACTTAACCATTACATAAACACTCTAAAACGTGGCGAACACATAGTAAAATATATACATGTTACCTACTTTTACTTCCTTTCCTATCAATTTGCCTTTTTCCAGTGATTAAACTTTTTTTTCACGTGTGGTCTCGTTACAATTCTTCCAATCAACTGTTACAATCAAAACCAAACTTTAACATGTAAAAGCTAAAGTCTAATTTCCAATACCATTGGAAATAAAAAATTGAGATACATGTCACGCAAAAATAAACCTTATTTCATAACGAGAAGGTTGGTTTTAACGTCGTACTCATCTTGGTTAACCTTAATTTCAAATGAGACGTGCGTCTTTTGTTTTATTTAGATTTCTAAACAAAACTTAAAAGTAAGATAGTTACGCAATATGTAACTTTATTTGCATGGCATTCGTGTATCTGCTATTAGCAGGAGGGTTCCGGATATTACGAGTTGCAAAGTAAACGAGTTGTAGTCTACGAAAGACTCAATTGCGTTTTCTTTCAAAGATGGGTTTCAGGCTTTACAGTATAATCAGCCTATTAGTATAACGTTCACACCACATAGACACAGCTCTCCTCTCTGTGAGAGGGATGTAGGGTCCCAACAAATATATATTAGAATGGAGTTTCCCTTTCGATCGTTCTAATAGATACCTATCTTATTTTTCGTTTTTTCTGTGGAGTTACATTAGAATAGAATAGAATAGAATACTCTTTATTATGTACACCATATAAATTACAGACATAAATATAGATATTTTACAAAGGGTGACGCAATGAGCGGTCTTATCGCTAAGAGCCATCTATTCGGTAAAAATGTCACAGTGAATACTTAGTGAGCTTGAAGTGAGCTGTCATTTGACCTGATGCTCGGGACTGACACTATTGACAGCTAACTTCACCTAAGCATTCACGGTGAGATTTTTACATAATAAATCGGCTGATACCTACCAATACATAACTTCAAATCCACGCTCTGTAACGTCCAGAAAAAGAGTAAGAACTATCCATTTCAAGTAGTTAGGTAATGAGCAAACACAACGGAAGGTACAGACGCCAGCACATCAAGCTTCCCGAAACTGTACAATTTTCCCAATCAACTTTGAACCTAATGCTTTAGCGACAAAGTTGAAAATCTATCAGACTATGGTAGCTTGATGTGCTGGCGCCTGTACGAGTAAATCATAAAATTAATCAGCTGACTCGATTATGAGCCTGATGCCTAACGTACTTAATCACACACTATTTGGCAGCGATTTGTTAAACTTGCACAATGTTCGCGTAATACCTGGAAGTGGATTTTACTCGTGATTTTTACTACGTAGTGTGAAAATTTGTCGAACCAGTGTTAAATATTTGGACATGCCTAACACGGTCAGTTTATTACAAGGCTAGAGCAGTCCACTGCTGAACTTAAGTCTGTGGGTATAAATACACAGTAATGTGGCCAAACCTCCGCCAGTCGAATGACATCCATTACCGGCCATCCCATGAGAATTACCGCTGCACCAAACCTAAAGGTGAAACCGAAACAGTGAACCGGCGCCGGCGCGTAGTGATCCATACTTACTTCTTCTTTGTAGGTATGAGAAGAAGCATCTGCCCTCCATCTTGACACAGATACAACGATAATTTTGAATAAATATAAATAATAAAATAAAAATCTGTATTGATAATTTTCAAGTACAGGGGTATATCATTTAAATACATGGTAAAATTACCGATTTGCTACAATCGTAGTGGGTGCAGTTCATCTCCTAACCAGGTTACAGTATAACCTGTATGAAGGAGTGACAGTTCCAATCCCCCATGGATTACAGCATTTGTGTATTTTTACTATTTACGTACATATTTATTTTACTGCTACATGAATCTTATAAGAATGTAGCCAATGAATCTTATACAAGGTGTAACTTAAATAACGCACAGCCTCTTAAGGGGTCATTGTACTCATCATTATGAACAACTTTTACTATGGGACCAAACCGGAAATCGCGAGAAAAAAATCAGCTGTTCCCTACATTTTGACGAGTTATGCGAACATAAATGTGGGGAACAGTTGATTTTTTTTTCGCGATTTCTGGTTTGGTCCCATAGTAAAAGTTGTTCATAATGATGAGTACAATGACCCCTTAAGAGGCTGTGCGTTATTTAAGTTACACCTTGTATTCATGAAATCCCCGCGACTCTCTTCCCGAGGACATTTATTTCAATATTCAATCTATTAAAGTAGATAGTCATTTGCTTCGATCACTCAAGCATAGCATAATCCGGCTATAATCTTCCCACTGCTGGGACACAGGCCTCCTCTCTTCGAGAGGGAGTCGGCTGTAATCTCCCACGCGGCCCATTGCGGGTTGGTAGATGTCACACATGTCTTCGAATTGTTGGTTCTAGGACATGCCGGTTTCCTCACGATGTAAAACCTTCGCCGTTTTGAACGCAGTGGAGATGAAGTTATGTACCCAAAGTAAAGCACCCGCCCGTGGCTACTAAGTCGGGGACGTTGCCACAGGACCACCACTGCTCTCAATTTTATATGTAGCCAATAAATCTTATGTCATGAACCCCAGCTGCTCTCTTCCCGAGGACACTTATTTAAATATTCAATCTATTAAAGTAGATAGTTTGCTTTTATGAGCTACATCTTTTGTCATAGACTCACAGAGCTGCTCTCTTCCCGAGGACACTTATTTCAATATTCAATCTATTAAAGTTGATAGTTCAACTATATGAGCTACATCTTTTGTCATAGACTCACAGAGCTGCTCTCTTCCCGAGGACACTTATTTCAATATTCAATCTATTAAAGTTGATAGTTCAACTATATGAGCTACATCTTTTGTCATAGACTCACAGAGCTGCTCTCTTCCAGAGGAAACTTATTTCAATATTCAATCTATTAAAGTTGATAGTCCAACTATATGAGCTACATCTTTTGTCATAGACTCACAGAGCTGCTCTCTTCCAGAGGAAACTTATTTCAATATTCAATCTATTAAAGTTGATATTCCAACTATATGAGCTACATCTTTTGTCATAGACTCACAGAGCTGCTCTCTTCCAGAGGAAACTTATTTCAATATTCAATCTATTAAAGTTGATAGTCCAACTATATGAGCTACATCTGTTGTCATAGACTCACAGAGCTGCTCTCTTCCAGAGGAAACTTATTTCAATATTCAATCTATTAAAGTTGATAGTCCAACTATATGAGCTACATCTTTTGTCATAGACTCACAGCATGAGCAGCAGAGCGATTCTGTAACCATCTCACTGTGAAAACTTGGGTGAAGTGAGCGTGGAGCTGTCAGTATCATCCCACCTGATACTAAGGATTGACCAAGCATACATTTACAATCATAATCGAGATTTTAATAATATTTTTTTTATGCTAATTCTATTGATCATTTTATATAATTTCAAAGCTAGTATTTTAATTGTCAAAACATTACTATTTTGTGGGGTTTTAAGCCCCGGATACACTAGGGAACATTTTGTCCCGCAACATGACGCGCAACACAAAATATACGTGACGCTGCAACGTTGCATAGTGTCCCGCAACATGACCCACAACATTTTACGTGACGCGGGACATGTTTCTTGCTCCCGCTCCGAGAGCGAGCGCACGGCGCGACATTCTCTCGGGACATTCACGTAGTTGCCGAGCGCCATGTTCCGCAACATGTTGCTCCATTTGTCCCCTAGTGTATCCGTGGCTTTAATCTAGGAAAAAAGAAAAAAAAAGTTGATATTCTGACTAAGTTTTTGTTATGCTATTTTATTTTAAAGTCCCACGAAATAGTAATGTTTTGACAACTAAAATACTAGTTTTGAAATCACATAAAATGATCAATGGAATTAGCATACAAAATATTATTAAAATCTCGATTATGATTGTAAATGTTTGCTTAGTCAATCCCTAGCATCAGTGGGATGACACTGACAGCTCACTTCACGCAAGTTTTCACGGTGAGATTTTTACAGAATCAACATGCTGTTCTCGCATAACTGGTACCGACAAAAGAAGTAGGTATACATAACGTTATAGAGGAGGCCTTATTCAACGTCCGCATTGTCCCTGTTACTGCACATCGCCTCAGGTAAGTCGTTGGCGTTGGTTTACTTCCTAGTATTTATTGTTATCGCAATGCTGAGGGTCGTTAACTTATTTTAATGTTTGAAACTGGGTCTTGTTTGTGGGGTTATTTATGAAATGTTTAATACTCACTCAGTATTTAAATCACAAACTATGATGACTTGTCTCATTAGTAATGAGATAAATTGTCTGTAAAGGATGGAGTATGAAAGGATTAGTCAGAACAGAATCTCAATTTTGTTTTTTTTTTCTTTTTTTTCCTAGACTAGTCCTTCTATAGCCTGAGGCGCGAGCGGGTCACGCACAAACAATAAAATAAAATAAAACATCACGTTTAAGACAGCTACTAGACTGATGACAATACGCATCGACAATGTTTGTTATTATGAGCGATTGTAGATCGAGTCTAGTAAAGACGACGACGACGTTCAGCGGTATGTAGGTATCATTGTTCATCGAGGCTCTTTAAATGTAGGTACCCGTTTTAAACACATAAAGGTCCCTGGACGAGTCTT
Source organism: Eremobia ochroleuca (assembly GCA_949629135.1). Taxonomy (NCBI): domain Eukaryota; kingdom Metazoa; phylum Arthropoda; class Insecta; order Lepidoptera; family Noctuidae; genus Eremobia; species Eremobia ochroleuca. Next base: position 8,980,294 of record OX451408.1, read on the forward strand.
TTTAGGAACCTATACTACCAGCTAAATGTATTATTTTACAGTATTTGTTCCACCACCACAGTTACAAATGGTTTAATTACACACATAACTAGTGCGTAAAGATAACATACACTTTGCGTTTACCACACGGTGAACTTGAAACAGTTTCGACACTTCACTTTACTGTTGAGAAATAAGAATAACATTTAATACAGATTATAAAATTGAGCATTTTTATGGCAGCTTTTAAATTGCTGGGCTGTATTAAAATAACCTCCACGGACTTACATAATCAGCATAAAATGTTCCCACTGCTGAAACACAGGCTTCCTCTCTGTGAGAGTGAGTGGGACATAATATAATAGCTGAACTCATTGAGGGTTGGGATGACACATGTATTTGTTTTTAGCCTTCAAATTTTTGACCTCCACGAGAGGTGATACTTGAATGCTGTTCGGCAAACAGGACAGTTTCGCTACCACCGGTACCACCTTACTGACTGGCTTTGCAACAGCATGAGCCATCTCATAGCTTATAAGTTCGTGCCGGTTCGAGACAAAAGATGGCGGCTATGAGGCTCGTCTTGAATTTCGAAGATACCTAGTTCAAAAAAATTAAATTATAAGTATGACGGCGAAATCACCGAAAAGGTCGGATAAGAATGACACTGGCTGGTGACAATCACTCTAGCAGAGCGTTGTATCGATGGTTGCATGGCGGCTGTCTTCTGTTGAGAGCTGATGAGCCGCGTCGTAACACCTCCAGGATAAACTATAAAACGCGTAACGTTAAATGCGCAAAACCTGAATATAGTTTGATCAGAATAACGAGCTGAATTAATTGAATCACTTTTTAATATAGGTCACATTTTTCAAAAAATCTAAATTAAATACGTTGCCGTGTCTATTTATTAATAGGTCAAGCAAGCCAATGTCAGCGCGGCGCAGCGGCCCGGTGACGACTCCTCCCTCGATAAAGCGTCGTCGCAGACGCAAGAAACGATCAGAATGGCCAGTAAAACTAAAACACCACATAACACCTATACAATTTTTTTAATGACTTATTTTCTCTAGGAAATAGGTTCATTGAATTAAAAATCAGTTGGGGTGTCTGAGGTTTTGCGCATTTAACGTAACATGTTGTATATTCCGGCACAATCCTTATGATATTAAAGCTGCTGAACCACTACTACTATAACTACTTCTGGTAAAGACTATCCTGGATAATTAACCTACAACGTTCCAACTGCTGGGACACAGTCCTCCTCTCTATGAGAGAGAGAGGCCAGAATCCATTACGCGGGCCCAGTGCCCAGTTAGTGGATGATACATGTCTTTGAATTTTTGATTCTAGGCCGGTTTCCTTACGATGTTTTCCTTCACCGTTTTGAGGACTCCCATTTGGCAAAACCTTGAGACGCACACCGCACTGTGTATTTACGTGATTTAACATTTGTCACAGTGTCATTTTTATTTCGATGTGTGTGATTTATTTGTTTTTATATCGGCAACTTGTTTTTATCTATTTAATTGATGTAACTGGTTATCATCTTATTGTACTTTTGTGTGTTGTGCTGTCTTTTGTGTGCGCCAAATAAATGATTTATCTATCTTATCTATCTATCTATCTAGGGTAGTGGCGATGAAATAAATTACAAAAAGTAATCTGCCTGCCTGAGTTCGAACCTTTTTTTTTTGTTTTCGGGGGGAAACCTTCGAAAGGCAGGCTTCCGGGAGTGTGGGATTTGTACCTCACTAAACTACCCCGGTGATCACCATCAGCACATAGGGGTGGTCCCGGTTCCTCTTAAAAGACCAATTCCGGAACCCCCCCCCCCGTGCAACCCCTGTAAGGCACATCCCTGGGGAGACTGTAAAGGGGCCTCCCCTGAGCCACGCTATGCACGGCAGCACGTGATCACTGTGCTACCTTCTTCCCTGGGGTCACTTGGTGGGCGGACAGAGTCCCCGCCTGGGTTCGAACCTACGACACGAAGTCGGGACCGTTACCACTGCGTCATCACTGCAGGTAGGTATATGTATATCCTGCTGCATTAAGTAAAGGCAGTATAATTTCCTATTCGCCAGCAAATGACTTCAACGGCACGCTTCAGCATGAAATATTAGAATTACATAACAACTAGAAACATTTTATAAGTCAAAGCAACCATTAACTTGTCTTCAATTACCGTTTTCACCTCTTAAACACATACTCAATTATTTTTAATACGAATAATAGAGAGCTCTAACGTAAATTCAAAGAGTTTGGAACGTTAAATAAATAATTTGCACAAAAATTGTAACATCATATTTTGTATGACTACTTGCGTTTTCACTACATTTTGTATTCCGTAAAACTTTGAAATCATTGTCTATGGTAAGGCCAGAAGTGTGTCATCATGACCATCATTTGCTATCAACTATGTCGGAATGGCTACCAGTTCCATTCTAACAGGATGTAGTCGAATACCAGTAGTTTGCATGAACCGACTGACTCTCTGAGCTGCACACAGTTACTGGGTAACACAATACCCCTAATAACAAAGCTGCGTAATCTTGCGTAATTTCCGCGGTTGAAAATAAGTCACTGAAAAGACGCTCCATTCGGTAACTTCTTTACATCTGAGCCATGTAATTTAAGAAAACTCTAATAAAGACAACGATTTAATACTAATGATTATTATCTAAAGAGAAAAACAAAATGGTTGACTTTTGCAGCTTTCTTTAACTGGGGAAAACTCTAGTGATGGAATTAAAGACGATTAATATCGAAGTGTTTCTATTTATTGCAAAACGTTAATAAGAATTGTCTATTAAATAATCAAAAATATGAGCTGGCTTTCTTTTAAAAAAACCAACACCGACCATTGTGAAAGCTAATATTAGGAAACGTTGTAGCTACTAATATATGGCCAATATAATAGCAAGCTAAAGCAATAAACCGGCCATATTAGCCGTAGAACCCATAACCGTTGGGGTAGACGTGTTCTTGAGTGGAGACCGCGAATCGGTAAACGTAAGGTGGGACGCCCTCAGGCTAGGTGGAGCAACGGTCTTCGCAGGATGGCTGGTAGCAGCTAGATGGGAGTTATCGAGAAACGAGGAATATGGCGTGAAATTGGAGAGGCCTATGTCTAGTGGCTGCTGTAGGCTGAATGCTAATGATGATGATGCCATAGGTATCCGAACATATCAGTCAACTCAGCATAGCCGAGGCAAAAAAGGGCTAAGTTTCTCAACCTACTATACCAACCACCCTGTCACAAAGAAATTTATAAGAAAAATTTATTTAATATGTGTCTATCATCACTACATAGTATAAAACAAAGTCGCTTCCCTGTCTGTCTGTCCCTATATATGCTTAGATCTTTAAAACTCCGCAACGGATTTTGATGCGGTTTTTTTTAATAGATAGAGTGATTCAAGAGGAAGGTTTATATGTATAATACATGCATAATGTAGTAGAGAAACACTGATAATTTTAGAGGTTTCTAATGTGATGTCGTAAATAAATACATTTTTTTGCGCTTACATTGTAAACGCTGGCTGAACCATTCGAGATAGATCAAAATAATGTACTACAGTATTGTACACCTTAAAAAGTTCTACAAAAAAGTCCGCGATGGTATATGTCTATCTCTTAGGGATAACCCACAATAACCATTTTTCATCCTTAACTTTTTACGAGAAATAATGGCTTATTTAAGAAGCAATTTTAGGCAATACAGCATTAATCCTTATCCAATTAAGTACCTTAAAAACATTGTGCATTTCATATAGATCATTATGGCCCTTTACAGCATGTAATTTAAATGAATTATTTCGAAGATATTACAGTTTTAAAATGCGGGCGTCACTGGCCGGGCGGTCGGCCGGTGGCGCTTGAAACTACCCAACGGATTTTCAACTTTATCACTAAAGCATAAGGTTCAAAGTTGATTGGGAAATTTTGACAGTTTTGGGTAGCTTGATGTGCTGGCGTCTGTACTACAGTATTGTACACCTTAAAAAGGTCTACAAAAAAATCCACAATGGTATATGTCTATCTCTTAGGGATAACCCACAATAACGATTTTTTATCCTATACTTTTTACGAGAAATAATGGCTCTAATATTATCAGTGTTTCTCTACTATATTATACACATAAACCTTCCTCTTGAATCACTCTTATCTATAAAAAAAAACCGCATCAAAATCCGTAGCGTAGTTTTCAAGATCTAAGCATACATAGAGACAGACAGACAGCGGGAAGCGACTTTGTTTTATACTATGTAGTGATCAGCATTGCACCCGTGCGAAGCCGGGGCGGGTCGCTAGTTTATTTATAATAAAATACCGAACCACTTAAAATTGTTATAGGATAATTTATTCAAAAAGAAATTAACAGAGTGAATCCAAGGTTACTGTTTCTATAGCATTGAGGAATTTATGCAACATAAAGAACAATAAAATATTGAATGTTTCCCTAATTATTTTAATATGGATAGATTGTAAGGACTATAATGTAAATCTCTATGAGTATAACGATTTAAATTTGGTAATATTGTAATGCTATAATGACATATTTTTGTAAAAATGTATCAATGACCTATTCTGTGTTAAGGACATAAATTTCAATAATTTGCACGCTTGCTTGCAGACCGAATACAGTGACATTTAGGCTATAAGATCTTCCTTGTAAAAATACATATCTTGCAAATAAATATTATTATTATTAGAATACAGTTCACTACTGGACATAGCTGAGGACACGTGCTTCGCTCCGCCTTCCGCATTGAGTCTATCCCAATTGCCCTTTTCATCTAACTGGAGGTGACCTTGTTGATGATTCACGGGCTCTTCTCCTGGACTTGTCTAGGAGGATCTGCAAGTATATACATATATTAAATTCATCGTCTTCATAGTCATCCGTCGTATCCTGGGCAGTCTTCCAGTTACTATCTTGCTAACTGGGTAATATTATTACTACAACTTGAGGCATTCTCATATTTCGTGCCTTCTTCTGCTTCGTCGTATCGATGATTCCAATATTTTAAATGAACTAAGACCTGAAAGCCAGTTCTTGTAATTAAAAACGTTCAAAATCAAGTTGCAATCTCATCTCAGCGACAATCAATGTCAAAAACTTGTCAAAAAAAAATTAGAGGTTTTTGTGACAGATTGAGACTGTGAACGTTCTTAAAATTACGAGAATTGCCCCTCTGAACTCGGTGAGATAGTTCATGCCGTGACGAGACAGAAAAAGGAGTTTCAAACGTTATCAACAATGTATGTACCTTAGTGCTCATAAACCGAAGGCATCAAACTAGTAAGCGTGAACTTTTAAGTGTATTGCAAGTCACCGTACAATGTGTAATACTGTTTCCTAATAGCAAATCGATCAAGTGTTCATTGGCGACCAGTCGGGTATGCGACCTCGATAGACTGTCAGAATTTGAGATTCATCGTCTGATGAAACTGTTGTATTGTGAAGACGAATCTTGAAATGTCTTCTTGTGTATTCCTGCACCTTGCCTGAATTCTTGAGTTATTATTAATAAGTTTGATTCTTCTTTAAGTGTTCCCTAACTACTCACTTACGTAGTAGGTACCTATCTTGGCCTTCTGTCCTTTGGCTTTGATCCTATCTTAATCTATTTCAAGTTCTACACTCACTCACTCTGTCAGTATATACATACTTGTACCTCATCATCATCTGCCTAGCCTTTAGGAAAAAGTTGGATGGCTGGAATCGACCCCAACATAAGTTGGAACTTATATTGGGGTCGGCTTCCAGTCCAACTGGTACATACATCTACCTCTCGATACAAATTCTAGGCGTGTTTTTGGAATTAATGTTATCGCTGAAATATTTTCTCACGCACACAATTATTGTTGTAGGTACACAACTTTCTGACAACTCAGAATGAACATTATCAACGATTCAGTCTTAACTATGCCTAAGCCAAACATTTCTCTTTACAAATAATAGATAGATGGAATGGTAGAATACTTTTATTGATTACACCATAAAAATTACAGATATAAACGAAGAAATTTCACAATTAGAATAGTCTGTCCATCTTGCCACATAAAATATTCAATAGCTTATGCAGATACTAAATCAATTTTAACTAACCCATCACTCCATTAAATTGATAGAACATAATAACCGTAACATTTTTAAATGTATTCATGAAAGAGGAACACACTAATAACACCAGTTCCATTATCTAATAAGCATCAGCTTTCTAGTCATAATAATATTTACTTACCTATAATGCAAGCTAGTAATAAACATATTTGCAATATAGAGCAAGTAGGATGTATAGTACGTAACTCTTATCTCTTTGGTGTTAGAACAATGTTGAAGTAAGTGCTTTAAAAGATACAGTTATTAATTATACTCCGTGCGTTGGACGAGTCTAGTCTATGGATAGCACACAGCTATCGTTTTCCATTAGTGTAGTAAAAAGTACTTTTACAAATACAGTACAATTATCATCTTAGAAACTGACTACTCTGACTTACGACTTATGGGTTATGTAAAACTACAAGAATTTATGAACTTAGCACATCAAAGTGCAAATATAGACGCATATAAACGTAAATAGCTGTTAATGGGCATTTAAAAACTAAAGACATTCAAATAATTAAGATAGTGAGTCGAATGTAAGACTTATAATTGAAAGTAATTTGTTCGTGTTGCTCAGTAAATCTTATTAGAACATTGAACATTTTCAACAGCTACACAGTTAAGTAGATTTGATTGTATTTTCAGATATTTCATTGGTTTCTAATCGACTACGAAAACTAAGGGACATAGCAGACACGATATTTTAAGCATCACATCGGTCATTTCAGACTGCATCACTACTGTATTACGTATTGGCGACTCTGCGGTAAAACAATTGAGCATCGAGCCCATAGATATAAGAAAGACGATCGACCCGCTTCGTAAAGCCACCAACCGCCGCCGCCGTTGCTAAAAGCATTGTGTCTGCTATGTTGGTCATAACTGCTGCGTGATTTATTCCTGCACTGTCATTTAATTTATTGATTGATATGTCTCCATTTATTACCATCGTCAACGCAAAAGCAATCACCAGTAAAAGCAATTTCAAAATCACACATTAAAACTTAATAAACCGCAGCGCCATTATCATCATTTCAACCTTTTACTATACAATAAATGAATTGAGTAAGACTGTCGCAATTCGTTCGCTTGCATTAGTCAATATTGTGGAGTACGTTTTAACGTTCAACATTGCTTACACGATGCAATGGAGTTCAATATTGATATTCTTTGGTGCAACAGCCACGTTTTACTCTAAAACTTCAAACAGTACGAAATGTGAACTAGGTATCCCATGGGATGGTCCCAGGATGTGAACACGAAAACTGCTTAAGCTATATAGTTCACAAGTTGACTCCTTGAATCTTTGATTATAACTCGATTACCTCTTAACCGAAGTTTGGAATCGCCAGTGCGTAACACACCTTTTGAAAAGTGACTAAAGAATAGAATACACTTTATTATGTACACCATTTAAATTACAGACATAAATATAGACATTTTACAAAGGGTGACACAATGGGCGGCCTTATCGCTAAGAGCGATCTTTTAAAGACAACCATGGATTGAAAAGGGAAGGAGAGACAAATACTGTAGGTAGTCTGTGGTGTACCATTTACACAATACGATGAACACATACATAAAGTTTATTATACTAATCTAAATAAATATAAACATATAATAATAGACATGAAACAGGTATAAAGAAAATATAATGATGCTGTTTAAGGAGAGAGGAAGTGCTTTTTATCATAATTTTAAAAGTGGACAAAGATCGAGCACGCCTTACCGACACGGGCAAGTCATTCCATAACCGTACTGCTTTGACAGTACTCGTAAAAGATTTGTCATAGAAACTGGTGGAATGCATCGGCATCTCTAGTCTCAGGTTTTCCGATGACCTCAGATATATTATGTGTGCCATGAAGGAAGTAGCAGTAGTAGTAACCTGCAGGTTAATTGCAGTAATTGAGGGCAGGAACAGTACCATGAACTATGTATGTGAAAGAGTTATTGAATAAAATACAAAACCTCTCTTCAAAACATTCCTTACACCTAACCAGTCAACTAAATCATCGTATGCGATAACACTGCGTTCTACGTCTGTAAATTCAGACAATACTAATATCCGTATCCGAAACCATTAACCGTTAATTATGCATATCGATAGAAACATTAAAATCACGCAAACTGCCGGTCGATTCAGGAAAAATCTCACCGTGACACAGCTCACTTCAACTTAGTAGTTGAAGTGAGCTGTGAGTCTTGCTGATGCTAGGGATTGACACTATTGACGACTCACTTCACGCTCACTTCACCTTTGTTTTCACGGTGATATATTTACAGAATAGATAGACTGGTCTATGTTCTCGACACAATATCAACGAAATTCAAAACTATTATGTATAAAATGTACTAAGTATGAACACTCTAGAACTGCGCAATGCTAATTATAGTTTGTAAAGCTAAGTCATATATGACCAGAGCTATGCGTGAAAGGAGACGGACTGGCTGCAAGCCTTCGGACTATGTAGGTAATATTGACTTAAATAAAGATGTATTAGTTATAAATGACTGAGAAAATCGATGAAACTGAAAAGGTTAGCGAAGTAATAACTTTGAAGACACCGCTGGATAATGAAGAAATAAACAGTTTTGTAAGTGTGTATCTAATTAATATATATTATACACTGATTAATCTGAAATTCTTGATTGTCTCTGCTCTAAAAGGTTAAAATTATAAGTGGTCCAGAAGGAAATAGGTGTTAACCATGTCTTATAACAGGAATTTGTTCACTTACTCACTCTAGCAAACATTTGGGGCAATTTTAATGCACAAGATAATTCAAAAATAAAAGATCACTGAACTTCCTTGAATGAAATCTACCCGGTGCTACCTGGTGCAAAAATCGTGGAATGCCTCACAACTATAGATCAACTACTAGAACGGATCTAGACGGAAATTAACGAACCAAAGCCAATGACGCAACTTTATCCACTACGACAATTGACTGAACAAACAGAAAGCCTAGGACTCACACATTAATCGAAGCATTCATTCAATCTACTAGTAACACTAATCTTCATCTATTAACGCAATTGTTGCAGTAATTTTCACTTAACTTCGCTTAGTCTAACGTTACGTCCATCGAAGCATCGGTGCAGAAATCCATATCAGATCTTGTAATGCACCAATTACCATAAGAGTACTTCGCAAGGCTCTTCGCAATCCTATCCATGTTCAACGGAATTTTTATTGCGGATAAAATAACTATAATAATAATAATAAAACTTTATTTCGGACTACAGTATCCATAGTTTTGTTAGTATTTTAGTGTTAGTAACAATGATGATGCTTAGGTATTAGATTAGTCTTGTTAGTATCTTAATAATAATAATAATAATAAATAAACAATTCACTCCCAAGCTGGGTGAGGCTCACCGATCCTGGGGAATGTCTACTTGACTGCGTGCAGTCGTATCCAGCGCCCCAAGATCGGAGAGTCCCACCTATCAGCCAACACTCTCAGGATGGTGTTGGGGCTGGCGCGAACACGGCGCACGGCGTAGCAAGGACGCGCATCTCATTGCGCATGATGGCCGAAAAACTATCAACGACCGCATCCGCAAACATGCCGGACGGGCTGCAAAATCGCGGCAGCCCCATCAACACCCGGAACGTGTTGTTGTATTGTGTGCGCAGGCCACTGTATGCCCTCTGCGTAAAGCTCACCCACAGGCTGCACGTGTAAAAGGATAAATTAAAAAAAAAAATGATTTTTGATTTGAGTTTTTGATTGGCTTTATAGAGAGCTAAATGTTTTGGGGTAGTTATAATTTTGTTAATGTTTTTGTCGTCAATTATACGTAAATTGTGTATTTGTACCATCAAAGAAACTGTTGCTAGATCAGCTGAATTGGTTAGGTGTTTCGGTAAAATTAACCATCTTTACCACCGTTTAGGCCATGTAAAATCTTCTTTAGCTTGAGTTATAATTGTTTTATCATTCCAAATTGATTCATCAATATGAATTTGGTTAGATCCCTGCAAATTAATTGTAATCCCAATGAAGCTCTCGGTATAAGGCAAATCGAAACGTTTTCAACTATCTCAATGTTGACATGCCTTTGTCGCCAGACTTATTGTTAGTCACCACTAAGATATGTACGTAATTGATTGTAATTGGATACAACTTAACTAATACTTCGCAAATCTTCAATTACATTTCTAAGCTTGTCGATGATGAAACTATGCCTAGACCAGTCACTGCAGTAAACTATTGCAGACTCAGAGTCTCTTGTTAAACGAGAAAGCTTAGCCGGATAATATACGTGGGTATATGTTCAAATCAAAATATCAGGTTAACAATTAGCTGTAAACTGCATGTTGTAATTTACTAGACAGAAGAAGAAGAAGATCTAGAAGATCTTGGAAAGCTATAGACTTTGGGTCTTTCCAAATACCTACTTCGTCTGAATTATCTTCTGAGGTAATTTTTATGTTCTACCGTGGAGACTTCGATTTCTTAAAATATTAAGCATATGAGTCAGGGTTTGATAAAACCATCAATCTGGTTAAGATTTTATGTGACTGATGGACTGAAGCCACTCTTAAGTGTTTCTGTATAGCTGTATATAGATTTGTTTCTATCTAATATGATGATTACGACATCACTCTCAATTACTGACGTTGGCCAATTTCGAGTATGTTCAGTTCACAATCACATATCATTATTTTTATGTCATTTACTTTTGAAATCAGTGATATTGTTTCGTAGACCACTTTCATCTGATTTTCTTTAATGTAAAGTGTTATTAGTTTGAAATATAATATGAGAAACAATTGGATTCGTACCAATTTCTTTGAATGAGCATTGTTGTAGTTCTAATTTGATTAATTATATCGTTCCAAGATATATAGTCAGTTGTAAAATATAATATAGTTACCTAATGATGTTATTGTTTTTATGTTTTGTTTGTTTCGTAAGAGTGAAATCTGTGTGTTTGTAGTTTGGATCTTTTCTCTTTCAATTCAGTGATAGGTATTAAATCAGATGGTTTTCCTGTTTCAAACATAACATTCAGTATGTAAACCACATATATGCAATAAATTATAACACATACATACTTGTTATCGCCTTTTCTGACGATATACATAAATTTTACGAAACCGGTCGCGAAAAAATCAGCGGTATAGTTTATTGCATATATGTGGTTTCCATACTGTATACATGTCCAGTGTGTAAATGTTCGTCATTTGAATTATTCTTTATATGACTTATGCTGATTCCTATGCTCTTGCCAAAAGTCGTGATTCTAACAATATTATCTTAGGGCCAAACGATAGTGAATCATTAGTAGGGTTAGTTTTGGAATTTGCATTAAATAATGCAGAACTGGTAAAGTAAAAAAAATATAAACATTCCTCACATTTTTTTATTAAATGAGCCTCAACTCAAAGTACATGTACTTTGTCAAGTTACATTATAACAAAGCATATAAAAGCTAAACAAGTAATAACAGGTAATTATCTACATCTGAACCGTGCATCAAATAAAATGCTATGCGGTCATCCTAACATTTGTCAACTGCAAAAGTACGATTATTTTTTTCTTTTTTAAAATTTTTTGTTCAGTTCTCGTTCAAAATGGTAACAATAAAGAAATCGATGTGACTCGACTGTTTAAGTTAGAGCAAAATTCGTAAATTCGTTCAGCAATTCATCGCGTCACGGCTACTGTCGCATCATCAGATCAACACTGTGAACGAACAGCACCACCATTCATAAAATTTAGCAAAAATATATATACACTAAAAATACTAATTGATCACATTTCTGAACTTAACCTACAAGGTACAAGGTGAGACCTAGACTAACGTCACTCAATGCCAACCGTGGTGTTGTTGTGGCTGATGATGTTCATGGTGTTCCTCCTCCTTCTTGATGTAGAAAGGAACGTGGACCTTCACGGGGTAAGGCACCTCCTTCACCAATGGGAAGTGCACGTCCTTGTAGACGGGGTAAGGCTTGTCAATGGGAACTTTCACTTCATAAGGAACCTTCTTCTCAACGGTGTAGGGGACCTTCTTGTACACGTCATAAGGCTTGGGCACTGGGACCTTGATGTGCACTGGGTAGGGCTTCTCAACTTCCACCTTGTAGGGCTTGTCGACGGGGACCTTGACTTCGTAGGGCACAGGTTTGTGAACAGTGACGGGGTAAGGCTTCTCAACTGTGACTGGGTAAGGTTTGGGCACGTAGACATTGTAGGGTTTGTCGACGGGAACTTTCACTTCATAAGGTACCTTCTTGATGACTTCGTACGGCTGGGGTACTTTGACTTCGTATTTCACGGGGACGGGGTACTTCTTCTCAACAGTGTAGGGCTGGGGCACGTGAACCTTGACTTCATAAGGGACCTTCTTTTCAACGGTGTAAGGGGTGGGTACTTTGACTTTCACTTCGTAAGGTTTGTCGACATGCACCTTGACTTCATAAGGTACTTTCTTCTCCACGGTGTAAGGTTCTGGGACGTACACGGGGTATTTGACGTACTCCTTAACGGTGACGGGGACTTTCTTTTCAACGGTGTAGGGCTGGGGAACATGGACCTTGACTTCATAAGGTACTTTCTTCTCTACGGTGTAAGGAACGTGTTTCTCAACGGTGTATGGGACAGGGACCTTCTTGATGACTTCGATGGTCTTAACGTGTTCGTGGTGTTGGTGCTGGTGGCCGTGTTCTTCTGAAGCGATGGGTTTCCATCCGCCGCTTGAACCTCCAAAGTCACCTCCGCCGTGTCCGTAGCTTTCGCCACCACCATGTCCGTAGCTTTCGCCGCCACCGAAGCTCTGGCCACCTCCGTGGCCGAAGCTCTGACCACCTCCGTGGCCGAAGCTTTCACCACCACCGTGGCCAAAGCTTATGCTCTCTCCGCCACCGTGTCCGAAGCTGTGTCCTCCATAGCCACCTTCATCGCCACCACCGCCGCCGCCTCCGTAATGTCCGATGTCATAGATGCCTCTCTTCTCTTGTTTCTTGTCTTCGGATGCTGCCGCCTGTTTCGGTGCGCCTTTCTCCTCACTGGCAAAGGCCACCACGGCCAGCGATGCGACCAATACAACCTGGAGACAAGGAAGGAAGAGTTAAGTAATTGCAAAGTGGGTTATTGAAATTGTGTTTAAAGTTTGTGTGCCAAAAGTGATTATGCAGCAGAATTTACATACAGTTCAAAATAAATACCAAGTCGACTACGTAGCAATAAAGAATCACGTGGAACTTCCTTAATCGTTAAATAACAATGATATAAGTGGATTAAAATCCTAAGCTGCAACCCTCGAATACGCAACAAAGTAAAAGTTGCATCGAACCAGTTAAACTCATGTCGAGACAGAATACAAAATTCACACTTTCTCTCGATATAATCTCGATTCATGATTCCCAACAGCATTGTTAAACTAAGCTAATAAAAAGTTTAATAGTTTGTGTCGATTCCTCGGCTATCTGTCTTCGCATCAATTAGGCATGAATTTTTTTATTACGCCTGATATAAATCATGTTAATTAGGAACGTGTTCAATGAATTTTACATTATATTGATGTTACCTAAGCAAGAGTGAAACATTTTTGATTTATACAACTCGGGAACAATGAAATATATGCTTATGATCAATCGGCAGCTTAGGAAACCACTTAAGACAAAATACCATTTCTAAATGATTCATATGACAATTAAGTAACAGTCAACTGCAGACAGTAATTATTCCTATTGCGTATTTAAGTCAGAGACCAATTTAGTTTCCAAACGTTCATGAACATTTTAATTACGTGTATAAACACTTTAACTAAACTTTTTACATATTTATAATTATATATATTAATAATTAATGGGCTAGAGATATGGCTAATGCATTGCCTTCGTAATAGTAAGAAACTGTAGCAAGTTGTGCAATGCTCAACAATTAGGAGATATGATCAGTAAAACTGTAGGTCGATTGTGTTTTGTTTGGCTGGCACTATCTGTATATCTCTGACTTTAAATTCATAACCTTTGTTATAATAGGAGCAGTGATTCGGTTTCATATTCTTTAATGAAAATATAAAGTTTATTGATTAATTTTTATCTTATATTGAATCTAGATATCCAATATAAGATCAAAATTAATCAATAAACTTTATATTTCAAGAAAAGGTCAGGGAAGATAGTTGATACAAAATGTTTCGCACTTAAATACGATAAAAACAATTTAAAATTAAAAACAGCAAAACTTTCATACGACCTTAAAAGTGAAACTGGTTTAGAATGTTTTTGTTTCACACATTCTGACCCAGATATTCAAGGCATTAACGTTCCACAAAATATTAAGACGTAATCAGAAGCTACCGAACTGACCTAAGTCAACAAAGATGAAGAATGCGTTAATTATACGAAGGATTATTATTTAATACTACTTTGAGACATCACAGAAATGTGACGAGGACTTAGAAATGAAGCTAAAAGTAAACTTACTAATATTTATATATTTATGACTTCATCACTATTTACATAAGGAAATCCATTTAGATGCGTTTTAAACAAACCAATTACCATAATAGAGATGGATAGTAACATATTATGAAACGTAAAGCGAGTGTCTTGAATTCATTATTAGTAGGCTGTTTTAACATTACGTAGTAGAAATGCATGTTTAAATTGCTATAACGTTGAGAGCAGGAAACAATTATGTTGTTATGAATGATCGAAAGCAGGTAGGTGGCGCCACTTGTCATACAAGTGAATTACTGGCGCAACGAAAGATTACGGAGCGTTCACGTTTAATGCTAGAGTTGCTTAATTACCTCTATTTACAAATTTAATTCCAGTTTTTATCAGTTTATATGCCTATCAGTAAATTTATCTATTGCTACTAACAAACCCCACACTGTTTAGAAATTACTGATGTGTGAAAATACTGATGTGTAGAAATTACTGTTACATTTTGCTTGGAATAACTTTGTTTTATTGGTTTTTTACTGCGTTCAATATTCCTATATATCTTCTCTGGTCTAACCCTTATTCCTTAACCTGTATCGGGCTTTAGATGTCAGTTTTAACAGAGAAATTATAGCATTCCACTTTGTCTCCTAAACAAGGTTTAAGTTATATAATAAGTAAACGCCAAGTTTTTCTCAAACTACAGAATCCCTCACCTTACCATATCTATATTCTATACCCTATCTATATTTCAAAATAAATCTCCAGACTGACAGCTAGTAATTAGTTTACTTACTCAACATTATGATTGTCTAACGAGCGTTTAACCCGATTAACCCGCCATTACAGCAACAATGTATCATCAAGGCAAATACGTTCTTGTTGTGCACCGTTCTATATTAATTACAACACACACCTCCAGTGAAAGTTGTATGGAGGATTTGCACGTGACGTGCTACTACCATGAGTTGTAGTTTTGGTAGCAAGAAGCATGTTTTGAGTGAGCTTTGGTTTTTGGTTGCGATATTGGGATTTGGTTGTAGTCCTTGAACAAGATTAAGATGGAAATTGAATTGCCTAACTATTGTTTTTTTTGTCGTTGTCGTCTTGAATAAACTGTGCGTTATCGAAGTGAGAACAAATAACTTCTATGTTCTTATTCTTTAGCTTTTTTGGATAAGCTGATATGTCAGGTTAGTTATCTTGTGGTGTGACTAAGAGTTAATAATTTATTTCTATAATTACACTGGCAAGCAAGTTATATCATTAACTAATCATTAATCCAGCTGAGCTTATGCACAAGTTAGATAAATAAAGTGGTTACAGCCTCAAGTAAATAAATAACTGACTCACACTTTCGCTGCAATTACTTCCTACAAACTTAACTTTCCAAGCGAAATCTCAGCGAGTATCAATAGTACCGTATCCGTGGCTCATATGGATCGGATATCCAGTGTCAATGCTCTCGCTAAACCTGTTTGTGTGATCAGAATTCACGTACGCGTGAGATTTGCCGCGAAACAGCAAAAACAGCTACGGCGTACGATCATCCATACAAATTATGTGTTGCCATGTAAACAAAACACGATAGTAAAATTTCGCGGTCTTATTTGAAAGTAGAGAATCCGAAATTGTGTCTAAATTATTCCGTGTCTAAATCGTTTTTCGAATAATTTGGTTCTTTAAAGAAATCTTTAGTTTCTGGTGAGATTTTTTTACAACTTTTAAATTCGCATAAATCTTTATCTTGATTAGCATTTTAATTAAACTTTACTAGTTAAAAAATCAACAGCAATATTAATATATTACAATTCAAATCCTTAGAGTCATTGATCAAAATTAACTTCTGCACGATACTATAAAATTCCGATGATACTCGTATAACGATTATTTACTCAAATGAATCCACAAATATTACATTATGCCATCGAATTTACTCGATTATAGTTGCGTTCCTAATTAATCGGAGCGATTATGAATCGGATGCATCCGCATGTGTCATAATACGTTGCTCACGATGCGTGACTTTTGCGTTAGTACCTAACTAGCCGATTATCTGTGTTATGCACTACTGTCGTCGATGCATCTCATTGCATTAATTTCAGCTCTAGTGCACAATACAGCAATGGACCGATGACCATTCAATGCGGAAGGACGGCTTTTGATTTTCGTGGTGCAACTGGTTGTAGGCTTGGCTTGGTCGAGTTGAATACGCAATTCCTAATTATGTTATTTAGCTAACTCTCGTCTATCAGGTGCTTTCGTGGCTTCTAGGATTAATGTACTGCAAAATATATCTTTTAGGTTTTAGGGATGGGACCTGCATGAGTTCTATTGTATCTTAACTGTTTAGTTCAACAAGCAAACATAGCTTTTTGCATGGGATCATAAGTATTTTGTTTTCGCTTTAGTGGGACCAAATCTGATGTCCAATCATTTTTTGTCTCCAAGCTTTTACGTTTGGTATCCCAAGTTGTGTAACATAAACATAAAATTATATCTGCCTACAAAATAGACTTTGATACTTTCGAGTGTGCAATTATAATTTCGTGACTGAAAATGATATTCCTTTGAAAACAACTATATAAATTATCTGTTTGAAATATACTTAGACATGTTTTAAGAGTTATTAATGGCCTTTTACTCATTTTATAACTATGAAAGTATTTTCATTAAAAATCATAACAACATTAACATGAATTGATGTTGACTTTTGATCTTTATTCAATTTCTTACACTCGTGCGCAGAGCTTTCATTATCAATCTCAATCAAATTATATACCCAGTCTTTCGATATTGGAGTTGCAATAAAATTTTATTTATCTGCTGCAATATAAATTGATTTATCGACTGCAATATTCTTCAAACATGATAAATGGTTTTTGCAAAATCGTTGGAAGAACGGTGCTCAATGTTTCTCTGACTAAATGAGACTTACAGTAGACTCTGTGCTGTCTTAAATCATTTTTTTACTTGCTTTTTCTCTTTTTTTCATACCCCAATAGGTCTGTCTGTCATAGTAAATGTTCCAATTTCAGTATGCAACCTTAAAAAAACAAAATGCTTTTCCAATACTGCACTCAATCCAATAAGGAAAACTACGACGATGACGTTCTACTTTCAAAATAGTTAACAAGCTAAAATTATTTAG
The DNA here is from genome assembly GCA_949629135.1 of Eremobia ochroleuca. NCBI lineage: Eukaryota > Metazoa > Arthropoda > Insecta > Lepidoptera > Noctuidae > Eremobia > Eremobia ochroleuca. The sequence goes on from OX451408.1 coordinate 8,997,952, forward strand.
AAAATTATAATATTACTACAATTTGCATGTCTGTACTAGAACTGTATCGAGTTACACGACGAATTAATACCAAGAAATTGATAATCGACTAAGTTGTAGTAGATTTAGTCACGCGGCTCTCTAATGTCATGACATTATGTCAAATTTTAAAAGATTTTCTAGATGTATGTTGGAAGTTTGGCTTTACTGAAGAGCTTCGAGCTCATACACTTAGGCTTTAACAAAATAGAACGAGTTTCGACTACCACAAGCCTAGATGATTATTATTTTCCTGGAATAACTGAATATATCTAAACCCGTGTTTTGTTTAAAAGTATTTAAATACCTACATTACTGGGGAAGTTTTAGATACAGAAAAAAAACTATACGTGATTTACTAGACAAATTTTATGCAGAAAGTAGACATGCTCCTGACAAAAGTACACATTGCTGTATCATTCCAAGTTAAAACCATAACTGGTCCTAAGTTCCTCACTCAAGGTATAATGATTATGCATGTAAGTAAGTAATTTGTATCTAAAGACCGTATCTCGGAGCGTACAATTTTAGATACTTTCTAGTTTTAGCAGGAAAGTGAAAAGAAAATTATAGCAGAGCCGGTTCTTTGAGGAAGAAAACTGTTATATGGTAGTAAAGTGTAGTATTATAGAGTGGTATTATATTATGTTCATGTTCGTTATTAATTGGGGAAGTACAATGAACTGAGTGTTGAGATTTCTTTCATAGTTCAAGTGGTGGGATTTTTTTTTTTACAGTGTTCTGATTTCCAACTTATTTCCAGTACCTATATTGGTGGGATTTAAATATTCTATAAACACGAGCTATACTTTGGTAAGTGAAATGTGCATTGTTTTATTTCTATTTTTAATGCTTTCTCTTATTTTTAATATTACAGATAGGTTTTGGCTATTTTAGGATTATGTTTTAATTCTTACGTAACAGTTTTTTTTTGCTTTTTATTCCGGTTTCATTCAATGTATTCTTAATAATAATTGTACTTGTCGAGAAAAAGTAATGGTTTTTATATTGAATTTTCCCGTGAGAAAATGTGAATGATATAGGTTCTATAAAATATACAAGCTTTCTGTACTAATTGCTAGTTTATGTAAAGAAAACGTTTTTATATAAATTAACATCCATTGTTGTTGTATGAGGTTTTCTAACTGGCAATCACGGGTTAACTGCTGTAACCGCTAAGCTGTTGTTACTATGTTGTGAGAACCGCAAGTTTTTATAGCTATTATGTCTGAAAAAGTCTCAAATTATTGCATATTTAACTGAAGATTATTAAAACATTATTATATCATTGGAACCCTTTAGGTATTCAATTAGTTACAGAAACATCGTTTATGTAAAAAACAATAACACGTTTAGTCGATTACCACCCCTAAACATTATTACGCAAAATCAAAAACAAAATACCGCGATAAAAAAGCATACTCAAAAAACTACACTTGTCTTTTAAACTTTCTATTTTGAAAACTCGAATTCTAAAATGTTTTTTTTTTCACTTTTGGCACAAACACTTGCACTGCACTATTTTGTATCAACTCACCAATAACTTCATGTTGCCGTGTGTCTTCGTCCGTTCGCCGAAGACTGGTTGTGTGTTGCGACCATGTTACCATCTTGTTATATAGCGTCCCTCCCACTTTTGGAACGGCTAAGATACGGCCGAAGAAGGGTGAACGCTTGGGCCCGATAATGACATGTATTAATTGCAAGTTACACTTATAATCTTGCATTCAAAGTTCCAAACTAGAGCAGTCGGATGTTCTGTTAAAAATATAATCGAGATCATAGACAATTGATTCTAATAAGTCGATTATTTGCTGCTAAATGTTTTATTTAACATTGAACTAAATGATAAAAACTGGTTGGAAGTAATAAAAGAAAGATTTGTACATTAAGATTTGCATATTATACAAATACGATGTGTGTGAGGTTCCACTTCGTTTAACTTACATGATACCATAGCCTTCAATTAATATATTATGAAAGCTGAAAATATCAATATAGTTGATTCAAGTGGTATATTCAAGGATATTCAAAAGTGTACCGTACAAGTGCATACTAGGACCGGTCGTTTCATCTGTCAGGCAGTCATTAATTGGTATTTACATTAATATTAGAATTAATGTAACTGTAATGCGAAGCTAACGTTTAACAGTTTCTTATAATATTGTTAAATTCTTCAGCAAATTCTTTTGGTACTAAACTACTTATTCACACACTATTATACTTTATTCATACATGTTCACTTGTTACAGTAGGAAAAAACCGCCACACGGGCCGATCGGGGGTTAAGCTACGCTTGCCGTGATCGCTTCGTGGATGGGTGACCATCCAATACATATAGAGAACTCTCCGTGCCTTGGCAAGCTTGTTAAGCCGTTGGTCCAGTAATAGTCATTGGAACAGACAAGTTCTTGAGTAGTGATCGCAAATCAGAGGCAAGTGTACAGACGCCAGCACATCAACCTACTACAATCTGTCTTTCTTTGATAGATTTTCAACTTTATCGCTAAAATATAAGGTTCAAGGTTGATTGGGAAAATTTGACAGTTTCGGGTAGCTTGATGTGCTGGCGTCTGTACTATACGCTCGTAAACTGGAGGGCGGGAACATATTGGATGTGGAAGTCGATGAATCTGATGAGATGTGTCAAGCAATGAACTAAGATAGAACTGAGCTTTGGATTGATTGATTGCGACTATCGCACTTTGAAGAACATTTCAATGATGGACATAAGAATGCTGCCAAGTTAATGTATCCCTATGAAATCATTCACGACTTTTATGTAAAGACAATAGTTCTCCAGGTTCTTTGCGAAAAACTACTAGAAAGTCCTTATTGTTACATAGCTAGAAACATCTTCCGGTAATCAAAATAAGATTAATTTGAAAGTAAACACAGACATAGTGAAACCATTTAACTAAATTAATTCGTTTACTGCTTTTTAAGTTGCACGATTAGAGTAATACCCGAGACTAGAATTCATAAGAATGTAAATTGTGCATTAAATCTGTTTACTATGTGAAAACTGTATGCAAATAAACATTGAGATGGTTTTAATCGGAGTAGTTTATTAGTTTTACTTCCCTCAACGTAGGTGATGAACAAATTCAGACCAAAGAAAAGATGGATGGAAGTTTGTGAATCAGGATTTCCTATTGGAAAAGAAACTGATGAAAAAGAAAAAAAAAACTGACTGTCGTCCGTGTCCGTGTGTGTCGTGTCTTGTCGTTGGTAGGAAGATGAGATGACGATGAAGATAGGAGCAGTGGTAACTCAAAGGTATCGGCCCCGAATCACGAGTTGTAGACCATGAGTTCGAACCCAGGCAGGCTCTTTCCTTTGTGTATCTAATTTCATCGCCAGTGCTCTCAAAACGGTGAAGAAAAACATCGTGAGGAAACCGGCGTATCCTAGAACCAAACAGTCGAAGACGTGTGACATCCACCAACCCGCATAAGGCCTGCGTGGTAGATTATGTCCCACTCCGACTCCAGAACTCAGGAAAGGCCTGTCCCAACAGTGGGAACATTATAGATGAATATGGTGACGATGATGATAAATGCATGCATCCCTTGAGAAAGAGCTAGTACTTACCTAGATTCTGCCATTATGCCTATTGCTACCGTCAACAATATCGCCGGAAACCGGATATTAAAATATGGGTTCTGAAGATCACCGACATACGTGAGATATTTTCATCTTATCCCAAAGTTTGGAAACAATGGCTGTCAGTTTCTCTGCCATCATCTGCCTAGCCTTTTCCCAACTATGTTGCGGTCGGCTTCCAGTCTAACCGGATGCAGCTGAATACCAGTATTTCACATGGAGCGACTGCCTATCTGACCTCCACAACCCAGGTACTGGGTAATACGATACCTCTAGGTAAGACTGGTTGTCAGATTTTCGGGCTTCTGCCTACCCGTAACAACTGTCAAAGATCTACGAATGACAGCCGGGACCAACGGCTTAACGTGCTTTCCGAGGCACGGAGGGGTCTCGATATGTAGAGATGGTCACCCATCCACAGACCAACCGTGGCAAGCGTAGCTTAACCTGATCGATCGACCTGTGCGGCTGTTATTATTTAGCCACGGACCCCTCCTGTCAGTTTGTCTGCATACTACATTAAAAAGTCAGTTCTGTTAGATTGGATAGAGAAAGTGAAGGACTTGCACAACTTGCAGCACAGCACAACTTGAGGAAGACCTAACCTCATGATAGATCACCGTCATCATTTCAGCCGAAAGAGGTCCTCTGCTGGGCATGGGCTTCCCCCAAGCACCACCACTGCGACCGGTTCTGTGCTTCCCGCATCCAGCGGATTATTGTGGCCGTCACAAGGTCATCGTTCCACCTTGTGAGAGGTCTTCCAACGCTACGTCTTCTGGTACGCGGTCGCCACTCCAGAAACTTTCCCTTTTATAAAAAAATAAAAATAAAATAAAATTTGTTTAATTCAGACTAAGTAATGTCCATATTTTGTTAGTAAGAACTTAATTATCTTAAGACTAAGTTAGTAGCAATTATGGATTTAATATTAAAAAAATAAAAAAGAATATAATAAAATGCTCCTAAACTTGACCAAAATAAATTAAATTGAAATAGATAAAATTAATAAATACTTAATAAATTAAATTAAATTGAAATAAATTAAAAACTAACAAATTATTACAATATTTAAAAAAAAAAAAAGTTCATTAAAATTCATACGAAGACATGTAGCCTGATGAGCATAGATTTAGATCACAGTCGGGTGACTTAATTGATTGCGATAATGCTTTACGTTAGCGTCACGCATTTGCCTATAGTGATGAGTCATCATTAAAATCAACCGTTTTTAAATTATTTGTTTCGACTTTAGTAGTAGGACAGCTTCTTGTGAATGAGCTCGTCCGTGGAAGTACAGTAACACAATTTGACATTGACAGGGTCTTTATGTTGTAGCAGTAAGGACGATTTTCGTAGTGCAAGTGTTACCACTGATGTGCATTGACTACATTTACTTCGTACATTTCTGCCATCGAGCAGCGTTGCTATGTTCTGGAAAGTGGGTGCCGGTGTAAATGTAGGTTCAGTCGCCAGCACATCAAGCTACTACAATCTGTCAAATTTCTTTAATACATGTTCAACTTTATAGCCAAAGCATAAGTTTCAAAGTTGATTGGGTTTGACAGTTTCGAGGGTGAGCTGGCGTCTGTACAGACCCCAGCAAATCAAGCTACTACAATCTGTCAGATTTAATAGATTTTCAACTTTATTGTTAAAGCATAAGGTTCAAAGTTGATTGGGAAAATTTGTCAGTTTCGGGTAGCTTGATGTGCTGGCGTCTTTACATGACATAACTGCTTTGGGTCTGGAATGGCAAATTGGCAAGGCACCTGCAATGCTTCAGCACCCTAATAGCATAACACCAACAGTCTCAATCTTTTTCATTTTGAAAGATATTGCTAATCCATTGTTTCATATGTTCGAAAAAGTCTGCTCAACAACGTAAATAACGCAATGAATGTTGTGTTGAACTGTCAAAATGAAAGCCATTGCTACTGATAGTTTATTACACAATTACCCCGCTGGTTTGCAGATGTCAATAGGCGATGGGGACCAATAACCATAAATTAGATGGCCAGCTTTTTAGTGTTGCCACATTTTTCGGCTTTCCACCTCCCCAAAAATATGTAAACATTACTTCTATGGCACAGTTACATTAAACCCATGACGTTTCAGATGCATACTCGTAGATACACGCAAAGCAGGTATTTGCATTTTAAATATGCATTTTTATTGCATTGCATCTAACCAGTTAGCTAATCTTATAAATTGACTAAAAGATCGTTATGCTAAACTGTAATGAATTAGACGAGTTCGTTGATAGTGCAACAAAAGCTATTTTGAACCAAACAGATCATAAATTCGTAAGTGCTAAGTAACGTGTTTAGCTCTCGGCTTTAATTCCGCTGTGTTTTTCTGACTTTAGGATCGATTTTCTCATGAAACAGCGAGATAATTGCGTAGCACACTAACAGTAGCAATGGCTTTCATTTTGACATCTCAACAACATTCATTGCGTTATTTAAGTTGTTGAGAAGAAAAAATTCTCGAACATATGAAGCAATGGATTAGCAATATCCTTCAAAATGTTTCGCAATAAGGCCACTGTTGTCCCTGACAGAGTAGACTACATACTTCTTGCATAACATTAATACCAGCTAACAATTGAGATAAATAAATCCAGTTCACATTACCAAACTACTTTTAAATAAAATAGTTATTAATTATTACAAATAATTAATTACCATTTTAGTTAGCAAAGTCAAAACATAACCAGTCGCATGTTTAACCACAGCATTTGTAATATCAAAACTTAAAATTAGTATACTGTGAGATTACCAATTAAGATCGTACAGTAACAAAAATGCTCTGTGCTCACTTCTTACGTTAATCTTACATTTGTGGGAGATTGCGAAAAATTGCACTTATTGGCAAATTACGTCCCAACATTGTGTTGTATTAGTATCATACTTTTAAATTACATGTAATGCTTACGTTGAGTTTTATTTTGTAGTTGGTTTTGTAGGTGACATTGTTTGTAAATTGAATCAAATTATTATGTCGCTTGCTATTGTACGTGGTTTCACTCGCATCTTAAATAAACTAAATAAATAACTAAAATGTATCCAGATGAAAAGTGTCATCCAAACTCATAAATTTCCAAATAGTCACAAGGATTTTGCTTTGAACTTCGCAGGGTAGACATTTTTTTTTTCTTTACAGCAATCACCTCCTAAGTGAGTCTGTTTAGTTATGGAGGGTAGAGGTAAGGAGAACCGTCTCATTTGGAGGGAAAGTTGAAAAAGTGTCCAGCTATAAGCAGTAAATAACAGTTAAAAACCCTCCATAATGGCGCTAGCGTAGGTAAAGGATATGGTATGAATGTAGCAGTTGTTGACGGATTCAAGCATGAAGACTAGAGAAAAGGAGTCCAAACTCTAGGGCATCGCATACGGAAAATTTGTCCCGAAAAATTCTTAGAGCAATAGTTCTAAAACCAGCCACCAGCCGCGCTGCATTACGTAGTGTACCGAGTGAATTTAGCGGCATGTAAGACGCGTCAAGTTAGTTAGCAATTATGCATTTAAATATACCGGGAATTTCCCCCTCTACCTTGGTAACTTAGCGACCTCAGCGCACTCTGCCCGCCAACGTTATTTTTTCAAATTTCTGGCACAACTCTAATGTACAGAGTTTGGACTCCTTATCCTATAGTCTCTTCATGGATTCAAGTATGTCGAGTTAGAAAATTTAATATTTTTAGTAACTAGAGTAGTTAGTGACAGCCCAAACCTAGAATACCAAACCTCAACTATTTACGTAGTCCAAAGTTCTTCTTTCTTTGTTTATTTTTCTATCTTATTCTAGTAACTTTTGGCGCTTTCTTTGAAAACCCTGTTGCTACTGTGGCGCCACCCTAATTTAACGCAGTTCGACGGACACTTTTTCACAACAGATACAGTTCTCCTTACCTCTGCCCTCCATATATTTAGGGATAAATTCACAGCGAGTATTGGCAATTTGGTAGACGTTCTGAGCAAAGAATATCCCAACTTCTTCGATCCACAAATAAACTTTAAAAAAAAAACCATGTATTTATTTTAATTAAACCAACTACGTGGCATTTTTGAACATAGTAGGTCCTATAGAGAAGAACGGGCAAGAAACTCCACGGACACTCTTTTGCAATGGATGCCATAATAGATTACTTACCCAAGGATCAAAAGCTTGCGAGAAATAGGTATACCCGTATACCTAGCTTTTAGAAATTATGTGAATTTTAATGTTCAAGTTGATAACAGAACAGGCAAACCAACAAAACTGTAATGCTCTATGTGTCATTAGGTTGCCTGACGTAACAGATTCGTAGTTTCAAGTAAAAATGATGTAAATATGAAATATTTTCTGGTGCTGTGACAATTTTGTAATCTTGAAACACATTCAATTGCTTACGCAGTCATGTGTAAGTATTTGAAATTAAAAACATTTTTATTTCCCCGTCTTTATGGAATTTAAAAATGCAGGTCCATTTGAAATATGAAAAGAATATTAAAATTCTTGCATAGTTTAATAGACGCAGTACCATTTTATTACAAGTAGATATTATTTTGGATAAAAACTAGATTACGTTTTGTTTCCATTAGTCGATTAAGAAATCGATATAATTGACGTTTGATAACTTGATCAATTAAAATCGAGAATAGTTACGATTATGTTTTTAAATTCATTAATCCTAGTTTTGCCAATAATGACAGGGTATTCAGAAGTGGTTACCTATCAACCGTAATAAGTTACGTACAGTAGAGAGCATTTTGTAAAAAGTATTAATTATACATGATATATGCATCCGATAATCACTTTAGTGTTCTGTGTCTTGTAATGTTAATTACTTTGCATACCTTGTATTGTATTCAGTCAAGTATTTTCTAACTGAACAGACAGCTGTGCTGCTGGGGAGTTTGTTGCGCCACTTCTTCTTTCCAGCGAAAGCACTAGGAAGTGGTGAAGGGCGGGCGTTTTGGGGGACTGTCTTTTGTAATTCTGACGTTCGAAAAGTGCTGATTCTCAGCCTAGTTTGAATAAATGACTTTTGATTTTGATTTTTGATTTTGATATTTTTTTTGACTTAGGTATGATACAATCTTACATTAAGTAACGTTTTCAATCAATTGTTCTATTGATTTTCTCTTTTCATCATCATAATCATCATTCAACCGAAAGACGTGGACATCTATCGGTTTCGGTTCCAAGGTCGGTTTCGCAGGATCGGTGTCCGATCGATGTCCAGCAATTAATTGTTGCCAATCTGTTCTGTAAAAATCTCACCGTACCTATCCTACCATCCTACCCTACCATCAGGTGCGATGACAGCTCACTTCAAGCTCACTTTTCTTAAGTTTTCACGTTGAGATTTTTCAGAATAGACCAGCTTTGCTTCTCACAAACAGCGGATTCCCGCAACGTTTGTTGTTAAAAAGGCTACTAACCTAACTCATTAACTTCGATAAACATTAAATGTATTTTAAGCCTGCTTGCACGACAAATCACTAAATGCATTTAACGCTTAAGAGCCCTCTTACATTTCGGTACTGAGCGCGCATCATTTTTTTTTTTTTATATATATAAATGGCATCTCGCAGTTCAACCTAAGAGGTTGTCATCTGTTTAACCAGGCTTGCCTGTGGATGCCTCAATAAATTAAGGCCTCCAGCCAGGGCGAGCGCGCATCGCCGGCGCAGTGAAATATTTAGTACTTTTATTTTATTTATTCAAAGAATCATTTTTTTTTTTTTAATTGATATTTTTTAAGCAATTATTGGACACTATTTTGGTATAAATACTATGTGAAAATGATGTAGAAGTTTGGAGATATTCAGACTTGTTTCCAGTAGAAAAGTGAATTAGGTCCAGTCGTTTTTTCTTTATTTATAAAGGCATATAATTGTATGATATGAGAAAAACCGTTTTGATGGATTCTATTCAACAGAATCTGCAAATTAGAGCTCTCAAATCAGCTCTCCATGAGTTTTTGCCTAAACATGCATCAGGAGAACGATTATTGCTAAATAAATAGATAAATAATAAAAAAAAACAGTATATTATTGTTTCAGAAGTGAAAACGAACTATCTTTACCAATGATCAAATAACTTATCCCGCTCTGGGCGGAGCAAGAGGACGCCCTCTTGCTCCGCCCGTCAGACTTTTACTGACTAAAACCCACCCTTGTTTCTTCAGTTGCCTATGCCAGGGCCACGGTAACTTTTCGAACAACCGGCAACCTTGGCAGGGTGCAAATAGGACTTAGGATCAGTTTGTGTCAATCTATTCTATCAATACGTCAAGATGATACTGGCCACAAAATATGGGCAAGAAGGGCCTAGCCAATCCCAAGATTAGGAATTTCGACCCACCTTAGCAAACCATTCTTAGTTTACAATAGTTCCATACTCAAATAGGAAACCATTTTCATTAATGTAATATACCTATTCGTAATGCAAATTGTATACAACGTGTAACGTTAAATGCGCAAAACCTCAGACACCCCAACTGATTTTTAATTGATTTGACCTATTTCAGAGAGAAAATAAGTCATTAAAAAATTGTAAAGGTTTTATGTGCTGTTTTAGTTTTACTGGCCATTCTGATCGTTTCTTTCGTCTGCGACGACGCTTTATTCGAGGGAGGAGTCGTCACCGGGCCGCTGCGCCGCGCTGACATTGGCTTGTTTGACCTATTAATAAATAGAGACGGCAACGTTTTTAATGAAGATTTTTTGAAAAATTTGACCTATATTAAAAAGTGGTTCAATTAATTCTGCTCGTTATTCTGATCAAACTATTTTCAGGTTTTGCGCAGATTTAACGTTACACGTTGTATACTGTTAATAAATGTTGTTTAGTGCTGTAATAATAATAAGGACTATAATACTATCAGAAAAAAGGTCTTAATTCCATGCCATACAATGTTGACCTCCTTATAATTAAATTCGGTGCATGTGTGTGTATATCTACCTATAAGAGAGATTGTACACATTCTCCTATCTCTTCACTGAAATAATTATTAACGACCGCAACAGCCTTGACACTTGGCGTACATCATTACTCCATTAAGCAGTTTTACTTACATCACTTTATTGTGTATATAATTAATGTAACATTTATAGAGGTTATCTTGAATAAAGCTTCCCACTTAAAAAGAACCTGCTTCTAGGATACAATCCTCGCTCGACTTTTCCAAAAGACACAAAACTTTAAGTTTTTATTGTTTTTAACTGTATAATCTGTCGTAATATAACTTTCTAAATTAATCTAAACACCACTGTCTTACGGAAAAGAAAACTTTCGTGCGAAACCCTGAACTTAATGGTTGGAAATCGGAAACATGCAATGAGGAACAGTAGCGAGCAATGTTCTTAGTTTCTTTGAATGAGGCGACGAGCCCTGACAGTGGCACAATTCAAGACCCAAATACCTGATTTGGAACTTTTTGGGTGAGGTATTTCTGCTTCACTTCAATTGTGTTTTTGCACATTGTTCTTCAGATTCTGACAAATCTTTTGAAATTATGTGCATCGATTTCACTTAAACTATGACTCAGGAATCACGTTCCGTTGCATCCAACAACTGAGATTTTCGAAATCAATCAGAGAATATAATAATGAATTATTTTTACACGCGTCCGTTTAAGTGCGAGCAAGATCCTTGAAAATGGCCAGTTACATTTTATAAAGATAAAATATCAAGTGTGAGTAGTATGAGGCAACACTGTCTTATGTCTTGTCTAGATTTTTTTAAAAATATGGGTGGCCATGATGGATGCACTTATGTTCTGAATTTTGAATTTTGAATTTGATGTTGCGTAATAGACGCAAAGAGGTTTCGAAGACAGTTGATTGTTACTTGTCAGTTTAAATGTCTCTAGTCAATACTTAAAATCCAGTTTATTTAAGATTGAAGAGTAAATGTAAACTGAAATTGTAGAGGTCATATAGCAGCTGTTTTGTAATTAATCAAACCGACATATCGATCATTTTGCAATCGCATGAGCAGGTAAGTAGTAAGAAAATCATATTTTTGGACATTTGAACAAAATACCCACATAACATCGCGTGACTACTTCAAAATCAATTTTCTAAAAAACATCGGTAACGCATTGGAAATAGTTAAAGCAAAAGACGTGTACCTACCTAGTTTGAAAAAACGGATGATCTTGAACTTGATAAAGAATGCAAATCTTATGCAACTCAGAAGTAGGCCACTAATCGTTTGCTATGAAAATAAACTTAGTGAGGTGTGAAAAATACCACCACTTGATCACCAATCACGCAAGGACCTCTCACCCTCTCCACCCCCAAATTTTGAATCTGTCACGATAATCGAAAATTTTGAAACTAAAAAATCGCTCTATAGCACACATAATGCAGAAAAAATGAGGCAAGCGGATGCACACATACATAACACCCACGGAAGTTAAAAGGAAAGAGGTTATTATATCAAGTCTATGTGATGATAGAAGCCTGTTTACCTACCAGTTGCAGTATAAAGTTGCCTCTAGACTACAAAAGTTGCAACATAGACTGGCAGGAGACAGCAGTGTTGCAATTTGTTTAAAACCTACACAGTATTTTACTGAAAGGTGATTGTACGGGACTTTACTAAGCTGTGGATGATACATTTCATTGAAATTATTATTCATAATTTTTTATAATTCTAGATTGTCTATCTATCAACAAATAAAATATATTTGAATAATACATATTTGGTCTTCAGAACCATATTTAGTTTTGGAAGACCAATATCTTTTTTCGTCCTTCCATCAGTTTAACGTAAACCAGGATTGCTCCTAAAGCATCTACATCTTGCATCAAACGTATCAAATCACACATCAACGCAACTGTCAAAAATCTAACTTTAATGTAAGAAATTGCTTCAATCATCACTTGTTTTTGTGTCATGGCGTTTCAATAGTGGTCTTATAGGACTTCCGAGTTCCATGCCTAACGGGAAATCCTAATTGGTGGTGGAAAAATGTTCGCAATGTCATCGAACTTCCCACGACAGAGAAACTAGTAGAGTTGTAAGTCTAAGTATGGTGTTGGTTATGACAGCCGTAAAACTGCATGAAAGCAGTGATTTTGTTTATGTTTTAATGCTATATTTATTAAGAAAGCTGTAGTTTTATTTGAGGTATTAGTGATTTCATAACGATAATTTCAGTATTGTTATAGAATTTATAAGAGTCCCATGTACTCGTATTACCGCTAAGATTAACTGATTTGGACGATCTAGTTAATAAACACTTTCTTTTCCCTTTCTCTTGCTATCCCACTGCTGGTCTAAATCCTTCCCCAAGGGTTTAAAACAATCAAACAATCAAAACGTCGTGTATTTTCTTCGACTTGCAACCAAATTGACCCGGGTTTCCCTATATACCGACTCTTAATTTGTTTTTTGGTTCTTCAAAAAGTTTAGTGCCAGTGACTCTCTTGGAGGGTCCACTTGCAATTAGATATTATATGACGGCATGGCATATGAGCTCTATGTAAAGTGGGTGGATTCGAATGTTTTAATCAAGATCTTGATTCTTTTGCTGGATCTTGATTTTTTTTGTTTTTACACCCTATTATTCTCCACCAATCATATCAAAGTGATACAACTTATAATAAATCTATGGTAAGTAAAGTATGAATTGAGGCTGAGAGTAACAACGAGATTTTACTTTCATTAGCTCAACTTGAAACCTCCGTTGCAGTAAACGAGTTAGACTGGTAAATACACAGGCGATGGCGCTACGATATATTTATGTAATGTATGTAGGCAGTAAAACAATACTCTTTCCATCTTGTGAAATAAATTGACAGCTCAGAAGAGATTTGCGTAAATAAGCAGATTATCTGGAAACTGTCGACGATAAAATTGTTCGATAACTTTATAGTTCGATCGATTTAGATATAAGCAACGAGGTAAGATACTTGGGATAAATAACTCAATTGGTACGAAAACTGTCTATATGGAAATTACCTATCATGCAGTGGTCAATCATGAGGCAGTCAGCTAAAGACAGACCTACGCTATTGCTAAAACTAAAAAAAAAACAAAGAAAGAAAGTAATTTTGGTCTAGGTCAAAACAAAAAAGATCCAAATGAAGGACCTAGGCAAAGACCTGAAGACCTACACAAAGTGACATTCTATCAGCGATAACATTGGTGGAAAAATCTAAAATGCATGGGGCTGACATAATTAAGCCACCGAAAAGCCTAGGTCAATCCTGTTCAAAGCTGTTCTAGAAATACGAAACGCTGTAAAAGCGATTGCCACTTGATTGGCCCTAAGGAATGCGGTCTACTCAAATGTCCTTTCTTTGGCACCACCATTATTAGAAATAGGTGTGCATCCCTGATGACTCGTGTTCGCGGCAGCACCAACTGTATTCTCAGTGTGTTCGCAGATCGGTGGGATTCCCCGATGCTGCGGAGGTGGATGCGGCTCCACGCTGAATTTTAATTGTGTTTTTATCTGTGTCTGTAACCTACTAACACTAGAAGTTAAGGAAAATTGTTACTAACCCTATGGACTCCGGTCTGAAATAAAAACTTTCTATTCTATTATATTCTATTGTTCGTCGAATCGTTGAGCTCCTCAAATTCTGAGTTGAGCTGCATGATTACTGACAAATGCTTGCAATTAGTGGACAAATCCACTAAATTCGCGTGGTTCTTTCCTCAAAATACCATTTCAGACAGCAGTTTACATGGTCTTCACATGATCTGACCAAGATTATGTCTGGACTTTAAAAGAAACTGTAACCTCTGAGTTTGTTTCAGTCTTTCTTCTCAGAGTAGTCAGATAGGAAACACCGACCGCCGCCGCCGGAAGTTTTTAAAATATGATTGACGTGTAAAAATGTTTGTACAAACCTACTTACGAATAAGAAAAAGTGCAACATTTTACAATCACCGAAACACATCTAACATTACTCGTGCAATCGTACGCAGCATCAAACTATCGACAAGACAATCGTCGATCGAGTGACATCAATTGATCCCACGGTGTCACGGCTCCGCTCCACATTCGATTCTTGTTTTATGATAGCAGCTTCACCTGTAGCATAATTGACATATACAATGTTGTTTATATAATTGTTAAGGTTGGGATACTGTGAAACGATGAAGCGGGTAGCGCGGCGGAGCAGCTAGAAAATGTCCCATCAGATTCTTAAAAGAAACTGTTACTCGTAAACGTTCTAGTGAACAAATTATAAGTATTCGTGTAAATGAAGCAGTAGAACACGACTTAGAGAGGAAGAAATAGAATTTAAAGGAAGATAAATTTGTGCTTCTGTAAAATTTTAATATTTTTGCATTAAAATTGACTAGTTACTTACATGCCCCTGACTTCCAGAATCCACATTTAGTGTTGAGAAAATTCTCAGCGCCAGTCGGCAAACGCTACTCATATCTCAGGAAACGAAGGCTAGACAGGGGCTAGGCTTGAATGTACATTATACCCCTAAACCCATATGATCTCATCACTATTACCATAAATAATGTTTGCTCAAAATGTCACGGACCAAAAATCCTAGTAAGAAAGTCTAGGTCAAATTAGATTCTAACTCATCTTAACTACATATCTATCGATGGCACTCCTTATATAAATAAAAATCCCTGACATTTGACAAAAGGACCAGACAGCAAAATTTTGATTATAATAAACAAATTATCAAACATACGATCTAAAATTCCTGCATCTGATTAAAATGATGTCATCATCGTCTTTTCAACCGAAAGACACCGGAAGAAACCGGAAGACTGCTGGATCTCCCTAAAGCATAGCAACAACAGTAATTGGTCTTCCGCTGTCCACATCTAGCGGGTTCTCGCGACCTATACCAGGTCATCGGATCACCTTGTAGGTGGAGAACCAAAGGACGTACCCACAATACGGCTAAAAAAGTATCAACATTTTGATTATTTTTCATCAGCTAAACGTCATTCAATGTGGTGTAGCCCAGACGTCATCAGTAAGTAGGTTCGTTTGAACCAGTTTTTTGTACAATCGATGGCAGATTTTAAGTCAAGTTCCCATTGCGAAATGTTCAAAGGAACCGTTCACTTTAAGACGTAACTTTAGAGGTAATAATACTGTAATTGAGTGTACTCGCGACTTTGGTCGTGAATATGATGTTATTATGAGGAAGGATCATTTAGTTGTAGTTTGTAGTATCTGTCAGCCGCTAGACAGAATGGCACATAATATAGGATGATCTGAAGATAACGTTTTGATTTCAAAGAGTGTCCGTGGAGTTTCTTGCCCGTCTTTCTCTTTATGAACCTACTACGCTTTAGAATTGGCAACTAGCTTAAATTTTCTGTCTGACCATGGAACCATTCATGTTTAGAAGGGCTTCTTATTAAAGAATTCGTCCAGAGCGAAAAACCACATCTACGACATCTGTCACCATCGCAAAGCAGTATTAATATGAGAAGTCATAAGCGTGTCTTTCAGTTTTATATATCTTCTAATTAATCTTGTACAAAATATACAGTTGCCGTAGCTTTTTACTACAGACTGTCACTATCTATCGTAAGACAGCTTGAATAACTGCGCTGTTGGTACGGTGATTCAATCGTCAGTAATATGTATCAGATGTGTGTAGTAAAAGTTATAAAACCTCTCCAAGTTGTGATTGCACACGACCCGATTCTCTTTGCATAAGAAACCTAGAACAAATTGTAAAAAAAAGAGTTTAAAAAGATACAAACGCAGATAAGATTTCAATGCTACTTATATTTTCTAGATCTATCAAAAACTGACAGGTCTGTGAAATCGTAATAACAGTTGCAAGCAAAACATTTCATAAATGTTTTGTTAGCTAAAACAAAAAAGATGCATCAAATATGATCACTTGATGTTCGTGTTATCAAGATATATGCATTTAAGCAGTCTGAAGAAAACAATGGTATAACAGAACGTACAGACAGACATACTACAGCTTCAATATTCATTTAATTCATTTTGCATTTCTGATCATAATCTCGAGTTCCACTTTTAATTAATTTTAATTGTTTGCTGTTATCGTTTCTTTAGCAAGGAGGAAGTACTTATTAAAAAGTGACCGGACTTGTTTACAGGTCAGTGCATGTATAAGTATTATGGAATGTGCTAAGTGTTACAAGAAAAAACTAATTTTAAGCAGCTGTGCATAGAGATGCAATTGATTCATCATCATTTAACTCAGCTGTACACCGTCTTAGGCCTTTTTCAAGTTTCACGATCCACGGCAGCATTTAGTCTACGTAAAAGAGCGTCTCAGTCTGTGTTTTTTTATTGTTTCCCCGTCTCCACTCCAAGACTGGTGTGCCCCTTGCTATTTGCAATATTACTTAAAGGACCATTATTGTTCGCCATTCGTCGTTTGGGAATTATAGTTGACCGACTACGACTTCTACTTATCATACAGCTATGCTATTTTATCGTCATTTGCATGAAAAACTTAAAAATTCAAGTATATTTATGAGGCTCTTTAGCAGCCTTGTCAAGTTGCTTAGCTTCTAATTTTGTATTAAATCTTCTTTATCCATTATACTTGACACCTACACCTACATTCACAGTCGGTTCTTTCGTCTATTCTTACGTATATGCCTATAATATTGTTTACAATCTTCACCTAACAACTCATCAATTATACATACATTAGAAACCTCATTTATTTACTGTAGGTTACTAGCGCCACAAAAAAAAAAACAATAACACTACCTCTGTCCACATTAATTGCAATCACTTTCGCAACATGATTATCATTACATACTGCATAGATTTTATCTTTTTCTTATAGCAACCGACTCCTAATTACGTTTATGTAACTCTGATTTATATAACTCGCACATATATCATAAGCATACCATTGGTAAGTAGAACTTGGTATTGGTATTTTTAAATTATATTTCCTTCGTGTGTAATGATAGAGGTTGGAACGATATTGCGGAATTAGGGGCGTTTGCGTAGGTATGCACTAGTAGTCTTATCGATTTTATATTTAGCAAGCCTAGCAGGTCTTAGAGAAGATTTTAATCTCTGCCCTAAGCTAAGTAACACAAATACATACATCTAGCAAAAGTGTATCATCATAGTCATCCAGGGGAGTACGCGCACAAAGTGCTCTTCGAAGCCCCACCGACTGTTCTGGATTAGCTCGAGATATTTCATGTGTCGACTCGATCGGACTCTGCTCGACGGCATTTTGTAGAATCATTGTAGTGCATCGGTTGTATAAGGCGCTAACAATAGGCTCGCCACGTGAGTTGACGTCACGACTCTTTCCACCCTGGAGCTCGGCAAGCCGGCCAACAAGAGTGTCGTCTACGTAACAAAGGACTTTAACACTGACGGGGAGGTCGATACGTAGGACCGAATCGTATGCGAGGTTCGACATCAGAAGACCTAAAACTGATCCCTGTGAAACCCCACATGTAAGCTCCATTTAACAAACAAACTTGACGAATTAAAACAGCGCCCACAACGTTCATGTTTTACGAAGTCTATCTTAAAATAAATGAATAACATTACGAAACTCCATACTTTGATTTGGAACACCTATTTATTTGGTAAGTACCCAATTTGCGTCAAGGAATCAATCATCTCGATCAAATAAATCAATACTCTGTTCACATCTCCGTTGATCAGTTACATAAACATCTACATAATATTAGTAGGTTAGTGTAGATGTTTCTAATCGCCTAGCTAGTCGGGCAAGTTCATCTTGTGCAACTATTTAATTGCAAGGTCTGACAACGCCTTTCATTCACCAGTTCGAAACCAATAATTTAATGAAATATTCTGCTATGAATGAGTTTATCTTCTGGC
This sequence comes from Eremobia ochroleuca, assembly GCA_949629135.1. Classification (NCBI taxonomy): domain Eukaryota; kingdom Metazoa; phylum Arthropoda; class Insecta; order Lepidoptera; family Noctuidae; genus Eremobia; species Eremobia ochroleuca. The sequence goes on from OX451408.1 coordinate 9,016,382, forward strand.
TAATTGGACTTTCGTATCTAATGTACTTAGGTTATTATGGACAGACGACCTCAAAAAGGTGGCACGGACAGACTGGATGCGGAAGGCGGAGGACAGGGTGTTGGTTGTTGCGCAGTATGGGAGAGGCCTATGTCCAGCAGCGGACTGCGATAGGCTTAGTTGATTGAGGTTTTAAGACTTGATTTCATTGACAACATAAATTATAGGGACCATTCTGTCTTTTATTATATTATTCCTGAAGTTCCCTTAAAAACTAGCCTGTAAAATCAATCAGTCAATCCCACCATTAGTATAGAAAGTTTGTAGAAAATTGGAAACGGAGAACCAACGATCATTATGAACTTACAACAATCTGAAAGAGACCAAAGTCAGATTTTTATCAAAATTAATCTCTACTTGAAAATGAAGATGACCAAGGCGAAATCTTTTTTTGCTTAACAAGTAGCGACGCCGCTACCAGCGAGTTAATTTACGTTGATGAAACTATGACGGCTAATTAAAGTGTTAAATAATAATGTATAAAGAATAGTTTTGCTAGATGCTTCCGTCATTTTATATCCAGTCATTACATTCTGGACTATAATTAGCATAAGTAGCGCAATCAGTGACAAGTGACAAGACTGTAACCTACTTAGAACTTAAAGCTTATCGGTGTGCGAAAGTACTTATTATAATTATGCAGGTATGTTGCATCAGACAGTGGACGTACTTTTTAATATCGATAACCAAGGTATATAGATATATCGTTTGAATTCTCATTGCTCTAAAATCTTTACCAACACCTTTGACGAGTTTATTTCTTCATCTATGAAGTAACGAGTTTTTTTGATATTAGCTACAAACAGCTACACTTGAGTTGGCTTCTGTAACCTTAATTATTATTGACAGAAACTACTTACTGCATTAGACACCGATTTTATTGATTAACAAATGCATGCTATCGCCCAGAGAAAGAAATTGGGTAACCTACGAGTATTTAGAACTGAATTTTCAATTAAAACATTTACAGGCGATCTTGAGTTGTCAAAATGTCGGTCAGTCTAGTCAGAAAACTAGTTGCCCATTTCAAAACGTAGATCTCTATGGAGTAGAACAGCAAGAAACTCCAAGGACACTAATATAAATCAATATAGGTATTTCAGAATCCTGGGGCCTAGAACTTGGTTCCATATACAAGAAATTAAAACCCGCTATATTTGTTAACTACTACGTCTTTTTCATAATGACTTAAGAACGCATAAAGAAAACTGATTAAATCTACTTAAGAGTGTAACCTTTTAATGAAGTATTTACATTAACTCATGACTTAAATACTCAATTAACATATTTTAAATGAATTATTCTCAGTTATAGTGATTATGGATTTATTCTGGCACTTTTATAACAACATGATAAAATTAAAAAGCGTAGGTACGTCTCTTTCCGTTGGTATTTTATTTATTGATCTAGTCATCAGAAAAGCTTAATGGTACGCGAAGACTTTGTGCTCGCTTGGCAAGGCAAACTAGGCAAGGTTTACTATTACAGTACTGATGCTAGGGATTGACTAAGCAAACATTTACAATCATAATCGAGATTTTAATAATATTTTTTTGTGCTAATTCTATTGATAATTTCATATACTTTCAAAACTAGTATCTTAGTTGTCAAAACATTACTATTATTAAATATTAAAATACTAGTTTTTAAATTATTTAAGATTACGAGTATCAATAGAATTAGCATACATTTTTTATTACCATCTCCATCTTCTTTTTTTATTGTAAATATATTCTTGGTCAATCCCTCGTATCAGGTGGGATGACACTGAGAGCTCACTCCACGCTCACTTCACTTAAGTTTTCACGGTGAGATGGTGACAGAATCGCACTGCTGGTTCCACATTTTGACCAGTCCTCAAATCATTTCCCATAAATGTATTCATGTTACTTACAGATATTTTCGCTGGCACTGTACATCAACAATTTTAATATGTATATGCCGACTTTATAAATACAGTCCAATTTTATTTCATTTCCGGCAAGAAAGTGTTTCATTTAATATTCTCATTAATTAGTTGTTTTATAAGACTGCTGTTATGCATATAACTTTATTCAGGATTTTTTTCTCGTTGAAATTTTGTCTTACTATCTGATATGATCATATTGTAAGCACTAATTAGGTTTTTTTTAAAACATGTCCGTTTAACAACGGGTATGCTTTAAAAATCTAATTAATAATTAGTCTTTACATACGACTTAGCAGTCATATATTTAGATAGACATATCTTCTCCAATAAGAACTAAAGCTCTGGGCGGATATCCAAAGGTCATAACAGAATCAGCTGATACATTCCTAGTTTTATTGTTTCACACGAGATTTCCCTGTATAATGTATATTTTCATACGTGTCGAAATGATCCTGCCTTATTGGTAGTCTATTCTCAACCATCCATCCTTCTTATGTCTTATCGTGGCTGAATTTCAGATGTACCAACATTACGACTCTTTCCAGAATAATTTATTTAATGGGTAATTTAAAGGCATCGTCTTTTATTTTGGAGTTCTATATTTGCCTCGACTGCCTCATTGGCCTCAGTGGTTGTAAGCACTACTGCTGAGCATTAGGTCCTGGGTTCGATTCCCGGGTCAGACAAAGTGCTATTGGGTTGTCCATCTGGAGTTTCTCAGTAGAATTCCGGGGTCTGGATTAGTGCCCGGTCGATGGCAATAGACGCACCCCCTATTAATTACATGGGACTTAAACATGACGTGTGAAATGTGGGGGTACTATAGGTACACACGCCAGCACATCAAGCTACTACAATCTGTCAAATTTCTTTAATAGATTTTCAACTTTATCGCTAAAGCATAAGGTTCAAAGTTGATTGGGAAAATTTGACAGTTTCGGATAGCTTGATGTGCTGGCGTCTGTACACCTCTGCTTATACCTGCGAGGAATGTAGGCGTGATGTTTTGTTATGTTCTATATTTAATTAATGGTAATTGTAAATGACAAATTATTTTATTTCTGTAAGATGCACCCTAATTGCGTAAATATTCTCAATCTCAATCTGAATCATTTTGATGGATATTGCTAATCCAATGCTTCCTATGTTCGAAAAATATGTCTGCTCAACAACGTAAATAATGCATTGAATGTTATTGAACTGTCAAAATGAAACCCATTGCTACTGATAGTGTTTTACTCAATCACCTCGCAGGTTTGTACAAAGCACTTTACGATACTTATAGTTGAGGACGGAGTTTCCTATCTGACTACTCTGAGAAGAAAGACCGAAACAAACTCAGCGTTCACAGTCTCTTTTTAAGTCGAAACATAATCTTGGTCAGATCATTAGAAGACCCTGTAGATTGGTGTCTGAAATGGTCTTTTGAGGAAAGAACTTTACAGATTAAGTGGGCTGTCCAGTCAGTGTCCAGTCAGTGGACTGTCCTGCAGTAATCGTGCAGCTCAACTCAGAACTTAAGGAGCTCAGTTAAGACATGCACTGCAAAAGAGACAACTGCTTATAAACTCCTACAATAAGGAATAAGACAAGCGTTTACTATCGTCTCGCGTCATGAAATATAACGTATTAAGTAATTGCACAGCTGGTGCTGCTCCGTAATAGTTACGAGCAGCAGATATCTATAACGTAATATATAATAACAACACAAGTTTATGCATTATGCACTCGCCGGCTTGTAATCATTCATCATTGATTTTATACACTTCTAGATGTTTCAGGTAGCTAGATTATTTGTAGGACTTATAGCTTATGTAATGGCTAGCTTGGAATTAGTTATTTCTAAAGCTGGAGTGCGATTCTGTAATCATATCACCGTGAAAACTTAGATGAAGTGAGCGTGGAGTGAGCTGTCAGTGTCATCCCACCTGATACTAGGGAATGACCAAGAATACATTTACAATCACAACATTTTAAATGTTTGTTTGGCCAATCCCTAGCATCAATGGGATGACACTGACAGTGACAGTTCACGCAAGACACACAGACACTCCACGCAAGTTCGCACGGTGAGATTTTTACAGAATCGACATGCTGAAATGAAACAAATGACAGTTACAAACAGAACAACAGTCACCTGCCTATATAAACAAGTGACAGTTGCGCATTGTAATGCTCCCTTACTGATGTAGTGCTCGACTCTGTAACGTTACATTACTGGCGAATGCTCCAAGTGAGGAAGCACCTTTAGCTAAACCTAAATTATCGGCTGCCTGTAATCTGAATACCTAATACAGTAGCGTTATTGTGCGTGCACTAAACAACGGTGCAGCTAAGTAGATATCACAGTTTTACAAAAAGAAAGGAGAAACTATGGACGAGAAGTAATTATGTGGTACTACATAATAAAGTTATACTATGTTCCCACTTGAAGGACTAAGTGCGGAAACCAAACCCTCTCACATAGGTTTGGTTTCCGTACTTAGTCCTTCAGGTGGATCATTGTGCGTGGGGCATGGCGGCCGTGGGCGAAAGAAAGAAACAAAGAAAAATGCGTTTATTCCAACCGGCTCACATTCCCCCAGAAGCTGTTGTCTCCAGAAGTTTGTGTTACCTAATAATTATTTAGATTTATAGTTGTTAACTAGATACTAAAAGACTTCTTTGTGAAGGAGCTTGTCCGAGAAGACTACCACCATACCAAGTCTGCCGCTAAGCAGTATTGCGGTATGTTTGTTTCAAAAACACCTTCAGGACGAAGGGATCGGCTACCTATTTACAGGCAAATTTCAGGGCGGCATTGACGCACAACCCGTTACAATGGATTTGAGAATTTTTCGTAGGTTATTAAAAAAAAAATTCCTCTGTTAACCCGTTGGTCCCGGCTGTCATTCGTGGAACTTTGACAGTCGTTACGGGTCGTCAGTAGCCCGAAAGTCTAACAACCAGTCTTACCAATGGGTATCGTATTACCCAGTAACTGGGTTGTGGAGGACAGATAGGCAGTCGCTCCATGTAAAATACTGATATTCAGCTACATCCGAACTGGAAACTGGAACTGGTAGCCGACCCCAACATAGTTGGGAAAAGCAGAATACTATTATGGGCTGATGGTTTAAAGACCTTGGTGACCTAAATAACTCTACAGCGGAACGTCCTTCGTCTTTTGTTTCCATCAACTCAAGATCATATCCGTAAGCCATTTAAATAATAATCGTCATGATATTATCCCAAGCACTTACGTATATCATTATAGCTACCTCTACAAGTGTTAATATATTATTACGTCCGGCGCAGGGATAGCCGGCAGTCCGCCCACCACCTTGCTAACTGGCTAGGTATTATCATCATAATCCTAATCCAAATAATATTATGCGAAAGTTCATGAGGATGGATCGATGTTTGTTACTCTTTCACGCAAAAACTAATGAACGGATTTGGATGAAACCTGACACACAGATAGTTTATAACCAGAATTAAAACATAAGATACTTTCTATCCAGCAGTGCGATTCTGTAACCATCTCATCGAGAAAACTAAGGTGAAGTGAGCGTGAGTGAGCTGTCAGTGTCATCCCACCTGATACTAGGGATTGACTAAGCATACATTTACAATCATAATCGAGAATAAAAAATTTTATATAAAAAAAATACAACCGACTTCCAAAAAAACACTACAAAGTGAAAAATAATTTTAATTTTGGAAGTCGGTGTCGTTGGTTCCGCATTTTGGTTTTTTGACACCGACTTCCGAAATTAAAATTATTTTTCACTTTGTAGTGTTTTTTTGGAAGTCGGTTGTATTTTTTTTATATAAAATTTTTTATTTTTCACTTTTTAGTTATATCTACCCCAATCAAATTCATATAAGCACTACTTGCTATGTAAATATCAGTGACAGGAAGCTGCATCTGCATTTATAGGGTACAGACGTGATGTTATGTTGTGCGATTGCGTAAACAATGCATGCATATGCGATAGCAGCAGTCGCGGTTGTTTTACTGGTATTAATTATTATTATAATAAAAAAAAAATTATAACCTTTGTAGTGAGTACAGGCGTGATATTATGTTGTGTGGTGGTGTAAACAATGCTTAGATATGCTATAGCAACAATCGCGGTTAATCTGCTGTTATTTATTGAAGAGTTCCCCCGATTTCTACAAGATCCCATCATCAGATATTGAAATGGTGGCAATGGGACCACACGGGAAGCACCAGCTTTCAAATAAAAAAAGAATCATGAAAATCGGTTCACCCAGTCGGTTATTATGAGGTAACAAACATAAAAAAAAAAAAATACAGTCGAATTGATAACCTCCTCCTTTTTTTGAAGTCGGTTAAAAAGATGCACTGAACTTAGTTTAATTTGTGAACAACAGAATTGGCACCAATATTTATGTAATACATAGATAATAATACGTACTAATAAGGTCCAACCTGCAAGAGTCGTGCTTACTGCATTTAATTATAGGCGCGTAGAAAGTGCGCACGCGTCGATACCGGCAGTCGATGCTAGCGCCGTCGGAGAGGGCCGGAACTAACACTGATGGAAGCGATCTTCTTGACCGATTTATATCGCCTTATCATTGTGTATGCCTTAATTTGAAAGAGTTACGTAAACCTATTTAATTGTGTGTGGGCTACAAAAGCAAGCCTCTTCCCGGTAAAAGGTGGATTTTGTAAATAGCGGTCCTGAAAACTTCAAAGCTCTAATCCAAGAACAATATTTCATCATCAATTCATCATCATCACCAATATTATCAGTAGTCGATTCATGGAGCATTAGCAAAAAATATAAAAACCAAAACCCGACTGCAACTAAATGGTCAAAACAAGATCAATTTTCAAGCATTCTCATGCAGTTGGTGACAGTGTTGCTGTTGCATGAGACTGTTCTGAATAACTATAACGTTAGTTGAGCTTCTTTAAATTGATGGAGAACCCCATCCGATGAATTTGCCACAGGCTTCTATCAGTAAAAGACGAAATTGCTTCAAAGTAACCGCTGCCGCGCTGTCACTAACACTGAGCGACACGTACTCGTAAAGGCTTGCGCAGATTAAGGCGGGCCGCGTCGCAACGCAACACTGCAAAAATCCTCCTTCATCACTTTCGTACATTTTCTATGAACCATCGCTCACTACAGGCAGGCCGCATCGCACTTTTTTTAATGCGTAAACAAATGCGCTGTTTTTTTTTTTTCAAGCTTTCCCTAAGCTCAGCCCCGTGACTTGTGAAAAAGTAATCCAACGTGCAATAATATTCACAGGCGTTACATTTATGTTTAGAAGAATAGAATAGTCTTTACTATTCTCTCTCTGTTTTTTTATGTTTCGCCAAGTGTTAGTGAAAACAGGCATCAGCCTTCCAAATATCGCTTATAAAAAACCTTGATTTTATCTCGAGACTATAAAACCTCTCGCAACATGTTTACAGCCTATTGCAACAATTATAAAATAATTATCACCAAATCGAAAATTTCTTAAGACAAAGGTATTTTTATTCGCGCTCTAAATTCGCCGTTCAATTCAGTAAGACTTACGTATGTAGAAAGTTACTGCTAAGTTATTTTTAATAATAAGTAAATAGATGACATAGATTCTGTCTTCTTCTAGCGGGCCAGTACCGGCGGGGTAATTGTCGTACCACACTAACAATAGCAATGGTCTTCATTTTGACAGTTCAACAACATTCATTGCGTAATTCACCTACGTTGTTGAGCAGACTAACTTTTCGAACATATAAAGCAATGGATCAGCAATCTCCTTTAAAATGATTCAGATTGTGATTGATAATGGACATGAGAAGTAGGACATTCTTGAAGGCTTTTTTAGGCATTTTCGTTTTACCTATTTTAGGCTCACGTTGACCACTATCTTACCTGCAGGGTAATTACGTAACACACTATCAGTAGCAATGGGTTTCATTTTGACAGTTCAACAACATTCATTGCGTTATTTACGTTGCTGAGCAGACACTTTTGTCGAACATATGGAGCAATGTATTAGCAATATGCTTCAAAATGCGAGTAATATTGTGTTACGCAATTAGGGTGCTGTTGGTAAGTGAAGATACGGTTCTAGTTCTGTTCTCCAGTTCAAATTATATTGGAATCGAAGACAGAACATCTCCAGTTTCTAAACATTCTTAAATCAATATTTCGGGCTCAAAATGCACCTCCAGAAATTACCACTAATTGGAGATTCAGATGTTTGGGGTAGCGTTCACAACAGAAAGCATTGTCTACCTTACACCAACTTTTGGTCTTTTGGTACAATCATTCAGAGCACGCAAGCGACCGTTAAAAGAATCTAACCTAGATAGTTCAGTCTAGTTATAATAATGATCACAATCAGCTGTTGTAGTACAGACGCCAGCGCATCAAGCTACCCGAATCTGTCAAATTTTACCAATCAACTTTGAACCTTATGCTTTGGCGATAAAGTTGAAAATCTATTAAAGAAATTTGACAAAAAGTAGTATCTTGATGTGCTGGCGTCTGTACAAACTCCGAGTGGTTACGCGTAAGAGTGCGCTATCAGAATGCACTACAGGCATTTATTATCCACACTTGTGCTTTTCTTAATAGCTAAGGTACGAACTCTTTATAGAGCTAAGCGATGAATTATGCTACGATTATTATTTCCGTATTTTTTGTGCTGTTCAGCAACGGTCTTGTTAATTCGATGGTTCATTTATAGCAGACCGTCTTGGACTACAGGTGAACCTTCGAATTAAAACCATACACATAGAAAACAAGCAAGCATGGCAAGGTGCAATGGCCTTATTGAACAAAGCTTGCACCTATGTATAGTTTTCATCACTGTTTATGCAAAACTCTAAGACACAGAACTACAATTTAGCTAGTGCCGATACGTTATCGTTTTACCTTACCTAGGATATCGAGGTACCATATAGGCACCCGACTTAGGGCTCTTTCCCACGGCTAAATCCCGTTTTTTGCAGGTACGGTTTTTTGAAGGATCGCGTTTAGTAGTGTACGTGTTTAAATATACATATTCACACAAGCATCCCGTTTACAGTATCCGAAAAACAGGAAGCTTGTGTGAATATGTATATTTAAACACGTACACTACTAAACGGGATCCTGCAAAAAACCGTACCTGCAAAAAACGGGATCTTGCCGTGGGAAAGAGCCCTAACATGCTCCACAACATGCGGGACGCCCCCCAGCTAGATGGACTGATGAACTCTAAAAGGTGGCTGGGACAGGGTGTTGTGGCGCAGCCTGGGAGAGGCCCATGTCTACTAGTGGACTGCGATAGGCTGAGTTGATTGAACTCTGACAGCAAGGCTAAAAAAACAAGGCGCAACAATACAATAATGGTGCATAATAAGCGATCAACCGCTCAGCTTTCACTGGATTCCCACTTAGCAATATTTAAATAATTGGGTTATGAAACTCATTGGCGCGTACATGTTATTACATGTTACGTGTTTAATTGATCCCGATGTAATTAACATCGTAATTGGAACTATTGGGACGGACCGTTTAAATGTTAAGTTGTTTGACTTACTTTGTGCGAAGAATTTGCGGAAATACGCATGCCGTGCTGAGTTTTTGTTGTTTTGATTGTCAGTATTGACACCATTCTGAAGGATTAAATGAAACGGCGGGTTTGCCTCTTAATTGTTTACGAAAAATACATCAATAGGTACATACATAATTATATACGCTCATTTTGAGTATGGGTAGTGGGTACACTGGTTTTTAAAAAAATCATGGAGAATAGAATCGTCTTAGGCGCACTTTATCCTGGATCAGTGTAATCAGACAAATCCGTAGGCACAAGACTCGATTTTCTCATTACACTTTTAACCACTCGTATGAACGTGGAGCCACGCGCGACACAATGGCTTTTTAATGGTTTCTGTAATTACGACATTCAACCGGTTAAACATATTCCTAGATATTCGTTAGTCCTACATTTAAATGTTTCTGGTCGTGGTCCTTTGGTCCGAGTCCTTAAAAAAACCTTAAACCAGCTATGTAGGTAAATAGGGAAACATGTGTCGTTCTTAATTCAAGAACTCAAAACAACTTCTTTACGCACTCAGAAACGCGTGACAGTCACAATACTCTGGAAACAATGTCATTTTATTTCCCTTTCGAATTACCAAAGAGGCCCATTTGAAATAGTTTTATTATCTTACCATGCGCGCGTTACATTACTGCTAATGCCCACTTCCGTCGGCCCAGTTCTTAGCAAAAGTGGAACCGACTCGGGATGGCATCATAGCCAACCTTGGGCCATTGTTTTTGTACCACCAAACAGATGTATCACCCCTTATGGCTTCTTTTATAGAGCTCATAATTGAATGAAGAGTTGGTTACCAATGGCAAATGTAATTTTGTTATTACGCAATGCATTCTTCGTTACGCGTGATGATTAGTTTCCAAAGACTGTTTGCTTAGGATAATTATGATTAATAAAATACATATTTTGCACGCCCCATAGTTTAATTGGAGCATGTCTTTTTATTTTATTGCAGAAAATATTTTAACTAGAAAAAGTTTAACCTATGTCTTCATAGGACCTAAATGAACGTATTATAGTAGGTATGTAGAAAAGCAGAATATTCACACACACACACGCGCGCACACACACACACACACACACGCACACACACACACACACACACACATACGCACACGCACACAGACACATCTCGTATAAAATATATACCTACTTAAATTAGTTTTAGTATTAGTAGTAATTAAATTGCTCGGGTAGATCGACACAGTCTACTATTATAATAAGCACCACATCTTAAGCTGAATCACTGTCTCTCAAGATACAGGTTTGCCTAGTTTGAGAGGCAGGGTTTTCCATATTGGGTACAGATTTTAGTTCTTACATTTCTATTGCATTGTGTTACTACCAAAGTTCATTCATTTAAAACTGTCTTTATATAAAGCATGTTAAATCTGTATTTTCTATGAAATAAAGTTATTATTATTATTATTATTATTCACTTTCTTCGAAAACCAGTCGTGCATTTTACCATATCTTTAAGGCTAAACGCGCACTGCGATGCAGTGTTTTTAATCGTATGTTCATGGGAAATGAAATCGCGAAAAGTAATATAATTTTTCAAGCTATTATTTACCGCAACGATATTTCGTGGTGCGCGCTTAGTCTTGAATGGATGGAGGATGTCCAATTCGCATTCGTACAATACCACTTTTCAAACGCATGATCGAAGCTCTATCCGAACTGAATAACGAGACAACCCGAAAAAACTGAATGAAAAAGTCGTTCATAATTTATCCAATATCTACCCATATTAATATCTTATATTAATAAAAAATATTGTTACTAAAAACCAAACCACAAGCTCTTAACATAGCCATAGTTTTACATAACCAAACAATAGACAGGCCAACCATTCATGTACATCGTTTATACACAGCACAGCCCTAGCTGTGCGCTCGGGACAATGTCTTTGAGCGGGTCGACGCCGCTCCAATCAGGGCGCTCGCCGGCCAGGGGTGGCAGCGTAAACTTTGTGAGGAAATTCAATTAAACTTGAGCGCCCGTCTCTTATCTGATTACTCCGCGGAGAGGCCTGCTACGTAACGAGATGACGCAGGGCTGTGCCTTGCGACAGTTCAGAAAATTGTTGAAGCTTGACTGAATTATGGAAGAAGAAGACGGTGCATTGGTCCCAAATTGAAAGGGTTTGCTTTGACGGGGCTGGATTTAGCGGTCGACCGACGGTCAGCGCTGACATCGATCGAACGTAGCAATATCAATGAAAACCTATGAACAACTACAGTTCAGCGCTGATGAATCGCTACGCGCGTACAGCTACGTCGCGCTGATGAGGACCATCCGTCGAGCTCGTCGGTCGGGCGTACGTCGGTCGACTGACGCGCTATGACGGTATATGCGGGCATTTAGGGCGACGCTGACCGAGCGACCGACCGTACGCGGGTACGCAATATCTCTTGTAACCTCTCTTGTGAGTACTCAGTTTCCCGTCAGGTAAACACTAAACGCTCAGTCACGACCGATAATTAGCGCGCACGGTCAGCGCGTCAGTCTAACACTACATCCAGCCTCAAAGGCTCGCAAAGCCCGGTTGCGAGGCTTTGAGGCTTTGCTATTATTTGCAACGCATCATCAGTATTAGAACTCACGAGGCTCGGCCACGCGGCCTGGCCTCACGGAGTGGGGATGCGGCTTAAGAAAAAGAGATAATACACCAGGAAAGATGCAAGGCAACAATGGGTCAGGGTGTGTTTTAAAATCGAAGGCATCAAAGCATCCTGTTTGCCGGATACTGTAAACAGGATGCTTGTGTAAATATATAGTACATTTAAACACGTACACTACTAAACGGGATCCTGCAAAAAACCGTACCTGCAAAAAACGGGATCTTGCCGTGGGAAAGAGCCCTAACAGTAGGAATGGCTTTCATTTTGACAGTTCAACAACATTTATTGCGCTGTTTAGGCTGTTGAGCAGACATTTTTTTCGAACATATGAAGCAATGGATTAGGAATATCCTTCAAATAGTGTGTTACGCAATTAGGGTACAGGTTAGTATGTTTGCCCCCTTCTAATTTTCTTTCAGACAGTAATTTACTGGAGTAGGGAAGAAGGCAACGTAAAAAAGTGGCTACAATAAAGTTATGAGATTAGTTGGATGTAATTTCCTTAATTAAACATTGTTAGTAATTCTGATCTATCTGTGAAAGTTTTAGGAACTAATTATTGTGCTCAAAGGCATAGGCCTTTCACTGCGTTTGTAATATTATTTATTAGATTGTTATAAAAAGATTATTATGTTTATAATCAATCCAACCTCAGCCTGAACTGTTTTCATGCTGAAAACTAAAATAATGAATATCTACAAAAAAGTCCTCCGAGCCATAAAAGGATATCTAGGGATACAAAACTTTCTGTAGATATATTGGAATTACAAATTATAGGCCTTTCTTCCGGTTAATTGCGTAATACAATTAGGGCCCCTTCCCACGGCAACATCCCGTTTTTTGCAGGTACGGTTTTGTGCAGGATCCCGTTTGGTAGTGTACGTGTTTAAATATATACCTATATTCACACAAGCATCCTGTTTGCCGGATACTGTAAACAGGATGCTTGTGTGAATACATATATTTAAACACGTACACTACTAAACGGGGTCCAAAAAGCGTACCTGCAAAAAACGGGATCTTGCCGTAGGAAAGAGCCCTAACAGTAGCAATGGCTTTGATTTTGACACTTCAACTACATTCATTGCGTTATTAACGTTGATGAGCAGACATTTTTCGAACATATGAAGGAATGGATTAACAATAGGTATCCTTCAAAATGATTCAGATAGATAGTGTATATTTGAGAGCAGCACCCTAATTGCGTAACACACTATTACTCTCAATGTGAATCATTTTGAAGCATATTGCTAATCCATTGCTCCGTATGTTCGAAAAATATGTCTGCTCAACAATGTAAATAACGCAATGAATGCTGTTGAACTGTCAAAATGAAACCCATTGCTACTGATAGTGTGTTACGCAATCACCCTACTGGTTTAATAAAAGACACTTGCTGAAGTAGCTGATGAAGAATCAGATCGCTTTTTAACCGACTTCAAAAAGGAGGAGGTTATCAATTCGGATGCTTATATATATATATATTTTTAATGTATGTTTAGGGCATAACTCCGTCATATATGGACGGATTTGCAAAATTATTTTTTGTTTGATAGAGGTTTATTCCGAAATGGTCCCGTTTAAATTTCGTAAAGATCTGGTGATGAGTTTTGGAGACAGACAACGGAACTCTTCAATAAATACCAGTAAAACAACCGTGATTCGCATATGTATGCACTGTTTACGCAATTGCACAACATAACATCACGTCTGTACCCTATAAACGCAGATACAGCTTCCTGTCACTGATATTTACATAGAAAGTAGTGTTCTATGAATTTGTTTGGGGTAGGTATAACTAAAAAGTGAAATATAAAAAAAAATTGTAAAAAAAAACAACCGATTTCCAAAAAACACTACAAAGTGAAAAATAACTTTAATTTTGGAAGTCGGTGTCGTTGGTTCCGCATTTTCGTTTTTTGTCACCGACTACAAGTCAGTTGTATTTTTTTTTTATAAAAAAAGTTTTTATTACTATTAGGTACAAACCTTATCGAGTTTGACCTAATTTTCACAGTATATTCAAAATCAACGTAAGCAAAATTGCGTCTCATAATTACATACCTTGAGCTTCTACCATAATTACAGGCATATTTTCCTACGCCTATTTAATTATGAAGAATGACGATGTAAACATCAGAGTACTTTATGTAGCCATGTAAATTCCCACAGATAGCACTACAGTCATTAAGTTACGTGAACAGAACACCGCAATGCAAACGTGATGTTTTTATTTTAAGTAGGTACCACATAAAATAGCCATGTTTCTAGTAATGTAGGAATTTGGATTTGAATGTATGTTTGTTGGTTTTTAGATAGGAATTCGATAGGGAGGGACCTCATTCATCATCATCATTTCAGCCGAAAGACGTGGACGAAGAGTGGCGGTGCTATATCCACTGTTAGGCATAGCACCGCCACTTCTACCGGTTTTGCGCTTCCCGCATCCAGCAGATTCCTGCGGCCTTCACAAGGTAATCGGTACCTACCTAATACATTGTAAATGACATCTGCATTGCACCTTATAGCAACACCTTTGGTGACATCACTACATTCATGAATCACATCGTTGGATTCTGGATCACATAAGCAAAAGTTACAATTTCTCGTGTGGAACAATTTCTCGTCTCAGGCATCAAACACTAGACCGACGGTGATGGACACAGAAAAATCATTTAACTAGCTGACGTATTCCTTCACACTGCCGTAAAACCTCACAGAAGCAAATAAGCTTTTTTTACGCAGACAGAGCCGCGACCAACAAATAGTCCTTAGCTTTAAATACACAGTAATACAGTCTTACGTATCTAGTGTTACGTGAATATCATCTTCGATATTATGGACGGAGAATCTTAAGTTACTTAAATGCATAATGTGGAAGTTTTATAGCAGATCGGTAAGGATAAGTCGAAGAAAGTACGCGATCTTGTTTATACGCTCGTTTCTCTGAGGACGTGAGATGAAGCTTCAATTAGTACTAAAGTTCCGTGAAATAATTGGAAGGAAAGCCTGTTTGAAAAGGGCAGTTCTAAGGGATAAATCCCTTTAATCCCTTAGTAGTGTCCTTCTCTATGGTAAGAATTCGTTTTACTTCTATAAAACGAATTATTCTGTAAAAAATAATGAGTGTACTGTTTGTTAAATTTCTATTTAACAAACAGTACACTCATTATTTTTTTATTATAATAAAATGTGTGAAAATATGAGATATACTAACAAACAAATCATGCAGTAGATAAAATCATACAAATTGACTTGAAAGGCATTCAATACGATTACTGGATTGTAGCGATATCTCAGTCTTTCCCCATTCCTCATCAATCGAGCCACTAATATGCAGAATAAATAAAGATTCTTTTAGAATTTCTTCCAACTCTCATCTGTGCCATCCCTACCCTGTGAGTCAATAACGTCTAAATCCCCATCCCTCTGAAGCGTACCGTCAAGCGCGACTCTAGTAACCGCTAAGCTCGACCTGTGACTTTATCGCACCCCACTTAAAACCTCCCCTTATACATCTTCCTTCCATACATATACTACAATTTCAACCCCAGCCATTTGAAACCAACCTTAGCAGTAACAAAATAAGGATCATTGTCAAATTGGGGGGGTGTAAGAGCAAGTTTGTAGGACATAATCAAGGGTACGCTGTTACGTAACGATAAGTTTGTGAACGTTTAAGGTACGTTTGGAGGCGTCACGTTTGAGGGTATTGTTAGGAGGAATAGTGGATCGGTATTCATTAAGGAGTAGGTATAGTATACGTATAGGTATGATATAGAATATTTGGCATGAACTAGGGACAAGGGAAGGAGTTACTTAGGGGCTAAGTTTTATGGCATGATGGATGACCATCATTTAGACTAGAATGACTCTCAGTTGGCTTACTTTTATTGTATAATCATCAGGTAGCCTAGAAGATGGGCTGGATAGGTGGTGATTGTCATCAGGCTAAATGAATTATGATTTTTTCAGGATTCATTAGTTTAAAGTCCTTCTGAAAAAATAGGGAAAACTTTACGGTAATTTATTCCCTTATGCGTGTTACGTGCCACATTTAAAAGTACAGACGTGCGATTCTGTAACCATCTCACCGTGAAAACTTAGGTGAAGTGAGCGTAGAATGAGCTGTCATTAGAGATTAACACTATTGACACTGCTCACTTCAAGCTCACTTCACTTATGATTTCACGGTGAGATTTTTACAGAATCGACCGGCAGAACAATAATTTCATGATACAAAGCATAATGAATAAGACG
This sequence comes from Eremobia ochroleuca, assembly GCA_949629135.1. Classification (NCBI taxonomy): domain Eukaryota; kingdom Metazoa; phylum Arthropoda; class Insecta; order Lepidoptera; family Noctuidae; genus Eremobia; species Eremobia ochroleuca. Next base: position 9,032,774 of record OX451408.1, read on the forward strand.
TGGGCAGTGCGACCGGCCGATAACTGGGCCTGTCACCCTTTCACAGTGCCCTCCCATGGGACAACTGTGTAGAATGAGATATAGTTTGAGTGAGTTCCAAGCTTTTATAGGGTATTTAATTTATTTGACTGAAACTAGGTAGGTAGGTATCGTCATCATCATCATCATTTTAGCCGAAAGACGTCCACAACTGGACATAAGCCTCCCCCAAGCATCGCCACTTCCACCAGCAACCTAATTGCACCTAAATGAGTAACACACTTTCAATCACAACCTGAATAATTTTTAAGGATATTACTAATCCATTGCTTCATATGTGCGAAAAATGTGTCTGCTTAACAACGTAAACAACGCAATGAATACTGTTGAACTGTCAAAATGAAAGCCAATGCTACTGTTAGTGTGCTACGCAATTACCCCGCAGTTCTGTGTGTTCTGGAAGTTGGTAAACCTATAGCTAATCGCGCAGAAAGACGTTTTCCACGATGAAAATTCAGCGTGTAGGAAAGCGCCTAATGCAATGAAGACTAGTTCAAGAAGTCTAGGTACCTTATATGTGTATAAATACTTTGAATAATACTCGTATGGATGTTAATAGACAAACATATTTTTGAGGTAGTTCTGACGATAATGCGAGTTCGAAGTGGTATCGAATGCAAGGAATATTAGAGCTTTGCTGAATCATCATCTGCCTAGCCTTTTCCCAACAATGTTGGGGTCGGCTTCCAGTCTAACCGGATGCAGCTGAATACCAGTATTTTACATGGAGTGACTGCCTATCTGACCTCCACAACCCAGTTACTGGGTAATACGATACCCCTAGGTAAAACTGGTTGTCAGACTTTCGGGCTTCTGACTGCCCGTAACGACTGTCAAAGATCTACAAATGACAGCCGGGACCAACGGCTTAGCGTGCTGTCCGAGGCACGGAGGGGTCTCGGTATGTAAAGATGGTCACCCATCCACAGACCAAAAGCGGCAAGCATAGGTTAACCTGTTCGATCGACCTGTGTGGCTGTTATTATTTAGCCACGGGTCCCTCGAGCTTTACTGAATCTGACTGATTAATTTATGGCACTAAGGTGAACCTACCTAAAGCGTAGTGTAGGACGCTCTCCAGCTGGCTAGATGGAAACTGGGACAGACTGGATGCGGAAGACGAAGGGCAGAGTGTTGTGGCGTAGCCTAGGAGAGGCCAGTGTCCAGCAGTGGACTGCGATAGGCTGAGTTGATTGAGGTGAACGCACGATGAAAATTTATAAAATTAAAAGTCTGAATTGTACGGTAAATCATTTAGGTATATTTATTTCTTTTACTATTTATTTCATACTTCAAACACATAAATGTACAGAGGTGGACTTGATGCCATAGGCATTTTCTACCAGTCAACCTTTGGGTGATGCAGAGACAAACAGTAGTAGGTGCAATCATGAAAATTGAGGAATACATATTTTAAATATAAATAATTGGGTATATATATTATATATGTATAATATACCCAATTACATATAAATATAAGCACAAATAAATATACATAAATGCATGAATATACTAGAAAGAAAAAAGACAAACAATGATAAAATATAATTAGCGTTGTGATGATACTGCCAGCTTCTTGCGAATGTGCTCGCGAACCTTAACTTTAAAGGATAATCAGTTGGTTGCCATCCTGATTTCCTGGGGGAGCGCATTCCACAGAGATATAGACAATGAAGAAGGAAGAGTGAATGAAGTCTGTGCGGTGAATAGGACATTGGAAAAGACGATTGTATGATGATTTTAAAAGAACTACTAAAATTAACCTTCATTACACCCATCGTAAACACACAACAAATAAATAATGATCTTCATTATTATCTCATTTACACAGCAACCACAACTATCAACAACTGAACTGGTAACATTTCAATGAATTTATTATAATACATCGCTGAAAACCGATATTAAATTCACTTGTCAATTCCCCCAAAAGAGGTTTTCATTCGAAAAACCGCATCGCTAAGCTATGACTAGCTATAAACAACATAACTCCCATTTCACCTTCAAACGGTTTTTACGTCAGTTAGTTCATTTTGCGGGCCATAAAGTTGGTTTTTGTATGAATGTGAATGGATATAGTCTGTTTGTGATGTTAGTAGGGGAGTGCGAGAAAAATGGGAAAATGGTGACAGGGCTGAGAGCCGTGATAGCGCTATGGAAGCGTGGTGGGTGTTCAACAGGGCTCCCACAGCATTATATTTTAATTTACTTGCCATTAATATTAATTTGAAAGTTTTTCCAATTCTTGTTCTTACTGTAGGTATGAGTACAGGTAGGTAATTGATCATCTCATTTACCAATTACCTACTTTGTCGAGTACCCTATCGAACTGTTGTTTCTCAATGACGATCACTGCTTAGCCTGACAGATGTAGATTCTCTAGTGCCATCGTTGCCAATATTCACATTTCTAGAAAAAGTATGTAAGCATCAATGATATACCTTGTAAGCATTGGGAATGTTTCAGGCTGAAATATTGAAGTCTCTCGGTGATGTTCTCCAAATGAAGCTCAACGCACCGGCTTTTTTAAATTTTATTTTTCTGTTTCCTTCGGAGTGGAAGTGTGTTTCGTAGATTTGACTGAAGTCTGTAGTTTCATCATTGTTCTGCATTTAGTAATTTACCTACCACGAATAAATAGGTTCTTTTGTAGGCACTAGATATCTCATTGAAAATGAATTGAACAGCCCAGACCAAATCAATTTCGGGAATCTGATATGTAACTTACTTTTAGTCATAAAATTAATTAAAACATTGCAATCAAAGCAATAAACATGCGACAGCCCTACGATACTGTATCTAGCAGCGGTTGAATGAAAAAATAAAAAAATCACCTACCATATTGGCCCCGCAAGTTCAATTAAAAGCGAGCCTTGCGGCCCCTATTGTGACAGCTCCCATTCATTCGGATTTATTTCGCATATTCGTTTCACACGTCAATAATTTCTTCATTATTTCCCATAATAATGTGGACCTGGGTGCCATTTTGATTATTTTATCGCGATATGCTTGTGCATTTGAATTTGGAAGGCGCGTTTGTTCTTTTGTTTAAAGGTTGGCTGTACAGAATGTTGTTTTTTTAATGCATGGACCGTAGCCTTGCTACAGTAATTAACGGTTTGAGAACCTTTTCGTTGATTACGATTTGAATTTGTGGCAAGTAGCTCGTAGGCCTATGTAAATTAATTCAGCTGTAGATAGGGCCCGACCTAGGTACCTCCTAGGTCGGGCCCAGTTTTAGAATCGATCACCCTTTCTCTTCCTATGAGAATGGTGACTTTCAAATATTACCAACTAGCGACCCGCCCCGGCTTCGCACGGGTGCAATGCTGATCACTACATAGTATAAAACAAAGTCGCTTCCCGCTGTCTGTCTGTCTCTATGTATGCTTAGATCTTGGAAACTACGCTACGGATTTTGATGCGGTTTTTTTTTTATAGATACGAGTGATTGAAGAGGAAGGTTTATATGTATAATACATGCATAATATAGTAGAGAAACACTGATAATTTTAGAGCCATTATTTCTCGTAAAAAGTACCTATAGGATAAAAAATCTTTATTGTGGGTTATCCCTAAGAGATAGACATATACCATTGTGGATTTTTTTGTAGACCTTTTTAAGGTGTACACTACTGTAGTATATTATTTTGATCTAACTCGCAGGATTCAGCCAGCGTTTGCAATGTAAACGCAAAAAATGTGTTTATTTACGACATCACATTAGAAACCTCTAAAATCATCAGTGTTTCTCTACTATATTATGCATGTATTATACATATAAACCTTCCTCTTGAATCACTCTATCTATCAAAAAAAACCGCATCAAAATCCGTTGCGGAGTTTGAAAGATCTAAGCATATATAGGGACAGACAGACAGGGAAGCGACTTTGTTTTATACCTACTACTAGCGACCCGCCCCGGCTTCGCACGGGTGCAATGGAGAAACTGATAATTTTAGAGCCACTTTTTCTCGTAAAAAGTATAGGATAAAAAATGGTTATTGTGGGTTATCCCTAAGAGATAGACATATACCATCGCGGACTTTTTTGTAGACCTTCTTAAGGTGTACAATACAGTAGTACATTATTTTGATCTGTCTTGACGGGTTCAGCCAGCGTTTACAATGTAAGCGCAAAAAAATGTGTTTATTTACGACATCACATTAGAAATCTCTAAAATTATCAGTGTTTCTCTACTATATTATGCATGTATTATAGATAAAAACCTTCCTCTTGAATCACTCTATCTATTAAAAAAAACCGCATCAAAATCCGTTGCGTACTTTTATAGATCTAAGCATATATAGGGACAGACAGACGGGGAAGCGACTTTGTTTTATACTATGTAGTGATATGTAGTGATGCATATATATAATTTAGGTAGGTATCTATGTGGTGGTGTAAGTAATAGGTATAGGTTTAGGCTAAAATTGTAAATAACCATATTCAGTCTTTGGAATGCTACTGAAAATTTCATATTGGAAAACACCAATAAATAACACATTGCCTGACGCAAGAATTAAAGTCAGGAACCATCCCCAGGAGTAGATATCGCTTGCAATCTATAAAATAAAACGACTTGGTAGTCTGCTGTCCCAACCTCCACCTCTGACACAGTTGACTCGACTCGATTACCAGTTAATCTAATCCAGCATCAGATGGGATGACAGTTCACTTCATTCTCACATCACCAAAGTTTTCACGAAGTAAGTAGTTTTGAGGCTTTTCGCAGAATAGCACTACTGCAACACTAACTTCAGTTCTCTAATACTTCGCGGATAAAACAAATTCACTGGCGTCCCAAAAAATATAAGTAGATAAGAACAGCGCAAGCATTCGGGAATTTTTGGTAAACAAAAGCTTCTAGGTACCTACTCGGTAAACGAATATTTAAGTGATAGACTTATAAAGTCATGTCTAAAGTACTCGTTTAAATTTTATTTGATTTAGATTTTAATTACTAGCTGCGCCCCGCGATTTCACCTGCATAAGTCTCGATCCCATAGGAATATCGGGATAAAAGTATTCTATGTATTAATCTAGGTTATAAACTACCTGTGGGCCGAATTTCATCAGTATTGGGTACAGCCGTTTGAGCGTGAAGAAGTAACAAGCACACACACACACACACACTCACAAACTTTCGCCTTTATAATATTAGTGTGATTATTACATCTCTCAATAGATATCTGTTCATAATTTATACTAAAGCTATTAGTTTATCTCATAAAATACCTACATCATTATTATAATATATTAGTTCGTTAAGTAATCTTATATAATTAACAAGTGCTTCCTCTCCTAACTCCCTTATTTTGCTGTGCCCGACAGGGCCCATATGATCTAATTATAATTTTACCAACTAAGAAAACCTACATGTGGAATGCAATCAATGTACCATTGAGTAGATATTGAAAACGTGCAGACTATATATGTATTATATAGACTGTACAGTCGAGTATCCTACTTACCTATTCGCCACATAATAAGTAAGTAGGATGTGAACGCAAAATTTCAGTGTTCACAATTTAGCAGCTAAACAAATATTATGCGTTTGGAAAAATAACTTTAAGACCTACCCATAAGTTTCTGTGACGTTTTAATAGTACATACAAGTCATTCTAAAATCAACTTAATGTATACTAAGTACCTGTACTTTAAAGTTAATATTTGTTTATATGGAAAGAACATAAATTTCAATTGCAAACAATGATTTGAATAGACTTTATAAGTACATATAAATAACATAACTCAAAAGTGAGATAAGAATAAAATGTGTGAAAGGGTTGTATGGAAGTCGAAACGAGATCACTACTTTTACATAGCCAAGTAGCCGAGTGATTGAGAGTTACTCAATACACACTCGATAAGTAATGTTGTAATCAAAATAGTTGAAGATATAATAACATCTGTGGCGTAATCTATGTACCTATCTACTTAGACCGTAGAGTATCCGAGCGTTAATAAGGCACATCAAGCATCCCTCCCTCAGAGGAGGCCTGTGTCCCAGGAGCGGGAACGATGTTCCCATAAAAACGGTTGACGACGTTCACGACGTTGAAGACTGCCACAGGTAAGCACAGCTAGGCACGGGCGATTTTTAAACGCGACGATTTTTTATCGCGCCCTGAATTTTCATCTCTCGATGTCAAGCCGAGCATTGAGAATCCAACTGAGTGAATCCTAAATTCCCAGCGCGCTAAAAAATAAACTGTTCAATTTTCACATCTCGGCGCTAAGCAGCGCATTAATAATCCAGTGCGAGATAAAAAAATCGTCCTTGTATACGAGGGCTAAGAGACGGAGACGACGCTTTACAAAGCCGAAACTTTTTCACATTGTGTGAACCATATTAACAGCCACGTCTTCCTACTTGTATTATAGCGAACGGATGTCGTCATACCAGTCTATAACGGGCCACTACTGGACATAGACCTCTCCAAAAGTACCTACATCATCATTGGCCGCACTCTCATCCAGCTACCAGCCACCCTGCGAAAATTGTCGCTCCACTTTGCTTGAAGTAAAATCTATGTATACCTATAACTTATTATACTAAGCCTGTAAAGCTTGATAATTTACGGTTTCTAATCACGAATAAAATCTACCCCATTTTTTATTGTGCATCTCGCAGTTCAACCTAGGATTGTAGGAGGTGGTCGCCTGCTTAGCCGGGCTATCCTATAGATGCCTTAATAAATTAAGGTCTCCAGCCAGGATATAAAACTTATAAACTAAGGACTACACGCTAAAAGCACCCCCTGTGGGATGTAGGCTAGGTCGTCGCTGGGGTTGGGTAGCAAGGGATGGGCTGGATCGAATCGTGATTAATTAGGGAAGAATTATTAGGTATTGACTCAGCGGTGTGGGCTGGCTCGAGCAAGGGCTGGGGCGGAAAAATCTACCCCAACGGTTTTTCGACTTATATAGGTGGGCAACTCATGGCTGCTTCAGCTGGCATAATTATGCTATTACATGGAATCTAATTTAAACCGCGAAAAGTCGGTGTTCTGTTCATTCAGTCATGTACTATAAATACCGAAAAAATTTGCTCGGCGTTTAACGTGTTAATGTTCATGTTCATAAACAGCGTTAGTATTTTTTGTTCAATATTGTTTTAGCCGCAAAATTAATATTCAAATTCATCAAGGAATTTTGCAACCACACGGAACAGAGTTCAATTAAATGTCTATTGTTGTCTATGTTGCTGTCACCTGTCACTGTCAAAATTCAGAAAATCGTTATTCTGCTGTTTAGTATAGGTACCTACCAACCAATTCATTGATTTAATTTTGGAAATTGAAATGTAAGTATAAACAAAAGCCATCTAATTGATAGTGATACTCTAAACTTGAAGATCTACAAACCAGTAAAAAAGTGTAAAATTAACATCCTAATAACAAATTGTGTAGTTATTGTGTTTAGATTCTAAACATTACCGGTCACCGGTTTAATTTGTAATTTTATTCACGTTTTTCATTTAGAAACTTAACGGCCACACCATGAGTTCGAGAAAACCACTAACTAAAATTGATAAAATTGCATATGATTTGAGAAACGAAGGACGCTACCCGGTGAGAATCCATTGTTGTAACCTTATTTTATTGTACTTCTCTTTTACTGCCTCGTCGGTCTAGTGGTCACAATGCACGACTGGATTGAGCATTAGGTCCCCGATTCCCAGATCCAGCAAAGTAATGTTTTTTTTTCTTTAGAATGTGCCTAGGTGCCAGTCTTGAGTCAGAGAGTTGTCTGATCTTGACTTGTGTCTGGCTGAGGCGGCAATACGCTCACCAACTATAAAATGAGAATTACAACTCACTGGGTGGACACACAACTCACACAATAGCATAGGAATTACAACTAACTGCTGAAATGTGAGTGTACGTAAAAACACTGACAGCTTGGACCCTGCTCCCCAAACCGGTGTACAGATGAACTCCTATTTTTTTTTAGTTTAAATTATTGTTATAATTTTGTTAATATTTCAATCAAATCAAATCAAAAAAAAGTAAATAGTGTCTACGATATTTCTCTTTACAGTGGCAAAAAAAAATCTTAATATTTTCTGTTCTGATACTACTACTGTCAGTGGCAACATACTATTTGTTGGGAATGTGGACGGCCCCTCCTGATGTACCAGATGTAGACCTGAAGCAACACTGGGGAGCATATCCCATTGCTATGCAACAAGACACATCCATAAGACCGTTTACGATTGAATTCTCCGATGTTGTAAGTATATTTAGATTTTAAGTTAATTAGTTAACTTACACACAAGAAAAGAAGCCTATGCTCAGCAGTGGGTGAAGTCGGGCTGTGGATGATGATGATGAGTTAACTTACAATTACTGAGCATGAGATTCTAGGTTTGATTCCCAGGTCAGGCAACATGTTATTGGATTATCTATAATTTTAAAGTAGTAGTCTGGAGTCTGGATTTTGTGCCTGTTTGATGACAATAGGCTCGCCCATAATACATGAATTATTTTCTAAATTGTTAGATAAATTAGTAGTAATTTTCTGTCATTGTGATGAAACATTTTGATGGGTCCTACGTATAAGGGCCAATACAGCATTTTGGGCATTTTCACCTTTTTGTACTAAATGTTCCTTTTACTGTATTTGATAACGTGCACATAAAAAAAAACACATAGGTGAAAATACTATTAGGGCACATTAAAATGAAAATTTTCTAATAAAAATTTTTTGTAGAGAATTTTATATATTATAATCACCCTGAAAGTTTAAAGCAATGAAACATGTATGCAACAAGATGCAAGAAAATTAAAAAAATATGGTTGTCACATGATCAACTTTGAATGTTCATCTCGGAAACTTGCATCTGCACACAAACATCATTAATTACTTCCGTCGGAATATTATAATATTCAGAAGTCTTAAAAAAGAAAGAAAGAAAAATGCGTTTACTGGCATTATAGCAAATAAGAAAAACGCCTTAGAACTATAACTAAATTCATAATGTATTTTTCTGACTGCCAACTAGGCTACAGACCGTGCCGTAAGGCATACTGTACCACCAGTACAGATAAGCCTGAGCCTGAGGGCTACCCAATGTTTGCAAATTCCCTATTAATTATTTCATGTTCCATTATTTTAATTTACTTCTTTCAGGTAGTCAATGATCTCAGAGAACGCCTGCTCCACCGACGTTCATTCACACCTCCTCTAGAGAATGCAGGCTTCACATATGGCTTCAACACACACTTCCTCACCCAAGTGTTGGATTTCTGGCAGAATAACTACAACTTCAAAGACCGAGAACAGTTTTTGAACAAATATGAGCAGTATGTGACTAATATACAAGGATTGGATATACATTATATGCATGTAAAGCCTAAGGTTGAGCCAAATGTTACTGTAAGTTTTACTTTTAATCCTAGAAAAATGAAAATTATTTTTAGAGGCAAACATCACCGATTAAGTATAGATGGTGTGCGTCAGTCCACTTATTTGAGGGTTAGGGGGATTCTACCTTTCAAAACTTTATTTGCACGAGAACATTAACTAATTTACTATGAGATGGTATTGGTAATATTATAAATTGCCACTTCAATTTGCATACCTTGAAGACTTTCTTTATTTGTACCCTTTATAACAGGTGCATTAGGCGAAATGCAGCGCACAGCATCCTCCTATGCCAAACAAATATTAACCTTGCGCTAGTTGAAATAAAGTTAAAAATAAATAAATTTCCAATACGCTGCGAATGTATCAAAGTGGACAGAAGTGCGCGACTCGGGTTATTAATTTAATATTATTACTTTAAGAAGAGCAGTATTGATATTGTGCGCCTCGTCAGATTAAAGGCTAGCGCAGACAGAGGCAGGCCGCGCTGCAACGCAACGCATTGCATAACCCTCCTTCATCACTTTCGTACATCACTATCACTATCACTATCACTACATAGTATAAAACAAAGTCGCTTCCCGCTGTCTGTCCCTATGTATGCTTAAATCTTTAAAACTACGCAACGGATTTTGATGCGGTTTTTTTTAATAGATTGAGTAATTCAAGAGGAAGGTTTATATGTATAATACATGCATAATATAGTAGAGAAACACTGATCATTTTAGGGGTTTCTAATGTGATGTCGTAAATAAACACATTTTATTGCGCTTACATTGCAAACGTTAGCATAACCCTACGAGATAGATCAAAATAATGTACTACAGTATTGTACACCTTAAAAAGGTCTACAAAAAAGTCCGCGATGGCATATGTCTATCTCTTAGGGATAACCTACAATAACCATTTTTTATCCTATACTTTTTAAGAGAAATAATGGCTTTAAAATTATCAGTGTTTCTCTACTATATTATGCATGTATTATATGCATATAAACCTTCCTCTTGAATCACTCTATCTATTAAAAAAAAACCGCATCAAAATCCGTTGCTTATTTTTAAAGTTCTAAGCATACATAGAGACAGACAGACAGCGGGAAGCGACTTTGTTTTATACTATGTAGTGATAGTGATCAGCATTGCACCCGTGCGAAGCCGGGGCGGGTCGCTAGTTTTCTATAAATCAACGCACACACGCTTTTTTTTGTATGAAAATGCGTTGCGCTGCGGCTGTAATGAGCGCTTGGCTTTATAAGCTATCTACATTTATGATACAATTTTATTTCCTAGGTGGTACCACTACTGCTAATCCACGGCTGGCCGGGCTCTATCCGTGAGTTCTACGAGCTAATACCAAAACTGATTACCCCCCGGCCCAACCAGGACTTTGTCTTCGAAGTTATCGCTCCCAGCATACCAGGCTTTGGATTTTCTCAGGTAGTGATTTTATTTTAAACAAGTCGTTATCCCATCGGTTAAAATAACAAGATTCTATACAAACTTTACCTTATTTAAGTAACCCCTTTAGGGGATGAATTTCTAAAAACCTGTCTTGCTCATATTCGTTAGAAAAAAAACTTATGCAAAATTTTATGCTTCTAGACCCATTAGTTTAGTCTGTGCATTGTCTGTAAGTAAGAGAATGAATGAATTTAAGATTTTTATCAAGTGGAATTGAAGTGGATTATTATTGAGTGGTGGGCTTCAGTCGGAATAGTAGACTACCTACCAACTTTGCCAACATGGATGTCTTCTCTTCACAAGACTATGCATATATTCTTATGTAGCTTGCCAAAAATCAAAGGAATTGGCTTATGAAACTACATATGTTAAGCAGTATTTAAGTGCAATTAAAGATTGCGGCAGTCAAATTAACAACTACACAGGGTGGCATGGACATCGACGCGCAAACTGAAACCATGAATTCAGCACATGATTCTGAACCCGTTCTACTTCACCATTTCAGGCCCCAGTTCGCGCCGGCATGGGACCAATAGAAGTATCAGTGATACTCCGCAACCTTATGCAACGCATCGGTCATGACAAGTACTATGTGCAAGGAGGTGACTATGGCTCCGCGATCGGATCCGTCATGGCGACTGTATTCCCTGATAAAATACTAGGATATCACACCAATATGCCAATGGTTGCGGTCAATACTTGGGTCTCTATTTATACGATGTTGGGTAAGTTTTTATTACTTTGGCAATATTTGTATTTCAAACATCATATAGTTTAAAATTGCTGTTTGACTCCCATAACATTCCAAACTGACACTGACCTGACACTATCCATCCTAATTTTTTTTTTTTTTTTTAATTACTGAACGGGCCTGCTGTTGACTTCGATCACTCCTAATGGGAAGCGATGCCTTCCTTTCTTTGGTTTTCCTCCTCCCCTTCATTTTCAACATTTTATCTGACTTAAAATTACTGTTGTTTTAAAATATTTCCATAGTAGAAAGTAGCAAAGCAGTTTCCAGTGTAGCAAATGGAATGGAGATCAGAGAGTATTTATTTTCACTCAGTTTTTTTTTTTCGATAATCAGGCTTGTGTTATTTTTCTTATTTTATTCGTGAAAACAGGTGCAACCAAATAATGAAAATATCGAGTATCTCGTAGAATACATTTCCAATTATTTCTAGGAGCAATCTGGCCGAATTTCATAGTGGAGCCTGATCTGAAAGAGCGCATGTACCCGCTATCAAAGCATATAGGAAAGATTGTGGAAGAGTCCGGATATTTCCATATTCAGGCCACCAAACCGGATACAGTTGGTAAGAGCTACTTTTAGAACAATGTGTTTTTTTATTATGTTAAGACCCCATCGCCATTTCGATTTTTCTGCAAAGTTGCGACATACAATGAACCTGGCGTAATACTCGTATGGGTATAGGCATTGGACACTTGATTTTTTTTTCTTTTTTTTTTTGTTAACCTATATTGTCCCACTGCTGGGCAAAGGTCACTCCCAACAGATAGTGCCATCCACGAAGACGCGCCCCACTCTCTTCCTAATTTTTGGTGCTTATCGCTAGTTAATTCCGCACGTGTTTTAGTTTTGGCGATACGCACCAATTACCCACTAATAAGTAATTACTGTGTATCAGGGCCGTCGGGGTGCAAAAATCAGCCGGTGCCAAAAAAAAAAAAAATTAATTATCGTGTTCCATTTTTAACTCGTTTTTATTAGCTTCTCTTGTAAATAACATACAATGTAAAAAATCTTAGAAGTCAATTTCAACCTACTTCTAATTGTCATATAGAAATGAAACTTTGTATGTATACGTAGTTCAGGTGACAAAGCTATAATTTAGTATCTTGGAGCTGATCTGATGATGATGCCAGGCGGTGGATAATGGAACTCTTCCATGGCTACTAGTATACCCCTCGAGTTTGGGCTCATATGATTTGTTCTGACGAGTTCAATAGATTGGGCTTGGTAATGAGGGTCTGGTGATGAAGCCATGTGATGGATAGTGGAACTGTTTAGTGGCTACTCATAAACCTTACAATTTTGGGATCATATAACTCGTTTTGATGCAACATACTGCACTTGGTATCGTGGGCCTGAGCGTGCAGCCCATTGATGAAACGCCTACAAGCGGTAAGCATACTGACGCCTTGCTGTCCGAGCGGTGAACCCTCGCCACCTGCGCAGTCCTCGCGCCGCTTGCACGGCTGTCTCCCCCCCATATTATTCTCTTCTTCCTCAAGTGCAATAGCCATATACTGAATGGGAATAGCCAGTTCAGATAAAGTAAACTGAGACACAATGTAAAAACGCGTGCTTCTCAAGCGAGATCACTCACTAATGTTTGCAAACCGGTCTGTAAGCTGAAACTAACCGTTAGCGCGTGGACGGTGAGCTACCAACTAATAAGCGGCGCGTGAACGGCGTGAATAACAAGCTGTCACCTTACCAGCGGCGTGCCAGCAGCGAGCGGTCATCTTACTGACGGCGCCTCGCCAACTGCGCGTGGTCTATGCGCTGCTCGCACAGCTATTTCCCCGTCGCCTGATATTTCTCACACTCACTGAAGTTCGCAAACCCGCCTGTAAGCTGAAACTAGCCGTTAGTGCGTGGACCGTGAGCTAACAACTAGTAAGTGGCGCGTGAACAACAAGATGTCACCTCACCGGTGGCGTGCCAACAGCGAGCGGTCGTCTTACGTTGGCGGCAAGCGGGTGGAATTTTTGGAGACGGTGACATGCGGTTACAGCGCTGTAGTGGTGCGGTCATAATGGAGTGATGACTTGATCGGCTTGCGCCCCCTAAGACCGTGCGCCCGGGTGCTACGCACCCGTTGCACCCCCGGGTAAAGACGGCCCTGCTGTGTATTGACAAAACTAAAATAGTAGCGAAATGTTGCACATTTGTACTGTAAGCATAAAAAGACGAGTGGGGCGCGTCTTCGTGGATGGCACTATCTGTACTTTTCCAATTTTCCTTATGTTGAACCTTCTCGGGCAAATCGGTGACGAATGAGTCCAAATCATCACGCCAGCATTTCTTAGGCCTGCCTCGGTGACGACGGCCGTCTTCAGGCACCCACAGTGACGATTATTGGACACTTTAATTCAAACAAACAAATAAAAAATCCAGGGATATAGCACAAAAGTCTCGATGTTTTGACATGTCACCACATCAGTACATTGTTATTATTGCACCCATGTACGTGCATGGCGCTAGTTATGAATACCTTATCAAATTGATTCCCAAAGTGGTCCAGGTGGACCCCCAGGGCTCCTCAGCCGCAACACAAATTTCCACAGTTAGATGTAATCTTCACATTTTTTGTCGAGTTTTGGAAATATGGTAGAAATACAGCTGCGGGGGGTCCACCGGAACCAGCAAAATTTTTAAAGTGGTCCACGAGAAAAAAAAAGTTGGGAACAGGTGGTAAATTAACTAATTAATTTGGACTCATAAGCCTTCTTGCAGGTGTTAAATTTTAACACCTGCAAGAATGCTTATAAGTCCAAATTCGGCCCGAATACTTCCTACCATTTCTTCAAAATAAGATTATTTGTTAGGTCAATAAATGTACATTATATTAATGCACTGTGTTTAGCATGTGCAATAATGGAGACAGTCGTGCAATACTGTGACTTCAATAACACGTATCATATAGTATTTTATAGCCCGTGTGACCTAAACCCTTTTCTGTGTAAAAATTTTGCAGTGCTATAAAGCTTTCTTTTGACTTATTAGCTTTTATTTCGGACAGGCGTCGCCCTCTCAGATTCTCCGGCTGGTTTAGCAGCATACATCCTCGAAAAATTCTCAACTTGGACCAACCTTGAGAACAGAAAGGCTAGTGACGGTGCTTTACTGCGGAAGTTCTCTTTGACCCACTTGCTGGACAACGTTATGATATACTGGGCCACTAACACTATTACTAGCAGCATGAGGCATTATGTTGAGGGGTATAAGCAGCTTATGTTGACTGATCGGTAAGTATTCCTTGGATTATTATTTTTTAGAAGGCTACCTTGTTGGTCGCAAGCGCTACTGATGAGCATGAGGTCTTGGATTCGATTTTCAGTTCTGGCAGTGTTATTGGGTTTTTCATTAAGAATATGTCAGTAGCAGCCCAGAGTCTGGATTTATGGGCTCGTCCCCTATTACATGGGACTGAAACATAACTGGCGAAACGTGGGTGTACTAACTGTGTACGTACGTACGTAACAGTGTACTAACTACTGTAACTTATGTTTCAAATTAATATTATTTCAAGTTAAACATATATCAACTTTATTATAATGGTAATTAAGTCGAGTTCAGAGTGACTAGCACTATTGAAAAAGTTATAAAAATGATTGAAGTTGTAGCGTAAACTGAACTTTATGATGTAGGATTTAAAGTTATTTTTCCATAAACTCATATTTTTTTTAATTCAGCTGCATCCAGTTAGACTGGAAGCCGACCCCAACATAGTTGGGAAAAGGCTAGGCAGATGATGAAACGATAAAAACATCAAAATATTTCTAAAAATTTTCACGACAATCAAGTGTGAAACCTGAAATTGTAGCTAGCGAAAAAATCTTTTTTTTTTTTCGTTTCACTCATAGGAGGAACCCTATTGAAAATGGCTCTTTTATTCAATATAGTTTAATTATAATTAACCCTTTCGTTACGGCATTTCACTCCGCTGGAATAACGCCACCAAACGGAGCACCGCGCCGTCGGAGTAGCGCCACTGACACACTGAGTATCGCGGGGCCGTTTGGTGAGCGGTATCACGCTGGCGCCGGCTACAGCTGGCGCCGGCTACAGCCGGCGCTCGTACACACAGGTCATCGAATGGATGCCGGCTATATCCGGCGCTCGTACACAGAAGTCATCGAGTGGATGCCGGCTATATCCAGCGCTCGTAACGAAAGGGTTAATAAAAAATTAAGTAATATAATATCTATGTCTATGGTTTTTTATACGGTCAAATGAGCATTATGAGTCTTGCACTTTTGGATTTTTCAAATTGTTGATACTTTCGAATAGGTATTTTAAAAAATGAGTCCGAAAATAATGCACAGCATTGCATAGCCATGTCTGTTTCTGCCGCCAAACAGCGTTGCTGTTCCGGTTTCAAGGTGCTGTTGTAATGCATATGAGACATTTCAGCTTTGAGGATATTGGTAGCATCATTATAATGCTAACCGGTTTTTGTGATCCCCATAATAATAATGCTTCAGTTAGCATACAGGAGCATGGTGCAGATCTTGGCACCAATCAAAAGTACATAGTCAAAATAATGTTAGATTGACCATATCCACAGCAAGAGAAATAATTCCCTTTTTTCTAGAAAGTATATCTCATAACCCCCAACCCCCCATATCTCTCACATACCCCCCTCTTTCTCTCTCTCATACGCCTCTCTCTCTGTATTTTTCATATCCCCTTAAAAATCACCTAACCTAACCTAACCATTATTTTCTTCCCACAGTATCCCAACAGAAGTACCAACATGGGGCATAAAATTCAAACACGAGTTAAGCTTCCAGCCAGACAGTATACTAAAGTTGAAATACAAGAACTACCTACACAGCTCTGTGGTAGAAGATGGCGGCCATTTTGCTGCCATGGAACTTCCCGAGGTGTTAGCTGACGATATCTTTGATGCTGTTGAGATGTTTAGGAAGTTTCATGAGGAGAAGCAGAAGGAGCAGTAAGTTTACATTTTTTAAGTGTTTTGGCTTTTGCAGTTTACTTCTGTTTCATGATTCATGAAGGTGTGTCGACATCGCGATCTTTCGGAAGAGCTGGTTCACATGGCGACGCCGACAATTAGCGTTTGTTCTATTACTTACTTAGTGAGAGAAAAAAAAATAGGAATTCGTATCTTGACTCCTACATAATGTCTATTTAAATAATGAAAAAGTTTTGAATTACTTGCATATTCCCTATTGCGAACAAAATGCATTCGGGTGAGGTTCGTAAAAACGCTCTCACTTTGAACGAAGAAATACTGTCGCAAGAGAATGCTTAGTGGGGACGTACCAACACATTTTCTTGATACAAGCACTACCATCTTCTAACCTAACGCCCCGTAACGTCTATATTAGTAGGAATGGTAAAAAAAGTAACCTATCTGAGATGGGGTGATCGCTTCGCTCCCTCTTGTATCCTTAACTTTCTTAATTATTCTGAAGCTATTATCATAAGTAGATCATCTGTATGCATTGCAAAAAGAAAATGTAACTTATCCGAGGCAGGGTGCTAATTTTCGAGCTCGCTTCGCTCGATCTTGCATACAAAATACTCTTTATTATATAAGTTGAAAAAGAAACTTCTCTATCTGCGTGAAACGATAAAAAATTCGAGCTCGCTTCGCTCCTGCTCGCATATTATTGAATCTTTTTGTAGAATTACCGTTACGTTTTTCGTTTTTTTTTTTCTATAATTGTTGGGCGGGAAACCTTATTGCCGCGGTGAGCCAAATCTTAAAATACGCCACTGGCAGTAACCATATACTATCAGGTCAAAACAGTTTGTCAATAAATAGAAGAAAAAAGGTACATGTTTTAATACAGGTAACTTATATTTACAGTAAGGTCGAAGCAGCAAGCAAACCAGCAGCTAAATTAGCAGCCGAACCAGCAGCCAAAACAGCTGCAAAACCAGCAAGAAAACCAGTAGCCGAACCAAAAATAAACTATGAGACTGCAAAAACAGTCTACGAATTCACTGTCAACGATATTAAAGGTCGTGAAGTCAAACTCGAAAAATATAAAGGAAACGTACTTATAATAGTGAACGTCGCTTCCCAATGTGGCTATACCAGCACACATTACACACAGCTAAACGAACTATACGAAAAGTACAACGAAAAAGGTCTTCGTATACTCGCGTTCCCGTGCAATCAATTCGGAGGACAAGAACCAGGGACTCTCAAAGAAATCCTCCAATTCACCCAAGAGAGAAAAGTGAAATTTGACATTTTCGAGAAAATAGAAGTTAACGGAGACAATGCTCATCCTCTATGGAAGTTTTTAAAGAAGTCTCAGGGAGGAATACTGGGCGATTTTATTAAATGGAACTTTTCCAAGTTTATTATTGACAGGAATGGAGTGCCCGTTGAAAGGTTCGGTCCTAATACCAGTCCATTGGAATTGGAACCTTATTTGGAAAAACTTTGGGGTTAATTCGGAATGTCCTGGTGTTACATACCAGAGGTAATAATATTGTAGGTGACAGGCATGAGCCACGTCAATAACTTTGGGGATACCCTAACTTACAGGGATATGAAATTAAGAATGATATTCTGGGAATGACTTATTTATGAATGTGATTTTATCTTAAAAGTAGTCTAGATTTCATTGTCTTTTACTGTCGAATGGAATTTCTATAAAATAGTAGAATTTGTGTCTATATCCATATAATAACCATACTTTCATGATAATAATATGTGTAGCCGTTTAGGAGTCATAAAGTTAAACAAAATATAGTCAAACATACTTAAGAATTTTGGATACTTATTATAAACTCAGCCATAACAAATGGTTGTTATTTAAAAATATAGTTTTGTTAACATATTTTTTTTATAATTTACACAGACGTGTGCATTTACCTATTTGTGATAATGTTTTTTTGAAAACCATTTTTATGTAGGTTTATTTGTTGGTAAAATGTTGGTCTCATTAAATAAACAAAAATACTTTTGCGTTTACATCTATCTTTAGGGCCCGTTCACACGTACCACAACCACACGAAATTGCAGCGACAAAATGTGGGCAAGCAGTGGTTACGCGCTTCATGCAGTTGCCTTATTAACATCCTATCGCAGTCCACTGCTAGACATAGGCCTCTACCAGACTGCGCCACAACACCCTGTGCTCCGCCTTCCGCATCCAGTCTGTCCCAGCCACCTTCTTTAGGCGGTCCGTCCATCTAGCTGGGGGCGTCCCACACTACGCTTGCCGATACGCGGTCTCCAGTCCAGGACTCTGCTCCACCGGTCATCAGTCCTTCGACAAACATGGCCACCCCACTGCCACTTCAGTTTGCTTACTCTGCAACCTATGTCGGTAACTCCGGTTATTTTCGGGATAATTTCATTTCTGATTTTATCCTTCAAAGAGACTCCTAGTTGCGATGTGGTTATGTTGTGGCTAGTGTTTGCACAGACAGGTCGTTGTGTTTGCGAGCCGCTAGTGCGTGGTCTGACTGCTGGTTGCGACGTGTCCTTGATGTGGGCGGTATCGCCCACCAGGTTGATTATGACGGCCAAAATGTGGTCCGCCCGTCTACTTGTTGTTATATATTCTCAGGATATAAAGAAGTCATATAAAACTTCCGTTGCATTGATTTGACTTCTATATTTTATTTGTTCCCAGTAGGTTGCCACATTCATTTATTTTAAACGTTGATTACGCATCAGTGTCATTCTTCAGGTGTCAAATGTGCAAGTGACAGACAGTCCAGCAAGGGGGCATCACACATCTGATCAGAAGCACCGCACTCGCATCGGGTGTTGGATGGATGACTAATCCCCCACTTCATTCATCAAATTCCAGTCATCGGCCATCAGTTCTGCGAGGAATTTGTCTATGCCGCCTTTGGCAATTTTTCGGGCTAACCAAACTAACTACAATAAATGAAACAGAAGTGGGAATCGAAAAATTAATGTATTACTAGAACAAGCCTTTCAGTTTGACACAAATGCCTTTACACAGTTTGTCTTCCAAGCCTTAGTTTGGACAGATCTTGAATGGTGTTGCGTGAGCTTGAGGAGTCGGTCCATTGAAGCTCCGGGATCGCCGATATTAACTGTATTGGAATTAAATGTTAGCAATAACAATTATTGATATTGTACAGCACGCTAATTGCGTAACACACTATCAATCTAAATCTGTATAATTTTGAAAGATATTGCTAATCCATTGCTTCTTAGAAAAATCTGTGCTCAACAACGTACTAACGCAATGTTGTTGAACTGTCAAAATGAAAGCCATTGCTACTGATAGTGTGTTACGCAATTACCCAACTGGTCTCGTAGGTCGCAAGCGCTACTGCTAAGTATGAGATCTTGAGTCGGGCAAAGATGGAAAAACTCGGGAGCAGCAGATCGGAGTCTGGAATTGTGCCCGGTTGATGGCAATAAGCTCGCCTCACATCATCTCACATGCGTTCCGATTTACATATTACGATTATGACAGGTGAGGGCTGTCAACAATTCGGAACATTCGTAAACGCGCTCACAGAGCTCACTATATGCCAAAACGATATTACAGTATTTCTTTGTGTATATACCAAAAATGTCTTCTTCTTCTTCTTCTTAGGTTAGGTGGCAACTATAGCCAGAAGCACAATTTCGAAAATGCCACGTTAGTTTAAAGATATGATGCGACTCAAAACAAAACAGCACAACGGCCATTTTTGAAAGCGCTCACTGTGATATTATTTTAGGGCATGGTCGGCGTTATCGCAAGATGGCGCATGTCATGACGATTCACGGGACATCGTTATCGCTCTCACAATAATTCGGCACGAGTGTAAGCACGTTCAAATCGATTACAGCGCAACTCGGAACGCACTTTATGTAGGTACACCTCTGCTTTACCCTTAACCTTCCTATACTCGCGCGTTGGTCTGTGAGACCGACGAAACCCATTTTCGTTATTATTTTTATGCACGAAAATCCTAAGAAGTCGAGTTCCTTGCTAGCTACCGGATTTGTTGCTAACTTCATTTTAGTGCTCGCCGCGCGTTCGTGCGAAGCGCAATTGTTATAGCATTTGGCGCCAATCGGTCCGTGAGACCGACGCGAGTATAGGTGCAACTTTCTGTGTAAGTAATAATGTAATATATTTAGTGAATTTACATATTTTTTTCAAACTTTGAATACTTTATGACGTATGTATAGTAAAATGTATGTATGTTTGTTGCTCTATATTACATTTTGACAATTTTTTTTTTTTTTTAGATTATAATTCGTATCATAACGGACGATGATCGTATCAGATTGCTGCTGGATGAATTAAGTTCTGGTTCTAGCTAAAAAAAGGCAAAAAGTGTCCTTCTTGTATCCAGCATGCACGATGATGCCCAGATCAATGAAGATACAGGTAAACCAGAAATGATAATGGACTATAATAGAACCAAAGGTGGAGTTGATACCGTGGACAAAATGTGTGCCAGTTACAACGTTGCACGTGGTACAAATAGATGGCCAATGGTGGTATTTTATAGCCTGATGAATGTAGCGGGTATAAATACGTTTATAATATACCTACACAACAACCCTACCAAGACAATTAGCCGTAGGATCTTTCTTGAAGCCTTAGTATACGATCTGATCAATCCGCAACTTAGACGTCGGGCGCTCACTACATCCTTGCCGAGAACCATAAGGCTCAGACTCGCCGAAATATGTAAATTAGATGGACCCGAGTCTTCAGCAACATCTAACAATAATACAATTGATCGTTGTGGATACTGTTCATCCGAAAAAAAAATCGCAAGACACGTTACAACTGCGCCACATGCAAAAATTACTTTTGTTTGGAACATGCTGTAACAGTAGGCCCTGATTGTTATGGTGAGGGTCAAAACTAAGCCAAACATAGATAAATATGCCCTTTGATATGTTGTTTATTACTATTTAGAAGTTTATTTTGTTTTTAAAAAGAAGTACAGAATTTATTTTTGTTTTCCTAGTACTTTGAAAAAAATCTCAAAATCGAAGACTGATTTGTGATAGACTGAAAGTCAGTAAAATAATTAATAAATTAATTATTATTCATACTATTATATATCATTATATGCTAAACTTTAAAATATTAATCATATTTTTTGGGCTTCACAGTAAAAAAATATGTTGTAGGGGTGCGAACTATCGGTCTGTGACACCGTGCGCGAGTATATGTGTTACAAAAATTGACGCGAGTATAGGAAGGTTAAGGGAATACAGGTGTGTAGGTATGTGTTGTGTAGGTACCGTCGAACAAACTATTTAGTATACAGACAGCTAACTTACTACTGCTTTTAAACAATGTTATGAGTGTAATGGGTACCTACTCAATTCTTTTACATTGCTCTCGTAGGTAATGTTATTTTAAGATTAGAAAGTTATTTAAATTAATATTGGCAATGTAGCGGAAAGATGAATATTTTTGTCTGTATATCTAATAGCTTTTTCGATTATACATGCGGAAAGTATATTACAGAAACCAGCTTTATTATAAAGGCTGAACCAGACTGTCCCCTGCTCTCTTCTCTTCACCGCCCAGCCGCATTTCTATAACAAACAGACTTAGGAAAAATGTAAACAGTTTTCCAAATCATGGCCATAAGTTCACCCAAAATACCAACTTGATAACAAATTCACGTCACCAGCTTTAAACTCCAAGGAAATAATAAAAAAGATATAGTGAATAAACTAATGTAAATTAAAAAAAAACTACTTAGAGGACGTTCAAGTATTAAATAAGCAGATTTTTTGCTATTATTAACCCCTCTCATCAGAAAAAATAAGCAAAGCTATGAAACAAAACTAAAAAATACATTAAATAAGATTAACTAGAGTAAAAAGGCTTATGAAGAGGATACACTAAATAAAATAAAGACATTAAAAATCGATGATGTTTTTATTTACTTACTGTAAGATTCAAAAATTCTTCCGGCACCGCAGTTATATTTGAAATAAATTATATACATGTTACATTATTTTAAAATACATTTCAATACCAGTAAATTAATAATTACAAATACATGATATAACCAGCCAATGCGAGAAACAATCGACGAGTCGAGATCATCCCGACTCGTCTGGAAAACTCGAGACAAAACATATAGGGCTGGCAAATTCTGTAATTTTTGATCCTGTAACTAAAATTATATTGTAATTACATCAACTTTAGGCAGTTTTATTACATTACATAAATGCTATAGAAATATCAGAGATTACTTTTTAAATTACGTGAAACGGAATGTAATATTGTTGAATTTCGTCTTTATCAGAGGATCTTTGATTGTGGGTTCTAAACTCATATAATTAATTTAATGTTTTACATACAATACAATAGGCTACATTACTTTCAAAATAGATACAATTTACTTCAAATATTACTTTAATTTACATCCATGCGACAGTTTTACGCGTCCAGTGGTCGTAACTACATTGTTTCGAGAAAATATTCCAATATTGTATAGATTTTTAGTATGAAATAATATAGTTACGCTACTAGACTGCTTGCTACTAAGTAAACTCAAGGTATATCTTTAATGACCTCAGCAAGCTGTTCCCGGGTGAACATATGGAACATGGAGCCAGGAGTCATAGTCACCACCTCCACGTTGTTCTCCGAAAGCTTCTCCTCCATCACTTGCTTGAGGATTGTTAGCGCAGACTTGATAGCTTCCTTTAGAGTCATGGATTTGTGGTACACTTCCTGTTGGATGAAAAGAGGTTTTAGTTCACATTCAGGCAGCTAATTCATGAAACACAGGAGGCCATCGAATTAACAAGGACGCAGTTACCTTTGCAGTGCGATTTATCAAGACATGGCCAGGAGGCCTTTTCTCACAGTCAGTCACAGTAACTAAGCTAGGGTACACTTTTTTTTTTGTTGCCAGGGTGGAAAATCCTCATGGATGTCCGCCGCCCTGGGGCGGACGGCGGGGTCTGGCAGACTCGTACTGACTAAAACCCACCCCGGTGTTCCATCTCGCACATAGGCCGGGGGTCGCGGGAACGTACGATCCTTCCGCAACCCCCGACAAATGCCGGCCTCCTCGGATCGAGGGGAGTGAGGTGTTTGACTCCCCCCGCGACGTCTAAGAGGGGCGCGCGTGGAACAGTACGCGCCGTCCTGATGTGTGTGGGGGGCGACGGACGTCACAGAGTCCGTCGTCCCTGGACCCATTTAGGGGGGCTGGAAGAGGGCTTTATCCGCCTTCCGCCGACGCCCGGTGCGCCTGCTGCGGGCCGAGTGAGTGGACGAGATCTCCCATTCCCCCTCTCCATTCCCTCTCCCTAGTTTGGTTGGATTAGGTTGGAACTGTGACCAACCAGGCGTGAGCCGAATTGATCGCAGGAAGTAAGCTAGGTTGCCCCGACCCGAGGTTACAACTGTGGTTAGGAATTGACCAAAATAAATATGTGCTTTATTAAGAGGGTTCATCCCTTAGAGCCATGTTGGAGATTCAAAATTGATGATTTCCGACGGACAATAAAACCATAATGTGTTTAATTTATAGATGAGATATTGACGTCATATTATTGGGAATTTTATAATCTAGTGCATGGCTGAAAAACATTTTCAATTTTTTGTATAGTTTTCTCATCAGAACCGTTTTTATGCAAGCCTTTTTTCAAACTAGCGATCGACGGTCTAAGCAGATGCGAGATATTAGTAAAACCGTATACGACAAACTTATAACAATATTATTTTATAAAAAATAATAACATTTATTAGTGCATGGCTGAAAAAAAAACACGATTACTGTAAGTTTTCATTCAAGAAAAGTATATTCAAAAGTGTCAATTGTAGCCACTTTTCGAGATATTAAACGTGTTAGTTTATGATGAAATCTGAAATATTTATATTTTCTTTTAGACCTAGTAAATTAAGACATTTATGTTCTAAAACATGGTTCAAATATTTTTTTAATAACTTATATGTTTATTTTACTATGAATTATTTAGTATTGCTATATAATCGGCGCGGATTCACGCCACCGCTCAGCGCGCTCAGCGCGCCGCTCTAGCAATACTAAATAATTCATAGTAAAATAAACATATAAGTTATCAAAAAAATATTTAAACCATGTTTTAGAACATAAATGTCTTAATTTACTAGGTCTAAAAGAAAATATAAATATTTGAGATTTCATCCTAAACTAACACGTTTAATATCTCGAAAAGTGGCTACAATTGACACTTTTGAATATACTTTTCTTGAATGAAAACTTACAGTAATCGTGTTTTTTTTTCAGCCATGCACTAATAAATGTTATTATTTTTTATAAAGTAATGTTGTTATAAGTTTGTCGTATAAGGTTTTACTAATATCTCGCATCTGCTTAGACCGTCGATCGCTAGTTTAAAAAAAGGCTTGCATAAAAACGGTTCTGATGAGAAAACTATACAAAAAATTGAAAATGTTTTTCAGCCATGCACTAGATTATAAAATTCCCAATAATATGACGTCAATATCTCATCTACAAATTAAACGCATTATGGTTTTATTGTCCGTCGGAAATCATCAATTTTGAGTCTCCAACATGGCTCTAAGGGATAAACCCTCTTAATGGTTTGAGAACTATGAAACATAAACTTAAAATCATTAGGCAAAAATTCAGAGTGGTCCAAATAATGACGTCATAAATTAAAAAATATATTCCTCACTCCCAGGGGTATCCGAAAATACCCCACGTATGTTCCGCGATTCTTTATAGTTTTCGAATTTTTGTTTTTTTTTTTTTTTTTTGTTCTTGAAAATTTTGTGGGAACCGCTTTCTAAAAACTATCTTTATTTTTATAGCTTTTTTTTATTAAATAATCAAACGTCGTAACTCTTATTTCAGTCAGTGATGGCTTTGATTACATAGTAAAACTAGAAGGCACTAAAATTTGCTGGTACTTAAAACCTTAATATATTCCTTATTGATAAGTAATATATAAGGGTTCTCCTTTGCTCCCTATACAAGTCAAAGTTACATTTACAAATAACAAAACTGACCTTCAAGCTCTGCTGAGCCCCTTCACTGCCAGACCCAATGGCCTTAGCGTCATACTGCACAAATGTGCCACTGGGATCCATGTGGAACAGCTGAGGACCTTTTTCATCAATACCTGGAAACAGTAAGATAAAATGCAATAATAGGAATAAAGAAATCATGTCTATAAATGTAGTTCTCTTAATTCGATTCTATCATTTTGGATGTAGCCAAGGTTTGTTATTTTTCTCTATTTATATATTAGCTTCTGCTCGCGATTTTGTCCGTGTAAAATTTCTTGTTGCCCGACCCACCCTGTTGCATCACAGCACCTGCCCACGCATTTAGTTCGTTTTCACGTTCTTCTCGGCTCTTAACAGTTCTACCATGATGTCAAACTATAGCCTTCCTCAAGAATTAGGCTATAAAATGCAAATAGATTTTTTTTGAAATGCAAAAATAATTATTCAAATGCAACTGATAGTTCCAGATATTAGCATATTCAAACATAAAAATAAACTCCTAAAGGAGTCTGCCGAGTTTGATTAGGAAAATGCCCCTTACTGGACAAGCACCACCTCGCGGTGAATTAAACTAGGGGGTATACTGACTCGAATGCAAAAATAACCATTGTTCTAAGTAGATGGGAACATTGTCAAAATAGCCTCCAAAGTTACATTGAAGTCTATGGGAAAAACAGTTTTTCGCCCCTCTGCCATTTATACACCTAACAATCCGACATTCGACAACGTGAGAAAGTAGATCTAAATGAGCCCTATTGAATGGTGTATTGCAATCTTTGGGGAAATTTTACTTGTGACTTTCAGACTGAGCTAAGCTGGGCTCAGCCCGTGTGGACTACTTTTTTTGTTAATATCATTCATTTGCAATTACTTTGCATACCTTATATTGTATTCATTCAAGTATTTTCTAACTGAACAGACAGCTGTGCTGCTGGGGAGTTTGTTGCGCCACTTCTTTCCAGCAAAAGCACCAGGAAGGGCGGGCATTTTGGGGGACTGTCTTTTGTAATTTTGATGTTCGAAAAGTGCTGATTCTCAGCCTAGTTTGAATAAATGACTTTTGATTTTAATACATTTTCAACGCTCCTTATCACACTCGCTGTTACCTCCTTGCACTTCACCCCCTTCCTCCCTTACTGAGTTCAGAGGAGAAAAAGGAAATAATTTCCACTGGGAACTGGGAAGGCTCAAACACACAACCTCTGTGTTCATGTTGACTCCTTTATTATTAGTATAGATTATTCTGTTCTATATCCATACTTCAATCTTTTTCATCAGACATTTGTAAGGACCTAACCTTGGTGCAATTCTTTCTTCTGTTCCACCAAGTATGATGTATATGGCTATGTTTGTAATTCTGAAATCTTCAAGAAGTTCATAATAATTAAATGATTACCTGCAAACATAACAGCAACACCAAATGGCCTGGACATGGCAGTGCCACTGTCATCGTCACTGTCTCCAAACTGGATAGCCAAGTTGGACACGGCCTGAGCACAGGACTCAACACTCATGCGCTCATTGTACACAAACCAGTGGTTCTGGCATTCTACGCGAGCACGCTCCACCAGGGTTCTATAGGAAGGAAAAGACTGTCACATATTTGAATAAGGAGAAACATCTAAGAAGGAATGTAATGCTGAGATGATGGCTCATAGAGATATATGAATGTAAAAATGAGTTGTGCCAACCCTAAATAAATTGGGATACGAACAGATGGATATGATTTGAATATGTTTTGTACACAGGATGAATTTGGTTTAAATACATACTTAGAAAATACAATCTGTAGAATGCATGTCAGACAAAGTATGCCTTATCTTATAGATCCCAATCTTTCGGGCTTAGTAGCCAGTTTATGTGCCTAGTATCAGTCAATGATTAAGCATTATGTTCGAAAAATGCATGTCCATTTTTAGAACCCCAATATTACCAGAGTATTTTGAGACATTATTATATGTATAGACACAGTTTGAGAATCACACAATGACATAATTCTTGTGATCTCATATTACAAGAATTATGTGTGTGTAGAACAGGCAAACACAATAAAAGGTCAGTGGGTCTCGTCTTAGGGGAAAGTGAGTATTGTAATTTTTTGGTTCCACCCAACTGCATAAGTACCTCAATGTACCCAAATTACTAATAAAGTTATCTTACCTAGAATCAGCCATCAATCCAGAGACAGCACAAGCGATGTGTCTATCGACCTCCACAATCTTTTCAATGGTAGTAGGCTCCATGAGCGGCGAAGTAATCCTCTTTTCAACAGCTAATACTACTCCCTCAGAAGTGCAGATGCCGATCGCCGTCGAACCGAGTTTGATCGCTTCAATCGCATATTCCACTTGGAACAACCTTCCTTCAGGGCTGAATGTGTTCACTCCTCGGTCATACTCAGAACGTGTAAGAAACATCTGAAAAAAGAAAATAATTTCACTCACCGGGATAGGTTATAAACCATGACAAAGCATTTTGATAAATTTCGTACAGTTTAACAAACTGCATTGTGTAAATATATCAATTTATATATACCTTGGATAGTTCTCTTTTAATTTGAAGTGAATTTAGTAAAAGTTTTGCAGGTTCTCGTATAAAATGAGTAATCAAATTTTTAGCTGAGTCCGGCCGTCAAACAACCAAACAAAAGTTCTTTGATATTATGTCAAACACGCTAAAACGAAACGTCAGCGTCATAGAGTAAGTTAGTCGATTAATTTATTTTTAGGCTCGGATGGGTATATATAAATTAATATATTTTTTATTTTTATTAATTACAATTGATCTTATAATATTTTCAATTTTTACAAATCATATTTATTTTATTCAAAATTCACTCAGTGCAAAGACTATTATTTTGTTTTTCTTACCACCAACCAAGAAGAATATATTTCCATTTAAAATTATACTCTGACACATTGTCAAAAAGGCTATTCTAGGTTACAAAATATTTTTGTTGTGATTTCTATACATACCTATTAATATTGATATATTGATTCCACCTACATTACTGTTATTGTTATTATCAGCGTACTTTGTAACCTAAATGTTTTCTCAAATTTATGGTAGCTCTATTTGTTTTAAATGTAAATAATATTCTTTTGTGTCTGATGAGGTCGTACTAGTACTTAATAACTATATAATAACGAACTAAGGACGTAGCTACTCATTATCATTGAGCCGGTGTTGTTTCGTCCACGTAAGTAAAAATTGTAAACATTTTTGTTATTGATATTCGACTTATTTAAGTACCTAAATAGATTATTAGAGAAGTTAGTTTTAGAAGATGCCTCCTAACGTAGGCATCTCAGTCAGGATAAACCACCCATTTAGGTATCTTCTCCTCGAACTGATTTAGGACACGATTATCTACGTGGTGGGCAGACAGCGGCCTTTCCACAACATATTCATCAATACCACCAATGTTTCCTGCACCAACAATTATTCCGATTCTGCTGCTCCTGCTATAATAGATAAACGTGATAGTTCGTAATAAAGGAGTCTGCCGAAAACTGCCCCCCAACATGAACACAGAGGTTGTGTGTTCGAGCCTTCCCAGTTCCCAGTGGAAATTATTTCCTTTTTCCCCTCGGAACTCAGTAGTTCCTCCCTGAAGGGGGTAAAGTGCAGGAGGTAATAACGAGTGCGATAGGAAGCGTTGACAAATGTATGAATGATATCAACAGACAAAGTAGTCCATACGGGCTGAGCCCAGCTTAGCTCAGTCTGAAAGTGACAAGCGAAGTGTAATTTGCCCAAAGATTGCAATACACCATTTGATAAGGCTTATTTAGATCTACTTTCTCATGTTATCAAATGTCGGATTGTTAGATGTATAAATAAATGGCCAAGGGCCGAAAAACTGTTTTTCCCATGGACTTCAATGTAACTTTGGAGGCTATTTTGACAATGTTCCCATCTACTTAGAACAATGGTTGTTTTTGCATTCGAGTCAGTATACCCCCTAGTTTACTTCATCGCGAGGTGGTGCTTGTGCGGTAAGGGGCATTTTCCTACGCAAACTCTGCAAACTCCTTTATAGAATTGCGCTATTTTTATATTTTCTCGTGTAAAATAATATATTATAGATAATTACCGTAGCTACTTCACTAACCGTAGTTACTTCGCATTTGATTAATGAAATGTTATTTTATATTTCAGGTAAGTACTACAAGTATGCCTGTTTAAAACGAAACCGTATCAACACCTAACAATGGGAACTCTAGGAGGAATAGCGGCGATTGTTAAACACAAAACATACTTTGTAATAGAATACAATACTGGTGAACTGGCTAGACTTTATATATTAAGCAGCCATGTATTCAAATATTATATGTCACCAACCGGCAGATTTCTGGACTACCCAGTACCTAACAACCCTAAGGACGACGCTAAAATAAACTTAAAGAAAATCACAGATTACGATTCGAAATCGTTTGAGTATTCTGTTCTTGAAACTACAGAACAATGCTACAATGTTTACACGAATAAAATTACGATACGGTTTGATAAGAAACAAGGGACTATGGAGGTAAGCGACTTCAGAACTAACAAAGAGGTTTTGAAAGAAACGTCGCCATTGTCCTACGTACATAAACAAGTGACGCAGACATTGCATCAACGCCAGGACGAGTATTTCTTCGGAGGAGGAATGCAGAACGGAAGATTTACTCACAAAGGAGAAAAAATAGATATTGTCAATTCAAACAATTGGGTAGACGGAGGAGTGACATCGCCTAATCCTTTCTACTGGTCGACAAACGGCTACGGAATTTTGAGAAATACTTGGCAACCAGGCGCCTACGATTTTGGTGCAAAACAGCCCGATATAGTCCAAACTACTCATCATGGAGAGGACTTCGATGCATTCTTCTTTATAAACGCCAATCCAAAAGATATCTTAAACGACTATTACGAATTGACGGGTCAACCGATTTTTATGCCCGAATACGCGTTCTACGAGGCACATCTAAATGCATTTAATCGCGATTATTGGGTCAAAGTAGGGCCAGATACACAAGGCGCGATTTTATATGAAGACGGGTTCTATTACAAGTGCTATCAACCCAAAGACTTGAATGGTAAAGTTGGTATATTGGAATCTTTAAATGGAGAAAATAATAATTATCAATTTTCAGCAAGAGCCATGATTGGTAGATATCAAAGACACGATATGCCGTTGGGTTGGTTCGTTCCAAACGATGGTTATGGATGCGGTTATGGGCAAACTGACTCTTTAGAAGGCGACATCGACAATTTGAAACAGTTCGCCGATTATGCAAGAGGGAAAGGAGTTGAAGTTGCGCTTTGGACTGAGTCTAACTTAGAGCCTGTAAATCCAAAAAATCCAAAAAAAGGAGAACGTGATTTAAACAAAGAAGTCGGTGTAGCTAGGGTAGTAGCTCTCAAGTGTGATGTTGCCTGGATTGGAGCCGGGTATTCCTTTGGGCTGAGTGCTGTCGAGAAGGCAGCTAACATATTTGTCAAGGGAGCTCAAGATAAGGCTCGAACAATGATCGTTACGGTCGATGGGTGGGCCGGGACACAAAGACACGCGGCTGTTTGGAGCGGAGACCAAACTGGGGGGCAGTGGGAGTACATACGCTTCCATATACCGACTTACATTGGTGCTGGCCTTTCCGGCATACCGATCGTTGGTTCCGATATGGATGGCATTTATGGAGGTTTCAGCAAATCAGTAAACATAAGAGACTACCAATGGAAGACTTTCACACCACTTCAGCTAAACATGGACGGTTGGGGTAAAATACCGAAAACTCCTTTTAGTTTTGATGAAGAAGCGAAATGTATTAACAGAGCGTACTTGAAATTAAAATCTATGCTAATGCCTTACAACTATACGATAGCGCATGAATCGATACACGGACTCCCGATGATCAGGGCAATGTTCCTAGAATTCCCTAAAGAGATCTGCGGACATACAAAGGATTCCCAATACCAATATATGTGGGGGCCTTACTTATTAGTTGCACCCGTATATCAAGAAAAAGGAGCTGATGATGATTGGGTACGTAATGGTGTTTACTTACCGAATAAAGAGCAAGTGTGGATTGATTTTTTGACAGGAGCAAAATATCAAGGAGGTAAAATCTGGAACTATTTAAAAACACCACTGTGGAGGATTCCAATCTTTATAAAAGACGGTGCTATTATTCCTATGACTAATCAAAACAACAACCCCAATATAATAATGAGAGATCTGAGGATGTACAACATTTATCCTAATGGCGAAACCCATCTAGAAGTTTATGAAGATGATGGTAGTACATCTGATTATTTAGACGGCCATTATGCCAAAACGAACATTCACGTTACTGGCCCTCCGTCAAATGAGAAAGGCGATTTGCTCATTCATATTCCGAAAACGAGTGGAAAATATCAAAATATTGTGAAACAGAGAGTTACTCTTATACGAGTAATGGCCTCCAAAACTGTGGAAAACGTAAAAGTTACTATAAATAACGAATCTGTCGAAATGACAAGAGTTAATACTGAAGACGAATTCAATAGAGCAGACGACGCATATTTCTTCAAGGAAGATCTATTGATAAACCCGTACCTCAGAAATTACGGTGGTGACGAACTCCAACAAAAGTTTTTGCTACTCAAAGTACAAAAAACAGATGTTACCGCGAACGATGTTCATATAAAACTCAAAGGCTTTCAGAATAAGGACATAGTGTTTGGAAGTAACACAACTGTGAGTACTGCATTGCATGCGCCATCTGGCTTTACAGCTTTCGATGAAGAAGTAACTGCTACATCTATCACTTTACGGTGGGAACCAGTAAAAGGTGTTTACTACGAAATAGAAAGAGATGGAACAGTATTCACTAACATTACAAATACTAAATTCACGTTTGAGGGATACCCATTTGATTCTGAACATAAATTCAGGGTTCGATCCGCGAGTTCGATAGGTGTCTCAAGGTGGAGTTACTACATAGTAATATCAACGAAAGATAATCCTCAAAAGAATGCAGTAACAAATGTCAAAGTTACTTGTAATATACCTTGTCAGCCTTGTCAAGAAGTGTGTAAACTGACTGATGGAGATGCAGCGTCATTATGGCACACACATTGGGGAAAACCAAATCAAGCTGACGCTCAGAAAGGAAAAGTTATCTCGTTAATGTTTGATTTAGACGATATCTACGAAATTGATCGATTAGAATACACGCCACGTGAAGATGCTGGTAATGGAACAATTTTACAGCTCCAATATAGATTTTCTATCGACGGCAAAGTTTGGAGTTCGATGTCTGACAAAATGAACTGGGAACACGACGAAACTGTGAAGAAGATTTCCATGCGTGGCATGAAAGTGAGATTTATAGAACTTAATATTTTGAAGTCTATTGGCGGTTTCGGCTCAGGTAAAAACATTCTGTTTTATAAGAAAGATTAAAATGTGATATTTAGGGCTGTCGTTGAAAATTATTCTTTGCAGTATTTTTGATATTACGCTTATAGCATTTATATGAATTTCTGTATTCAGTGTAATTTTTGAGACTCTTATAGTAATTAATAGTATCATGACTTGTTTATAAATACTGCGTACGTCAGAATAAACCATCCCAAATATTCAAATACATACGTACTTTTTCAAAGAAAAGGGCAACACTATTTATTTTCGCTGTTTACATTTAGGGACCTATTTCTGATACCTTCTTCCATTTATGATACAGACGCCAGCACACCAAACTACCCGAAACTGTCAAGTTTTCCCAAGCAACTTTGAACCTAATACTTTAGTGATAAAGTTGAAAATCTATTAAAGAAATTTGACAGATTGTAGTAGCTTGATGTGCTGGCGTCTGTACCTTCTGTCTTAGTCACTCACGTGTCAGAAATCAAAAAGTCGCCACGAACGAAAACCGCTAAATTAGTGTAAATTGTAAAAAAATCAGCAATGTAATTTTTACCAAATAAGCTGTATATTTTTTATTTAATTTAGTTATTGCTTATTTATTTATTTTTTTATTGTAAAGAAAAAGAAGTGTATCCATATTGTTATTTTAAAATATATAATTATTTTTGTAATGTTTTATAAAATGAAAAAGTTTATTTTTGCTATGTTCAATTGATTTATAATATTTTCATTCACAATAATAAAATTTATACAAAACGTGATGATGACTTATTTCATGTGCTTCAATAAATTATTTATTAGGCAATATAATTTGATTATGTTTGTAAATCTTCAGCATTTCTTATAGCTATAATGGTGCAGACTGATGACCTAGCATCGAAAATGCAACTGATTGATAAATCTTCTAGTACGCAGCTGTACTCATGATCTGGGTACCTATTCCTCACATATTGAGATCTTGGGTCTTCTGAAAGCAAGCATTCTATATTAGATTTGAACGCTTGTGCTCTTTCGCCAATCAATTCATTCAGCCTGGCAAGAGCGTCGTCAGTAAATCTGACGTCATAAGTCTGTGACGGTGGATTTGAAATCCATGGAGCCACTCTTATACCATCATGAGTTATATTCGTTATATGAGCCGATTGTGGGGGAGTATATCTTTCTTGTCCATCGGGCGCCCCTCTTTCAGTATCAGGCCTTTGATTCGCAGGTGTTCGGTAATTTCCGTCAACTAGGTCGGCGCTTGATGGTGATTCGGACGATGGCGATATCGGAGTATTGACATTGCTTGGCTGCTCTGGAGACGGTTCTCCTTCGAAAGGTGAACGGGGTGATGGGCTGGTTGTGTCTATTCCGATTGGGTTTGTTATCCGTGGACTGACACTGGAAAGTATAAAAGTAAGAATATTTTAAGGCATGTGCTGACTACAAGTACAGTTGACAAAGGAGTTTAGTATACAGGCAATTAACGACAGCTCAGTACTACTGTGTGGAAGTCCAAAACATAACTGATGAAAGTTTAAACAAACCCTGTTCGTGTGTGTGTTCTAAAGGGAAGTGGTAACATATTCTGTACTTGAAAGGTTTCAACTTTATGTCTCACTTTTTTATTTTATTGATGTTACTAAATTTGAATTTAAAAATCATCAACTAAAATTGTGAGGTAATATAATTAACCTCAATTGTCAAATAAAGAACATCAGAATTTCTTTTAAGTGATTTAATATTAGAATTTCGGGTTAAATATTCAAATAACCAAATCATAGCTTCAGTACAAATTGGCATCCACAGCATAGGTACGGACGGCGACTTATCAAGCAATAGATTTCCAGTATAAGCGGACTTTTCACTGCTGGCGCGTGTCCTCGACATAAAAATTCAATAAAAACGCGTTCCCGCGTACTTGTACAGTAGTACAAGGATGTTTCGGCGCCTGATTAACATTGACATGGGCGCGCTCTTGGTAAACATTTGTGAAAATATTTTGTGAAATATTTTGACAAAACAAGATGGCGGCATTGTATCTAATTCTGGGCACGCGCCGTAAGATCTTTGAATAAATATAGTGTTATATGACTATACGATTACATGAATGATCTTCTTTAAAAAGTTCCACAACCAACCTCCTCGCATTAAAAGCCTCATCATCAATAGGCAGACTAGCAAGCGTTGCTGTAACATCACTGATGCCTTCCGTGGGTGGCCGCACAAGTGCAGACATGTTCTCTACGAACGCTGGTGCTGGGTAGTCATACTGTGGTATGTACGGCTTTACATCCAATACAGGCGTTCCATTCACCATGTCCACACCCAAGAAGTGTATTTTGTTACCTGAAAAGACCACCAAATTAAAATACACTTTATTTCGTTTTCACATTTATTTGTCATGTTTCTACAAGGTGTAACATAAATAACGCACAACCTCTTAAGGGGTCATTGTACTCATCATTATGAACAACTTTTACTAAGGGACCAAACCGGAAATCGAGAAAAAAAAATCAGCTGTTCCTTACATTTTGACGAGTTATGCGAACATAAATGTAGGGAACAGCTGTTTTTTTTTTTGGCGATTTCAGGTTTGGTCCCATAGTAAAAGTTGTTCATAATGATGAGTACAATGACCCCTTAAGAGGTTGTGCGTTATTTAAGTTACACCTTGTATAGCACGTTTTAGTATGGTAAATGCGGTCAGTGCCCTTTCCCTAATATCTCTGTGTAGGAAAAAGTAAAACATTATTTAAATTACTTACTTAAATTAATTAACGTTATTACTTTTTATTTTAGTTTGTGAACAAGGGAATCCGCACCATTATCTCTCAATGTGTCCATAGATACGTTTGTAACAAACCTCATGTTGACGTAAGATTTTTTTTATCTCAACTGTATATTTATTAAAGTTTTATTTACTTAGCATAGTTAAGCGTTTACACAAGCACATTCATTTTCTAAATATGTAATCTATTGTTTGAACAACTGCTGACAAACTGTTATCCAGTTTGGCAGACTTTACAGGGTCAAATTGAATTAGCTAGCGAAACTCTGCAGACGTTATGGGTAACGATATCTAAACATGATCAAACAAAAATTAATTAATTTTATGTTTTTTTTTCTTAATCATCAACCGCAAGTACTGGTAGTCACATGAATAATCAGTTTTAAAAAAAAACAGCTTTCTTTGTGTAACCTCCACTGACGTGCTGGGTATCGATATCTAAACACGATAAAACAAAAAAAAGCAGATTTTACCAAGTCATACTTCAAGAAACAAAACCACCAGCGGTTGTTGACCGCAAAAAAAACATTTTTTTTTATTATTTTTTTTATTATTTTGTCGTTTTAGATATCGATACCCATCACGTCTGCGGCGTTTTGTTCGCTAATTTAATTTGACTCTGTATATAAGTTAATTTTAATACAGATTTTGAGTAAATAAAATAAAAATACCTTCAATACTGTCTATCTTGACAAGAGACAGTCCGATAGGGCACGGTCGGTGAGGCGACCTAGTTGAGAACACGCCTCGCCTCTCACCACGGAGCCGTGGGGGCGCCACTTTCGCCGGAGAATTCGTGCTCTCCGTCATATGGAAATGGAATAATATCCTGAAAGTATTTTAAAAAATATTAGATAACTGGATCTCTTACACAATTCTTTATTGGGCTCACCCAATAAAGAATACTAGGTTAAGCGTTTTTTCACAGGTGGAACTAGTGATTGAAGCAAAATATAATTTTGATTAAAGATAAAGATATATTTCTTGCATAACTGTGTAAATTAAGTTCTTATACATTAATTTTTTTGTTACGACAGTCTACTCAAGTCGGATATGCAATAGTATTTTAAGAAATTAGTTATTTACAAATATTATCTTTTATCAAAAAACTCATGCAGATTATAAAATCCATTATTTACTCTTTAATTTGTATGTAGTATTGACTATCAATTTTTTGCTATTGAATAAAAAATGGTGCAGTTTCTATGCATGTGCTTATTATTATTAAATACAATATTTATTTGGTTGTTTATTTTTGTATGTACAAAACCCGCGAAATAAATCTATTGGATTCTTTTTAAAATATATACATATTTATGATTGTTTAATTTATATATAAATGAGTAGATGCAAAGTTTTTCTATAATGGTTTACGTATAATATAAAATAATTATTTTGCGCTTAAGCTTAAGCGCTTAATTCGATCACATAACTTAGTACGATAGAATGTAACTAGGTATATTTAATACATTTTTTTTTAACTGATACATGTATTGTATTATAATGTCTGTAAGAAATCATAAATAAGGTAAGTCAATAATATTTTATAATTAAGAGTCTATATATTTATTTTATCACGCATTGTAAACTCAACTTTTACATAATCTTGAATAGTTATGGTCTAGGTAGCTGTCACAAAACAGTTAACCTAGTGGACAGAATATAAGTCTACTTAATTCCATGTTCAAAGCAGTCGACATCTCAGTAATAAGTATTAGACAAAGTAAACACTGAAACAGGTTTCTTAAATCATAAAATACCCCTGCATTGTAAGTATACCAAACTAGATTTTCTATGTCACAAACCCAGATGTAAGAGCTTTCTATTATACAACAGTTTTAAAGTACAATTAATATAAAAGGCTACAATAAATAATTCAGTAACCCAGGTACTGTCGGTGAGATGGTCAGTAACACTAAGGCGTTGCTGGCCTTCCTTAAGGTGGGGCTGATCGAATAATCGATTTTCCCACCTGTATCCAAAATACGCGCATTGACGTGGAGTTGCGGACACTAGCCCGTAATACCTACACCTACACCTACCCGTAATACCGTAGGCTACAATTATTTAAAAAAAACTGCAATACTGACCATATATGCGAAAACTCCTCCAACCCAATCAATGCATGGTCCGGATTATTAAACACACAGTTATTAATGATAACAGTCCCCTTTGCGTTGGCCATCACCGTAGGCTGACGTGGAACCCCCCTTTTATTATGAAATGCAGTCTCAATCACTCCAATAGGTTTATATGGAAGAGCTTCCACATCTGGGAGTATTTCTACACCATTGTGGTTTGATGATACCGTTGTTGCTGAAAGATTGAAAGTAAATATTACAGTATGACGAGACAAGACAGGATACAATCCAATATAAGACTTGTTTTGCTGGAAATAATAATGGATTAAATCTTCAGCACACTCTTTGAGTATCTGCAAATTATATATCATCCCTTAGCATCAAGTTAGACAATCAACAGACTAAACTTGTCAAATGATCGCCTACTACAAGCAGTTTACAGGTCATGTTTTTACGATTAGGTATATGTATTGTTATTTCGAGTGTATTTTTGTTATGAACAATCGCTTGTATAGTTCGCGTCGAACATGATGACGTCTCTGAAGTGCGCTACCCGCTGCGCACTACCCCACCCCTCACCCCCGCTGATACGTGAATTCGTTACTGCGCAGGTACTCGCATCATGCTCCGAGCCGCCATAGTTTGAATCGAGCTGTGTGTGTACAGCTCCATTAAGTGGTTACCCCCCAAAAGACATGTGGGTTCAAGTCGGTGTTGGGCCCAGTTGGTTTTTGTATTTTGCAAAAACATTTTATTATTAGGTCATCCCACTTCCAGTGTCATATTTTTTATTTCCAATATTTATGTATTGCGCAATGGTATGCAATAGTTAATACATGTGTTGTCTTGTACAATCATGTTAGTTTAATTTGGTGTGTTGTATTGTCAAGACGTGCATTGATTTAAAATGGAAGATATAAAAAATCTATTAATGTAGTGGAGCAACGTATATTTCTAAAGTTGTGTGCTTTACTCAACTACTCTGGAGGAGTTGCGCACGACTTACTGGTAAAGTGTGTTGGTCGTAACGCCTTAAATAAAAGAACCGTACAGCGATGGCTTGAAATGTACAAACAAGGAAGAACCACAGCTGAAGATGAGACGCGAGCACCTCGATCATTATCATCGACTAGATTAGAAGCAAGGGACAAAATCAAGGAAGCACTTCGTCAGTCACGTAGGGTCAGTGTCAGTGATCTCTCCACTCAACTTAACATTCCTCATTCCACTATACATAGAGTACTCACGGAGGATTTATGTCTGGTCAATAAAAGTGCAGTGTGGGTGCCCCACACTCTGAACACGGATCAGAAGGAGTTTCGTTATGAAACTGCGCGTAGCCATTTATCGTGGTATCGCCGTAAGAAAAATATACTTAATAGAT
Source organism: Eremobia ochroleuca (assembly GCA_949629135.1). NCBI lineage: Eukaryota > Metazoa > Arthropoda > Insecta > Lepidoptera > Noctuidae > Eremobia > Eremobia ochroleuca. The sequence continues at coordinate 9,072,000 of OX451408.1, forward strand.
TCATATGCCTTGATGAAACTTGGGTCGAATTTTATACTCCTCGTCAAAGACATCAGTCACGATGTTGGGTGGAACCGGGCACTTCAGCTGAACATTTACCACGTGCAGAGCTACATGAACGAAAAATACTACTAATAGTAGCTATGGATGTCAGAGGCATTGCTTTTTGGAGAACTTATGATGAAAATACAACTATGACTGGAGAGTGATATGGGCCTTTCTCTACTAACAGGAAAATCATGGTCCAAGCATTTTTTTTTACTTTGGCTATATTAATGCATAGTTTTATTTATTAAAACACATAATATATAACCTGTTATTTATGGAGCCAAGCTTAATCAATATTACAAATCATAATCATTTCATAAATTCGGTCTAAAAGCCACTAAAAACAGTCCTCTGTTATGTCCTAATTCCGGATCGAGTATGATTCGGTTCGGTTTTTATTAGTTGTATTTAAAAATGTAAAATCTTATAACTCTATAAACATAAAGAATACTGAATGCATCTGAACAAAAAACAATTATAATTTCAGATAATTTTTTAGTACTAAAAACTAGTGTTCGAATTTACTCCATTACATTTTTGAACAGTCCTCTGTCACAATTTGAATATCGCGCCACAACAATATTAAACACTATTGTGGTTACATTTCCCTTGAAACCGAACGTTAACAGTGTGAAGTTTGCTCGGTCGCCATGCTAAACGAGTCGCTGCAACTTAGCGCAGTGACCAGGGTCTGTCAACTTTGTTCTACGAACTGTATGTAGGTGGGCTTGAAAACAAGAAAAAGACAACGCCATGAGAGTAAAAGAGATGAATATAATAATGTTGCCACTAAAAATACAATTTCGTATTTTCCATAATGATGAGCTTATTATTTGATTTTTAAAATAAATTACCCTTGAAAAAACCGTTAGCTATTATTCTGATGTTACACAAATATATTTTATTGAGAAATATAACATATGTAATTGATTAAGACACAATAAAAAAATGATATGGAGGGTAATGTGTGGCAACACTAACGTCCGCACGTCATATTGACGTCACAAGAAAAATGTCTGCCACCGCTTGCGCACTATTTTATCTTTTACTTATTTATTTGTAATAAATAAACTAGTTCCATTTAATTCTACAAACATTGATAGCGTTGAGTCGAGCTTGCTCCTGCGTTCCTGTGTTTTGGTGAAATTAAGTGCGTATTTGTGAGATATAGACTCGGTGTTGAGACAGTGACTCTTGTTTGATTTTGTGTTTAATTTCGTGATGAGTTCGTAGTTCATGTAAAATCAGTCATAATATAATAATTAATCTGTCATGTAAATTATAATTATTCACATGCTAAATAAAAAAGTCAAGTACTAATCTTTGTTTTACTAGACTGCTCTGTATATATAAATTTTAGCATTTTATGTACAAGTACAGTGTGTTTCTCGATAGTGATTGTTGATGTCAATTATTGCTGAGCAAAAATTGGCCATCTTGTAGGAAACTGTCGAGAAACGCGCTGTACTTGTGCATAAAATGCAATACAAAGTATCTATAAAATGCACTGTAGTTCAAAATTCCCGCCCTAGCTTCTACTCCTTAGTTTTCGTGGGCGGAATATAGATGGCGCCAGTCGGTAAGGAAAAATTTCCTCCTAAAATTTGTACGGAGCAGTTATTCTTCCCTCTTAGGGTATATATGTTCTGTGGCAGTGACAACTCCGCGTCTATGTGGGAGCCACGTCTCTGTAGTGTTGAGTGAACATTCCTCTGGTAAGTCTTTTTTACGGTGTTTTATGTGTTATAATTATATTTATTTACCAAAAAAATTGCTCAGTGTGATAATTTATAGCTGTTTCTGTGTTATGAAGTAATATTTAAACTGATACGTGGTATGACATTTTTTACGTAAAAATAACAGTCCTCTGTGCAACAGTCCTCTGGAAATTTATAACACAGAAGACTGTTCAATGTGACAGAGGACTGTTTTATTTGACGTCCGTGTATTTTATTAATATTCTTTATAGTCTGCACCATTGAGATGGGATATAACAGGAGATGCCCTGTTATTCTATACACGGTTGTAGGTAGGTGCCAGAGCAGCCATCTTTGTCGCCAAGTTTCGTGGTAGTTCAGCTGTCAAATGGTTGTTTATTTTTTGTATTATTGAGATTTGCGAGAAAATTACGAGGACTTTACCTTAATTTAAAACTGCATGTAAATGTTGAAAAACAGCAATTCAACATGCCTGTGTGTTGTATTGTGAAGTGTGGTGCAAGGAAGAATGAAAATCAACCTCAACTTTCTTTGCACAGGTTAGTAGCCGGTTTTCATGCAATAACACATACAATAATAGACATTCGATGATATAATTGTAACGCGATCATGAATTCATGGCTAAAGTATTGATATTTGGGTGAATTTCCGTATAACAGACCTTTTTATTATTTTGTTAATTCATTCGTTTGTTTACAATAATATGTCATAATAGAATAGTGTTGTACCGTTGCCTAATAGTTTCCGGAACTAGTTCCTCCGCTGGAACGATATCGGTATATTCTGCTATGTTAACATAAATAGTCCTGCGTCTTATTAGCTCCGATTGACCTTGCTAGGTCCGGCCCGTGGTTCACAGCACCAAAATCAAAATATTTTCTTTCACATAAACCTACATGGGCACTTATGAAACGTCAGAAGCTAGATGCACGTTTCCAAATGGTGGTTTCCTATGCAGAAGAACCAGCGAGAAACTCCACGGTTACTCTTTTAAAAACAATTGGCTTTTACAATGTCTTCTATTTTTTTAAGTACCTGGTACTTGTTGACAGGCCTACACTGTCCTCCCCTACCTATTAACATTGTAAAAGCCAATTATTTTGAGTAGCCGTGGAGTATCTTGCCGACTCTTCTCCATAGAAACCACCAATTGGAACCGTGCACATAGCTTTTGACGTTTCCTATTGATTTTAGTTTCATATGCTAATATAATATAGCTGTAACCAAAATTATTTATTGATAAAAATACTTGCACTTTTTATAGGTTTCCTAAAAAGGAAGGACTAAAGAAAAAGTGGTTAGAGGCTATTGGTGAAGAAAATATTAATCCCCGACATAAAGAATGGTACCTCTGTTCACTTCACTTTGAAGAAAGCTGTTTCAATAGAACACTTGATGTAATGAGATTACATGATAACTCTGTTCCCACAGCATTTTTGGTAAATGTGTATTAAAATGATTGATTAATAATAGCCTGGCCGTTTGGCCTGAAATAAATAAATAGATATATATTAATTACATATATAAAAATAATAATAAATAAATAAATCATATTCCACAACTTTCACACAACGCCATCTAGTCCCAAACTAAGCAGAGCTTGTGCTATGAGTACTAATTATAAAGTATGTTTATCGAAAATAAACTAGGATACGTTACTATAAAGTAGGCAACCTTAGTTAGAACGGACTATAAGTTAGTATACTATATTATGATCCAAACGTGATAACTAGTACGACTCGTATTTAGTATCGATACTCGTTATAGTAACACCAATGTTCCTTGATTGATACAACCCTAGCAATGGCAGCCATTTTTTGAGACAATATGAGTTGTAGGTAGGCACCCTTTTTTCGTAGGTATTTCCAGTCCATATATATGTCTATGGTCTGCACTAACCTACTGCTTGTCGATAGCCTCTTTCTTTCTTACATTGGCCTGTCACGCTAATTCAGGTCTTTTGTTTTCTATTATTATGGATTTTGGAATATAAAATAATACGTATCTAGTAACTACCTGTTTTTAAACCCTTACGGTTTTTTTAAATTATTGAAAGTATGTTTTATTGTTTTAGTATTGCCGCAATGCCACCAAAGAAGAAACCTAAACCCAAAGAAGAGACCTAAAATAAAAGAGCAGAAACGAATTGCAGAAATATTAATATATCAACGGCTAAAAATGACCCTGTAAAAAGAGAGCAATTGAAGGAAAAAGAAAGACGAAACTACCAAAGAAAGGAGGAAAAAGGTACAAGAAAGCCAGTTAAAGATATGAGTCGACGTGAACACAAAGCTGTGACTAAAGAATGGAGAAAGCACTGTGCTACCTATCGCGCAAAAAAAAGCTTTGAAAGAAAAGAAACCATTAAAAAGAGCACAAAAAATTATGAAAAATACCTTTATTCACATATTTATAAGAATTGTGGATATACATTTTTTTTAATAAAAAATAACAAAAAATTCATAACTCAAAAACTATTTATTATTTTTTATGCTCTTTTTAATGGTTAAAGTCATTTTGGAAAAATTTTATTAGAAATATGTGAAAACTGCAAACCATCATTTGCGGGTACGAACTTTGAGGGTGATTTTCACCCCTTTAAAACGTTTGTTAGCAAAAAAGAAAAAATCAGTGTCTCATCATTTTTCATGTAGATTATTATATTAAAGCCGCAACTAAATCGGTGAGGAACACCTCGCGAGGTTTCCTTGTTAGTGAGAAACTCGCAATTTGTTCCTGATAAATATATGTATTTAAATTCTGTATGTGATACAGTATTCAATAAAGAAGAGAATTTATTTGATTACATTTAATAATTAATATTGTGTTTTTCTTCATATGAACATTGACATAAACTGTTCTCTGGGTGGAAAAAACAGTCCTCTGGGTGGCAAAACAGTCCTCTGTCGTATTTTTTTACAAAATTGCCTATAATTTGAAAAATAAGGGAAAATTACAATGGTTTCTTGTTTATATGTATTTATATTATAACTATCTATCGACTTAACATATTAACTTTTAATTTTCTAGAAAAATAGGGTCGGGACAACTGTCAATAGACAAGTTTCCAGTTAGTAGAGAAAGGCCCATATAAGTCATTTTTAGAAGAAAATATTCCTATTTGGGCAGACGAACATCATATAACGAGTCCTATAATTTTACATGATAACGCCAGACCACACAAATCAAAAATAGTTCAGAATTTAATTGAAGATAAAGGATGGATTGAAATTATTCAGCCGCCATATTCCCCGGATATGAATCCTTGTGATTTAAATTGTTTTGGCCATGTGAAGAGGAAATTGTCGGGTACTCGATACAATAGCAAAAAGCAGTTACATATTAAACTAAAGAGCATTATTGATGAATTAAATGAAAGTGGTACTTTAAATGGTGTTCAAGATTTGCCAGCAGTCTGGGAGCGAGTGATTAATAGTGGTGGAGATTATTGATTAGTGTCACAAGGTTAAAAAAAAATCAGCTGTTCCCTACATTTTGACGAGTTATGCGAACATAAATGTAGGGAACAGCTGATTTTTTTTTCGCGATTTCAGGTTTGGTCCCATGGTAAAAGTTGTTCATAATGATGAGTACAATCTCCCATTTCGATTTGTCGCATGTTTTCAATTTCACCCTGTATAGTATAGTAGTCAGTTTTTGTAAAATAATAATAATAAAAAAATATGACACTGGAAGTGGGATGACCTAATATAATTTAATGCATTGTTTTAGTGAATTGATAAGTTTAAAGAAGTACTTATTTATTTTTTTCAAGTCAGTTTTTTTTTTTTAAATAAAACTTTGACCCCTTACCAATAAACTTCATTGTCAGATGAATAAACACAAATTTGTCTCTTTCAGTCGTCACTAATTTGACTCTCGAAAGAAGAAGACAAAGCATTGTATAACTACACAGACGCTATACGGGGTGTTCGAAAAGTCATGGATTACCTTTTACCTGCTGATAGGCCACATTGGGATCTACCAATTTGACGGCACGGTTGGCGCAGTGGTTAAGCGATTGACTGCTGCGCTGCGTGTCGCGGGTCGATTCCCGCACGGAACAACTATTTGTATGATCTACAAGTAGTTGTTCCTGGTCTGGCTGTTTGTGTATGTGAGTTTAAATGTTTGTAAACGCACCCACAATACAGGAGAAAATCCTAGTGTGGGGCAACATATTAAAAAAAAAAAAAATAATGACCACCCAATATTTTTTTTTTTTTCACTAGGGCCGATCAAATATGAGGTAAAATTTTTTTTTGGTGAAAATTTTAAGTTTAAACCTAAATTTTAGGTATTTAAAAGATGATATCTGTAACTTTCTTGTATTCAATCGATAGTAGGATGATTCAAGATGAAAATAAATTCATCAAGTTTTCATTCATAGAAATGGCATGGAAAAAAACTGATCAAAGGTAGAGATTTTCCAAAATTTCATTAAACATCAAAAAACTCGGAAACCATAAGACTTTTATTATGGTAATTTTTTTATTTTTATTGGTAGATGCCAATGTGGCCCATCAGCAGGTAAAATGTAATCCATGACTTTTCGGACACCCAGTATAACGTTTATTAGTAAGGGGGGTCAAACTTTCATATATAATAATAGGGTTATCAATGTCTAAATGGACCAGAGGTATCAAGACCGCTTGCCGTGCATTAGATTGAAGGTTATGCATTATATTTTTTTTAATATAAAGTAACTTTCTTTTTTTTTACTAATATTTATAAAGAATTTAAATATCAAGAAAAATAAAATACTTTAACATTTATTATTGCTATTATTTAACAAAACTTTGATCTTATTTTCCTACAAAGATTTATATTTTACAATTCATACAGAACCACTATTTTTGTTCTCATAAAATTAGAATTTTTTTTTCTTTAATAATGGTTAAGTCATAGTTGTTTACTCTTCGTTACTTTAAGTGAATGTATACATCAAACGTTGTAGTTATAACTTGAGGGTATGGATTAATTTTATAAAGAAAACGTAAGTAAGTGAAATTAATGGATACCCTCAAATTATAACATCTATCTATTAAACAGAGACCTAAAGATAAAGTGACTTGGACGATAGTAGATAACCATTTCATCTATATTCATATGGATGAGCTGGCTATTTTGTCAAAGTGCCGGTATGAGTATGATTATGTTTGGTGATGTGATGGTTTGAATCCAAGTCAAAATGAAATCTTTTTGAAGTATTCTTTAGATTATTCATTACAAATTACAAATTAAATTTTGTGTAGTGTAACATTTTAAAACTTGAGGTGTTAGCACATACTGAAGCTGTGTGTACATGTGGCATTTGATGGATTAATGCTTATGTGTTTTCTTCAGTGGGACACCATCTTAACATAATTTTGCAAAACAAAAATTTTGCCACCTTTAATTTTTGAGATAATAGAGTATAATACATAACCTAGTCTCTATTTAGGAAGCCATATTGTAACCTTGAGATTTTTTATTAACATAAAACTATATTTATGATCATTTAATGCAAATTTAAAGAAGTTATTGTGTGGGAAGATTGATGAATGAAATATTGAAATATAATTTATTTAATCACAATCACAACAAGTTACTATGGTAAAGTGGTGCATAGAAACACTAATTGATCATTGTTAAAATTACTGGGAAAGACTAGAGCAAAACTAACATATCCACAGTGAAAAGTCAATTAATTAGTTAGACTAGAATCCATTACATTCTAAGAAATAATTTCGTTCTATAAACGCATGCAGGCGTAAAACTTAACTGTGTTAGTGTCGAAAATAATGAACAAGTATATTATTTTGAGTTTATTACCTATATCTCCACAATTCGCACACCGAAGCACATTCAGATGACTTTTTAAGTACCTTATTTCCTTTGTATGCTCCTGTTTCAGTGATGATACTTGTTGCCTAAAATAAAATAAAGATTTTACATAATTACGAAGTTGATCCATGATATTGCCAATGAATATTACTGCCTTACCGTAAGTTCTTAATTTCTGTTCTAGCTATAGCGATTTGATTTCGATAGTACTCGATATTGTCCGTCATTTTATACAGAAAACCGTAAATATTAACTAGAAAACGGTTCTCATTTATTTAGCACAGTGGTAGCAACAGCAACTGTACTGTAGGTAGCAAGTGGTGTCTGAAGGAAATGAAATTACATTGACACTTGGGCAATTTGACATTGACATAAAAGACGCTGATGGATGACAGTGATGAAACCACAGAACGAAACCATGTGTCGTGTCGTGCTCTATGGATTTAGTATGTACAGACGCCAGCACATCAAGCTACCCGAAACTGTCAGATTTTCCCAATCAACTTTGAACCTTATTATTCAGGGATAAAGTTCAAAATCTTATAAAGAAATCTGACAGATTGTAGTAGCTTGATGTGCTGTCGTCTCTGTACTTTATGCATAGAAGAATTCTGTGATTGATTAATTTTTTTAGACGGATTTGTTTAAATAAAAATCTCAAATTAAGTAATGAAAGCCCTGTTAAAAACCATAAGGTAGATGAGACCCCCGTAATTATGCAGTCAACAGCTAAGCAATGGGGCATATTAATTAATTAAGCATAATAGGTCACTGCTGGCTAAGTAATAACAGCCGCACGGGTCGATCTATCAGGTTAAGCTATGCTTGGTCCGTGGATGGGTGACCCTCTTCACTTACCAAGACCCCTCCGTGCTTCGGAAAGCACGTTAAGCCGTTGGTCCCGGCTGTCATTCGTGGACAGTCGTTAGGGGTACTCAGTAGTTTGAAAGTCTGACCACCAGTCTTACCAATGGGTACCGTATTACCCAGTAACTGAGTTGTGGAGGTCAAATAGGCAGTTGCTCCATGTTAAAATACTGGTATTCAGCTGCATCCTTTTATGCTTTTATGCTGCATGCATTAGACTGGAAGCCGACCCCAACATAGTTGGGAAAAGGCTAGGCAGATCATGAATTAGGTCACTGGTTTACAAATAAAGCATGGATAGTGACAGCTTCTTTCAAATTCATGAAATAATTCTATTAGCAACGTCTGAAGCGATCAAGTGGCAGTATTTATCCATTAATCTACCTGTTTATGTAAGACAGTGTAAGACAGTTAGACAGACCAGGTGGTCTGTCTGATTATGCGTTGTTCAGACAGAGGTCTGTCTGAACAACGCATAATCATAATATGCACTAGATGCAGCCACCCTGACAAAATTTATGGATGTATTGCGTCAGTCTATATCATTACCGTGCTACATGGTCCATCTCACATCAATCTGCCCAAGACCTAGCAAAGATAATGGATTGAGCTGATTGATGCCAGATTTCTGGAATGTTCCAACAAAAACGTCTGCAAGCGCAGAGGCATATACATAGTTGTAATTTTATTATGCTGGTTTGGAGATATCCAAACGGACCAAACGCGGTTCACAATAAAAACCATCACTGTGCCCGCTACCACTGGCGGCGCGGGGCACCTTTGTCTGAACAACGCACTATAGCAAATTTAAGCCTGCAACAAAAATCAATAGTTTTGTTCGTTACATAATATAATTTTTCATTCATTTCAATTTTAGTTATTTATTTTATGACAACCAGTTTTTCCTAAATAAACTAAAAAAAGAATTCTACTACTAATTTGTATTGTAACCTTTTTGTTGTTGATTTTCGAACGTGTCAATATTTTTCTGAGTTTTTTCCCGATTCTTATAAGCTTCCTAGTGTTGTTCTCTGGTCGGATAAATTGTCGTAAGATAAAATCGATTCCAGTATGTTACATTGTAAGACAAATTTATTTTCAGTCGACATTTGCTATACATATAAATACTGAGAATTTTACTAAAATACAAACGCCGCTTTTATATATTCTAAATGTTACTTTGTTTCTACGTCATTCCATTCTAGCTTGGTAGCAAAATTTAGCAGTCTGACATTTTATTTATTTTACCATTTATGTACACACATATATAAACAGATAAGAAAAAACAGAACAGAAAAATAGCATTGGTTTACGATTTAAATATTTAGTAACAGTAAAGATTACTATTTAGAAGCTAAAACGACAAAAGTCAAACAAAAACAAACTGCAATCGATTCAATCGCATTCTTGTCGATAGACAAATAATTTCATTCCCATCACTTACTATTGCGGTTTGCCATTTGCCGCACACGTGCTTAGATTTTGTGATATTTTTACCAAATTATTTTACTTTGCAGCGTTAGCGGGACATCACAAAAGATCTCCTGTAAACATATTGTTTGAACTCATCCATTCATCACTGCATTTAAGTTGTAAGTATTACATTGAAATTATTTTGACGTGCTGGGGTGGGGCAAAATGTCTGTAGAAAAAGACCGCCACGTGTCCTATATTTTAAATTCCCTTTATTTTATTTTATTTTAAGCCTAATCTGCTTTTACGAAATTGTTTTCAAGGTATAATGAACATTTGGGTGTATATTTTTTATTTTTTTGTTGTGGGTGTGGTAGTCCGTATTCGGCGTATATATTTTGTTTTTACATGATAGATTATTTTTGGGCGCCGCTTTTGTAGCTAAAGCCGCTTTTGTAACTTGCCGCTGTTTAAAACAATGACAGATAATGTTTTAGATTCCATCGTCATACGTTCATTTTTCATTGAGATTAAAGTTATTTCCTTGACGCCTGTAGTTCTATAGTACCTATAACCCTCAAATATGTGCATTGAGCAGCTTTTTCCTGTTTTTACTCTTCCATCATCCATTATTATGTTATTTTTACTCTTATTGCAGCCTATCCTTAATTAAATATACACCTATAAATAATACCCACATACTCAAACATTATCAATGAACAAATTATCAGTAGGTAGGCAAAATAGATAACAATTAAATGCCGACGAAGATTTTTCATTCCTTTTTTATCAGTTTATTTATGACTATTTAAAACAAAAAACCTACCAGATACTTTGTCAAATTCATATTATTGAGATTACAATACTTTTAATCTGTACCTAATATATTTTTTCTATTTAAACACTTAATACACACAATACATATATTATATTTGTATTCTTGTTTTACTTGTTATTTGTTATCTATAGCATCATTGTTTAACAACAGGCGAATCAACAGCCAAACATGTTTCAATACAAGCTAAACAACAAATCACGTTTGCCTATTTTTCAAGATACCTGCAGATTTCTTGATAAATATGAAACACTTATCTCAAAGTCAGTCAAAGAATCAAAGCATCAATTAACAAACAAGCTAACATACAAAAAACCTGTATCTATTTCTATATATGTTTCTAAATCATTATCGTTTTTCATATTCAAACTCGATAAGTTATAATAATAGTCTATAATTCAACATGTACTATCTAATATTGGGACAGAGTACAACACAGCATCTTTTATACTATCTATTTAAACATGGGTATGCTTTTCCTGTTGACGTCAATTAGTTAACAGACATGATTAGAGAAAAAGAGCTATGTTTGAGTTTGGTTTCCGCATTGAATACTTCAGGTGTACCATTGTGCATGTGTAGTATTATATTATTATTATATTGGTATTCAGCTGTATCCGGTTACACTAGAAGCCAAATCCAAAATAGTTGATGCAGATGACGATATTATGTAGTCAGATCAAAAAAAAAAATAAAAGATTTTTATTACCTTCAGTTGTACAAAAACACTTATCTAAACATTATGCTGCCTTACAACTAAGAGAAAGATTGTTTTAGATGAACTCTGGCACCCAGACAACTTACCCAGATAACTTATGTTTAGGGTGCCAGCGATCAACTGAGTCACTGCAATTATGGTAGTGCTGTGACAAGTTGTTTCAGTAATAATGGTTCATATGATTCATATGGTTTGGAGTTCGAATGCATTTTGTTTCGCATTGCATGATATATAGCTAAAAATATTTTTTGTTACATTATAATGTTTTTATCAGTCTGGGTTTTTTCACAGCATTGGTATTTTAACATGTTCACTGTCCAGCCAAAATTTCGAAATTGGCTCTCATGTCCAATTTAATTTTTTGTTCCTGTGTACTGAGGGTTTATATATATATATATATATATATATTTTATATATTATATTTTATAGCCTTTATACCACTTCAGATCCATAAAGGCCATAAAAGTAGGGGAACCCTTTAACCCCTATTTTCATAGTGACCCACACGTATGGCACGGACGTCTTGTTCCAACCCAAAATGACCCACACGTGGGTCATGGACAGTGAACATGTTAAGTAATTTTTTTATCAGTGGCAGTAGGTAACTTACTATCGGAAGCGGATTCAGGTTTTAATTAAGATTGCTACTGGTTACCTAGTTAGGTTTTATCATTTAATTTATTAGGTTTACCAACAATTGCTTAAACTGCAACATAGTTGGGAAAAGGCTAGGCAGATGATGACCAACAATTGCTTAAACTGGGAAAATAACACATTCTTTATGAAAAAAATACAGTGCAACAATAACTAACGTCTAAACACTTATGCATAGTAATCACATAATCAGAATACTAGACTTAGCTACTAGTATAGTATAGCACCCTAATTGCGTAACACATTCAATCACAATCTGAATTATATTGAAAGATATTGCTAATCAATTGCTTCATATGTTCGAAAAGTTAGTCTGCCTAACAATGTTAATGAATAATGCAATGAATGTTGTTGAACTATCAAAATAAGAGCCGTTGCTACTGATAGTATGTTACACAATTACCCCTCTACTTAAACCACTTTCTATCATCAGGCACTCTTAGTAGTACTACCCTCTGTATAGTATAAAGAGTGACAGAGTGACCAGATCACAGAACCTCACTGAAGACTTAGCATTCAAACTGTTTCAATCAATCAAATGGCATATAACTAGTTTTATGTAACGCTTGAAGTCTTGAATGAGGTTCTGTGCAGACTTTAGAATATTTTCTTGAACTTACTTCTTGTGTAAACCAGCTTACTTGCAGACTTGCAATCCTGTTTTCCACTTATACCAAGTGTAAATATTGCAGTTCTGATTCACATGTATACAGGCTGGCAATAATGCAGTTCTAATTTACACTTTACAGGCTGACAAAATTTCCGTTTAGGGACTAAGTCAATGGCGATACCATTGCAATGTTTGTAAATTATTAGGAGACTTTCCCCCCTTAGTAACACACACAGGGTGCTTAAATATCTATTAATTTTGGTGGGAGATTATTAAAATACTAGTTTTCTTTTAATTATTTAACCAGTAGGCTTTAAGCAGATGTAGCCCAAGATATATTTCTATTTTATTTTGATAATGATATCATAATTCATCTAGTAAATTCAGGGATACCAGTATGCAATACAGCTCACCTGGTGCATTTTATGTTTTTGATAATCAAAAACTGGTACTATTGGTTGTGGTATTTTTTGAGTAATTATCAATATTGTTGTAACCATGTATGACTAGAATTTTAGAGATAAAAATCACAACAATTCCACATATTTTGGGTCCGTGGCTTAGGCCCCCAGTGGTCGAGGCACCTGTGGCCGACGCCCTCGATTCGATTAATTTGATTCAAAGCAATTTTTGATCAAATGTACTGTCAAGCACAAAAATGTTTTACAAAAATAATAAATGTATATTGATTGTAAGTATGTATAATGTATAATATTAAATAGTCATTATATTATATTTATAACATAGAAATGCTTTTACATTGGATGTATGTTTTGAAAAATGAAAGTCTTAATAATTATTGTTCATTATTTATCTCAGCATGCAACAATGTTTTTCCACCAAGTCTATTTTTAACCATATTGTAATTATTTCGCACAAGCCCTTGCGAACGACCTTCGCTCGTCATTGTGAGATGAAATACTAAAATTTCTTATCAGTTGCATATTGCAATATTCAATAACTTGACTCTGGTGTGAAAGAGATAGACATAATATCTAGTCATACTTCCTTATTGTTTTCAGTTTTGTGGATAAAAAGACGAACTTTTTACTGCTACCAATAACAGATTTGGCTCAGTTAGTTGACGAGTTGGTTGAAGTTGAAAAATAAAATTTCCATGTGGTAATTTATTATAAATGTATTTTAACAACATTCACTAACACTTTCTATAAAGTCTTTTTGATTTTTTGAATGTTTGTAGATAATAAATATGCTTTTAATGGGAAAAAGGTGTGTAAGGATAATGTTAAGTGGCGATCTATTCTCTCTGCTATTTGATAGATAACTTTTGTTTAGCAAGGAAAAATACTTTATTATTATAACAAAACATTTTTCTCACTTACTAGGTGTACTTAGTACTAAGTGAAAAACCTAAAAAAAAAAAGATATTAAATTAATCGAAACGGGGGCGTCGGCCACAGGTGCCTCGACCACTGGGGGCCTAAGCCACGGACCCCATATTTTTCCTCAACATCTTTTAGATGTTTTGGGGATTCCCCAGAATTATGCACAGTCATCGTGTCAGCCACGTATTTTTTAGATTAAAATAATCACCATAACATAGATAGGGGGATTCCCTTAGATTATTATGGTTTAAAAATTTTAGGTGACACGTTTTTGTATTCTTTTAGCATACAGCCTTCTCAGACTTAACACGTATACCTACGGGTGCTCCCTCACCAGGAGCATTCGCCTGTAATGAAACGTTACAGATTCGAGCCTTACAGCGCACACCTTGTAATGATACAAAACGAGTGGAGGAGGAGAACCGAGTAATGATAGAATGTGTAATACCTTGATACAACTTGTAACATCAATGCGCTCTGCTTGTAATTAAATGTGTCCGGCGGGCCGCGGAGCGCTCCCCGCCCCGCAATCTGTAATGTTACATTACACGCGAATGCTTGTCAGAAGTATTCCAGCTAGGTGACAATTCCCGGAACGTTCACAGTCTGAATCCTTCAAAAATACCTCCAATTTCCCTACGTTTTTTGACAAGTTTTTCTTAGTCGCTGAGATGATATTGCGACTAGATTTTGAACGTTTTTAATTACGGGAATTGGTCTCCTGGTCTGTTATGCTAACAAATTTTTTGTGAATGCCAGCCCTTAAAGTATTTATGAAGACTTTCCCATCATCATCATCCTCTTGTCCTTATTCAAATTTGGGATCGGCGCAACATGGTCTTTTTTGTTCCATATTTTTGTGTTAGTCTTAATCTAGGTAATCACCCCCTTTCTAGCCATATCATCTTTCACACAGTCCATCCATCGTTACTTTGGTTTTCCCTACTCTTATCCACATTCATACTCAAAACTTTCCTCACAACTTAGGTTTTTTTTTTTTACTCCGCTGACCATAGTAGATACTGCATAGTGTGGCTACGCGGGTTCCCATCGACGTATAGCTGGCCTTGCATTCTATTGATACCCCTATGCTAGACCAGCTCAAGGTCAATACTCAATTATTTATTACAGTGTTACGTCCGGTCTTCTGTACCTCGTCGACAATTCTACAGTAATTAAAAAAAAAAACCAAACCGTTCGGCCGAGTTGATTGATGGCATCGTTATCACAACACGACTGTCGAGGTTATTGACCTAGTTAAGTATATTTTAGGAAATCTGCTAGAGTGCGAATGCCATTAAATAAATCGTGGTTTATTGGAATTTCAACACCCTTTATAAATTTCACCAAACTACCTGTTTTGAAAAATTTATCCTGTAAGATCTTTATTTACCAAGACAAGTATTTGTGCCAAGTTTCTAAACTAAAAGAATCTGATTATTCATACAAGGTTATACACTTTTTCACATAGTGGCAGATTCTTCAAAAATTAAAAAACACTTTTTCTTTTGTCAAGTTTATTAATACCAAGTTTTAAATTAAACGGTTCGCGCGTTTAGATCTTCCCATACGAACTTTGACCCACCCTAATCCCTAATAATTTGATCCGTTCGGGGGTGGTTTTGCCAACGAATAATGTCAAACCTTATTACTTATTAGTACATATTCGTTTCAAGTAAACCAAAAGAATTCGATATTTCATATAAAATAATTCTCCCTTCTCACTCCTTTAGGGGTACAATTCCCTAAAATCAATTCTTAGTGGAAGTCGCAAAAGTAACCTACTGTCCAAATATCGATTTTTTCTACCCTAAGTAGTTTTGGCTGGGTGATGATTTGGTCAAAAAAGCACTTCCCTTTAATATGTATAGATTTATCCGCAAAACAAAATACTAGATATTCTTATCAACGAAATATAGGCGAAGGTAACAAACCACCTCTCCATTTAGCAAATTAGAGATAAAATCGATTACTGCTTGCGTGGAATGACTGCGAACCACAATAAATGTAAACATATGTATATTCAATACAAACAGGTACGTCGTAATACCCCAACTCTTGATGCACTCGATAGTGGGTGGTTGGGAGGGCCTCCCTAGACGGGGGAGGGGGAAAGCTCGGAGGGCCTTTCACGTCTGGGGAACACATTATAAATTCAGCATATCACCTCGCGCCGGCACAGCCGCGCGAACCGGCACGGTGTACAGACGTGTCTTAGAACGGAACGGTTTTCGCGTAGACGGTGCCTTCAGCGCCAGCAGGAAAAAATGACAGTGTAATTAAATATAGTGAAGTTCTAGAAAATTGAAAATATCAATTTGTCTTTTTGATTAAAATATTATAATAAAACAATTTTTGTTAACTGTTAGTGTTCTTAGTGCCACTAATGGTGAAACTTAGCAGCTTTCTCTTCCATTACGCGTAAGTTTATATCTGATGCTGCTAAAGTCGAAACTTTTATCATTCACGCGCTAGTCAACTCTTATTTCATGTTTTGTGCTCAATTTTTGGTGGTTAGATTGGCCAAAGATAGTGTGGGAAACGGTGACCGGTCGTAAGGTCCCAATACATAAACGGACTATCGCCTCGCGCAGGCAAATCCGTGCGAATCGGCACGGTGTGCTGACGCTCTCTAAAATAGGATGGGACTTAGCAAAGAGGGTTGTTGGGTTATTCTTTACATCGAAATTAGAACCGGTGTGCAAACAGTGCCACACAGCTAGCGCGAACGGCACGCGCTCTTTACAGTGACTTCCTCGCGTTTTGATGTACCTAATCGATACTGGGAGGTTGTAGGGTGGTGTAGGCGTGTCCAGTACCCCCCTTAGTGGCGCCGTTAGGGCGGGCTACCACGTCAGTCCGACGGGGTTGCAGCCTGCATTTCGCACGAAAATATAAAGTAATTCTGATACCAGATGTTACTTAATTAGAGAATTTACAGTAATTAACCAAATAAAGGAACTCACTAGCAGCGTTGTGGAAATCAGTAGTGTTTCGAGTGGTAGCGTACCTTGTACTGAAACTCATCCACAGGGATTACCTGAAAGTGATACAGGTATATGTGCCGACTACGACATGCTCTGACGAGACAGCCGATGCTATGTACGAGGATATTCAATATTGCCAAGGCAGTGCACAGTACGACAAAGGCCCACTAAAACGATTTTATGGTGGACTTCAATGCCAAAGTGAGATTACAAGAACCCGGTGAATAGAAACTCGGACCTTTCGGTTTGGGGCGCATCACAGGGAAAATGCTGGTCAACTTTTTGCAGTCACAGGGGCTCTTCTTAATCAATTCGTTTTTCGAAAAGAAACCCCAAAGGAAGTGGACCTGACAAAGCCCCGATAACGTGACAAGGAACGAGAAGATAGGAAGCATATATTTAGAGATGTCTCCGTAATTAGTAGGATAAATACCGGAAGCGATCACCGACTTGTCCGAGGCACTCTAAATATTAAATTATCGAGCTGAGAGACTCCGCATGAAGAGGCCTATACTCCGACCTACGCAGCTCCAAGCCGCTCTAGGATCCGAAAAATTCCAACTGGAACTTCAAAATCTATTCGCCCCGTTGGAAACCACAGGCACTAACGACGAGAAAGCTGACGAGGTGGTCAAAGCACAACGTGACGTGTTCCGCAGACTCTTCCCGTCGCAGCGAGAAAGTAAGGTGTCCAAACTTTTCTCGGATACTCTCGGACTTATGAGGGAAAGACGAGAGTTGCCAGCTATGCAGTCGTCTTCGTCAGATAAAGAGGGCCTTAAACCTAAAAATTGGGAAGCTGACGCGAAGCGACCTTTGGTGCTCCAACACCCGCGACATTAAAGGTCGCGATTGAGCAAAACCGAGGGTCGAAAGTGTTCGGCCGGCAATTACGGAGATCCCGTCTGACGAAACTAAGAACTGCGGATGGCAGAATCGTGACTTCGAAGTCCGAGATACGACCGACGGGCACCTCGCCCGTAAAAATCCTCGACTTCCTCTAGTACTCAACGCGGACGATGAAACCAGCAGTACATAGTGCAGATGACCATCGAGCCGAATTAACGCGCCACTACACGGAAGACATCCCGGATATCGATCAGTCCGAGACTAGGGCGGCCTTGGAGTAGCTACAGTACAACAAGGCACCTGTGGGTGACGGAATAATGACAGAGCTCCTTAAAGCGGGCGGGGCTCCAGTCCTGAGAGAAGTAGCGAGTCTCTTTAACTCCGTCATCCAAGAGCTGCTCAGGGGGGTGAGACGGGGGGATGTAATATCCCCTAAATTGTTTACAAATTCGTTGGGAAACGTCTTCAAGACGCTGGACTCTACTGGACAGGGTATCAACGTGAACTGTGCAAGTACATTTCACATACCTATTTAATTTACCGATGACATCGTCATAATGGCAGGGTCGCTGAAACAGCTAGACCAAATGCTACACAGCCTAAATGGAGCCTCGGCATGAATTTGGACAAGACGAAAGTCGTGTACAGACGCCAGCACATCAATCTACTACAATCTGTCAGATTTCTTTAATAGATTTTGAACTTTATCGCTGAATGATAAGGTTCAAAGTTGATTGGGAAAACTTGACAGTTTCGGGTAGCTTGATGTGCTGGCGTCTGTACAATTCGCACGTCTTGTCGAGTCCAATCCACATCGAAGGGTCGCTTCTCGAAGTGGTGAAGGATTATTTCTACCTAGGGCAAGTAATCCAGCTCGGTAGACAAAACTTTGAGAAAGAAGCCGACAGAAAGATCCAGTTGGGTTGGGTAGGATTTAGAAAACTCCGTCAGGTCTTCCCGTCGCCTATCCTGCGGTGTTTTGAAGACTAAGGTCTTTAACCAGTGCGTCCTGTCCGTCATGATATATGAAGGCGAAACGTGGACACTGATGGTCGGGCTGGTCCACAAATTCAAGGTCGCTCAGCGCGCTATGGAGCGAGCTGTGCTCGGAGTCTCTTTGAAGGATAAAATCAGGGATGAAATTATCCGGAAAAGAACCGGAGTTACCGACATAGCTTACAGAGTAAGCAACCTGAAGTGGCAGTGGGCTGGCCAATGTTTGTCGAAAGACCGATGGCCGGTGGAGCAGACGAGTCCTGGAATGGAGACCACGTATCGGCAAGCGTAGTGTGGGATCCTCCCAGCTAGATGGACAGACGGCCTAAAGTAGGTGGCGGGGACAGACTGGATGCGGAAGGCGGAGGACAGGGTGTTGTGGCGCAGTGTGGGAGAGGCCTATGTCCAGCAGTGGACTGCGATAGGCTGAGTTGATTAATTGAACCAAATTAAATTTGATGAAGCGTTCATAAACTTTATTCCCACATATTAATTCAATTTGATACTCACTTATTTAATAATGATTTTGTAGTCAAGTTCTTTATAACCGGGACACTATTGTATCAAATTAATTAATCAACGAGCAGGAATTTCATCTGACGCGCAGTCAAGGGATAAATAACTGAATTTGAATAACAGCACCCTCACCCTTGCAATTTAATCGCATCATTCGCTTTCACATATCCTTTGTGAATATTTGTTTACTGGGAATTTGATCGTGGCGGTCATTGTGTATATTTTTAGTTGTGCATACTTTTCACCTGACATGATAATGTTGTTTGGGATTTGTTTGGTATCAATTGGTATTAGATCAACTTCTGTCTGGTTTCTTAGGACTAGAGTTATCTATTTCATTGACAGTTTCAAGTGAGTTGGAAGTTTGGAACCCACAATATCACGGTACCGTCAGAGTCAAAGATATAGATCAAACACTGTTTAATCCTATAAAAACAACTTCCTAAGAAAATTATGTTCTGAATTGATAGAAGAACGACTGTCTAGGGCTTCCAATACTGGTGTCCCGGTATTGGTGATTTTATTTTATTTTCTATAGAAACTAAAGTGACACATTTTCTTTATATTACACATTATATTCCCAACATTTATTTTTATATAGATAACTTTAAAAAAAACTGCATATTTTAAGTATCTCTTGGTTTGTTTAGTCAGTTAGTTACATTTTATTACTATTTGCGCAGGCAAAGAATGCGGTTATAAATTATTGAATTTGCATTTGCCTCTTGGTCAAGGCAAGAGGTACCTACACAGAATAATAGAAGTACTATACTGAGATTCCTGAGATGAAAAGGAAGGGGGGATGCTCCCATGCGCTTTATTTATTTATTTTTATTTCAGGCATATTACCATAATTTTGATAGTATTACATATGTAAGCAAGTTAGTAGGGAAATAGTAATTGGAGAACAACCACGCGTTTGTAGTAAAAGAATGGCAAAGTGGTGTTGTTTTAATGTGACAAAATTGTTGCAAGTTAGGAAGAAAGAGCCTTAAAAGCAGCACAAACAATTTTTACTAATTTTTATGTGACTTTAGTCAAAAGTACTGTGTGTTGATTGGATATAGATTTATTTTATAGAAACATAAATATACTGATTTATCTACTTTTCTCATACTAATGTGTCAGGTTAATAATAAAGAAATATGTACTTATTTTTGTAAAGAGATTTTCCTACTACGATTTAGAATGGCCAGTAGCTTCATCTTTGACAATTCACAAGTGCCTGAAATGCTAATTTGTCGCTTTTTTTTAACGTATACGTATTCTCTTGTCACCAGCCCGCCGTAGTTTTACATGGCAATGGTGTCCGAAGCGAAGGCGAATGGCGGCGAGATGGAGGCAACCAATGAGTTGCCGCCAGCGCTGGCCGAGAAGCCGGCCGGTTTGCCGCCTGGCAAGTACGCTCTCGTCGGGTGGGACATGGATACCACTGGCAGGAGGCTTATTGATGAGGTAAGGGATCATTTTTATTTTATTACAGGTTTTTTTTTCTATGTCGGTAAATATCCCACAGGACCGTACTACTGGGATTAAAAGTACCCTATGTGTTAATCCATAAACTGAGTGCTAAATTTCATCCAAATTCGTTCAGCCGTTGTCGCGCCAATCCGGAACATACTTCCAGACAAACGGACAAAAACTCTCGTTCCCACACTTCGTAGTTATTACCTATTTCAAAAATATTCAATGCAGTTTTGACCTCGTTACTATTTTATTATATTTATAGATATCGATACTGCTGTCGGTAGTTAAAGATGTAAGACTATCGATAATACCTACTATGGCGCCCAGGCCCAACACAACTACAGGTGGTTGTTTTTTCAGGTTTGCGTTTGTATATTAGAGTTCATGTTTGTTTACAAACGCAAATACACCCACGATATAGGGTAAAATAGGGTCGGGTAGGACATTAATAATCTCTCTCCAAGGTCATTAAGGCTCTTAATACCTTGGCGATATCGAGTCCTAGACATTTCGCAGAATAGGGACGCGTCATGCAGCGCTATAAGTATCGACCGTGTTGGTGGAGCTTTAATCCGATATAAGAAACCAGTGAAGCAGGAATGCGCTCGTAATATGATTGACTTATAATCATTTCATTTTTTATTTTCTTAGGGGCGCGTGGTGTTGTTCATTGAAATAGTTTGACTCTTTTGAATGATGTTTATAGTGACACTTTTACACGTCAATTATATTTTAAAAACTAGATAAATTCGGCGATTCCTCTCCGCCTACTCTGAGAAGAAACACCGAAACAAACTCAAGAGGTCACAATCTCTGAGGTTTCATTTCGAATAAGCCGATATCTCTGTACTTTATTTTTTCTCTGGTCTTATTCTGTAGACAAGGTAGTAAGGTAGATGAAATCAATTTTTTTTTTTTTAAACTATTTCGCTTCCTAGGTGGAAGCGAAATAGTTAAAAAAAAAGCAAATTGATTTCACTTAATATTGATAACACTTTTCGATTGAGCAGTAGTTGTTACACTAACTTTTATTTACATTATGTTATTTGCTTGTTTTGGTGTTCTTTTGTTTTGTTATTTTATTTATCATAACTGTAATAATTTCATCACAATGTATTTTGTTAAGAAATCGATCACGGGTACTTGTTGAGTTATTGCGAGCCTGTCGCGTTTCACACCGCCGCACCAGGCTTTTGGTGAAAAAGTTTTTACACGCTTTTATTTGGTTTCACTTATTGATCTTAAGATAAATTCTCGCAACCTTATTTTGGACAACTTGCTCTTACATTATCAAGTTAAAACTACGTATGAATCATTTCGTTCGATGACAATACATTTGTTTGGTAGAGATGATCTGATGCTGCGAAAATTGTCTCCTCACGAGGGAACTCTTCAAAATTTACTGGAATCGTTTTGAAATGTCTTATGTTTGTTGCGATTGAATAGCGAAAGCGGCGGAGCATTTGTTCCTAATGTATCCCGTAAATCTTTATTGACTTCTTCCATGGTAAAATTTTTCAAGCACAGATACTTAATAACCGCGCGTACTTAATTTTTTTTTTCCATTTTCGTTAAAAGGCAACCAACCGCAAACAAATGACTTCAATTATTTAAAAACAAAAGATAATCAGTTTATATCTTTTTTAAGTATATAGCAGTTGTTCCAGCTTTACCTTTAAAAAGCTTTACTGTTAATACTCTCAAAGATTTTGTATCCCATTCTCAATTTTTATTTTACTCCCCTCGTATCTATCAAACACGATTGCGGACGCAAAATTTTCGGCTATGTATCGAAAGTCAGCGTGGCAGAACGGCTTCCACAGGGCATTTTGGTAGCCTGTGGAGCCAGTTCTAACCACACCACTGGCTTTATGCATTTTTACCCAATTTTTCTACCAAACTCTTAGTAGGGTGTAAAATTCACTTTTTGAAAATTATTTCATTTTTGTTATCTTGCAACGCTTTTACGGTTACGGGCGCTAAAAAGGCCATATTATACGGTATTTTAGGCATTGTTTTCAGGCAAAATTTTTCCGTATTATTGACTAAGCAATTGTGTCATAAATATTATGTTTTTTTTTTAAGCTCAGAAAAAACATGATTTTAAGGTTTTCTAAAAAATGTAGGTCTGCTTTATTCGTTTAAGATATTTCTTGGGTAATCTTTCAACCTGCCCCCCCCCCCCACCCCTCCCCGCCTAAACTGAACCTATACAGTTATATCAAAGACAACTTGTCGCAATCCTATTGATACCGATTCGGTTCACCAACGAAAATAATCTGATTACCTAGCACCAACTTATTCATTTATCTGTACCTAACATTATATTAACGTATTTCTCTCCAACCATTTCTATTATACATATTTCTAGCGGATTTGAAACCAAACATATACACTCCACCCTGCATTCTCTTTTGGATAAAGGTCTGTAACTTTTTAAATGGTCATGAATTGACAATGATGACACCAAAATTAACGCCCATATGTCTGCTTCAAAACTACTTTGGAAAGTGGCTTGATTTAGGAGCCTGGGAGTGTACCTGTCTAGTTCGAAATACTCTCACACGGCGCTCTTTACAATTGCCATACAAAATATGTAGATGGCAACACTGGAACGGCGAACGATGTCTGAGTTATTTAATGTTCGTGCTATAACACTAGCCTGTTACTCTCGTAAGGCAAGATAGAGGCCTCTGTTTACATATTTGATTTGCCTCGGCTTCCTGTGAATGCAATTAATAAATATCAAATATTTTATACACATAGGTGTCAATCCATCAGAAATTCTAAGACCATAAACGACTTTGTTGTAAGCTTTGTATTTACAGTAAACAAAAGTTGCAACTATGTGGTTTTTCTGCACATAAGCAATGTTGCAATAAGCAACATGTTTGAAACTACACAAAAACTCAATACTGCAACATTTGTGTATCAGCTTTTGCCTGCGGCTGGCTTCGCCCGCGTTGACTTAGGAATTTATCACAGAGGAACGTACACGTAAAAATTAAAATCATTAATTAGGTATCCTTTGACATAGCCCAGGTTATGGTTCACCACCTGTGGGCCAAATTTCTTCAAAATCCATTAAGGTGTGAAAAAGACACAGGCTTACTTTCGCATTTCTAATATTAATATAGTTACGAAGCTTAATACAACTTTCTAAAGATAAACCATTCTTTACCAGTGCAATTTGTAGCTTTCATGCTGGATGATTTTTTTTACAGGGTATTCTACCCATGAATATGAACAACTTTCACTATGGGACCAACTCTGAAATTACGAAAACAAAATCAGCTGTTTAATACAAAAGTTCAATACCTATCTGACCAAAATGTATGAAATAGCCGATTTTTTTTTTCGTCCTCAGAGTTGGTTCCATAATAAAAGTTGTCCATATTCATGGGTGGAACACCCTGTAAAAATTTGGAGACGGTAAAAAAAATCATGCTGTATAACAATCATGTTTCAATTGTTTCAGATATGCCAGATCTCTGCATACACTCCGAAGCAGTCGTACTCCCAGTACATTATGCCCTACGGCGACCTCAACCCGGGCGCGCGCCGCCGTCATAACGTCCGCGTGGTCACTGTGGGACGCTACCGTATGCTCAAAGACACTAATACTCATAAGGTAAGATGTTTTTAACATTATAGGAGAAAAAATATTACAACTTTAGGACGACCGGCGCACATTTGGTAGTCTATTAGGCTCGTGACTTGTTGTTTGGCTGTTCTTTTCACTACATGTACTATTCGCTTAAACCTCTCTTTCTTTCTGACATGGATAATGTAGCATTTTACGGAGAAACACATATCCACAACATATTTAGACATAGAAAATACATATTGTATTCTTAAATATTTCACAGAATACAGCGCCACTATTTGTTTAAGGTGCGCGCAATGCACCCTGCCTCCGCAGGACGATTCTTGTATGATCGAAGCTAGATGGCGGGTCAATCGCTGAACGTCACTAGATATCTAAACCAAGCGAAGGGGGCGTAGTTAGTCTACGTTACGTATCTAAATGCACTGCTTATTCAAAGTACAAAATTATTATTTATCTATAATATATATGTATTTAGAAATATATATGTATGTTTATCAGTTGTCTAGTACTCATAGCACAAGCTCTGCTTAGTTTGGGACTAGATGGCGTTGTGTGAAAGGTGTGGAATATTATTATTATTATTATAAAATAATGTTGTTGTATGAGACTTGTTCCAAATCCAAATTAAAAGATAATTTTGTTTTTCAATTATTTTCAACCAATCTTTTTGCTAACCCTGCTCAAATTTAAATCAGTGAATACTGATAAATGAATGATGAGAAATACTTATTTCGGTAAATTGTTTTTAAAAAAACCTCTTTAAACATCAATAATAAATAGATGTTTTAAAACTGGATGAGTTCGGTGTTTTCTGTCCGACTACTCTGAGAAGAAAGACCGAAACAAACTCGGAGATCACAGTCTCTTTTAAAGTCCAGACATAAATAATCTTGGTCACGCCATATAAGGACTACGCAGATTAGTGTTCGAAATAGTCTTTTGAGGAAACTTGAGTCGACCTGTCCAGTCTGCAAACTTGATATCTTCTTGAACTGCAACTTTTTCCTACAGATATTGAAAACAAAGTCAGAGATATCGGCCCTGTCGGACTTCCTGGACTGGCTGGAGAAAGAGAAGGGTGATGGCAGCGTGATCCTGATCTACCATGAGCCCCGTCGTCTTAGCCCCACCATGCTGCTTGAAGCCCTCACTAGGTAAGTGATCTTGTTGATTCTAGAATATCCTAAGTAGAATGCTATGATAATTACGCTTGCTTATGTTTTCCAAGAAAATAGTTTTCGGCCTGATGTGTCATGGGTAGGTGATTTAAATAGCATGGTAAAATACACGAAGTTTTTTTTCTGCAGATAATATTTGGTCATTTAAAAAGTTCTGCAAGATGAAGCACTTCAATAAGCAACTTCATAGAAGTGTCACGAAAACTTGACTTGATTATTTTATAGTACGCGACTCGCGACAGCTTTGTACGTACTTATATGTCGTTGAAAAGTCACCTGTATTCATAGAGGGCACTATTAAATGCCCTGTTTTGATGGCGATGACACGTGGCGTTTATTAAGTTCGGAAAGTAAAGTACACAACGCATTCAACATCTCTAAACCGACTTGTTTGCCATTAAAAACCGCCAGATCGCAGGATAACGACCTTAACACTCTCAGCACCATGTATATATGAGCATTTTCTAGAGAAGCGGGCCATGTGGGCGGCCGGCGGACCACATGGCGCTGAGAGTGTTAAAATGGCAAATTTTATCGGCACGGCTTTTGGCGTTTTTGAGGTTATTTTTCCTGCAAAGCTGAGCTATGGCCCAGCTCTACTATTAGTCTTCAGTGCTTTTTAATTCTATTAGAAATATACTGAAATATTTAGTTCTTGTTTGTGTTAATACTGTTAAAAGTCGTTTATTAAATGTAAAATCAGTGTCGTCAAGTTCATGTGAGTGCACAGGGGAGTGCGGCATTTTATTCTAATGTGAAAAACTAAAAGGGAACAGGTGCTCAATTTCATGCATATAATATTAATTATTGGTATTTTCATAAACTCTGAAAGAACGTAGGTAAAAAGTTTCATCAGGATGCAGTTGTCTCTGTCGTCGACGCGTGCCGTTCGTGTGTATGAGCACTAAGACTATGAACTTAAATTCGTTAATTTGATCTGAGCTTAAAACTCATCATTTCTTGCAGTTTCCCATTTGACTTCACATAATTGGATCCTTATTAGTGACACTTTCAGATGGTGCAATAGAAAGCGTTTTATTTTCCGAAATCAACGGATTCGATTACCGACAAAGAAAATTATTTCTTCAAAAATCGAATGTAGGTTTATTTTTTATCAAAATCGGCTCCTGTCCTCCTTTGGGTATTTTACACATGACTTGACGACCTTCTTCTTTTTGAAGTCTGTTAAAAATAAATCGGTATCTCATGAGATTTTATTTTACAACTTGGAGCTGGCGGTCTAAGTACAAGTTTTGAGGCCTATTTAATAAAACTCACAAAAACGAGCTACCACTAAGAAATAGGGGCGGAATGAGTAACGTTATCCAGCGCAGGGGTTCATAGTTACAATAAAACCTCGTACAGAAAAGTGTTATGACATAACAAATTGTCAATTAATGTTTTTGTAAGTACTGTTGTCTGTCTTTGCCACTGTACCAAAAAAAAAAAATGATGGGCACCTTTGAATATCTTTTAAAACATTAATAGCTTGTTGGATAGCCCATAAAATGAGGGTGTTTTTCAAATATATCGTTAACTTAGTGTCATAGCAAAATGTTGAAATAATCAACCATGTTTAGGGTGTACCTTGATGATGCCCCAATTTTCTTACTTGACTTTTACTGATTACGTTCAAGTGTTTAGTATTTTCAAACTTCTGAATATCGAGAAATCATAAACGTGTCACCATCCAATTCAAACAGTAACTGAAGCTATTGGGTTCCTTGATTTATGGATAAATGCAAAATTATGGCCACTCTTGGGAAATTTTCTGAATTGATGAAATTTCCTAATATTTGCCAAAAAGGCTCCATCAATCCATCAGATATTTATATATTTACTATCAGGACATGTAACAATATTGCACAGAATAACTTTCATTCGCCCTGAATATCCTTTTAAAAATGGTCAAATTTAAATTTTCAAAGTCGTCAGATTTGGTGAAAGCCCACAATTTCTTAGTCAGATTTGCCTATTTCAGTCATTATGGGTTAGGCTGCACACAATCACATGAAAATCAACAGCTCTGAAGATCACTTTATTTTTGGGCCTTTTTTGAAATCTGAAAGTGGGTCTCCTGACCAAGGGACTATCTGAAACTTTTTCAATATATTTTTGGTGTTATCTCCTCACGCCACACCACTTTTCGTCCTGGACTGGTAGAGAAAGCCTAAGGGCCCGTCCCCATCGCCACGGCGCGTCGCCGTCATCGTACAATGGCACGGCGCCATCAACGTGCTTGTTGCTCGTTCGAGCAGACCAACTAAGAATTGACGGGCGCGCCGTGCCGTTCTACGGTGGCGGCGCCGCGCCGTGGCGATGGGGACGGGCCCTAAGGCATTAAGTCCGCCTTTGTACCTTTTGTGCAAAAAGTTTAAATGAATATGCTTGCTCAAAAACCCTCTGGGCACCCCTACCATAATGCTCTTACTGACTGGTTAATATTATACCCCTGGAAAATAAAATAAGATACTTTTCTCAGAAAGATCCTGGTAAAGGTGATTTTCACTGGGATTATCTGATAAGTACCTACTATGAAAAAATTCCATTGCGATAATTAAAATATTAACTTATTTTCGAACAATACATCTTGTCTTGTCGTCTCCTCAATATAAACTTGTTTTTGTGGTCTAATATTTTTACCAAGACAAAAGTTTTCATAAGTAATTCGTGTCGAGACGATAATACAAATGTATGCTGATAAATTCTATCCTTTTTCATAGGTACAAGCTTCTCGACCGCTTCAAGTCAATAGTAGCCGGATTTGCGGACAGTTACGCCCTCGCCGCAGATAAATGCAAGGCCACGGTGAAGTCTGTGTCCCTGCGTGTGCTGGCGCGAGTGTTGCTCGACGCAGACTCACTCTCTGTGGATAGCGCGCTCGAACGGGCCACCGCTGCCTACAGGATCGTTGAGCATCTTGCACAGGGTAAGAAACCTCTCATTTTAATCATAACGCAGTCATTTAACTCACTAATGCAAGGCCATAGTGAAGTCTGTGTCCCTGCGTCTGCTGGCGCGAGTGTTGCTCGACGCAGACTCACTCTCTGTGGATAGCGCGCTCGAACGGGCCACCGCTGCCTACAGGATTGTTGAGCATCTTGCACAGGGTAAGAAACCACTCATTTACATCATATAGCGGTCATTTAACTCACAAATGCCAGGCCACAGTGAAGTCTGTGTCCCTGCGTGTGCTGGCGCGAGTGTTGCTCTACGCAGACTCACTCTCTGTGGATAGCCCGCTCGAACGGGCCACCGCTGCCTAGTCTTATGTGCAAGATGCTCAACAATCCTGTGTTGAGCATCTTGCACATAGACTATGTTATGTAAATATTTACAAACAGAAGTACTATTGAAATACTGTCTTGAATTCATTCAATCCTAGTACTTGTTTCTTTAGGTTAGGTTAGCTCAGAACCGTCTTCACATGTAAAATTCACCAGTGCGAAAACCGGTCGGCAGGCCGAAGTAGCAGATATTTTTTGGAGAATTTTGACACTTCTACTTGGCTTCTATGTTGTCAGGATTTTTTTGGTCGGAAACGAGTTTATTACACTAAAACGCTTGCGTTCTTGAGTTATATTTATTTCGGAGAAAACGGATGAGATTTTCCACCTACATTATTAGTGTTTAAAAAAATTAATATACTTCTCTTTTCGTTACCAGGCGAACAGCAAGAAGTAGGCGCGGGCGGCGAAGGTACTTCCGCCAGCAAGGACATGGTGGAGACAGCGCGCGCGTGGGCCCGCCCCGTGCACACCGAGCTTGAGGCGCTCGCTAGTCTTAAGAAACTGCTGGAGAGGTGACATACATAATTATTAGTTTAAGACCCGTATTCATTGGAAAGGGCAGGCACAGGAGATGGACTGATGATATCACTGAAACGGCAAGGAAGTTATGGAGTCGAGTTGCTAGAGACAGGACAAAGTAGAAACAAATGAAGGTGGCTTTTATGGCTAAAGGTGGTCCTTACATAGATAACTAACACTACATTTTTTTTTTTAACCTAATGCCTACAACAAATACACACATTAAGGAAGTAATGTATAAGTGTTCGGCAATAAAACTATAAATAAAAAACTAATCGGAAACAAAGTAGCACAACATAGTTTCAGAAAAAATGTTGTATGCTCCTGGAACAAAGTTCACCAGGAAACAAAGTTACACAATATTGTTTTCAGGAGCATTATGTTGATGTTTCATTAAAACGAACTATTTTTGCTAATAGTGGCCCCGTCGTAACGGCCGCGATTTACGAGTTGTAGGTTATGGGTTCGAATTCAAGCAGGCACTTTGTCTAAATTATTTCATCACCGCTTCTCTCAAAACGGGTAAGGAAAACATCTTGAGGAAACCGGCATGACTTAGAACCAAAAAGACGTGACATCCGCTATTCCGCACAGGGCCCGCGTGGTGGATTATGCCCCAAGCAATGTCATACCCTCCTGAGTCGCTGAGGTCATTATTATCATGTCATAAAGTCCTGATTGTATATGCCCTGACATACATTTGTAATAACCAGACGTACTTCCTAACACACATACTGCTACACCCGATTTAGTCAACCAATGAGAATTCAAATGTTGAATAATGTTGTATAATCTCAGGACTTAGGGCCCATATTGTTCGTTATTAAGGACAACCGGTATTTCCGACATCTTGACGTATAAATATGGCGGACTCATGAGGATGCAAACCCGAAACAAGTGTCTAGTATTTTTATATAAAGAATCTATGTACGAGGGCGGGTCAATAAGTCCGTGACTTTTTGATTTTCTGACCTCTACTGAAAAAGCAACACTACTCCTGTCAACAGGCATCTGTCAGTTGACTCCTATCAAAATTTGAACATGCTGCGTCAGTTAGTTTGTGTTTGACAGCTATCTTTATCACACTACCCAGTAATTTGAGGAAAAAATGGAAAAAAGTGAATTTCGTGTGCTTATTAAGCATTATTTTTTGCGAAAAAAAACCACTACCGAGACCAAGGCTAAGCTTGATAAATATTATGGGGACTCTGCACCATCGATTTCAATGGTAAAAAATTGGTTTACTGAATTTCGTTGTGGCCGTACAAGCACTGAAGATGCCGAACGTCCTGGACGCCCAGTTGAGGTCTCTATACCCGAAACAATCGAAAAAATTCACGATATGGTGTTGGCCGACCGAAGATTGAAAGTGCAAGAGATTGTGGAAGCCGTAGGGATCTGGCATGGCTCAGTGGTTTCAATTTTGAATGATCACTTGGGCATGTGAAAGCTTTCCGCAAGATGGGTGCCGCGTTTGCTCACAGTCGACCACAAACGCAATCGTGTGACAACTTCACAGGAAGGTTTGGCGTTGTTTAATCGCAATATAGAGGAGTTTTTGCGCCGTTTTGTAACCGTGGACGAAACATGGATCCATCACAACACACCAGAGACCAAACAACAGTCAAAACAGTGGGTTTCTAAGGGTGAATCGGCGCCAAAGAAGGCCAAGGTGGGTTTGTCAGCCAATAAAGTTATGGCCACTGTTTTTTGGGATGCACGTGGGATAATCCACATTGACTACCTTCAAAAGGGAAGAACAATCAATGGGGAATATTATGCCAACTTAATGGACCGCTTCAATGACGATTTGAAAAAAAACCGACCTCATTTGGCCAAGAAAAAAGTTCTTTTCCACCAAGACAATGCAAGGGTGCACACATGTGCAGTTGCCATGGCAAAAATCCATGAATTGGGCTATGAATTGCTCCCTCATCCGCCCTATTCTCCAGATTTGGCTCCGAGTAACTACTTCTTGTTCCCAAACCTGAAGAAATGGCTTGGTGGAAAAAGATTTGACTCCAATGATGAAGTCATCTCGCAAACAAAGGCCTATGAGGACCTCGACAAATCATATTTTTTGGAAGGGACAAAAAATTGGAGAAGCGTTGGACAAAGTGTTATAGAGCTCAAGGGAGACTACGTTGAAAAATAAAATGATTTATTTATCAAAACATCAGTGTTTTATTCCAAAAGTCACGGACTTATTGACCCGCCCTCGTACATTTCAAAACTGTATCATGAAAAATCACGAAGTTATAAGCTTGTGATGTTACCTGATTGTCCGTACAAAAATTTGGTTACCACCTAACGCGCCACCGACCGACCGGCTGTGACCTGAGTTGTGCGCATATGATTGTGGATATATACTTAGCGTCGCTCGGTGTCCAACTTTTTACCATTTTTAAATATTTTTGGGAGAAAATATAACATGGTGTAAAAATTATTGGAATCAATTCCGTTACTTATTCTGAACAAACTATATTGAGGTTTGCAGTATACTAAAAATATGTTGCATTATGTGAATAGAATACCTGACTTAACCTATTTCTTCTCAATCTCAGACAGAACACGTTCCGTCCAGTATTCGCTCCACTGCTTCGCTCTGCGCGGCCTGAGCGCAAACGCGTCACACAGCTGCGGCGTTTGTTGGCCGACGCCGGGATACTGTACGACCAGCTGAGGGAGGCTTGGATGGAACAGAAGCTTGTTGGTAAGTTATCTGACTAGCCTTTGTCTTGACTAGAGGGGGGGGGGGGCTTCCAATCTGGCTAGATGCACTCCGTGCCTGAATATTATGTGAAATGGTTACAAAATGGGTCATTTCACTAACTTCGAAAACCACTCTTTGATGCCAATGAAATGAATAGGAAGTTGAAAAATGAAATGGCTCAGTTATATATTCAATACACTGATGCCATAGAAGCCCGGGATAGGCTCCAGGTTGTTGTGGACGGGTTCAGCCAGTGTAGCATAGAGTATGAACAAGCTCTTAGCCAGAAACACTTATTACAACAGCAGCTACATGAGGCTCAAAGTCAGATTACACAACTTGAGACTAAAAATCATAACATCACCGCCTCGCTGAATCAAAGTCTGTTCAATGAGCTGGTGTCTACTGCCCCGTCAATGGTTTCTGCCATAAACCCCTCTTACACTATTGATTTGACAGGTGACGATGAATCAAAATCATGTAATTCAGTGAGGGTAGTCACTAGTAAAAATAAACTTAAAAAATACATAAAAATTAATAAATACATTGTTAAAACGCAAAAAATGGTAAAAAGACAAAAGTTCTTTATCAAAAATGTTAAACTTAACAGGGAAAGGTTAAATTTACTTAAACAGTTAGATATGTATTCCTTTAATTTGGAGCAAAGTACTAGGAAATACGACATTGACACACAGGACTTGCAATCTCAACTGGACCATCTACAGGAGAAACTAAGATCAATGACTATCAAATATAATACCTCTGAAGATCTGATGAGGGAATATGTGTTGGCAATGAATGAGCTGGTGAACTCACAAACTAACAGCTGTGATCGCTGTCAAATACCATCCCATGGGCCTACACCGGAGCATTCATTGTCTACATGCAATACCACATTACCGGATCCCTGTGTTGATTTGCCGATTCCTTCAATTCCTTCTGTTAATAGCTCCTTCATACCGTGTAAACAAATTGTAAACAATGATATTGTAATATTTTGTGATGAGATTGGAAAGGACTTAGGTCACTTGTTGACAGATGAATATCCAGGACACTCTGTAATAAATTACTGTATGCCTGGTTGTTCTTTATTTGATATTATGAAAGAAATTATTAAATGTAACTTTAAGCCGGAAACAACTTTATTAATTTTTATGGGAAATAGGGGAAATTTAAATAAAGGAGAATTGCTCCAATATCATAGAACATTGTGCAACCTTAGTTTAAGAAAAATTGTGTTATTTACATTCCCTTATAGTAACAGTTTGCCACAGGAAGAAAATAGGTTAAGATATGATATAAACATGACATTGCATAATTTAACTTACAATGATAAGCTAATCCATTTAATTGACACGAACTATTATATTAATAGTAATTTATATTTGACAAAAGATAGATACAATCGTGTTATGTACTATCTTTCTACCTATCTCAAAAGACAGATAGCTATGTCGCTATCATATTTTTGTTCTATTTCAGCCAAAAATTTGGCTAATCAAATTGCTCCTTTTGAGCAATGCAAAGACATTTTAAACTGTTCTGTCAATAATTTGCTCAAAATTAATGACATTAATCATCATTTAAATTAGAAATTAGGACAATAGAGGCAACCTCTAGCAAAAATGGAACTAAGGCAATTAATAACTCAAATGAAAGTGTAAAAAAATTAAACAGTATCAATCTGGTGCATCAGAACATTCAAGGTTTTTTAAACAAAGACTTAGAAGTAGAATTATTCCTGAATTGTTATAATGTAGATATTCTTTGTATGACAGAACATTGGCTTAAAAGCCACCAGTTCATGTTCAATTTTAGTAATCACCAGGTTGGTAGTTCATTCAGCAGAGTAAATGCTATACATGGTGGCTCATTAATTTTAGTACATAACCAGCTAAAATTTAAGGACCGAAAGGACATTGTGAGCCTCTCTGTTGAGCGGACAATTGAAATAGCCTGTATAGAATTGGAGCAGTTCATTATATTAAGTGTATACAGACCTCCTTCAGGATTGTATGATTGTTTTGAAAAGGTTATGGATGAAGTGTTGCACAAAATCTGTAATACAAACAAGTCCATCATCACTTGCGGTGATTTCAATGTTAATTTGTTAGAAAATTCTGGGTTAAGTACTAAAATCATAAGTTTGTTTCAGTCATACAATCTTGTTAACCTATTTTTGGAGCCCTCTAGAATAACTCCTACTAGTGCCACATGCCTAGATAACATTTATACAGATATTATACCAAACCACAAAGAAATGATTAATTTAATAGACTCAGATCATTGCGGACAGCTGATCACTATTACAAATCAAAACAAAAAAGTTATTAAAAAAGATATCACTGTTAACCCAAAAACAACTAAACGCTTAGAAACATTTAAAACTAAACTCTTAAGTAAATTACCACTTCTGTTGACTAATGATGACCCTAACAAACAATATAATGATTTTTTTAATATGTATTGCACACAATTTGATAAAACATTCATTCCAAAGACATTATCAGTCAATAGTAACGCTTCCTTCAGTGACTGGGCCACCATTGGTATACATAAAAGTAGAAAAAGACTTTATGAATTATATGATGAACGAATTTGTATAAACACTGCTGAATTTAATTTATATGTTAAAAATTATTCTAAAATATTTAAAACAGTCTGTAGTATGGCCAAGTCACGTTATTTGAGTTCAAAAATTAAAAATAGTAATAACATTATTAAAATGACTTGGAATGTCATTAATAGCGAAACAGGAAGGTCATGCAACCGAAGTAGTGACTACAGCCTTGCTATTGATGACAATGTAATTAGATCAGATTCCCAGGTTGCCGCGGCCTTTGAAAATTTCTTTGCAGAGATTCCTGTGTCAACCACTAAATCTCTAAGCTCCTCACCCACTGCTGCAGAGTCTTTACTTAAGGAAAACGTTCCAGTTTGTGATTCGGAATTTCACTTCGAATTTGTCACTTGTACAGATATAATTAAAACTTTTCACATGTTAAATGTAAAAAAGACTGCAGATCTATGGGGTAATTCTGTGGATGTTGCTAAGACAATTATAAACATTGTAGCACCTACTTTAGCTGTTATATTTAATAATTGTATTCAATGTGGTGAGTTTCCTGATCTTATGAAACACAGTAAAATAATACCGTTGTTTAAATCAGGTAGTACATCAGACCCTACTAATTATAGACCTATTTCCGTACTACCCACCTTTAGTAAAATTTATGAAAAACTTATTTTAAATCAATTGCAAAGATTTTTCAATAACAATAAATTACTGAATAATAAACAGTTCGGTTTTACAAGGGGTCGTTCAACTACCGATGCCGGAGTTGAACTTTTAGGACATATTTATAATGCATGGGAGGACAAATGCGATGCTTTGGGCATCTTTTGTGATTTGTCCAAGGCATTCGATTGTGTTCTTCATGAAACCTTAATCAGGAAACTTCACCACTACGGAATCCGGAACGCCTCTCTGGATCTTCTCACTTCTTACTTAAGTGATAGGATTCAGAGAGTTGATGTTAACGGGAAAAGGTCACCCGGATCTGTAGTAAGAATGGGGGTCCCACAGGGCTCAATACTTGGACCATTTTTATTTATTGTTTATATCAATGACTTGCCTTACCTCATAAAGGATGAACATGATATAGTTTTGTTTGCAGATGACACTTCACTTTTATTTAAACTCAAACGTCAACAGCTGGTTACTGACAGTATAAATAGTGCCCTCGCAAAAGTAGTTAACTGGTTTAATGTTAATAATTTACTTCTTAACGAAAAAAAAACCAAATGTATTAAGTTTACGATACCAAATGTTAGACAAGTAGAAACTAGTGTTCTCATAAAGGGTGAAGAGTTAAAACCCGAAAATACCACAGTATTCTTAGGCATAACTTTGGATGCCAAGCTTCAATGGGGCCCCCATATAGATAAATTGTCAAAAAAGCTTAGCTCTGCAGCATACGCCGTTAGGAAAATTCGTGACTTAACTGATTTAGAGACAGCCCG
Organism: Eremobia ochroleuca; assembly: GCA_949629135.1. Classification (NCBI taxonomy): domain Eukaryota; kingdom Metazoa; phylum Arthropoda; class Insecta; order Lepidoptera; family Noctuidae; genus Eremobia; species Eremobia ochroleuca. The sequence continues at coordinate 9,108,183 of OX451408.1, forward strand.
TTTAGTTTACTTTAGTTATTTTCATAGTGTGATGTCATACGGTATTCTGTTGTGGGGAAATGCCGCCGAAATTCAGATAATTTTTATTTTACAAAAAAGGGCAATTCGTTCCATTTATAAATTAAGTCCCAGACACTCCCTCAGAGACAAATTTAAAGAGATTAATATAATGACTGTGCCTTCTCAGTACATTTATGATAATCTTTTGTATGCACATAAAAATATTAATCTGTTTAAGAAATATAGTGATATCCATAACATAAATACTAGGAACAAACATAAATTTGTTGTTCCTACAACAAGGCTCAAGAAAATAGGTGGCTCGTTTAGATGCCAATGTATACGTTTTTATAATAAACTTCCTAGCCACATTCAAGAACTAAGCATTAATAAATTCAAATCTTTTATAAAGCTAAAACTATGCCAGAAAGCCTATTATACTGTAAAAGACTATATTGAGGACAAAAACGCTTGGGATTGAGCTGCTCCAATAGGTCTAGACAGTGAATGTTGTTTATTTTTTATTTTGCTGATTTACACTTTTGTTATTTTTTTTCTTTCTAAATATCTATTTATGACATGACATGAACATTTACTGTTTAAAGTCTTATATTATTTTAATTATTGTGAATGTGAGGACTATGTGGGTCATTGTTTCCGTTTTAATCATGGTCTGGCAGTTTGAGTGGTTTATGCGGTCTACACAAATGTTCTGTCCTTGGTATTGCTCGTCGAATCGTTGAGCTCCTTAAGTTCTGAGTTGAGCTGCACGGTTACTGACGAATGCGTGCACTGACTGCACAGGTCCACTCAATCTGTGTGGTTCTTCCCTCAAAATACCACTTCAGACACCAATCTACATGGTCCTCAAAGATCAAAGATGATGTCCGGATTTTTATATACACATTGACATTGATGAATTTTATATAAACAATGACATGGATATTTACTTTGTATAGTATCTTATTTTTTATTATTATTATTGTGAGTGTGAAGACTATGTGGGTCATTTCTTTTTTCATTTTTCCTTCTTAGTTAGTTTTAATCATGGTCTGGCAGTTTGAGTAATTTATGCGGCCTACCCAAATGTCCTTTCATTGGTATTGTTCGTCGAATCGTAAGGCTCCTCAAGTTCTGAGTTGAGCTACACAATTTTTGACAAATGCGTGCACTGTCTGGACAGGTCCGCTCAATCTGTGTGGTTCTTTACTCAAAAGACCATTTCAGACACCAATCTGCATGGTCTTCACATGATCTGACCAAGATTATGTCTGGACTTTAAAAGAGACTGTGACCTCTGAGTTTGTTTCGGCCTTTCTTCTCAGAGTAGTCAGATAGGAAACGCCGACCTCATCTAGTTTAAAAAATATGATTGACATGTAAAAGTGTTTGTACAAACCTACTTACAGAAAATAAAATCATTTATCATTTATCATTTATCATAATTTTTGTGCAATTAATTTTATTTGTACACTAGCTGACAGTCTGACACTAATTTTTTAAGGACCCTTGATGGATTCTATTAATTTATTCAAATTATTTCTTTAGGCTTGGAGAAGCAAATGTCATCGCTGACTGTGTCCGCTAAGGAGGAAGACATAAAAGAACTGATTGAGATATTTGACTGCCACTTCGACCCCACCAAGGAGCCGAAGGGACCAAAACCAAGAATTCCAAGGAATAAGAATAGGGTGAGTTATCTATATATTTTTTCTTTAAACTTGTTTCCATTATTTTAGCCCTGCTACAATTAACATTTGCTAACAGTTTGTTTTTTTTTTATTATTATAATATGGTAATCTGTGGAAAATGTGGTGGGTAGTACATTTGCTTTATATGCTGGAAAACTGGGATGCATGAAGAAGCTCCTCGTGTAGCGCAGTTTGTTCCGCCAGTTATTCAACTGAACCGAGTGCTCGACACATCCTGGACAGTCACACCCAACACCTTATTTGACTGGCCAATTCTTCCCTTGCGGTGGTAGGGCTAACGCCCGCCTGGTTTGCGACCACCATCCGTGGTGCGTGGGAGTTCCAGTGCCTTAGGCATCTTCTGGGCACGCTTGTTCCATCAGGCATGATCGGGGTCAAGAGCGGGCCCATTCACTGCAAAAAAAAAAAAGTATGGGTGATCAACAACGTAAATAACGCAATAAATTTTGTTGAACTGTCAAAATAAAATCCATTGCTACTGTTAGTATGTTACAAAAGTACCCCACAGGCTGTAGCAGTTCACCGCTGGACATCGGCCTTTTTTAATCGCACATCGCGCTAAGGTTTTGGGTTTAAATATTTTATTCTCATAAAAGGCAAAAGAGCTACTTACATGAGAATATAAGATAAAATTATGTAATAAACTTTTTTTAGGTAAAGGTCGCCGAAAAACCATATTGATAATGCTCTTGATTACAATATTATTTTATACTTCTCACATTGTAACTATTGTAATAGACTCTTCATTTGAATAATAAAAACTGTTGTATGTATTCCAGGCTGCATCGTCGGCCGGCGAGACCGGTGAGGCTGAAGGCAGCACCAGCGAGTCGCAGAACAGCTCGCCACAAAACTCGCCCAACAAGGCTAACAGTGGTCAGTATAAATTAATTATTACCAATCTATCTATTGGGGGCTCGTGACTAAGTATTAACAGCCGCGTGGGGCGATCGAACAGGTTAAGCTACCCGTGCCGCGGTCGGTCCGTGAATGAATGACCATCTTTACACACTGAGAACCCCTCCGTGCCTCGGAGAGCACGATAAACTGTGGGTCCCGGCTGTGATTCGTGGATCTTTGATAGTCGTTACGGGTAGTCAAAAGCCCGAAAGTCTGACAACCAGTCTTACCAACGGGTATCGGGTTGCCCAGTAACTAGGATGTGGAGTTCAGATATTCCCTTGCTCCACATAAAATACTGGTATTTCAGCTGCATCCGGTTAGACTGGAAGCTGACCCCAAAAATACTTCTGAAAAGTTTAGGCAGATTATCTATTTAGCCCATAATGTCCCACTGGTGAGCAAAGGCCTCCCTTTCCTACATACGGTTGTCTACTACTATTGTGGGCCGTTGTTATCTAATGCCAAAATCACACCACACCATAATATCACTGACACTGTTCATATTCACTTAGGGTGATCTCTCAAAACGAATGTATTTTTAACACATTCAACGCCATGTCGGACATTGCTGGGCGACACATAACTTTCCCTATAAGCCACACAAAACATTTATAAAGATTTCCGCTGTTATGTCAATGTTTTGAAATTTAACAATGCATATTTAATAATATTATTAATAAAACAAAAAGTCGATTTTTTGACAATTTTAAATGTTTTGTATGGCTTATAGGGAAAGTTAAGTGTCGTCGCCCAGCAATGTTCGACATGGCGTTGAACATGTTAAACATAAAACCACGCCTGTACAGAGGCATAGTATCTCGCCGGTTATAGTCCTAGAAACAGACATGTTCCGCCGACCCCAATTACGACCAGCAATTAGTTCCATGGAACTAGTGACACTTTTTTTTCTCAGTAGTAGAAAAACAAGTCTAGTTCCATGGAACTAATTGCTGGTGGAACTAGTGAGAATGATCCAAATAAATTGGGATAAGGCCATGATCATGATGACTAACTGATAGCGATAAATCATACTATTTATATTTTTCATTCCACAGATGCGGCGGCGGTGGGTGATTCTAGTCAAAAAGTAGTGCCGGCGGCGACCGAACCAGTGGCTGCCAACTAAATATGCGTTCAACTTCACAATTTACACTTATATTAACGCTTAGTATTTTCTACCGTAGCTGTCGTTAAGTATACTAAGCAGCTCTCGGGTTAGCGACGCCAAGAGGATGTCTACTCTTATCAAAATTTGTTAAAAAGGCCTATCACCAATCTTGGAATAATAGGCTTTGTAATTAGTCAATAAGTACAAAGTTGTACAAGCATCGGGCGTCCACAGCGTCTCCATCACCCATGATGCTTGTGTGACACACTATAACGCCCGAGTACCGTCGCAACAGCATAAACACGTCTCACTTTGCAAAATAACTTATCACGCAATTAATACTAAGGAATTTGCAGTAGTACGCACTCGAATTTGTCAATTGTTTATGCAGAAATACTTCCAAGTATTCGCTTGTATGACGTCAGCTTTGGTGTTAGGCCTGTTATTTATTTATCACGGATTAGGGAACGGAACATAAGAATTGGTTTTCTGAGGACGCATACAGCTGTCTTTCTTCTTAGACGTTTGCTTAGGAAAACAGCTTCAGACCAATATATGTACGGTCGTGCGTCACATTATGGCACAGTAAAAACTAATTTCTAGAGATAAGAGTCTCCTAATCTGTGCAAATGATTATTTACAATTTAAAGAAATATATTTTAAGGCAATTTGCAGATGTAAGTCAAACGACGCATCTATGCTGATAAGGAATGTGCAATTTTTTTGTCAATTTATGGTCACTAAAGGTATAAAAGGCATCACATTTATTTATAATCAAATGTTTTAAACGAAAATAGTACTACTTCATCAATTGTTCACTTGGAATCGACGGGGTATATAGGAGACCTATATTCGTAACTATCCTTTCACTTTCGTTGGTTTTTTTGGAACCAATACGTCGCTAATTCGAAAGCTTATACATCGGAGCCATAGAGATGTGACAAAACATTTATTCGTATTATACAATTAGTTTTAAGTCTCCTTTGGAATTGAGAGATATTTGTTTTGCATGTAACGCGATGGACATTTTTTTTCAAGCGCCCACTTTTTTTCCCATTTTGCTTACGCATAAAGATTTTTTTCTATTTATAGATGGTAATGTAGATGAGTGCCTTAGCAACTCAGTGTAATAAGATATAAATTATACCCCATAATAATATTTTGGCCTTACCTTACATTGTTGTTCGCAATGTCATATATGCATATTTTATATGGTCAATTTATTTTAAAATGTTGCAATTATGTTACGCGGTAAAGACGAAAAAAAAACTTTTATACATTTTTTAAATAATATTATATTAGCGGTTTTAACAAAGGCTTCGAACGAAGCAATATTTATTTTGATTAGTCCTTGCGAGTGCAATATTGTGGCATTTTGTACAATGCGGACTTATTGAGTACAATATAGTACTTGTTTTATTTATTCATAGATACATTTTATTTATTTCGTGTGTGTGCAATCGCAGGAACGGATGGACTGATATTTACATCCGATATTGAAAAAAATATTTTTTTTTGTTTTTGTTTCTTTCATTTTGCGTTACTTATGCTGGCTATTGCTGTAACAATTTTTTGCTGACTCAATTACGTCACTTTTTCGTTTGCCATAGAACATTTCGATAAATAAGTTTTTTTTTTTGTTCACCATACAATAAGCAAAGTAATGGAAAAAGTGTGTACCTATTAACTTACCTCTAATTTAGTTAGTTTTAACATAGACTGTACATATAATTTAATTTCTTATTTTGTTCAGATCTCTAATAAATATGTAAGTCTATTTTGGTTGTTTTATTTTGTATGTTTTAGTTGTAAGCAATGATACATTATGAGTAGAACACATTATGTGCTGGGAAAGTGGATAAGTGGATTAATATGGACAGCTCTTGGAACCAGGGCTCTGAACCGGTTTAAAAAGAGCGGTGAATTTCGATGAAATACCGGTAAATATATCGTTCCCTCATTAACCGGTTAAACAAGTGACCTGTTCATATGTAACCCAAATGACAAAGGTTACCGGTTACATAAGCACAAACGGTTTTGACACCCAAATTTACCGGTTAATTCCGTAAGTCATGAAAAACCGGTTTCCCGCAAAAACCGGTAAAGTGCAAACCTTAACCTAAATCGATTTCGGTTTGGGGTCAAAGACCGTAACCGGTTAAGAATTTCAACCGGTTTCCGAGCCCTGCTTGGAACTACTTGGAAGCCAAGTTGAGTTGTGCTTTTCATTTTCTTTTAACCGGTTGAATGCCATAATTACAGAAATAATTAAAAATCCAATGGCGCCGATTCTCTTCTTCACAAAGTAAACTAAATTTAAGTTCAGTGCATATTCTTTCTATTTCAAGGAAAGGACGGAAGATGAACATTAGTCTGTCAATATAGTCTGCCTGGCGTAAATTGACGTATTTTTAGTTGCCAATTTTTTAATCACATCTAAACTATGTCTATGGAGTATCTTAATTTAACAGGACTAAACGAATATTTATTTTCTGTCCTTTTCTTAATGAAATAGAAAGAAAAAGATCCACTAAACTTAAATTTAGTTTAGTTGTGTCCCGTGTGGATCCACGTTCTGGGAATACGAAGAGTTAAGAAACCATTATAAATTTTGGCCAAAATGTCAGTTGGATCAAGGAACAATTGAACACAAAAGTGAAAACAATAATATTTATTTTAAATAGTAACCACATCATCAGTCGACTTAGACCAGGCTTCAGCTAAATGTTCCCTTACTGCTTTGTCCAGAATTACCTGAAAATATATTGACGTCAGAATGATGTATATTGAGATGGATCCACAAAGCCTGAATGCTGCTTCATAACTGTATCTACATAATATACTATTTAATCCGCGCCAATAAAGAAAACGAATAAAAAATTGCTGCCAAACAGGCGCTTATTTGACTGAATGTGTAAGTGAGACGACATGATAAGCACCGCCGTTTTCAATTCGACTTTATTGGCGTAGGTTATAAGCATTTTTTTTTAAGTTTGTCCCTCATCTGCGTATGAGGGTGATCTTTCAATGTATGTGTATTAAGTATACTGAGACAGTGGGCTGATTAGTCACTGGCGCCGAATCCCTTGTTCACAAACTAAACTAAATTTAAGTTCAGTACATCTTTTTCTTTCTATTTCATTAAGAAAAGTACAGAAGATAAATATTAGTTTAGTCGTGTCAAATTAGTCAGCGCCTGACGTAAATTGACGTATTTTTAGTAGCCAATTTTTTAATCACGTCTAAACTTGTCTATGGAGTGTCTTAATTTGACAGGACTAACTAAACTAATATTTATCTTCTGTCCTTTTCTTAATGAAATAAAAAGAAAAAGTAGAGAATCGGCGCCATTGTTAACTTACTTCAATATCCTTACATCCCTGCATAGCTCGACTCAAGACTGTATCAAAATAATCCATGTGTAGTCTGTGGGACATTTCTATCAATCCAATGGCTCCTGTAACATTATTAAATCAAATAAGAATATTGATGAGACATTATGGAAAATCTAGATCAGCCTCCCATTCTGAACAGTTTTGATTATTTAGCGAAATCCCTTGCACCCAACGTATGGTAAGCGACAAAATGTGGTTTGTTTGAAGTTACTTTTACTTATTATTTAAATTGACACAAACTTCGATCGAAATGTATGTATCAAACCGATACACCCACTACTTATTGAGTATTTCATGAAATAAAGAGCTCGAAGAGTTAGATCTAGCGAGTCCAGATAAGATTAGAAAAACAGCGTTGCCTCCTGAAACGGAACCTTGTGTTGGTGACTGTACCATGCTTGGTTACATGATATCACAAACAAAAGAATTTCTTCTGACAGCTAAAAATGTTTATTTATTATTTTTTATTTTATTCAATAACACATAGACATTTGTTTTAATAGGTAAGACCCAAGCTAAGAAAAGTAGTCATGAATTGCTAATTGTCCTGCTTCAATTAACGGGTTTGGGTATAAAGACAAGTTATACAGTGGACAACATACTGTCACCCTCTGGAATTCCACCAAATAACAGGAAAATATGCGATTATTCCCGATGTCCACCACTTGTTTGGCCACCGCTGGGGGACAGCGAAACAACTTTTAAAAATTATTCTCGTTATCCACCACTGGGGGACAAATTATTGTAAACTAACCCCAAAACACTTTAGAATCGCTTCTGCATCATCTCCGGCGCTGCGGGAAGTGCAACCCCTCCGCCCTTACGTACCAAAGAGGACAGACATCCATGCATACATGATGTCTGTGCTTTGTTACAGGGAGCGGTGTTTGCTCTCCATTCGCGCCTCCGGTTTTTATATACAGTCGAACGGGGTGACTATGTGTCTGGCAGGTGAAAATGTGCAATTAATAATATACCTCAAATGTGCCTACGCCATATTTTTAAATCACTAATAGATTCGTAACATCTCGTGAATCTATTAGTGATTTAAAAATATGGCGTTAAACACATTTGAGTTAGATTATTAATCAAGTCATAACTTAAGACCCCCGTTGCACATTTTCACCTGCCAGGCACATAGTCACCCCGTTCGACGGTACTCTAGGGGTAACAGCTAAAAGACTTCGTGAAGTCGGGGATGCCCCGATTCGATTTTGGAACCGATTCGACCTATTCAAACCATGAACTGTCCCCCAGTGGTGGACAACAAGAACAATTTTTAAAATTTGTTTTGCTGTCCCCCAGTGGTGGCCAAACAAGTGGTGGACATCAGCAATAATCGAAAATATGTCCAAACGCCGAGACGCACAATAGGTAGTGAGTCTCGACGTTTGGACATATTTGGTGTTTGGATCTATTCTCGGTGTTCGTATTCTTACTGCACGAATCACCGGTGCAAACTTTAAAAAGTGCCTCCCTTGGTCCCAACTGCACTTACTCTACTCCACACTACTCTACTTTTTCAACTTACCAGTACTAGGTAAACTAGCAACAGTCAACACAACCCCTCCAGCCGCTTCTTCAACATGGCTCACATCCACTAAAGGCTCAGGTTCACCATCCTTCCACGCTAAGGAAGCGGAACAGGCGACCACGTACGCCTTGATCGGAATGCCGGCGTCGATCAGTGCTAGAGTCGCTGCGTTCACGCTTGCACAGTACGCGCCGCCGTCTGCCTGGTGATAGGGAAGGAATTTGTTGAAGGTTTGTAGTGGAATTTTAAAATGAAAATACAGTTGGAGCATATTATCTCAGAATTGGGTATGAAGCAAGTTAGCAACATTGTGTCTGTTTATTTCTTTCACCACAGCATGAGCTACACATGACGACTAAGAGTTCTCATAGCAGAAGCATAGAGTAGAGATCAAAATCAAGGCTGTATTGTTTCTGACCATTGCCACATAATCAGCCTATAATGCTGGCACTACTGCTGGGTTTCAGGCCTACTTTCAGAGGCCATGGCCATTACCATAACTTATTTCAATATAACATTAGTTAATCTGTAGTTGTCTTGTGCAATATACAGTAGGCTTATTATGTGGCAATGTTCAGAAACAATACTGTCATGATTTTGATCTCTACTCTATGCTTCTGCTATGAGAACTCATACTTTTAGTCATCATGTAGGCTTATGTATGGCTATACTAATAAGTGCTTGACCCTCCCATGATGTCCCAAACCAAACAATGCTTATTCCTGCTGTATAGGTCTTTTAGTCCGGCCAGTTACCTATAAGTAGGTTGATCTAATAATTATTGAATAGTAACAAAAAAACAAAAAAGGAGTTCTCACCTGTAATACTTCAACGTAGATGTCTATCTGTGAGCGAGGATACAGCTCTGTTTTGATAGCCGCCATGAGTGCCTGTCTTAAGTGCATGGACATCTCTTGTGACTTGCGATCACCGCGCGGACGGTTTTTCCTTTCACCTAAAAAAAAACAACATACAAAAGCTATAGTTTGTGACATTCATGTTTGTCAGCTTCTATACAAACTATATATGGTATATATGTATATATGGTAACTATATATGTATATATGGTATTTTGTGCATTATTTCCACAGAGCACAGAATCGCCGCGCCAGCTGCTACTACAGACTGCAGTAATTATAAAATTCGTGGTGCCGAATGTGCGTTACGAGCACCATTTATACCATCTTGCCGTTCAAAGCCTACCGCACTACGACAGAAATCACCTATAGAAAGTGATGGTATTTTTCTGTTGTAGTGCCAGTAAACAATGACAAACTTGGTTTGAATCTCCAGTGACTCCTCTAGCAGGGCTTCGGTCCTGCGTGCGTGCCTATGCTCTGTCGAAGTAATGCAAAAAAAAAAATACCTAGTTTATATAGAAGTGTAGTCATCTGAGAAAAATTGAAATGAAAGAATATTATGCAGCAGTCAGTCATCAGACAACTCTATTGAAAATGTTCTATGATATTTGTTGAAGTTTTATCATGGTGTAATGTAATAATTCAAAATATCAGAAGGATGCCATTTTTTTGGAAACCTATTGATTTCAGACAATGGATGAGTCAAAGGGTATGTCATAGTAGTGCATTCTATGCTCAGTAATTATTCAGATCATTGTTATGTGGATTAAGACAACTTCTGTTGTGTCTTCAGTCTGTAGTTATTCTATTCAGTGATTTTTGATACTTCTTCATTTAAGTATATGTATTTTATTCCATTTACCTTCATGACTGAAACAATTATTATCACCCTTGCTTGACATAAAGTTCTAAATCTTCTTTCAAACTTCTTTCAGTTTTAGTTATGTGGAATGTTCTATGAAGCGAAAATGAGTGGTACAAAGTGATAAACAAGTTATTTCTAAACAAAATGTTTGTATTAAAGGTGATATAAAATAAGGTGAAAACAAGATTACCTGTGGAGAATGTTGCCATGCTGTACTGGCAGTTGACTACAACACTGTCATGTAAGCATTTTGATTTTGAGGCCTGAAAAAAATACTTATTCATAACATCTTGCTTGAATCTAAACATGGCTGTCTACAATAATACTAGTGTCTAGTGATGGGTCGAGGGCAAAAACAAATACGGGCAGAATGGGCATAAACTTGGCATATTGGGCGTAAACGAGTTTACGCCCAAATAAATGCCCGATCACTGGGCACAAAAACTAATAACTTTGTTTTGTAAAAAATAAAGCAGGTACTTAACTTAAAATGAAACTTGATGTCAGTATTTTGTATGTAAATTAAAATTTTAATCAAATAATCAGTCTTGTTAAAAAAATCACAGTAGGTAATTATAGAAAATATAATTTTAACTCTCTTTAAATGAAAAATGAAGTGGTCTTGTAATTGGCTTTGATCCTACAATAGTCTTTGTACGTAATATACTACTCTGCCATAAAAATACCGGGAAAAGCGACGTGAGGTCGAGCGTTATCTTGTAGTAAAACTACATTGACTCGTGTTCGTCGGTTTTTCTTGATATCAGCAGATAGTTTGGTGAGCTGGGTTGAATATTTGTCAGCGTTTATAGTTTCATTGTGTAATCAATGTATGTTATAAAAGAAAGTGTACAATGTGCATGCCGCTAAAATTTAGAAATGAGTCCCGGTACGATCAAGGGAGTTATATGGTGTGGTAACCCTCTATCTCCTGTCCATGAAGAATGTTCCCGTTTTTACCAGAAGGGCATACTTTTGAAGATATAAGGGCTGGAATTTTTGCCCTCTGGAAATTTCTAGAACAGTCCAGAACAATCGAGAGTATTCGAGAGCATTCCACAACATTCAAGAACATTCTGGAATGTTGTGGAATGTTTGGGAACATTCGAGAGTATTCAGGAACATCCTAGATCATTGAGTAGGAAATTCGAAAAATTTATACATACATACATACCCCGGAAAAATGAAAAATGTTGTTTATAAACAAGTATTGTAGTTAGAATGTATTTTCAATAAAAAAATTGTTAAGTTGTAGTTGTGTGTGTTTGTTGTAGTTGTTGTTGTAAGTTCTGGTGTAAGTTGTTGTTGTAAAGTTTATTCCAACTACCACACAATCTCATATCAACTCCCTGAGCGAAGCCGGCTGCCCCAGGTAGTAGTTCATAAAACAGCATGCCTTGCGCGTCCCAGAAACAGCAAAGCAGAACTTTTAAGCGGTTCTTTAGACTCAGCTTCGGTTGAGTTGTTGGCGTTTCTTCTCGAGGCAGTCAGCACGTGTATCGTTCTCGTGATGAATCCATGATTCATCTCCAGTAACCAGATCAGAAAAAAACTATTTACGTCGGGGTTGCAGCAAAAGTGATTGACAAATAGCGACACGGACTCCACGACTGGCGTCTGTAAGGATGTGCGGTACCCACCGAGCCAAAACTTTTCGATACCCAAACTCATGCAGATTGTATTCCACGGCGTGGTGACTGCAGTTAAGTGCTTCCGCTAATTCACAACTGGTAGCATTCGGATTCGACTGCAGTTCGCGGCGTAAATCGTCATCATTCACAGCGGTTGGTCTTCCTGAACGTGGCTGACTTTCAAGGCTCCTGTATCCTCATTTAAAACGGTCAAGCCATCGGGACACCGTCGCATGGCTTGTACAGACGCCAGCACATCAAGCTACTACAATCTGTCAGATTTCTTTAATAAATTTTCAACTTTATCGCTAAAGCATAAGGTTCAAAGTTGATTGGGAAAATCTGATCGTGAGTGATCGACATCGTGATCGTCATCGTGGTCGTGATCGTCATCGTGATCGTGATCGTGATCGTGATCGTGATCGTCATCGTGATCGTCATCTTCATCGTGATCGTCATCGTCATCGTCATCGTGATCGTCATCGTCATCGTGATCGTGATTGTGATTGTGAGCGTGAGCGTGATCGTCATCGTGATCGTGATCGTCATCGTGATCGTGATCGTGAGCGTGATCGTGATCGTCATCGTCATCGTGATTGTCATCGTCATCGTGATCGTCATCGTCATCGTGATCGTGATCGTGAGCGTGATCGTCATCGTGATCGTGATCGTGATCGTGAGCGTGATCGTCATCGTGATCGTGATCGTCATCGTCATCGTCATCGTGATTGTCATCGTCATCGTGATCGTCATCGTCATCGTGATCGTGTTCGTCATCGTGATCGTGATCGTGATCGTCATCGTGATCATCATCGTGATCGTCATCTTCATCGTGATCGTCATCGTTATCGTCATCGTGATCGTCATTGTCATCGTGATCGTGATTGTGAGCGTGAGCGTGATCGTCATCGTGATCGTGATCGTCATCGTGATCGTGATCGTCATCTTCATCGTGATCGTGATCGTCATCGTCATCGTGATCGTGATTGTGAGCGTGATCGTCATCGTGATCGTGATCATGATCGTGATCGTGATCGTCATCGTCATCGTGATCGTCATCGTCATCGTCATCGTCATCATCGTCATCGTCATCGTCATCTAGTGATGAGCAAAGCAAGACCAAGACCAAGACTGGGACAGTCTTTGTATTGGTCTTCGTGTTACTTACTCAGTCTTGGTCTTGTTCTTGCTTGTTCGGTCTTGATGTTGGTCTTGCTAGTGTATAGATAGTCTTGGTCTTGCTCAAATACTTCGAGTCTTGATCATGGTCTTGGTCTTGGATTTTGCTCATCACTACTTCTATCTCATTCTCTCGCACGTTAAATCCTATAGATGTGTGTTTATCTCTTTTTACCGTCGCTTTTTCGTTTCATTGATTTTCAAATCACAACGATGCTAAAGAAGTTTTCACTTCAAAATACCATTTCATGTTTTATATCTGTGCATTTCCACCGTATTTTCAGTATTTTAATTATTACTCAGAAAATTTACTTAAAAAATACAGAAACAATCGATTTATACATAAAATACCTTAGCAAATGGTATAATACCGTATTATACTGTATTTTTCGTTTCATACGTTTCAATACAAACGGTATAATACAGCACTTACATCTCTATAGCAACCGCATCGCGACTGTATCGATGCGAACGCGCGACAGCATCGCTACAAAAAGTCGCCGTGGGCGAGAGGCCTACAAAGTACTCGTATAAGAACAGTGTTCGAACTTGTCGCTCGTCCATTTTTTCTTCAAACTTACTAAACCGATCGCGAGGGCGCCTTTATATTTCCCCACATCACAAGTACCTAGAACATTCTACAACACTCTAGAATATTATCGAAAACAATTGACCAGATAAAGAAAATGTATAGTTTTTTAGTGTCACATTAACAGCAAAAGGAACATATATGGGGTATTTTCGGATACCCCTAGGTATGAGGAATCGATTTTTTTTGTATTGACGTCGCTATTTGGACCAATTAATCTTTTTTGCACACTCAAATATGAATTTA